>JAQPPZ010002200.1:3884749-5085874 GCA_028583015.1 Wollemia nobilis
GGGAAGGCTTTTGGGACAAAATTTTTGCACACATTTGAGATAGCTTTTGTGCATGATTGGTTGAACCTTTGGGAATGCTTTTGAGACAAAATTTTTGATAGATTTGAGACAAATTTTGTGCATGATTGGTTGAGCCTTTGGGAAGGATTTTGGGATAGAATTTATGGACATATTTGAGACAAATTTTGTGCATGATTGGTTGAGATTTTGGAAAGGCTTTTGGGATATAATTTCTAGATAGATTTGAGACAAATTTTGTGCATGATTGGTTGAGCCTTTGAGAAGGCTTTTGGGATAAATTTCTAGACATATTTGAGACAAATTTTGTGCATGATTGGTTGAGCTTTTGAGAAGGATTTGGGGTAATATTTTTAGACATATTTGGGACAACATTTGAATAGGATTTTTTGAGCCTTTTGTGAAGGCTTTGAGGATAAATTTGGGATAGAATTTGAGTAGGATTGTTTGAGCCTTATGAGAAGACTTTGAGGTAGATTTGAGAGTGGTGACATAAATAGGACCAAAATAGAAAAATATATCAACACCAGTTGCGTAGCTAAGAAGATCAATGGAGCCCACCTGAGCAGATTAGGATAGCCTAGCTGAGCAGATCAATGGAGCCCACCTGAGTAGATCAGGATAGCCTAGATGAGAAGATCAGTGGATAGCCTAGCTAAGAAGATCAGTGGATAGCATAGCTAAGAATATTAATGGATATCCCACTTGAGTAGATCAAGATAGCCTAGTTGAGCAGATCAATGGATATCCT
Organism: Wollemia nobilis; assembly: GCA_028583015.1. Classification (NCBI taxonomy): domain Eukaryota; kingdom Viridiplantae; phylum Streptophyta; class Pinopsida; order Araucariales; family Araucariaceae; genus Wollemia; species Wollemia nobilis. Next base: position 3,885,519 of record JAQPPZ010002200.1, read on the forward strand.
AGCTGAGAAGATCAGTGGATATCCTAGCTCAGTGGATATCCTAGCTGAGCAAGTCAATGAAGATCCCACCTGAGCAAATTAGGATAGCCTATCTGAGAAGATCAATGGATAGATTAGCTAAACAGATAAGTGGATAGCCTAGCTAAGTAGATTAGTGGATAGCCTATCTAAGTATATCAATGGATATCCTAGCTAAGTAGATCAGTGGAGAGCCTAGATAATAAGATCAGTGGATCCCACTTGAGAAGATTAGGACAACCTAACTTTGAGAAGATCAAAGTAATCATTTGTATTGGGATAAGTATCCCTATTTATTTGTGAAATATTATAAGGAGATTATCTTGTGGATTACCCCATATTAGGGGAACCATGTTAATATTGTGTATCAATTGTGTGTGGTGATTTGTGCACTTGCTTATTATTACTATCTATGTTATTAATGCACACTACTATATTTTGTTATTGCAATTGAGGACACTAATTGATATTGGTTTGGAAATAAAGTAAAAAGTGGGCGTTATACTGTTCACCCTCTCTCTCAATATAAGCTTGTGTTCTTCACTACTATGGTCTACTCCAAACATTGTTCAAATATACCCATAAGCCTGCTCAAATTTTCTCACTATCACTAAAATATTCTCATCAACACTGCTCAAGGTTTCTCACTATCACTGCTCAAATTTTCTCATAAATACTGCACAAATATTCTTACTATCACTGCTCAAACTTGCTCACAAAACCTGCTTAATATTACATACAAACACTGCTCAATATAGTCACAAAAATTGCTCAATCCCACTCACAAACACAACTAAAATTTCTCACAAACCCTACTAAATCCTACTCACAAACACAACTCAACCTGCTCATAAAAACTGCTCAAATCTACTCACCAAACCTACTTATATCTTTCCCAAAAGTGCTTTCTTTGACTAAAATAATTCAGATATATTCTACTCAGAATTCTTTTTCTTCATGAACATATAAATAATGATATGCATTACAAATACTCAATATATTATTTCACATTCATTAAGTCTATCACTTTCACATGTATCACATTTATTACATTCCTAAAGATAGATCTAGTCTAGCACTTGATAATTGGACTTGTTATGTACTCCCCAAATAAATAAAAAACCAATGCATAAATTTGCTTCTCAAATATGGTCTATAACCCTTGCAAACTTATTCCCAATATAAATTAACATTAATGCACAACTTTTTTCTCAAAACCTTGCACATATATTCCCAATTTCATTCAAAGCAATTCTCAACTATGTTCTCAATCCCTTGCACTTTTATTTTTAATTTTAATCAAAATAATGCACAACTATGCTCTTAAAACTGATCTATAACTTTTCCTTCAATTTCAATTAAATCAAATTTACAAATTGATCCATAACATTTCCACATTCACTCTTCAATCAAAACCAATGCATATCTAATGATTACTTATACCTCCAACCATATGACATTAAAATATTTCCTTCAAACAAAAACCACCCTTGAGAAAGGAATTAAATCACCATACCTCTAAATCTACCTTAATGATGATAATATTCTATTTATATGGGCTTCTCAAAACTTGTATTAACAAAAATAACTTTCATTTCTTTTGCCACTTCAAAATAGGTTAGTATATCCCTTTTTCTCTTCTTTATTAGATATAAAAAATATTCATATTAAAATCCTCTATCAAGAAGTGCTCAATTAAGGATTAAAGATAATATATTATATTTCCCTCACAAAATAAAAAATTATCAATAGCATAAGCCCTTTTAACCCCTTTCTATGATATGCCAAAAATACAACTAACAATAATCACAAATACACCTTATTTCTCCTTTCTAGAATATGCAAAGATACAAACAATAAACACAAATACACTTTATTTATCCTTTCTAAAATATGCAAAGGTACAAACAATAAACACAAATACACCTTATTTCTCCTTTCTAAAATATGCAAGATTACAAATTTCAAATAATACCTAAATGAACTTATATTTATTCATGCAAAAATTACAATTACAAATAATCCTTATTACACCTTATGAATCCTTTTCTAAATAAAAAATATAAACAAAATTTTGCTTTTATTGTAAGAAAATAACCCCTTCCTTTTCATATATAATTAATCAATAATTTTCCTCATACTTCAGCTAACAAGGCCAACGAATTATAAAATTAAAAAAAAAATTACTCATACCCCAACCAACAAGCCAGGTGCACTCGAGGAGAATCAAACTTGAAACCTCTACCCACGTAGCATCCTAGTACTAGCTAGGCAACCAACAGGGCTACCTCAGCAAGTAGAATGAAAAGCGCATGATACAATGAAAACCTTCTCTTCATTGTCTCACTGCACAACAAAACAATGTCTCCTACTAAAATAGACCCAACGTGATTTGACCCCACAACTCCTTGTTTAGTAGTGCCTTAGCACCAGCTAGGAAACTAGCTAGACTAGCCACCCAAACATAATCCCAATCATGACATTAAAATATTATCGTTTTGCTCATTGCTTTAAAGCTCTTTTTTTTATCTACTTCAATTTGTTCGCATGGAGAGTATTTTATTTTTGTGTGTTAAACATTAGACTCAAATGAAAATAATCGTGCTCCTTATATATACTTTTCCCTTATATCCAAAGTCGTTGGCGCATATTTAAATAATCAAATTTTTATTGCCTCCATAAACTTTGGTGCCTCCTTTTTGAAAACTTTGTATTATAATACTTAAAATATTACAATATTAATTCTTAAAACCTTTGTCCCTTGCATTTAAAACCTTTTTCTTTCTGTTTTAATTTTTAACTTTTTTGTTCAAAGCAAATTTAAACTTTTGTCCATCTCTTTTAATTTTTTAAAACTCTTTTGCCTATGTAACTTTTGTCCCAAGCTTTTAAACTTGTCTTTATAATATTTAAATTTAAAATTTAAATATTATAACCCTTTGGTTGGATATTTTATTTACTTTGCTTCATGTTTACCTTGGATAATTATCCATTTTCTATTCACTAAGCCTATCTTTGACCTTAATGAAATATTGTCCATCCTTATAATATTTTCACTCTTGAAGAATATTCTTGCCTTGAGTACCATTCACCATTGACATCAATGACAACTCAATATTTCCAACATCTACTACTACTTACATCTCTCTATCTATGTATATATGTCTAAACACTCAAAATGGAACCCTTTATATAAAAATATGGATTGTTTGGCCAACACTCTTCCTAACATGCACATGGACACTTGTGCATTTCTGACAATACTTGAAGTAACTTGCTAACTACCCCCTAAGGTATTATCCTACTCCAATTATGTACCAAAGGTGGCACATCTATATATCCCAAATTATGTAATATACTCTAACACTTTTGAGTGTATGGGTATCCCACCTAGGCCCACATACCAAGAGAAGAATGTAAAGTCACTTGACCTCAGAGTAGAACTTGTATTTTTGTTGTATTTGGCACACAAATATAATTGCAATCCTCTAGTGATTTTAAGAAAAGTTATGACACCTCCACCTCCAAAGTTGAAAGACCAAGAAGAGCAAAGGTGATTTGTTATTATTGCAAGAATAGCCATGATGAGTCTACATGTATGAATAAAGAGATTTATTAGCCGAAGGATCTTATTCACAAGATGACATCAACAAATATTCACACATCATGAAAGAATCATCATTGAAAAATAAATATAAAGCTAAGGGTAAAACACTTGTAGCAGTACAAAATCTAGCATCTAGAACTTGGGTTTTAGATTTGGGTGCTTCTCATCACATGGCATCATCTTTTGAAGAGTTTTCTTCTTTGGAGCCATGTGTAGTACCTCATATTTTTATGGATAAAAATACCTCCATTGATGTTATAAGGAAAAGGTCTATTGACATGGGTTAGGGAATATATTAGGATGTCCTTCATGTGCATTCATTGTCAACAATATTCTGTCTATCTATAAGATTACACATAAAAGGACAAGGAAGAGAGTTGAGTTTTAGGTATGGCATGAATGATTTGACTACTTGAACTACCATTACCTTTGAAAGGTTAGAATGAAGGGTATAGTTTTTGTATTAACTTTTATTAGTGTTTAGATGGAATTTGACATGGATGCATCCTTGGCAAATATCTTGAAGGAAATTTTGACAAAGACACAACATGAAGAGATTCACACACTTTGTAGTTGATACATAGTGATCTTATGGGCCCATTTCCAGTCTTGTCATTTAAAAAATCTAGATATGACTTAATATTTATTTATGAATTATCTCAATTTGGGTTTATTTTATTTTAAAGAAGAGTGAAGTCTTTGAACATTTCCAAGAATTCAAAGCCATTGTAGAGAAATAATCAGGAAAGGTTGTTTAGATTCTTTGCACTAACAATGATGTTGAGTATGTCAACAATCAATTTCAACAATATTACACTTTAGAGGGGATTTAGTTATAACACGCAGTGGCCTACACTCCTCAATAGAATGGTGTGGTAGAGTGCAAGAATCAATCACTTAAGAAAATGGTAAATTGTATGATACAAGCTTGATCACTTGCAACAAAGTATTAGGTATAAGCCATTAACTATGCAAATTATATCCAAAACCATGTGCATCATAAGGCATTAAGGGAAGTTAGACCTTTTGAATATTGGCTTGGTAGAAAACCCAAAGTGACCCAATTTTGAGTGTTTGTATCTCCCAGTTGGGCCCACATCCCAAAAGAAATATGTAAAGTCATTCAACCTCAGACTAGGTATTGTATTTTTGTTGGATATCCTGAAAGTATAAAATGGTATAGAATTTTTCATCCTTACACACACGAGCTTATTATAGCAAGGAGTGTTTTATTTAAGGATATTTCACTTCATCCTCCTTCGGATACTTCTTCTACATCTTCCATGACAGTATATTTAGTGATATATTCTAGTGAATTTGATACTTTGTAAGATAGTTTAGACATAGACACTTCTTCTAGTAGTGACTCAAAGGCTTGTGCTTCCTCCACTTTGAAGAATTATGAGATAGAGAATTCACCTCCTGATTCTCTTTTCTTACCTACCTCTATACCTTATGGGCTTGTCAAACACTTTAGTTAGTTGGTAGTTTAGTTGGGGATATTTTTTTATTCTAGAACTAGAGCATAGATGCATAACCCACATGCTTTCATAGTCATAGCCTTAGATCCATAATCATTTCATGAGGTTTCAAGTATAACTAAATGGAATTCAACTATGAAGGAAAAGAATAATTTCTTACTTAGGAATCATACTTAGGGTTTAGTTCCACTTCTTAAAGAAATAAAGTTGGTACGATGTAAGTGAATATATTGCACTAAGTATGCAACAGATGGAACGATGGGCAAGTACAAGATACACTTGGTTGCAAAGGATTTTTAGAGGTGGTAGATATTGACTACTCCAAAACCTTTGCATCCATGGCCAAAATAACTTTGATCTACCTTACCATTATGATTGTAGCCACACACCATTGGTAAATTCATTAGTTGGACATGAAGAGTGATTTTCTTCATAGCAATCTATAATATAATATTTACATGGAGTAGCCACAAGTATTCATTCAATATTATTTCTTGGTATGCATACTTAGGAAGTCTATCTATGGCCTCAAGCAATCCCCTCAAGATTGGTATGCCAAGATGGATTTCTTCCTCTTGACTATTAGATTCTCATGTTGTCATTTTGATTCCAATGTTTATATCTTGCGGTAGGATTATGCTCTCTCACTTCTTGTGTTATATATCAATGAATTAATCATCATTGGGAGTTCATCATCCACTACCTAGGTAGTAAAATATGCTCTTTGAGATCACTTTTCTATGACAAATTTGGGTCTCTTGCATTATTTTCTTTGAATTGAGATCTCTCAATCTCATAAACTAAGTATACACATGATATGCTTAGTAGGTTTTATATGGTTGATTGCAAGTCAACACTGATTCCTTTTCTTTCTATCAAGCTTGAGACTCATTGTTCCACTTCATTAGTAGATGCTGCATTATACCATAAGCTTATTGTGATTCTCATTTATTTGACTCACACACATCCAAATATTGCTTACTCCATTGGTATGGTTTCTCACTTCATGCAAGAACCACATGAGCTTCATTGGAAGGCTACCAAATGGATACTTCACTATATTTAGGGCACTCTATAATATGACATCCACTACATTGTAGGCATTAATATTAAGTGAGTAGGGTATATAAATTCTATTTGGTCTAGTGCTTTTGAGGCTCATAAGTCCACTTATGGTTACAGTTTCCACTTGGGATTTGGTCATGTTTGTTGGTCAAGTAAGAAGTAGCATGATATTGCTTTATAATCCACTTAGATAGAGTATCATGGGGTTGTTAATGCCACCACTAAGACCATATGGTTATAACATATACTTACTAAATTTGGTATTGCATTTCGTTGACCATATATCATTGTCTATAACAACTAGAGTACAATTACCATCACTAGGAACCTAGTTCACCATTAGAGGATTAAACACATAGAAATTCACATGCACTACATCAGGAATCTGATTCAAAAGTGCATCACTGACCTTCAATACTATCCTACAATCAGGAATACTACTGACACATTTACTAAACTTTCACAGAAAGCAAGTTTATTTAGTTACGAAATTTATTGGGGGTGAAAAATATTACTAATTAGGGGGGACTTTCAATATTCTCCTTGGTCTCTCTTTTGGGAGAAGTTTTTTCTATGGGTTTTCCTATTCTCATTACTTTATGAGAGAACTATTTAGGGAGGCAAACATACACATATAAGATAAGCTTATAGGGCATGTTGATGCATTTATTTTATTGTATTATTAGTGCACCTATTATTAGCTTGCTTAAGTTAGTCTACTCTAGTTGATTTAATAAGTTGTTATATTTGGGTTGCACTCCAAGCCACCATATTGGATTTTGTTGCACTCCAAGTTTCTATGTTTTGGTTGCACTCCAAGCTACATATTGGATTTTGTTGCACTCTAAATTTCTATGTTTGGGCTTCACTCTAAAGCTAACATATTGGATTTTGCTATGCTCCAAGTTGATATGTTTGGGCTGCACTCCAAGTTGCCATATTAGATTTTGTTGTACTTCAAGTTGCTATATTTGGGCTACACTCCAAAGCTACCATATTAAATTTTTTTGTAGTTCAAGTTGTTATGTTTGGAATTAACTCCAAATATACCATATTAGATTTTGCTACACTCCAAATTTCTATTTTTGTGATGCACTCCAAGCTACCATATTGGATTTTATTGTAGTCCAAGTTTCTATGTTTGGATTTCACTTTAAAGCTACCATATTGCACTTTTTTGCACTCCAAAGCTACCATATTGGTCTTTGATACATTTTAAGTTTCTATATTTATGCTAAAATTCAAGTTGCCATATTGGTATTGCCAAGTTTCCATTAGATGATGACACTCAAGTCTATATATGTAGATATTCATATTCTATTTTAGAAGTTAGGTGTAAGATATAGAGAATAGTTATATTCTTCCATTTTTTAAAGCTTATGTGATTGCTTTTGAGATATTTAGATCTTGGTTTAATTACTTGTACTATAAATTTCATGGTTAGTTGAGCAATCATACAGCCAGTGAGTGTGACTACAAGCTAGGAGTAAGTGCAGTTGAAAGTGAGTGTAAGCATGATTCGGGAGTTATTATAGCTAGAAACAAGAGTGAGCAAAAGACGAGTGAGGAGAAAATGTGAGTAGGAATTAGAAAGCAAAGTGTGATCCATTTGAAGAAAATTCAATGTAAGCGAAAAGTGTGATTTAAGAGGGAGTACAAGCCAGGATTCAATCATGGAATAAGATCAAAATGTTCATCTAGAGTGCATCAATGCTTCAAACCCTTATAATGAATGCTTGGAATATTTTTTCTAAAAATTGGTAAAGTAAAGGAACGTTAGGAAAAATAAGATACAAGGGTTATTGTGATACAATATGGAGTGCAAGTCGAGAGTGAGTGTGATCCAAGAAAGAGTGCAAGCTAGGAGCAAGTGCAAGCCAAGAGGGAAGGTGGGCCAAGGGAAGTGCAAGATAATATCAAGACATATTAGCTAGTATAGAAAGAAAGTCATATTTGAAAGCCCTAATGGGAAGTTAGGATGTCCTAGTTGGAAGTATAGAGTCCCAAGTTGGAGATAACCAGAAAAGTAAATACATGGTAAGTTTGATCTAGGTAGTAGATGTTACACCAGAAGTAAGTATTAAATATGAGATGATTGAGCATGATATAATGGTTCTAAAAGTAGATAATTAATATTTAAGTTCCATAGATCATGGCTAGGATTTTTGGAGATTCAAAATTGGATCAAGTGGAAGTGAGGATTAAATTCAATTACTCTATGAATTTTCTTCCTAAAGGTTTTTTTCTCATCATATTTTCTAATTAAAAAATTAGAGATAAAATAATGGATGGTGGCCCATGGTTTAGGGCAAGAGATGTAATTTATTTGAGACCATAGAATGAAAACTTTTCTACTAAGATAAAAACTATTAAGAAACTTCCAATATGGTTTAGTTTTTTGGACTTCCATATCAGCTTATAAATAAGGATATTTCGAAGAATATTGGAAATACCCTAGGGAAAATCATCAAGGAAGGACTAACTTCTAAGGAGAAAAATCATGCTATATATACTTGAATATGTGTTGATATGGATATTTTAAAATCTTTGCCATAATCCATTAAGATAAAATTTGAATCAAGAGAATGGGATCAATAAGTAGATTATAAAAATATCATATTTAGTTGCCATAATTGTTGTGAATTGGATACATGGCAAGAGATCGCAAAGTGAAAACTATGAAGAAAAAGATAAAAAATTCAAGCCATGAGATAAAATTCAAGAGGAAGCAAGGAAATCATATAGTAATGAAAGCTAGATCAGATCAAGGATATTCCACTCTAAAAGAAGAGGTAAAGAAATCATATTTATAGTATCATTTTACAAGTTCAGAAGGAATTAAAGGTGCAAAAGAAGATGTGGAGAGAAATCCTAAAACAAAGACAACAAAAGAAGTCAAGTTTATTCCATGTAAATCATCTTCGTTTTCATTTAGTATAGAATTATCTCCAAGTAAATAGAGTGAAAGAAATGAAGATGTTATCCCTTTCACTTAAATGTTTCAAGAGTAACATAATAAATAAATAAGGATGGAGAAAATCTATAACAATTTAGGTTTTTTAGAGTAGAATAAAAAGGTAATTGCTATATAAGATCATCCTTGCACTTTAATGTTTTTAGGATAACAAAAAGCAGATTTTACTTTTTGAGATTAACACTTCAGATCCTTTAGAACAACGTAACCGTAAAGAAGATAAGTCTTACTTTGAGCAATATGAAAAGATTGAAGAGATTGATGAAGATGAAAGTATTACTGGGAATAAAAGAAAAAGAGAAAGATCCAAGAAAAAAAAACAAAGAGAAAAAGAAACCTAGAGGAATATTCATATGAGAAAACAAAAGCAAATATCACAAGTGCTAACAAGAAGTGGGGTTAAACCCATAAACAAAATAAAAAAATAACATTGAAAATAATATCTCATAATATTAGGGAATGGATAAAAACCCTAAAAAAACAATTTCTAAGAAATTGTGAGGTTATTATATACAATATATAGAAGTTGGGTAGCAAATATTTTAGCCATTAGTGGTGTTGAATTTTATTTTGGCATAATTTAAACTTGAGAATATATTTGATATAAAAAGAGTTGATTGTGGAAAATTAATAGTTTAAAAAATATAAAAATTAATAAAAAATATCTTTGATTAAAAAAAAAAGTTCTATATAATTTAATTAACATATTAAAAATAAATAAAAATACAATATTTTTTTAAAAATAAAAATAACTCCAATAAAAACCACACATAACTTATTAAAAAAAACAAATAAATATAACATATTAATAACCTTTTTTCATCAATTATCAACCTTATTATAACCAACATGCTATACATTAGCTAAACCATCATCATGTCACTATTGAATGTCGTAGTCCATATCCATGTAGAGACTCATATTTTCATTATCAAATGTTAGACGTCTCACCATAGGATTAAATATAAATAATATTATAAAAGATAATTAAACTTAGTTTTTTTAGAACATTTATAAATTACATCAACAATCTTTTTTTTTTTGAATACAAGACTACTTAAAAAACAACCACCACTTAAAAAAAATTAAACTTAGTTACTTAGATATGATGCTTTTTATATAATACATCTTATAAAATCCATAATTGTAAATTTCATTATGTCCACTCGTTATTATACTAAATATAAGTGTATAAAAATATATTTTTAATAATATTAATTTATGAAGGTGATTGTTTACATTTACTTTTAAATTAATAATATTTTAATATAACAATTTATGTGTAACAAATTAACCACCTTAATTAACAATTTTTTTATTAATTGTTTAGTTTTATTAATTTTTTTTTATAATATTATATATATATATTTATTATGGGGATTGAACCGAGGTCACTCACGAAAATAATCAAAAATAACCGAAAAACTACACGGGAATATATTAAGTAAATCATCTTGTGTAACTATTGAATGTTGGTAGTGTATATGACTCATATTGCCATTGTCAAATGTGAGACATATAACTCTAATTTTTATGATTATAAAAGTACATATTGGGTGACCATAGGATTAAAACTATGAATAATATTATAAAAGATAATCAAATTTAGTTTGGGTGTGATACTTTTATTATAAAACATCCTGACTATAAAATTGATGCTTTTTATATAAAACGCCTGATGTGACTCATAAAATAGATAGTTGTAATTTTGTTGTGTTTAATCATTATTATATTAAATATGTAAAAATATAGTGTTGTATTTAAATTATAATTTTTTTTTATAATAATTAAAATATATATATATATATATATATATATATATATATATATATATTAACTAATTTATAAAAATAATTGTTTACATTTACTATTAAATTTATAATATTAAATTTTTATATTAAAATTATATTTTTATCAACAAATATTATACCCATATCTTAATTAAAAAACAAAGTCAGTTTATGGGTTATAAATGGGTTTGATATATGTTTAAAGGTAAATTAACAACCTTTTTATCAATTCTTAGCATTATGAAAATTAACATGCTACTTGTTACATTGATAAAATCATCATTGTGTCACTATTGAATATTGGTAGTCCATATACATATAGAGACTCATATTACCATTGTCAAATGTGAGACATATCACAATAATTTTTATGATTATAAAAGTACATATTGAATGGCCATAGGATTAAAACATTCTTGGGTGTGATGCTTTCATTATAAAACACCTTATAAAATCCATAGTTCAAATTTTTATTATATTTGATCATTATGATATTAAATTTAAATGTATGAAAATATAATTTTAATAATATTAATTTATGAAGGTGATTGTTTACATTTACATTTAGATTAATAATTTTTTATTTTTACATCAAAATTATATATTTTTTAAGAGATATTCTACATCATTTCTTAATCTAAAAAGTAAAGTCAATATATGTGTAAGAAATGGGTCAGACATATGTTTAAATATAAATGAACAACCTTTTACATCTATTGTCAAACTTATTGTAATCAACATGAAAGTTGCATAATATACGAGAAATCATTATAATAAATGGAATGATTTCTTCCCATTTTATTATATAAACAAAAAGAATGGATTGAATTTAGATGAAAGTAGAATTGAACAATAAAATGAGAACTTTTAGAATCTATTAGGATACAATTCTATCTTAACAAATAATATTTATTAAAAGTTTATGTTTTTTATTTTATATATAAATTAATGATAAAGGTTTTGAGAGGATCCTACAGTCTAAAACATGATGTTTCAAATAAAATTTACATCATTAAACACTGAAAGTTTTACCCATGCAAGGAGGAGAAAATAACTAGACCAAGAAGAATTAAATCCAGCCAATAACTTACAAAAATTTACACCAAAGGTAGCGGTCGTACAACCCCAAAGAGGAGGATAGCAACTCAATCCCAAGGTAAATATCACTATAAATAAAACATTAAAATTCCAACATTAGATCTAAACCCCTCAAGAGATCCCACCTAGAAAGGCATTTAGATGTTAAAATTTGAAAATTAAAAATTAAAATTCCTGCTCTATAATGCATCTTTCCTCCATAATGGATCTTCCCCCCACTAGTCAGCACAAAGCACTCTACAATATTGCAGTCGATATAAAACTAGGACACTTACACATCTGTGCAATGAAATATACATGGGGATGAAAAATTTTCTCCCATGAAAACACCACACGAATTTGAGTGAAGGATTGAACTCCCATGAGAACACCACACAAACTTGAGTGAAGGATTGAACTCTAAACCACCCGCTCAAACTAAAAAATAAAGCCAACTACCTGTCATAACAAACATACAATCCCAAGTTATGATAACTTAACAACAAGAAGAAAAATGAGCAATAATAAGATTAAAAATACGATTTCCCGCTCAAGACCCACAAAATGGATCACCAAACTAAAAAACCCTAGCATGTGACCCAACAAGCCAATCGCCTAATTTATCCCTTCATATTTAATAATATATAGTTTTCTATTTTGCATTATGAGATTACCTTATTATTTGATAGTTTTCATATACATAAATCTTATTGTCTTTGAGTTTGAACAATCAAATATTATTTAGACATATTCAATAGATAAATTCATCCTTAGTTAATTCTTCTTACTCATACTAATAAAATATTTATTTTAAACTCTCTTACTATACTTTATATTAAAATATAGGCATGCATTGATCCAAAAATGAATTTTAAACAAGCAATCCATTGAGGACCACCTCTAACAAGAGGGGAACACAATCGATGATTACAAAAGGTTGATTCAAGGAAAACATAAATGGGTTGCATGAAAGTAACTAATGGATTCCTTATAGTAAAGTTGGAAATAATAGATGTCCAAAAAGGAATAGATGAGATTACGAGGAATGTTAGAATTTCACAATAATAGATATGCAAAGCATTACACAAGAGATGAAGAGAAGAGAGAACTGATTGATTTATTCCAAGGATCAACTCTGTATAAATAGCAGAGTTGATCATTGAGAGCCGTTGGATTACAACAACTCATCAGACCTGATGAAGACACCACTGAGAGTTCTCCTGACACATGGAGGAGTGGAAACTCAAGTGTTTATCCTAGTGGAACTTAAGAGAATATTCTCTTATTCTAACACCCCCCCTTAAGTGATACTAGGGGAGATTTTTACAAATGAGTCCCGACAACAAGGCCTGATTAGGTACTCATATACAATATAGATAGTTGGTGGAAAAAACCCCTGTGGGGAAAAACCAACTATTACCTCTTTGTTTTGAAGTGATGGTAAAAACCTAGTGGGAAAAGCCATCAATCAAAAGGAAGAAGTATGAAAGAGGCTTGTCTTCGGATGGCGAATATTGTCCTCTTATACAAAAGAAAGATGAGTCCTGACAACAAGGCCTGATTAGGTACTCATATACAATATAGATAGTTGGTGGAAAAAACCCCTATGGGAAAAAACCAACTATCACCTCTTCATTTTGAAGTGATGGTAAAAACCCAGTGGGAAAAGCCATCAATCAAAAGGAAGAAGTATGAAAGAGGCTTGTCTTCGGATGGCGAAGATTGTCCTCTTATACAAAAGAATGATGAGTCCCAAAAACAAGGCCTGATGAGGTACTCATGTACAATATAATGAGAGGTGGAAGACCTTTGTGTCAATGCAGCTGTAATACTCCAAGTTTTTCTCGCAACTGAAGGTAACATGGAGAAGGAAATGACTTGGTGAAGATATCTGCAATTTGTGCCTCAGTTGGAATATATTCCAAGTGTATATCCCCACTCTGAATATGTTGCCTTATGAAGTGCATGTGTATCTCAATGTGCTTGGTTCACTGATGTTCAACTGGATTACATGCAATATGAATTATGCTTTGATTGTCACACCAAAGAGTTATAGGATGTTCATGGGTGAAACCAAATTCTCTCAGAATTTGATGAAGCCAAAGAGCTTCCTGACTAGCCAAAACTGTTGCCCTGTATTCTGCCTCTATAGAAGATAGGGCTACTGCTTGTTGTTTCTTGCATAACCAAGCTATTGGTGAGGAACCAAGGCAAAAGACATAGCTTGAGGTGGAACATCTATCTTCTACTGAACCTGCCCAATCTGAATCTATGTAGCCAATGATATCCATGGATTTTCCCTTGTAGAAGAGCCCAAAGTGAGTAGTGCCCTACAAGTAATGGAGGATTCTTTTTGTTGCTTGCCAATGACTGAAGTGAGGTTGATGAGAGAATCTGGATATGAGGCCAACAACATATGAGATATCTGGGTGAGTATGAGTAAGGTATAGCAAACTTCCTACAAGCTGATGGTATAGAGTGGCATCACAAAGAGGGGATGAGCAGGAAGTACTAAGATTAATGCCAGATTGAAAGGGGGTAGGAGAAGGTTTGCAATCTATCATTTTGAATCTTTGTAGAAGATCTAGAGTGTACTTTTGTTGGCACAAAGAAATACCTTCATCTGTTTGACTTATTTGGATCCCAAGGAAGTAATGAGCTTTACCTAGATCAACCATTTCAAATTTTTTAGAGAGGGAGTCTTTTATAGTCTGAATGTGAGTCAAGTTACTACCAGTGAGAAGAAGATCATCAACATATAGAACAAGAATGGTGATGTTGCCTTCATTTCTCCAAATGTAAACTGTGTTATCAGACTCACAATGAGAAAAACCTGCTGAAAGAAGGAAGGAGTCCATCTTCTCATACCAAGCTCTAGGGGCTTGTTTGAGGCCATAGAGAGACTTTTTGAGCCTACAAACAAGAGAGGAGTCTTGAGTGAAACCAGCAGGTTGTTCCATGAATATTTCTTCCTTTAAGTCTCCATGTAAGAAAGCACATTTTACATCCATTTGATAGACAGGCCACTTATGGGAAGCAACTAGAGCAAGAACCAATCTTACAGAATCCATTTTAGCAACTAGAGCAAAGGTTTCTGCATAATCTATACCTTCAATTTGAGAGAAACCTTTGGCCACTAGACGAGCCTTGTGTTTGTCTATCTTTCCATTAGGCCCATATTTTGTTTTGAAGATCCATTTACAATGAACTAATTTCCTTCCTTTAGGTAAGGGAACTAAATCCCAAGTCTTGTTTTTGATCAAGGAAGAAAATTCATTTTCCATGGCATCATCCCATTCCTTAATACCTGAGGCTTCTTTGAAGGATTGAGGATCGGAGGAAATAGACTGACATACAAGACCAGTTCCTATGGGGTTGGATGATCTAGTTGAAGGAAGATTTTGGATGTAAGGAGTAGCTTCTTTAACAATGGTGCGGGCCCATTTTGGCATAGAGGAAGGAGTTGAAGGAGTTGAAAGACATTGAGATGGAGTTACAGGTTCCTCATCTTGATTATCAATGACCAAGTTAACTTCAAGAGTTGGCTCTTCATAATATTGAGGTTCTACTATAGGAGAAGGCTCAATGGAGGAAGAGGGCTTTTGAGGATATTTTTGAGGGAATGTTTCATCAAATTGGACATTCCTATGAAAGAAAACCTCATGAGTTGAGGGATCAAGAAGCCTGTATGCTTTCAATTCTTCATAATAACCGATAAAGATGAGCTTTTTGCTTTTCTTATCAAGAGCCTTCCTTTTCTTCTTTGGGATGTGAGCCCAAGCAGTACACCCAAAAATATTGAAGTAGGAAACATCTGGTTTTAAGCCAGACCAAGCTTCTTCAAGAGTTAAATGGTCAAGAGCTTTATGAGGTGTGCGATTTTGAATATAATTTGCATAGTTAATAGCTTCTGCCCAAAAAACTTTTGGAAGATCTCTTGAATGGAGCATACAATTAGCCATCTCTTTTAATGTCCGGTTTTTCCTTTCTACAATACCATTTTGTTGAGGATTATGGGAGACAAAATGTTGATGAATGATGCCATGACTGGATAAAAATATGGAAAACTCATTACTACAATATTCCCCCCATTATCTATGCGAATCTTCTTGATTTTGCAAGATGCCTGATTTTCAACCAAGGCTTTAAAAACCTTAAAGTGGGATAGAACATCACTCTTATATTTTAGGAAGTAGACCCAGGACCTTCTAGAAAAATCATCAATAAAGGTTAGAGCATACTTTGCTCCTTTGAAATATGGTTCAGGAAAGGTCATTAAGTCACTATGGATTAAATCTAGAGGGGATGAGGTTTTTGGAGAACTACTTGGGTGGAAAGGATCTTGATGTTGCTTTCCAAGAGCACATCCAGGACAAACTCCATCACTAGAAGAGACTTGGGGTAATCCTGTAACCATATCATGGGTGCTCAAATCCTTTAGGTAGTTGTAACTAAGATGACCAAACCTTTCATGCCATATTTGACTTTCAAGATCACCATGAGCCACAAAATAGGAGGCTCCTTCTGGATTTTGAAAACCTTTGAAGTGAAAAATATGAGAGTTATGATCAATATTCCCTTTGGCTATAAGAGAATGGGGATCTTGAAAATCTCTTATCTCAACTCCTGTTGGAGAGAAGAGAACAATTTTCCCATTTCCAGAAGTACAAATATGATAGACGGATAGGAGATTGGTGGCAATGTCTGGAACATAGAGAACATTGTTTATGGAGCCACCATCAATGGTTATATCCCCTTTTCCTTTGACAGGGATGAAGGAAGAGTCACCCACTTCTATGCTACAAGTAGAGCTAGAGGAGATAGAAGAGAAAGACTTATCTAAAGCAGTCATGTGATGAGTAGCTCCAGAATCTAGGACCCAGTAATTAGAGGAAGAATTGGAGGTTTTTCCTTGAACATTAAGGGCTTTTCCTATTTGCTTTTTATTTTCTATCTTTTGATCCTTCATAGCTGCCTCTAGTTGTTGTAATATTTTCCAGCATTTGTTAGTAGAGTGACCATTCTTTTTACAGTGAGTACAGGTTATGGGAGTCTTTTCCTTATTTTTGAATTTTTCTTTAGAAGAGGTGGAGGCTACTAAGGCTTTTGAAGAAGAGGAAGAAGAAGAGATTTCATATCTAGCAAGTTTGGTTTCTTCCCTAGTTAATCTATCACAAAATTCTTCTAAAGAGGGCATTTTAAAGGTTGCACCAAGAGCATCTTTGGTAGATATGAAGGTGGTAGCAAAAATTTGAAAAACACCATTTAGCTTAGAAAGGATTAGATAAATGCATTCTTCTTCAGTCTTAGTCTTCCCACTGCCTTTGTATTGAGTGAGGACTTCTTTGAACTTAGTGAGGAAGTCAACAATACTACTAAAATATTCAGGGGACAAAGAAGTTAGTTCGGCTTCTAGTTGCATTGATCTCATCTGATCTACTTTCCCAAACAAGGTCTTTAGTTTCTCCCAACTTTCATGAGGAGTTTTACAATCTGTAATATGAAACCACAAACTTTCATGAACATTAGAGCTAATAATACCCATAGTTTCGTGCATTTTTCCTTTATGAACAAATATTTCATATTCTTTATCAAATTCTGGTTGCTTTTCTTCTAATAAATGAGTAAGACCTTTTTGAGAGATAAGATTTAAAATTTTAGGTTTCCAAGTGTGAAAGTTATGAGGGGTGAGAGGTTCAATTGAATTCATCATTTTAACACAAGAGAAAATTTGAAGTTTTAATTTACCAATATCCCCCCCTTAGAACTTCAATTAATTGATTAATGCAATTGTTATAAGGAAAAGATATGAAGCTTTTCAATATTAGAAAACTCAATATACCCGCCCTAACGAGAGGGAAACTATAAGTATAATGAGGTCTTAATATTGTTTGCTTTAGATTGCCAAATCCTCTTTATTCTTCACAATACCCGCCCTTACTTGAGGGAAACTGTAAGTAGAGTGAAGAATTTGGAAGGGTTTTGGTTTGAAATGCAGGGAATCAACCAGTTTAATTGGTGTTTCTCAATACTCGCCCTTACGAGAGGGAAACTATAAGTTAGAGAGATACCCAAAGAAATGGATGAATGAAAAATACCTGCCAGGCCTTTATACCAAGTGCCTCCAAAAACTCGCCCTTACGTGAGGGAAACTATAAGTTTTTAGTGGTAATGATACATGGAACGTAGGCAAAAGATATTTTGAGGAAATAAATTTAAGGTAGATTATTTTATTTAGAAAAAGTAAGAAGGAAATTTTTCTAAATAATGTAAACCAAATAAAATTTTTACATATAGGATTTAAAAACACCTTTTTAGAATAAATTAAAAAAGGAGAATATTACACTTCCCCCATTTTAAATATTTTTAAAAATAAAAAAATGCTTTTATGAAATGTGAATAACTTATCTATGAAATAAACAAGGTTATTTTGAACAATTATAACTTTATTTTGAATAGCATAGATGAAGATAGACAAAAAAGAGAAAATGCAATTTATTTTAAAGATGGGCCTTTTTAAAATTTTGAATTTAATATTAAATGTTTTGAATATCTATCTAAGAAATATTAAAGTGATATTTAAAGAAATATAACTTTATAGCATAGATTAAGATAGACAAAAAAGGAAAGCAAACTTTTAAAGATAGGCCTCTAAAAAAAATAAATGCAATTATAAAGATTTGATGAATTTTGAGTTACTCCTCTATGAAATATTAAAGTTATATTTAAACAATTATAACCTTATAAATTTACTTGAAAGAAAGTAAAAGCATAGATGAAGATAGACAAAATAATGCAAACCCCCCTTAAAGTGATGGACCAGAAATGTGCAAAAATTGCACGCACCCCCCCAAAAAAAAAACTTTTATTAGAAAAGGTTACAATTTTGTCTCACGAAAGTGAGAGCCTTTTGAGAACAGATTAAAGGCTCGGAGACAAAGGAGATTTTTCGTAATGAAGGAAAGCAAATATAACCTAAAGAAAATAATTTTCTAGGGGATATTAAAGAAATTATACAATATGCGGCTAAAAAAATGACTGTCATAAACATAGAGACGCCCCTTTAGAAAGCCTGCAAAACAATTATTATAATTTTGAAATATCAGAAATGAAATATGATGAAGGTGTTGCGCTTTCGACGATCGGAAGGAGAGGTGCTTCTCGACGATCGGATGCGATTTGGAGCTTTGATGCTCTCGACCTCTTTTTGTGCTCTCGTTGAAACTTTTTTGAGTTTCGGGGCAGAGAAAATGCTATTACCCGAGCTGAGGAAATCGAGGTAACCTGCAGAAGAGTTAGTAATCCCTGTAGAAGAAAGGAAGAACCTACAAATGCGTTAAAAAGTGAAGGGTGATCCTGCAAAAAGGATTAACCTGCAAACATGATTATTAAGAGAATGTTGATCCTACAAACACGTTATAAAAAATATCTATAATAGAAGCAAGCTTTGTATTGAAAAAGGAACTTGAATAGCAGGAGATCGCTTTAAAAAAAACACAGCAGGTAAAGGAGATTATAAGGACTGACTTGAGAGAGCACCGGAGAAAAAAACAATCTTGGAGAGATTCGATTTGGAGACAGGGAGAGTAAACCTCGGCAACCGTGAGAGGATCGTCCCGAGCGCCAAGGGCCAGCTAGATGAAGAGGATCATCTACGAGCTGCCAGAATATCGTGAGCGCTAGAATGACATGAGCACCAAGGGCCAGCTAGACAGAGAGGATCATCTATGAATTTGCGAGCGCCAAGGGCCAGCTAGACAGAGATGCCAGAATGGCAATTATAATGGGAATGAAAATACGATCCACGTTATGCGAGCGCCAAGCTAAGAGGATACCCGAATCCCTTTGAAGATCGGAAGACTCCCACAATATTAAAAAAAACACCACTTTATTTAAGCTCTAACGGGTGTTGAGTATTTACGCAACCCGAAGAAGATGAAAAATCCCATACATAATAAAAGAACCAATTACTTTTATGATAAATAAAAGGAGATTTTTCAATTTAAAAAAGAGCTGAAAGATGAATTCGAAGAGAGGGAAAAACTAAAATAAAATATAAAAAACCTTCCTTTTAAAATGGGCTAAAATAGCGCCATAGCACAGGGTAAACCTGTTTTGAAGCAAAGGAAGAATTTTTTAATATTTTGAATACCCTCAAGGACGAATCAACACAGATATTTTAAAAAAATATTGCATCAAATATTTTTCAACAATAAATATTTTGCTAAAAAAAAATTAAACTATGGATAAAAGAAAATGACTACTGAAATAATTTCAAGAAGATAGCCAAAAAAAATTATCCAAAGTAAATGAACCAGATCCTAGAACCTTCAAGAGAGAATGCTAGCAAAATCTATCCTGCTCTGGTACCATGTTAGAATTTCACAATAATAGATATGCAAAGCATTACACAAGAGATGAAGAGAAGAGAGAACTGATTGATTTATTCCAAGGATCAACTCTGTATAAATAGCAGAGTTGATCATTGAGAGTCGTTGGATTACAACAACTCATCAGACCTGATGAAGACACCACTGAGAGTTCTCCTGACACATGGAGGAGTGGAAACTCAAGTGTTTATCCTAGTGGAACTTAAGAGAATATTCTCTTATTCTAACAAGGAAAAGTCTAATTTTTTGATTCATGGGATTCTGAGGGGCTCTTGCTACCTTCAAGAAATGGGGTACCAAAAAATGGAGCACTAAAGGTAAGTTCTAAATTTTTACTTACCCTAATGACTAATTTATTATTATTTTTTTATAATGAAGGAGATAGGGAGAACATTTTTCAGAGGGGGCTATGGTTTTTTGGTAGGGTAGGGCTCTTCATGAAAACCTGACATACCAAGTTCAAATTTGAGGAAGATATGCCATCAAATGTCCCTATTTGGGTCCATTTATTTGGTATTTCGATAGAATACTAGCATCCAAAGATATTCACAAAAATTGGAAATTCTTTAAGGGTTTACATGATGACTTCTGATAGCACCCAACACTTAGAGCATATGATTTATGCAAAGATTTATGTTTTGAATGATTTTGACAAACCATTTTAAGAGAAGATTACTTTACAATATGAGGAAGAAATATGAGAGCAAGTAGTAGATTATGAAAATATTTCATTTAGATGCATAATTTATCATGAATATGGTCATCTAGCCAATGATTATCCAGAGAAGGTATCTAACAAAGAGAAAGAGGATGGGTACATGGCAAGGTTTCAAATACCTAAACAAAAAAACACAAAAAAAAATAGCAACAAAAGAGAAAATAATAATTTCACTTAACATCTTTGAAATTCTCTCTACGAATGAGCAAGCAGATGATGAGGATGGTCAAATGGAAACGGTTATTATGGAGACACAGTTTGATGAAGAGAGGGAACAAGAAGTATTGCATGATGAGAAATCATTAAAAGAGTTTGTCTTGATGCTGAGAAATAACAGTAAAGGAAAAAAATACAATGTAGAAAATCAACCCGAGTGCAAAACAAAAGGGTAGATTCAAACTACAAAAAAAACTGATCCTCAAAAAGACCATACAAATTCCAATAGTAGTGTCATGGTATCAAGTAACCAACCTATAGTCCCAATTGGAATGAAGTAAAATACGAATAAAATGATCAAGATGCCATAATACAGAGGTTTATAGTCAGTATCTTTATGAGAATGTTGGAAGATTTGGTTATTTTGCTAAGTAATTTATGATATTTTTGGTAATTTGTTAAGCTTTGGTTTATTTTTAGTGTTTTCATATTTTATTTGTTTTTTCTATAAATATTTTGTGCTTAGTTTTTGTTGTATTTGTTTTTTCTGATTTTGTTTGTGGTGTATTTGATTCATTTTGTTGTTTGTGTTCTGGATTTGTTTTGTTATGTTATTTTGGGGGTTTTTCTATGTGTTGGTGTTCTATTCTATGGTTTTTTGGTTTGAGGTGTACTTGTTTATTTTTATTGTTTTTATTATGGTAGTGTTTTGTTATGCAGTGTTTGTGGTTTTTTCTATGTATTTCATGTTTTTGCATTGTTTATTTTTATAATTTTATAATTTTTAATTAAATTAATTAATTAATTAATTAATTTTTTGTTTTTTTGTGTGTTTTATTTGATTGTGGTTTGCTATATTGTTTGTGTGTTTGTTCTGTGTGGTTTTGTCAAAGGTGGTAGGTTAGGTGCGAGCCCTGGGCATTTTTGATGAAAGAGATACCCCTACCTCCTTAGGTCTTACCCAAAAGTGGCATCCCTTCTTGCATGTGTCAAAGGTGGTAGGCCAGATGTGAGCCCTAGATGTTTTTTTGCTGAAGAGATACACATGCCTCTTTGAATCTTACCCAAAAATAACATCCCTTCTTAAATATTTTTCACAAACAAAAAATATTAAAAAATAATATTATTATAAATAAAATACTATCCTATGAAACTCTTTAAACTTTTTCAATAGTTACTTTTTTATAAATATTTATTGAATATGTGATTTAAAATTATTTCAATATGAAACTTTTTTAACTTCTTAAACAATTACCTTTTTATAAATATTTATTGAATATGCGTTCCAAAATATTTTTTTAAATCTTTTCATTTTATGTTTAATAAGTTAAAAAAAAAATTATATTTTATTTTAATGAGTTCCTTGTTATTAAATCATATTTTTGTTATTTGAATAGAGGATTGAATATAGGATGTTAAAACCTTCTATTATATCCTATTAGATTCTAAAGTTGAAATAAATACCATTGGTATCAATAAACAATGGTGCTACATGCCTATAGAATATCCATTGCACAAGGATTTGAAGCCAAATATATTATCCTGGTAGAATCTCAACCATACTATAAAATTTTTAATTTAAATTATATTGATTATAATATTACATTTTTTAAAGCAAAAAACCCTTTGCCGGCCGTTTTGGTCAGACCTCACCCGGGAGTCGCACCCGACCCTGCCCACCGTTTTGGTCAGACCTCACCCGGGAGTCGCACCCGACCCTGCCCACACCAACATTATCAATTGGATTTTGGATACCCAGATTTTTGGTAGGGTGAAGATTTGAACGTGGGACCTCCTTTGGCGGATTACCCTCTCCTCTCCAACTCACCTACAACACCTGGATATAATATTACAAATTATTACTTTTATTTTTAATTATTAATTATATTTTTTATAATTAAAAATAAAATTTATTACATGACAAAGTTAGCTCAGTTGATTTCAACCTCTTAACATTGTTTCAGGTCAATACTAATTAATTATATACATGAAGTTTTCTTGCTTTCGGGGAAAATAAACAAATAGTGACCATGAAAAAGCTCAATAACGATATTGATAGAACCCTTTGTCGTGTGTGAACATGGATCCCAGCACATTGACCTTCCTGGAAGTTTAGGTGAGTTTGATACTATAATCATGGCGTCTAAGATGCTTGAATCATCGCATCGATATGGTTGAATATTTCCACTTTAAAGGTTGACGTTGACTGAAATTCAAAGTCGGTCTTTATTTTCCAATCAGTACACGGATATGACCAGAAGCTTGGAACATCAAGAATCTGGCTCTTAACCCTGGTTCTGGTCTTTGCCCAAGTCTTTCACGAAGCATCCATCAATGATCGAAGATAAAATGGAAGAAGACTTTCGTTATTGGAATGTGAGTGCTTCTTCGTGGGGCCAACCCCTTTGTTAAAACTCTTAGACTTTTCTTAATGAAAGTAGCAGCACTTTCATGTTGTCTGTTCAGTGTTTTTAGTTTTTATATAAAAAAATATCATTGATGTTGTTTTTATAAGTTTTAATTTATTAGATAAGATAGAATTAAGTTATTTTAATTTTTAATTTAATAATCAATTACAAACATTTCATCAAAGGGACCTCAACCCTCCACTTTCATATTTTTTTTTTAATGTTTTTAGTTTTTATATAAAAAATATCATTGATGTTGTTTTTATAAATTTTAATTTATTAAATAAGATAAAATTAAGTTATTTTAATTTTTTAATTTAATAATCAATTACAAACATTCCACCAAGAGAACCTCAACCCTCCAATTCATTCTAAGACTTCTCTTAACGAAAGTAGCAACACTTTCAAATTGTATTTTTAGCGTTTTTAGGTTTTATATAAAAAATATTATTGATGTTGTTTTTATAAATTTTAATTTATTAAATAAGATAAATTAAGTTATTTTAATTTTTTAATTTAATAATCAATTACAAGCATTCCACCAAGAGGACCTCAACCCTCCAACTCATTCTAAAACTTTTCTTAATAAAAGTAGCAGTACTTTCATATTGTCTTTTCAGTGTTTTTAGGTTTTATATAAAAAATATTATTGATGTTGTCTTTATAAATTTTAATTTATTAAATAAAATAAAATAAAATTATTTTAATTTTTTAATAAAATCAATTACAAACATTTCACCAAGAGAACCTCAACCCTCCAATTCATTCTAAGACTTTTATTAATGATAGTAGTAGCACTTTCATATCGTCTTTTCAGTGTTTTTAATTTTTATATAAAAAAATATCATTGATGTTGTTCTTATAAATTTTAATTTATTGGGTAAGATAAAAGTAAGTTATTTTAATTTTTTTAATTTAATAATTAATTACAAACACTTCACCAAGGGGATTTATCTCTAGAAGGGCAAAAATTTAGTGTCGATATAATTGAACCCTAGATTTGTATGGATAAGATCCATTGCCCCGGTATTTACATGTTTTTTTTATATCTTATTTTGTTTGACAACCTGAACCATAATTTTTTTTTTCATATATTTGTGGAAAACATCCCAAAAGAGATGCCACTTTCGGGTAAGACTCAAGGAGGCAGGGGTATCCATTCCGCAAAAAATACCTAGGACTCGGACCTGGCCTACCACCTTTGACATACTCAAGGGGCAAACAAACACACAAAACCAATTTAAAAATAAGTAAATAACGACAAAAATAATAAAATAAAATAAAAAACATGCTCCTTGAGTGTGTAAAAAACAAAAGCACAACCAACCATGCACAATAAGATAAAATAAATCACAACACAAACCACATAAAAAAACACAAGAACCACATAACAAAACATAAACAAGACAAAAGCAACATAACACTACAAAGACATAACCCAAAAAAACATGAAAAATAAACACAACCAAAACCTAAAAAATTAAAAAATAAAATAAAAATAAAAATAAAAAACAACCAACAAAAGACAATAAACAAAAACAAAAAACATAGAAAACACTCACACATAAAAACACGAAATAACACAAAAAAAGAGAAACCCAAGAACAAAAATGAATAAAAAACACAAGAACAATAACAAAAAACATAAAAAAAAACAAAACAACAAAAACACAAGAACAACAAAAAACAACACAAAAACAAAACAAAATAAAAAAACCCACCCACCTTAAAAAACTAAACAAAAAAAACAAAAAAGAAAAAAGAAATAAAAAATGAACAAAACAATGACCTATCTAGACCAGAAGACTATTAAGACAAGAATAAACAGAGGATACAAAATAAAAAATAGAATGAGCTAGGGAACTAAAAAAAATTGAATGAACCAAAGAGAAGCAAAAAAAATAAAAAACAAGAAGAAACTAGGTACCTTCAAAACTGGAGCCATCTAAAGAAATGATAGAAAGAAGAGCTTCCCTAATTTGAGAAGCCCACCATATAGGAGGGTGACCATAACAAGTAAGATCACCTTTGACCAAAGTCCAATTAGCTGAAGCATCAACACTCTTGTTTTGATCTCTGACCACATGATTGTAATCAACTTTCAAAAATCCCATCTAGATTAACTAAATCTTCTCAATAATTATTTTTATTCTCCAATCCACCTTATGATTCTTAGAAGGATTCTTCAAGAGATTAATCATAAGTCGAGAGTCAGACTCAACTAACACCTTTGACCATCCAACCTTAGTAGCCTCCTGAAGGCCTCTGAGGATACCATACCCCTCATCAAGGTTATTGGAAAGAATACCCAAATTCTCAGCAAAAGTAAAAACCAGGGAGCCATCTGAAAGTCTACCAATTCCTCCCACACTAGCTTTTCCAGGGTTCCCTCTAGAGGCTCCATCAGTATTGACTTTTCCAAAATCCTTAGGAGGAGGTTTCCAATTTCTATTCCTATCCATCTTACTAATACTCACATTCTCTTTAAGTTGGTTGCCCTTAGAAGGTTTAATCTTCAATCTTTGCATCACTTGATCCCATCTTTGGTGAGGGTTTTGGGGGTGATTAAGGAAATGATGGACTGATTCAACTAAGTTGGCTATGGTCTTTTGCCAAATATAGTGAATATACTTCCTATCTTGATTAAAAATTTGGTTGTTCCTTTCATTCCAAATATTCCAAAGAAGAATGATAGAACCCATCCAAACTAACTACCTAATAAAATGATCAACACCCTCTTGATTAGGCCAATCTGTCCAAAGCTGTTCAAAAGTAAAAAAAATTGACCACTGTAAGCCAAGTAAAGTGGCCATTCTTCTCCACAGCTCAGAGGCTAAAATACACTCAATAAAAAAATGGTTGATATTTTCCACATTCTCTTCACACATTTCACATCTAAAAGGGCCATGAAAACCATAATTTTTATATGTAGGGAAATGTTACATATTAAAATGTTACACATTCGAGGAGAGAACCTTAGCCTTGACCTTTTGATGAAGAATGCCCTAAACAACATTTGCCCTTCAGTTTGTTTATGTATTAATCTTAATTTTGATTTGATTTTGATTTGCAAGCCTTTTGTTACACATGATATTCCACCATCCTATTAACATTTCAGGTTTTTCAGAATATTGAGATTGCTATGAAATGGATGCATGGTACTTTATACAAAGACTCTTATTTTCTACTAACATTGGATTAGTACTATATAATATTATATACAATATTTTTATTTTATTTTCTATAACATTGGACTGGGAGTAAATTTTAATTTGAGAGTCTTTTATTCCATAATCCTATTAACATCTCAGGTTATTTAGGATTACAAACTTGATATTCCATGATTCTATTAACATCTCTGGCTTTTCAGGTTTACAAGATTCTTACTTTCTGTTAACATCCATGTACACATTTCAATCTTGTTATCATTAGGATGCTATCTGATGGATGTATGAGATTTGATATAAAATTCGTCACTTCCATTAAGATCTCAGTAAAAGAGATTATAAGAGGTTCTTACTTCTATTAACATCTTAACATTAAGGTTGTGGTGCCGTGAAAGAAAGCATATCAAGTTTATTTTTTTTATTGTTTGACTGTCTTAAAATCATGATTCTTGTCATTTCATTTAAACTCAAAAAGGAATTCTGTCTGAGACCATCTGAATAAATTATTAATATCTAAAAACTGCAATTTTATCCTGGAATATTGTTATCTGTGAAATTCTATTCATGTTTATGCTTAATGTATTCAGAAGGATATAGTTCTGTGTTGCATAGACATGAAAGCCACTTCTCTGAAAGTCTGATCATATTGGAGGAGAACAGGAAGTAAAAGAGTCCTTTGAAAGCCTGGTGTTTTAAATTTTACATTATGTTAAGTATGTACTGAAAGACTTAAGTATGTTAATCCTGGTTTTTTGAAAAATTGTTTTATCTATGTTTGCTTTTATTAGAATGTACTAATGAGTTGAACCAGCTAAACTACATTGCACTCATTGAATTCTTGTACTAAGTGCATACCTTGATCAATTTGAAGTGTCTCCTTTGAGAGTTCATATGCTTCCCTATTTAGTTCTCTATAAATATGCCAAAAAGTAAAAGCTTCGTTTTGATACTCAACTTATTTTATTTGATTGAAGATGGGTTGTAGAATCATGTTTTCCATCCTAAAAACACCAAGCATCCAGTTTATTACCACCTACAAATCTTTGTAAACTTGAATTTTTTGTATTCCTTTTGATTATGTCAGTTGAACAAACAATTTGAGGGCCATAATTTCAACATAATTATTAGAACCTTCTCCCAATCCAACCTTGAATTTAAAATAATGAGAGTCATAAATATATAGTAATTCTCCTGGTCCACAAACTCCAGCGACCCCATGTCTAGCCCCATCAAAAAAATCCTAGGTCCCTAATTTATACATATTTGGAGGGATGATTTGTTTGTTTACCTTTGTTGTTACTGAAACCTTACAATTTTTTAAAGGATGAGACCTTCCAAGTAGGCTTCTCTTGATCCTGAAAAATTGTTGCATTCCTAGTTAACCATAATCTCCAAGACACAACCAATGGGAGAGTTATAAAACCTTTGTAAGACCTATTTTCCAACCAATATTTTAAGCACTCTTCTAAGGAATATTTTTGTCATCCTATAAGATGCTTTAGATGTGTTATAACCTTCCTAGAAATTTGTCTAGTAAAGGAGCAAGTAACCAATAAATGATTAATTGTTTCATTGTTTGACTTACATAAATGACACCTTCCTAGACCATTCTAATTCTTCTTCTATAAAACCTTCCATGTTAGAATCTTATTTTTCATGGTACGCTATAGGAATAGTCTTGTATTCAATAGGTATTTCTATTT
Source organism: Wollemia nobilis (assembly GCA_028583015.1). Taxonomy (NCBI): domain Eukaryota; kingdom Viridiplantae; phylum Streptophyta; class Pinopsida; order Araucariales; family Araucariaceae; genus Wollemia; species Wollemia nobilis. The sequence continues at coordinate 3,914,073 of JAQPPZ010002200.1, forward strand.
CCAAGGTGTTCCACCACCATACTTGGATTTTCATTGATATATTCAAATAGAGTCTTATACCCCAACATTGGAGTGTACTCCTCCATAGCTCCATTCATTGTCCAAACCAATTGATTAGTATCCTATTGCAACTTGATATGTTAAATTTTAAGTCTTCCCACATATTATTCCCAATGTGTACCTCTTGGTTTTGAAGACCTAACATTCTTCCTTCCTTCTATCCTCGACTCCAATTTTTAAAAGATTTTAGGTTAGTTGTTTGGGCAAGATTTCCAGTCCCTTGTGCTCTTAGGGTATTAATTATATTATTTTGCAGTCTATGTATATCATCAAAACCAATCCAAGGTTCTAATCCTAGTCTTATCCTTGAACCATCCCCTATTTTCTAGGTAAGCCAATCACCAACAATATAAAAGGCCTAAATCATTGCCTTCCAATATATTGAAACATTACATGTTTGCTTAATTGGGGCCCTTATCCACTCATCTATTGTGAGTGGCTCTAAATACTTTTCACGTATAATATTATTCCGTAGGCCTTATTTTGATATTATCTTTCAAACACACTTTGCTCCTAGGGCCTTGCTAAATAGGAAGATATTCTTAAGTCCACATCCTCCATTTTCATTAGGATTGGCTAAGTATTTCTACTTAACCAATATAATACCTCCCCTTTCTATTTTCCCTATCCATACGAATCTATAACTTAACTATCTATTTTTTCCAAAACATCTTTTGGTATATGAGCCAATGATTGCTAATATATTGGTATTATCTCCAACACAGACCAAAGTCAATCTCTCCCTAAAGAGAGTTATTTGTTCCACCAAAAATTAAATATTCCTTCCACCTAATTTATTAGCCAATTCCAATCTTGTTTAGTGTAGACATTGGTTTCAAAAAGAACCCCAAATATTTAAACCCCTCTTCAAGATCAAATCTGTTAAAGAGGAAAAATTGACCTATTATTATGGTTTGATTCTGATTCACATAGTTAAAAGAAATGCTTGACTTCTGTTCATTAATCTGCATAGCTGTTGTTAGAAAAAAATAATTTTAAGAATATTTTAACTTCCTTGTAGCTTTGATTGTTCCATCTATGAAAAGGAGAACATCATCTACAAAAACCATATGGGTGACTTCCATCACTCTACCTATTTTAATTCCCTTTATTACCCCTTCCCTGTTGGATTCTATAATACACCTACTTAATACCTTATCTACCAAAAGAAATAATAGTGGTGACAAGGGGTAACTTTGTATAATACCTCAAGAAGCTTTGAAGAACTAAGAGGCTAACAAATTAACCAAAACTACAAAAGAAATAAAACAAATATATCCCATAATCCAGTTTACCATCTACACACATAACCCAGTATGAGTAAGTATCATTCTTAAATATAGGTAATTTTCTCTATCAAAATCCTTGGGGAGATCTAACTTCATCACCATTGCTAGTAGTTTCCTTGATTTTATGGTATGAAGAATTTCCTAAGTAGCACCAATTGCTTCATGAATTTGTCTACCATGGAGGAAACCAAATTGCTCAATATATATAGAAGTAGAGAAAAACTTTTTAATTCTTGAAGCAATTATTTTTGCTATGATTTTATACACACAATTAATTATATTAAATTAAAGTTACTTTATAGTTTATTTGTCATTATGTATAAGATAGGTATTTATGTTGTATCATTTACCTATAGTGTATACATATCTATATTCTTTAAATTTAAACCTTAGACCTTCTCTCTCAAGCACCAAACCCTTTATAGTTAGGTCCATTCATGTTATAGTTATTTTTCATTGGCATTGGTTCCATCTATGCAAACTTTAAATTCATATATTTTATTTCTTGAGTTTTTCATGCATATGCTTTAAAATTTTAAGTTTTGATCACTTGATTCAATTTTTAAGCATTAAAACTCTAGAACATGTTCGAATTTCAAGATTGATCAAATGTATGGTTTAATCACAATTTGAACTTTTGTGAGTTTTCCATGTAGATTCTTTAAAATTCTAAGTGTTAAGCACTTAATTAAAATTTTTAGTCAATAAAACTTTAAGAACATGTTGGAATTTCAAGACTTCGTCAAATTTACAGTTTAATCATAATTTGAATCCTAATGTAAAATGAATCAAATGCCTTAAGGTAATGATTCTCTTGTCTTTACATCAAGATTATACTAGAATATGTGTGAAAATAGATCTCAACTAGATTTTGTTGGCAAATGTGGAACTCAAACTGATAGGACTATCTTAGATTTAGCAACTAGATTATGAGGTGTTTACCTTCAAGTGTAGATTTTACCAAAAATATGGGAATTTGGACCAATCCTTCCCAAACAATATGAACACAAAAATGGAGGCTCCTTTAGGAATGTCAAATATTCCTAAGGAGAGTAATTCAACAATCAATAAATAAGTAGCCAATATTTCTTAGGGCGAAGAAGCATAGGGAGATGGTTTTGAACAACCCAAAATAAGGAGAAGGCAAAAGAAAAATATGGTAAAGAGAAAACCTAGCTGAAGCCCTCAAATAGGTATAAGATCTTCAAGACACTAGTGGATCAAGAATAAGAACAATTCATAGGAGTAGATGGGAATAATACAAATAATAAAAACCATGTTCAAGCCCCTATTTTGTCTCCTATACTAGAGTAGGTAATAGAGTACAATGAGTTACCACAATAAAATATTATAGGGGTATTGATAGTGCATAACCAAGAGCAACCGATACTTAAGGATGTCATCATGGGTGTGGCAGAAAAGAACATAGAAAATCCAACTCTAGGGATAATCCAAGTGAAGAGATAAAACATATTAGCTCTCAATGAGTGGGTAGAAAATCAAATAAGGAATTGATAGCAACTCAAGAAGGCAAATTAATCACTAAGAGATTGGTGAGGCCAATAAACTCTTACTAGTCTCAAGGTAACCAATGATTATGCAATCATATTATATTACGGGTTTAAATAACAAAACCCATCAATATATTGTTTAAAGATATTTTAAATATATATATTTTTTTGCTTATCTAAGAGACAAAAATATCATTAGATTTTATGTATAAAATAGTAAAAAACCTCTTTAGAGGGGTGTTGGTCATATGGAAGTGGCTAAATAAAGGGTCTCAAGAATATAGTTACCTTTTGGAACTCTCTAAAATAGAAAACAATAGAACATATAGCTTGTAGGGGTGTCCTCACATCTCATTTTAGGAACAATGTTATAGTTAAGCAGGTTTTAATCACAAATTTTTATGGGGCTCAAAACCTAGATGGTCAAATTTGTCAATGGAAAGTGATGCATAATATAATATTCTTGAGGGAGGAGTTAGACTAGATTATTTTTGGGGATTTTAATGCTAAATTATCACCAAAATATAAGGGATGAACCTCAATTTTGGACCCAAGCGATTGGATTAATATTGCTGAGGTCCATGCCTTAAACTTGGTGAATATTAAATGTCCTAGAACCAACTATAATTGGACTAATAAAAGGAGGGAGCCACATAGCATGAAGGTGTAGGTAGATCATTTTTCAATTTTAGAGAAGGAATTTGTGAAATAGAATCTAAAATTTTATTTTTTGGAGGATCCAATTTTTAATCTTCCCCATTTGTTGAAAGGGGAGATCAAGATAAGGCAACATCATAATAATTCAAAATTGAAAACTTTTGGTTATAAAAATGAACTTTAAAATAAATTTTTATAGTGGTGGGAAGAGGGATGCCTAATATATGGGACACCAATGTTTATATTTCACAAGTAACTTCATTATGTCAAGGATTAACTAGAACTTTTAGGTCCAAAAAGCTTCATTGATGGCCAAATGAGATGAGGTGCAAAAATACTTGAGGGAAAGAACAATTACAGAGCAGCTCAAATATGAGGATGATGCATTGCATAAAATGGTTGAGGACATTGACAATCGATAGGAGATCTATTAAAAATAATGAGTAAGAACAACTTGGTTTTTGGAAGGTGACAAAAAGACAAAAATTTTCCATCTAAATTCTTGTGCTAAGAGACATGTGAACAAGATGGAAGCTCTTTAGGATGATAATGGGTACTCCTTTGATGCAATCCTAGGTATGCTTTTCCATTCAATGGATTATTTTGCTAAATTGTTTAAAGAAAGTACGGTAAGACAAAGAGGCTTAGAAATAAGTTATTGCTATCATACCATATGTTATATTTGAAGAAGAAAATTAGGACCTAATTAAACCCATTGATAGAAAGGAACTAAAGAAGGTAGTCTTTGGAATGAATATACAAAAAATGCTAGATCCATATGGCTTCCCCATTGAGTTTTGCAAACCTTTTAGGACAGCTTGGAGGAGGATGTAATGGTCGTTATAGAGGTGTATAGAGGTAGAAAGAATGCTTAAAGGATTAAATCATACATTCATTGTAATAATTCCAAAATGGGAGGAGGGAGTGCATATTTTAGATTATAAACCTATTTTCTTATGTAATTTCATATAAAATAATCATGAAGGTAACAGTTGAGAAGATAAAACCTCTTCTACATAGCATTATCTCCTTGGAGCAAGGGAGTTTTATAGAGGGAAAGAAGATCTTGGATGGTGTGGTTCTAGCTAAGGAGGCAATCCAATAAAAAAATTAGCAATAGAGGAATGTTCATAAAATTGGATATGTCAAAGGATTATGGTAGTGGAGCTTCTTGTCAAGTATTATGGTAGCCTTTGGTTTCTCTCGGGATTGAATAGAATGGGTTATGAGCTATGTTTCTACTATAATATACTTAGTGTTAATCAAATACCTTATATCACAATTGTTTGGATCCACTCAAGGCCTTCATCAGGGATATCCTTGTTCCCTTGATCATTTTATCATATTGGTGAAAGGCTTGGGTAGAGTCATCTTGAGGAGAAGATTATAGGGTTTGCTAACAGGTATCAAGGTGGGTGAGGAGGTTTTGATTCACCTACAATTTATGGATGACATATGATTGGTAAAAATGTCCAAATTCAGGGAAGCAAGAATGATTAGAGACAATATTAATGTTTACCGTAGTACCACAAAACAATAAATTATAAGAAATCCAAAGTGGTCTCATTCAATCTTGATTAAATGCTTCAAGATAAAATATTTGATATCTTGGGATTCAAGAGGACTTCTCTCCTAGTGGTATATGTAGGGGTCTCTTTGCATTTTAAAAGCCTAAAAATAGTTATTTGGAGGAATCTTTTAGATCATATCAAAGAAATAATTAACCATTGGTCTCACAATTGGGTAACCTTTGGGGGTAGATTAAAATTTTTGTATTCAATCATTCAATCCATGCTAATTTATAAATTTTATGTCCTTTCTACCCCACATACCATATGAAAAGAGTTTGACAAAATGGCTAGAAATTTTTATGGAGAGGAGTAAAAGTAGAGAGGAAATGTACCTTAGTAGGTTGGGATAAAGTAAGCTATCCCAAGTTAAAGGAAGGTTTGGTATTGAGGAGATTAGAGTTAAATAATAAAGCATTGTTTGGAAATATTTACTCGAGGTGGATCTCCCAAAAAACTTCTTTATACATTAGAGTTTTAACTAGTAAATATTGAAGTGAGCTCTGCTAGGGTTTGATGAGGAAAAACTACTCTGCTAGGGTTTGATGAAGAAAAACTACTTTGCGAGGGGATGGCAACAACTGTAGAAGGAGGTCTAAAATATTGGAGGAATGTTGTGATGGCATCGGGTGTAGCATAGAGAGTGCATGTTCGTGATATTTTTTCATCTAAAAAAGACTAGAAGGAATAAGATTTTCCAGTGCATGTCAAGAACTGCCTGTTAAAGAACAATGGATGTTTGGAACGATGTGAATCCAGGATAGTTCTAATGGTTCAACCAGACTCTGTGGCTGAAGATGTGGAGTATCTAACCAAAAATGCCCTTATTGGTAAATTTTTTGGCATCCAAATTTATCTCCCCTTTGTGGAGGCTTGGGTTAGGAAGACTTGGAATCCTGAAGGTGATGTGGAGGTGATGATGAGTGTGAACAACTATTTTATGGTGGTTTTCTCTTATATTGTAGATCGTAACAAAGCATTTGAAGGGGTTCCTTATTTCTATAACCAAGTGGGAATATTTCTTAAACCCTAGTATGTGGGTTTCAGCCCATCAAAGGAGTGATCATTGTGGGTTCCAGTATGGGTGCAGCTTCCATGGCTCCCATTGGAATTCTGGAGAACTAATATCTTGCATAAGATTACCCTTCTACTTGGGAAGCCGGTTGGACCATCACAACATACAATGGATAAAAAGGTAATCTCTATTTCCCATATTTGTGTTGAAATTGACTTAAATAATCCTATTCCAGATTCTATTGAAATACAATTTGGATCAACTACATGGGTTCAAAAACTTAACTATGAAGCTCTTCCATTTTGTTGTTGGATTTACCATGAATATGGCCACCTGCAAATAAAATGCCCTAAGTTTGTCCGGACAAATTTTGGATAAAGGAAAATCCCCAATAAATGAAGGTGAACGAGATAAGGAAGGTTTTGTTTCGGTAAAAGCCCAAAATAGAGGATGAAGGGCAAACAAAGACCTTAAGGATAGCTAGCCAGATGCTCTACTCAACCATTTTGAAATATTAGATGATATTTATCAGTGCATGGAGATACCTGAAATGTCGCTACCTGATGCAAATATAACAAGGCCAAATCAGATGTCTCTTCTTGAGGGGGAACTTAAGGAATCAGATCTAGGGGGTTTAAATGAAGAACAAAGGGCTTTGGATCTGAGTATAGGGGACATTTTTGGGTCAAGCCCTACAAGGGAAACTATTTTGAAAAGTGGTACAAATTTAGTTATGCACTCTCCTACTCAGGCACTGATGCAGTCATCCTTGGACTGCAAAACTCCTACGATGTTGGAATTGCAGCAAAAAATAATTAATTTTTTTTTTTTGGATAAGAATATGAAGGTGGGTCGAAAGAAGGACCAGGATAAAATTAAGTTAATGGGGGAGAATTTGGTGGATTCAGGCTTGGTGAGAACATTGGACTCCCATTTTTATAACCCCCAAAAATGATTATCCTCTCATGAAATGTAAGGGGGTTGAATAGCATCCCCAGATAAAAATTTGTTCATGATTTGGTTCATGTGCATTCTTCGGATGTGGTGTTTATTCAGGAGACTAAATTGGATATTGATAGTATGTTCAATATTACTCCCAAGTTGTGGAGAAGAGGGAAATGCTAGTGTATTGGTGCATGTGGATATGATGGTGGCATCACTTATTTATGGGATCTGGTTAAGATATCCCCTCTTACTTGGATTTCTAGCAGATGGTCTATTTCAATGGTTGGGCATGATAATGAATCTGGTGAAATAATCCTACTTACAAATGTGTATGATCTTATTGATTACAATGGTAAAGTGAATTTTTGGAAGCACATTTGCTTTGTGAGAAGTTTGGTTCCATTGTACCCATGGATTTTGGCTAGAGACTTCAACTCTATCACTTGTCTAGAGGAGAAATGTGGTGGGGTGGACCCTCTCGAGCCTTTTTATTCTGTCTTCAGTGCTCATATCTAGGGCCTAAACTTGGTTGACATCAAGACATCTAATGGGATATTTACTTGGCACAATAGAAGGTGTGGGGAAGCTTCCATCTTAGAGAGACTGGATAGGTTTTTGATATCCAATTATTAGATGGGTAATAATAGAGGTGTTAGTTCTGTGATTCTAGAGGCTAGGGGATCTGATCATTGGCCTATCAAACTCTCTACTTTGGAGTTAGGGCTAAAAAAGAATCCCTCCTTTAAGTTTCAACTTATGTGGCTTCATGATCCTAAGCTTCATGATTTCATGTGAGGCTGGTGGACCACTGGCAAACCTCCTCATGGCACCGCTATGTATTCTTTTATGAAGTGACTACAATTTGTAAAACATAAATTGAAGAGATGGAATAGAATAAATTTTGGGAACCTTTCCTTGGCTAAGTTGGCAGCTCTTAGGAGGATGGAAGAAGCTTCAAGGAAGATTAGAGATTAGGGATTCATGAAGGAGCTTCTTGTTGAGGAATCTGAGGTTGTGAAAGACCTTGTTGAATGGGAACTGAGGGAAGAAATTTTTTAGAAATGGAAAGCTCAAGTAGATTGGATTCAGGAAGGGGATAGTAACACAACCTTTTTTTATAACTCAGTTAAGGCTCGTCGTAATGGTAACTTGATTACCTCTCTTGTGAATTCTTAGGGTGCCCTGCTCTCTTCTTTTAGGGATATTTTAGAAGAGACTAAGAGGTATTTTTTCTCTCTCTTCAAGGAGGACTCCCTATCAGATGATGAGAATGAAAAGCTTATTCTAAACTATATTCTAGAGATTGTTTCTAGAGATATGAATGAAAACTTCATGGGTCCAATTTCCCTTGAGGAGTTGGAAAATATTGTATTCAAGATGAAAAAAGGAAAATCCCCAGGCCCAGATGGATTCTTGATTGATTTTTATTAGGAGTTTTGGAATTTAATCAAATTTGATATTTTTGAGGTGGTCCATGAGTCCCAAAAGAACAAAAAGATGCTAAGGTCCATAAATGCTACCTTTGTGGTGCTTATACCCTTAAAAGAGGGAGAAAAATTCTTGGATATGTTCAGGCCTATTGCTCTATGCAATGTTGTGTATAAGATCATCACAAAAATTATTGCTGAGAGGCTGAAGATATGGTTGAGAAAAATCATCTCTAAAGAGCAAGAAGGGTTTGTTGTTGGTCGACAAATATTGGATGGGGTTGTTATTACTATAGAAGCTATTCACTCGATGGAAAATTCTAAGGAGAAAACTATGTTCATTAAGTTGGACATGGAAAAATCCTATGATCGGGTCAGATGGTCCTTTCTTCAGAAATTTATTGCTGCTTTTGGATTTGAGGAGTAATGGATTAGATGGGTGATGAGCTATTTTCTTCTTCCTCAGTCTCTATTCTTATTAATAATGAGCCATCAAAATTTTTTGAGGCCTCAAGGGGATTGAAGCAAGGAGATCATTTATCTCCTTATTTTTTTATCATTATGGCGGAAGGGTTGGGAAGATTTATCAAGTCTCAAGTCATGCAGGGTCTCATTTAGGGGTGGAAGTGGGATAGTAGTTTGGCATCTCTTTATCACCTTCAATTTGTTGATGATACTGCTTTGTTGGGAGTTGCCACTATCAGGGAAGATAGAAATATTAGACAGTCTCTTGACATATATCTTGGTGCTTCTGGACAGTTGATTAATGAGGACAAGTCTTCTATTTTCTTCTTCAATACCCCTCCTCTTATTCAAGCCAAGATTGCTCTCATTCTAATATTCCAAGTTAGGAATCCCCCCTTCATTTATCTTGGTATTCCAATTTCATCCCACCATCTACCTAGATCTTCTTGGTAGTCTATGTTTGATAAGTTTAGAAGTAAGGTGAATCACTGGAATTTCAGATGGCTATCCACTGCAGGTAGAGTGTTGCTTTTAAAATTTGTTGTTCAAGCTTTACCCATTTATAGATGTTTTGTACAAATAGATTCCTCTCACTTCATCAAGGACATGGATGCTTTTTAAAGACAATTTTTATGGTCTATAAAACTTGATCAATATAAATGGAGTTTGGTTAGGTGGGGTTCTATATGTAGGCCTGTGCAAGAGGGAGGCCTTGGATTACGACAGACAACTTGTTTTGGGCAGGCTTTGGCTAAAAAAAATTATTGGAGATGGTGTACCTCTCAAGATCATATTTGGGCTAAAATATTATCTTGTAAATACTTGAGAGGTATTTCTGGGGCTGAAATACCTAGAGTCAGCTTGGATGGGAAGGGTTTAGTTATCTAGGACACATTGAAAAGAGGAGCTAATTTAATCAAGTAGGGTTTGTTTTGGATTTGTAATCAAGGATCAAATGCTCTTTTTTGGGAGTATTCTTGGGATGTACACCCTCATATATTGAATCAATATCCTAGGTTACATTACCTAAGCATTTTTTTCTTGGAAGCAGGTTGGTCCCGTGTGGAGGACTTTAAAAAAATCTAGTCTTTTGGAAATATGGAGATGTATAGGTGGAAATATCTGCAAGAATGGCCCCATGGGGGACTGGCCAAGGACAGAGAGGTGCTTGCTCTTATTATTAGAGGGAGGCCTTGTTATTCATTGAGGGGTAAAGATATTTTGGCTTGGAACCCTGATCCTAAGGGAACCTACTTGGTAGCTTAAGGTTATCAAGTTCTTGATAAGCAAAAGTATGGGAGTCTTCCTGTAACTTGGTGGAAAAAGGTGTGGAACAAATTTACCTAGCCAAAATGTAACTTCTTTCTCTGGTTGGTAGTTCATAATAAATGCCTCACTTGGGATAATGTGAGGAAGAGGGGATTTCAGGGTCCATATTTTTGTGTCCTTTGCAGTAAGAATGAGGATGACTCTTCTCATTATTTTTCCAATGCTCCTTTGCCAGAGACATTTGGCACCATTGGTGGAGCACATGGAACCATCCATATTTTCATGTACTATCCCTGGTGGATTTTTGGAGTAGTCTGGGAAGACCTCCGGCCAAGGCCCCCTTCCTTTGGGTGGCTTGGAATTGGGACCCTTCTTGCATCATCTAGCAAATTTGGCTCGAAAAAAATCGATACATATTTTAGGGTAGTTATTTGGTTTTTCAATAGATCTGGCAAAGGATCCTGTATATGGTTCAGGAAACCATCCATAGCAAATGTGATGTGGACCCTCTTTTGGATTCTAGGGATGAGAAAGTACAACAAGTCCTTGGTTTATTTGGGGATGGTGTGAACTCTTCTAGCCCTCGTAGGGTTCCTTAGCTTAGCAATAAGGTTAGGAGATATGGTATGTGGAGACCACCCTTTAGAGGAGTTTTAAAAATTAATACTGATGGATTGTCTAGGGGTAATCCTAGACATGCTGGCATTGGCGATGTTGGGAGATATTCTACTGGTGGTGTCAGTTTTTTCTTTTCCATTTATAAAGGTGTTCACTCCAACAATTTTATGGAAGCTCTTGCAATTATTGAGGCCTTGCAAAGGGGGTTTTATCTTGGTTGGCATAGGATTATCTGCGAGTCTGACTCTCAAATTATGGTTAATATTTTAAATAGTAAAAGGGTGGAGGAAGTTAATTGACAGTTGGCCTATGTAGCTATTCATATTCTCAGAATGAGTGAAGAGTTTGAATTTATATCCTTTGTGCATATTCCAAGGGAATGGAATGTGGTTGTTGATTACCTAGCCAAAAGGGCTTTCGAGTGCTAGATCCTAGGAGTATCAATAATTGGGAGAGTCTCACATCCGGGGACTCTCAAATCCTGTGGGAGTTGATCCACAAGGATGTACAGACTTAATATGGTTTATTCTTGTTGTATTTTTTGGGTGTCATTCTAGTCTAGTGGTTTTAGCCTGTTTGGCTATTTATTTGAGTCCTGGTTGGAAGCTCAGTTGTACTCTGTAATCCAGATTTTTTATTAATAAATTTTTACCCCTTTATTTAAAAAAACTTGAAAATATTTGGGATAGGTGAACTTGAATGAGGTGAGTCATTTCTCTTTGGATGGTAATGGGTCCTTAGTGTGGTAGGATCTAAAGTTAGGATCTCAAGTAGTGAAAAATGGATTATTTTGGAATGTGGGGAGAGGGGATAAGGCATTATTTTGGACATATTTATGGGATCAATATCCACTTATCATTAATGAATTCTTAGAATTGCATCCAGTAAAAAAAACCATGAAAAGCAAGAATTGGATCCATATTGAAAGTTATTTAAACACTAGTTAGCTATGGGATTATATATTTAAGTAGTTTAAAAAATTAGACGAGTGGCCAATTTAAATCCCTTTTGAATTGACATGCATCATGACTAAAATATTGGTAGAAATATTCTCACAAGTAGAGACAAGAAGGATGAATTACCTTGGAGCTATGAGAGCCTTGGAGTCTACACAGTTATGGATGTATATGACAAGATCCTTCCAAAACCTCTTCCTCATGCATATCAAGTTGAGACTTAGAGAAATATTTGGCAATCAAAGGGTTAGCAAAAAGTAAACTTCTTATCCTCATAGTTCATGCATAATGGAATTATTAATTTTTATAATCTAATATGTAGGGGAATCATTTGTCCGTACCAATGTGTTTTATGGCACAAAAGTGAGGAAACATCTAACCACTTGATGTTAGAGTGTTTGTTCACATATTATATCCATGAGCAATGGTTTTTTGCTTATAAAATTCAAGCTAATGGTGATGTGAATTACATTAATATTTGGGAAATATGGAAGAGAGAGAGAGATTTAAATCTTAAGATCCTTGTATTGAGTGGAATATTGGATTAAAATTTATCTAGAGGTAAGTATGGTTGGAGAGAAATGGTAAAATTTTTAGAGAAGCCTTTTCATCCTTTTATGGTGTCTAGCAGGTCATTTGGATCAAAGTCATAAAACTATGGTAATGTATGCTAACGAGGAAACTTAGGATTATATAAATATGATGGAGAAGGAAGTTGAAATGCAAGAGAGGTAGGATAGAGCTAGTTGGAAACCACCCCCAAAAGGTTAGATTAAAATTAATATTGATGGAGCTATAAAAGGCAATCGAGGTAGAGCCATAATTGGAGTTGCTTGTAGGAATCGTGTTGGGTTAATTCTCTATTGGGAACTACAAGGCCATGAAAATCAATCAAAATCCTTAGATATCAAATTTCTTCTATCTAGGTGATAATACAAGGTTATATGAGGATAATCATAGAATTATATTCTCAAGTCTTTGTATAACCTTTGGATTGCATGCAAAACTTTACTTTGGAGAAATGGAAGTTGAAGATTCTTGTCATCCAAATTAAGGAATTATGGAGGGAATTAGATGATGTGATTTTGATTTATGTGGGTAGAGCTCCAAATAAAGTTGTAAACTTTTTGGCCCAAGAAGGAGGTAGGGGTTTAGTGGAAAAATGACATGACTATTGAGGATGAGAGAATTAGGTAATTTAATGAGCAAATCTAGTGTTTAGAAAATTTGGATAGCCATTGTAGATATATGGTTTAGTATATCTAGGTCCAATGCAGATCTTCTCTTACTATTGTAAACAAGTTTTCTTATGAGCTAAGGTTGGGAGGAGTCTCTTCCGAACTCATAAATAATCTTGTTTTAATATAATTTTTTCAAAATATTTTTCAAAAAAAAATAGGGGATTTGGGTTCAAGTATCATATCTAGCCCAAAGTGTCTATGCGGGGCTAACCTCAACCCCTATGTAACATGTTTGTGATTGAGTCTTGACATATCTTTAAAATTTTGGAATAGCTAAACACAAGGTAAATAAATATGATAAATAAATATAATAATATTTTTAATGTCTTATTGGATTGAAATAGGTCCCATCCATATTACATCATGACCACGTAATGGTATTACACTATCTTGGCAATGATGCATGTAATACTTTGAAATATTCAAACATATATCTCCTCCTTGAAATTTTAGAAATATAATCTATTGAGCTAATACCATTCAATAATAAATACAATAATGTAATAATATTATTATATTATTTTATTTTTATATGAATAGCGCTTGTTTATTAAGTGCTAATTTATTTTGTAACCTTGTTATATGGGGGTGGAGTCTCTTTCTTAGGATCCTCTTCATCTAGGTATACAATTGTAGATGTGTTATCTGATGTAAAAGCTTCATCAAATACCACATATCTACTAGTGTGTGTTTTTTTAGTCTTAGGATGTATCAACCAATATCCCTTTGAATGCTCACCATAACCAAGAAAAATATACTGTAAGGTTTTCTCATCTAACTTATTTATCTTCTATTTTGGAATTTGCATGAATGCCTTACACCAAAAAACCCTTAGATGAGAAATGGAGGATTTCCTATCACTCCATGCTTCTTGTGGAGTCATACCCTGTAGAGCTTTTTTGGGTGCTCTATTTAGGATGTACATTGTTGTATTCACTGCTTCTGCCCAATAATCATGCTCAAGATGTGCCCCCTTAAGCATACAACGAACAATTTCTATGATGGAACAATTCCTCCTCTCATCAACTCCATTTTACTATGGAGGATAGGTTGTCAATTTTCTCTTAATCCCTTGGAGGTATATTCCCCCTCAATCTAAGTGGAGGGTCTTGATGAAACATACTGACTCCTAAAATATTTGCTTGAAGTACTAAAAGTATAGAAGTACCTCAAATTTCAAATGTAAAAAGAAAACTCACATATTTCATGAGTAATCATCAATAAACAATTGAAAATACCTCTTTCCACCATAATTGTTTGTTATTAGACTGCACAGATTGGTGTGTACCAACTCCAAAGATTTCTTAGCTCTTGAAGAGATTAACTCAAATGGTACTCAGTGTTGCTTCCCTTCTAAGGAATCCGAGCATACTAGAAATGTGGATGAAAGGTTGGGAAGGACTTTCACCATCTCATATTTACACAACTCAAGAAAATATCCTAAACTCAGATGCCTATATCTCTTCTGCCAAAGAGAAGTTACCTCCTTTGTGTTTTCTGCCAAGGCAACATGAGGTGTAGAAATGAAATCTAAGATAAACAAGTAATTCTTGTATGAACCTATTGCTACATGATTTCAATTTATGGTGATAAAGCATATATGTCTGCCATCCTACACTATAAAAACAACATTCATATTTCTATCCAAGATCTAAGATATTGCGAACAAATTGTTTATCAATCCAAGAACATACAAAACCTTTTAAATATGACATTTTCCATCTATAAGAGTGATGGAAACATCTTCTTCACCCTAGAATTGATAGGTCTTATCATCAATGATTATCATTGGCTTGCCTTCCTTTGCCTCAAATATCCTAAATCGTGATCTATCACCAGTCATGTGTTTACTGGTGCTAAAATCAATATACCACACTACATCCTTTTTCTAAGAATATGTGTGAGTTATGAGCACCTTGTGTGCTCTCTCATAATCTAAGTCTAATTCCTCATAAGAAACATATCCATTGGGTTGCTTATTATTATTCTTCTATGGTTTATATTTCCCTTTTCCCATTTTCTTGTGATCTTGGTCATTGGGTTGTTTATTCTTAAATCAACACCCGTTGGTGTCATGGTTATTCATATCACAGATTTTGCAATATTTATGTTCATTATGTTGAGGTTGTTTCCATTTTCATTTGGATGAATATCCTACCTTCTAAAAGTTACCTTGCTTATTATCCCCTTGTTTTGAGTAAAGTACATTATCTAACACTTCATCTCTTTGAAGTTGATTTGCCTCCTTAGTTTGAAGTAAATTTACCAACTCCATAAAGGTAACTTGTCTACCAGACACTTGTAGAGATGTGATCAATAACTTATAGGATTATGGAAAATATATCAAAATGATTGAGGTCAAGAGAGTATCGACCATTGTTTCGCCCATAACATTCAATTTGGAATTCAATTCTGCCACTCTGCATAGGAACAATTCAACTATCTCACCAGATTTTATATTGAGTATATGTAGTTGAGATTGAAGGTTAAGAATAATGGACTGGTTATTCCCTTCATAAATGGTAATCAAAGCATCCCAAGCTTATTTACCAATTTTTACATCATAAGTATGAGGTTGTACCTCATCTGTAGTAGCAAGAAAAATAAACATGATAAACCTTTTATCCTTCTTATCAAATGCCTCTTGATCTGGCCCTGGTGTTGTACGATATTTTGTAGTACCAATTACTACATACCAAAAATATTCGACCTGAAGGATATCTCTCATATTTTTTTTCCATGGTGTAGAATTAGAACCTTTGAGCAACTGTGAATCTAATAGATATTTGTGAACAATGATCATTTTTAAGGTTCCTTATAACACCAAATGGTCCCTCTTTCTATATACCACTAGATATATAGACCTAATCTATTCGATAAACCTACTATTCCAATATACTCGTCGATACATGGAATAAGCTAATATCCTCTATATACATGACCATACATGAGGGAGACTTTAAGGTACATGAAACAAGATTGATCTATGACACATAAGAAGTACTAAAAGAGAATTCAATCAAATTTATGGTACCTTCCTCAAAACCATTATGAAAAAAGATGATGAGTTGGAGGAGTTTAAGCCAAACAATAAGAATGAATTAGGGTATAAAATGGAGTGAATATCAAAATTAGCTTTCCTTATTTCTCCTCGATGATTTATAGAGAAAAAAATCAAATGTCATTGTTGTAGCTATGTTAGGTGGTAGATACAATAGCCCAAAGCACAAAAACATTACCTGTAAGTGTGAGCTACAAGTATCACATATACCGAACATTGTAGTGCAATAAATCGCACAAATAGATGTAAAATTTGGGGTCTTTTATTTGCTTTGTATATTTTAACTTATGATTGAAATGTAAAAAAATAGCAAATTGCAATGCAGTAAACAATCACAAGTGCCCACAAATTTTAACTATAGGTGTCGGTTTCCACCAAAAATGCACCTACTTACAATACCCATTTTTTTTTTATTTCGGTCTTCATCGAAAATGCATCTTTGTTACAATGATTTTTACAAACTATGTAAGGTTTTTGTTTGCATAAATGATATTCAATTCCATAATTTTATCCCCTTTGTCTTAGAATTTTGCAAGAGAAAATAATACTTTTATCTCCCCCTTTTTGTTGCAAAGTAAACAATGATGAAAAAATTTGATATACCCTTGCAATTTTCAGAAGAAAACTAAGTGCAAATTTATTTTCTTATCTCTTCATTTAAAAATGCACTAATGTCCTTGCTTGGTTTGAGTGACAACAAAAAAAAATATTTTCTTTGAAAAAATATGATCTTATCTCTCCAAAAAAAAAAATCACTTTATTTTGAAAATTTTGCCACCTTGCTTTGTTTTGGTAGGTTTATAATTGCAAAAACAATTTGAAATTTTACAATTTATAAAATAAACCTAAGGTAGTTTATGAAATAATACCTTTATTTTTTAAAATCTTGGGCAAAATGTTGTCCTTTGCACTTTGTGGGATTTGAGCCCATGCCTGCTTCCCAAGCACCCTAGAAACTAGTGGATGACCAACTCTGCCACATGAGCGGATGATAAGAACAAGGCAAGATTAAAAAAGTTTTAATTTTTGATTTAAAACTTTAGGAATATCAAATATAAAATTGCCAACCTTATACATTTGCCATTCTGCATGATTTTTGCACCGCTGTGGTTTACATGTTTGCTCAAAAATGCGTAAAATGATCCAGTCAAAGAGTTTGGATCAAGGCTCTACTTTAGGTTCATGCTTCAAATGAAAACAGTTGCAACCATCATGTGCCCAGATTGGCAGAAGAACTCTTGTTTGCAGAATATTGAAAATGCATGAGAAAAAAAACTCCAAACACATCCCACCATTGAGATTTTGACATCCTCCAATCACTTCTCACACGTGCAAAAAGTTTTATTTTTAGTAACCGAAATAATGACTGATGTACGTAGGATTTTGTACGGTGTGCATAGTCCAGAGAAACTAGCATACATTTTATCTCCAATGAAACTACAAATTGATCTCCAATGAAATGGTGTGCGAGCCTTTGTTCATCAATGCAAACATTGATTGTGGAGTGTTGCATGTTATAGAGTGAAGTTAAATCACATTACCTAGAACTAACAAATCACCTTACCTATAATAAAATTTGTTGCTATGATACCAACTTAATATTATGAAGAATTAGTTTCACATTGATCATTGAGCAATATTAAATAACAAGTGGTGGTAGTTCATATGGTTATGCAACTACCTAAACTATCCCACCAACTACCTAAATGAATTAGCACTTAATAAACAAGTGTTATTCATATAAATATAAAATAATGTAATAATATGTTGCCTATGCTAACATTATGATTATGTGCAAGGTGATTTGTTGGTTCTAGGAAACATAATTTCACTTCACTCAATGACCTGCAACACTCTATAATCAACATTTGCATTGAAAGACAGAGGCTCACACACCATTTCATTGGATATCAAATGCTTGCTAGTTTCTTTGGATTATGCGCACCTCACAAAATCCTACGTGCATCAGTCATGATTCCTATTACTAGAAAATTATACAAATTTGCACACATGATAAGTGATTGGAGGACATAAAAATCTCAATGGTGGGATGCATTTGGAGTTTTTTTATCTAATGTATTTTTAATATTTTTCAAACCATATATCTTCTACCAATATGGGCACATGATGATTTCAGCTATGTTCATTTGAAGCATGAACCCAAAGCAGAGCCTTGATCCAAACTCTTTGACTGGATCATTTGATGGGCATTCAAGCAAACATGCAGACCAAAGCGGTCTCGCAGTCATGCAAAATTGTGAATGTATAAGGTTAGCAATTTTATATTTGATATTCCTAAATTTTTAAATCAAAAACTAAAACTTTATTTTTCTTGCACTCAATTTTCGTGGATTGCAATTGCGACTTTATTTTAATTTTTTAAAAGTTGAAGATGATTGTAAAGCAATAAAAGGTAAATATTGCCTTCTTCTCATCTGCTCGTGTAGTGAAGTTGGTCATCCACCAGTTGCTAGGGCACTCAGGAAGGAGGCACGGGTTAAAATCTCGTAAAGTGCAAAGGACAAAATTTTACCCAAGATTTTAAAAAACAAAGGTATATTTTCATAAATTACCTTAGGTTTATTTTAAAAATTGTAAAAATTAATTTTTTTTGCAATTATAAACCTACCAAAACAAAGCAAGTAAGGTGGTGGAATTTTCAAAACAAAGTACATTTTTAGGAGAGATAAGACAAAAAATTTACACTTAGTTTTCTTTTGAAAATTACAAGGGTATATCAAATTTTCGTCCATGTTTATTTGGCAACAAAAATGGGGGCGGATAAAAGAATTATTTTCTCTTGCAAATATCTATGACAAAATGGGGAAAATTGTGGAATTGAATATCATTTTTGCAAACCAAAACATCACATAGTTTGCAAAACTCATTATAAAAAAGATGCATTTTTGGTGGAGATTGACATCTTAAACAAAAATTGTCATTGTAAGTAGGTGCATTTTCGGTGGAAACCGACACCTATAGTTAAAATTTGTGGGAACTTGTGATTTTTTACTGTATTTAAATTTCCTATTTGTTTGCATTTAAATCATAAGGTAAAATATACAAAGCAAAGAAAAGACCCCAAATTTTACACTTATTTGTGCAATTTATTATACTGTAATGTTCAGTATATGTGATAACTCTGGCCTATACTTACAAGTAATGTTATCGTGCTTTGGGATACTATATCTGCCACCTAACATAGCTACAAAAACAACATCTGAGATTGTTCTCTATAAATAATTGGGGAGAAATAAAGAAATCTAGTTTTGATATTCATTCCATTTTATACCCTAATTCATTCTTATTGTTTGGCTTAAATACCTTCAACTCATCATATTTTTTTAGAAGGTTTTTGACGTAGGTGTCATCAATTTGATTGAATTATCTTTCAGTACTGCTTATGTGCCATAGATAAATCTTGGTTTACATACCTTAAAGTCTTCCTCATGTACGATCGTGTATATAGAGGAGACCAACTTATTCCACATACCGATGGGTATATCAAAATAGTGGGTATATCGAACAAATCAGGTCTATAAATATAGAGGTATATAGAAAGAGAGACCATTTGGTGTTAAAATGAATCTTCATAATATCGACTGTTCACAAATATTTGTTAGATTCATAGTTGCTTAAAGGTTCTAATTTTGCACCATGGAAAATAAATATGAGAGCTATCCTTTAGGTCAAAAGTTTATGGGATGTAGTAACTGGTAGTAAAAAATATCCTACAACACCAAGGCTAGATCAAGAGGTATTTGATAAGAATGATAGAAGGTGTATCATGTTTATTTTACTTGCTACTACAAATGATGTACAACCTCATATTTGTGATGCAAAAACTGGTAAAGAAGATTGGGATGCTTTGATTACCATTTATGAAGTGAAGAATTAGTCCACTATTCTTAACCTTCAATCTCAACTACATACACTTAGTATAAAATTTGGTGAGACAGTTGAACTGTTCCTATGCAGAGTGGTAAAATTGAAACCCAAATTGAATGCTATGGGGGAAACAATGGCTAATACTCTCTTGAACTCAGTCATTTTGAGAGCTTTTCTAAAATCCTACAAGGTGTTGATTACATCTCTACAAGTGTATGGTAGACAAGTTACCTTTGTGGAGTTGGTAAATTTACTTCAAATTGAGGAGGCAAATCAGCTTCAAAGATATGAAGTGCTATATAATGCACTTTACTCAAAACAAGGGAATGAGAAGTAAGGTAAATTTCAGAAGGAACAAAAATATTACAAAATTTGTGGTATGAATAACTATAACACCAAAAGGTGTTGGTTTAAGAAAGAACAACCCAATGACCAAGATCACAAAAAAAGGGAAAAGGGAAATACAAAACCACAGAAGAAGAATAAGCAACCCAAGGGACATGTTGCTTATAGACTCAGATTCTAAGAGAGCACATAAGGTACTCATGACTCACACGTATTCTCAGTAGAATAAAGTAGTGTGGTATATTGATTCTGGGGCTAGTAAATACATGAATGGTGATATATCATGGTTTGAGACAATTGAGGTAAAGGAAGGTAAGCCAGTGATAATTTTTTATGATAAGACCAACCAAGTCCAGGGTGAAGGAGATGTTTCTGTCACTCTTTCAGATGGAAAATACCAGATTGAGAAGGTTCTCTAAGTTCTTGGATTGGCAAATAATTTTTTGTCATTCCTCAGATCTTGGATAGAAATATGGATGTTGTTTTCAGAGTTGAGGATGGTAGAAAGAGATGCTTCATCACTAGAAAGGGAAAGCATGTAGCAACAGGTTCATACAAGCATGGCTTGTTTATATTAGATTCCATTTCTACACTTCATGTTTCCCTGGCGGTAAACATAAAAGAGGCAACTTATCTATGGCAAAAGAGAATTTGAATTCAAGATATTTGCTCAAGTTGTACAAATATGAGATGGTGAAAGACCTTCCCAACCTTTCATCCATGTTGCCTGTATGCTCATATTGCTTAACATGGAAGCAAAATTGAGTACCATTTTAGGTAAGCTCTTCACGAGTTAAGAAAAAATATGAGTTAATACACACTGATCTGTGTGATCCTATGAAAAATAGTTATGGTGGAAAGAGGTATTTTTAGTTGTTTGTTGATGAATACTCATGGAATATATGGGATTTTCTTTTTACAATTGAAATCTGAGGCACTTTTGTACTCTCAAAAGTTCAAGCAAATTTTTGAGTTAGGATGTTTCATCAAGATCCTCCACTCAAATCGAGTGGGGGAATATACCTCCAAATAATTTTCATCATTTTTGAATGCACATGGGATTAAGAGACAACTGGAAATAACCTATAATCCACATAGAAATGGATTTTATGAGAGGAGGAACCATTCCATAATAGAAATGGTTTTATGTATGCTTAGGGGGGCACATATTAAGCACGATTATTGAGTAGAAGTAGTGAATACAGCAACATACCTCTTGAATAGAGCGCCCATAAAATATCTAGAAGGTATGACTCCACAAGAAGCATGGAGTGATAGGAAACCCTTCATTTATCATCTAAGGGTTTTTAGGTGTAAGGAATTCATGCACATTCTAAAATAGAAGATAAATAAGTTACATGAGAAAATCTTACAATGTATTTTTCTTTGTTATGATGAGCATTCAAAGGGATATCAGTTGATAGATCCTAAGACCAAGAAAACACACACCAGTAGAGACCTGGTATTTGATAAATCTTTCACATTAGATAAAACATGTACAACTATATACCTGGATGAAGAGGATCCTAATAAATGGAGTCCACCACCACAAAACAAGGTTCCAAAATGGTATACTAGCACATTGAGAGATTCAAAATTTACTTCACTTCTAGATCTAACTCTAGGTTGACCTTGCACACGTAGCATGACTCAATAGATGAGAGCAAAGGCATCAACTTCAGAGGTTGATGATAGTGTTTTTCTTAGAGGTGATTATTCACATATAGGGAGAATATTAGAATTTTTGAAAATTCCAATTTACGATTTTGGGGGACCTTGGACGTCGGACTTTTGCCTAAAATTTCTAGATCAAAAACATTTTGAAGGGTCCATTCACCATGCATTGATAATAGTATTAGGTATTTTTTTTAAATTCATCGACACTGCCGCCTAAGTTGTGGAGCATTTTCACCAAATTAAAAAAAAAAAATTAAATTATCCCACCAAATTCGCTAACTATACCACTATATATAGGTAACAAACTAGGGATAGTTTTTATTTATTATATTTGAAAAGTAAAACTCTAAAGTGAAAAGAACTAAAGCATTCGATCTATTGCAGATTCCACTAAACTTCAGAATTGTGCAGAAACCAGTTTATTTGGATCAAAGCTATACTCGGACTTGATTTTCATACATGAATCAGCATGCCATAGTTCTCCACCTGACACAACGACCAGACGTTATACCCACCTGAATCGATTTTTGATCTATATGTTCCACTTGGATAGCTAGTTCCAAATGGGCTGTCTACTGATTGTATATTACAACCAGACTGAAATATAATCATAGTTTGACGATCACCATATAGTTTCCACCCGGTCGACATATAATCAGAGTTTAACGACTGGCATATAATTTCTGCCTGAATCGAATACTAGTCAAACTATTCCACTTGAACCACAATTCCGATCGACCGTTCACCCGAAACGACTATCCGTTTCTTGTACAAACCACCCAGTGGGTCTCTTTTTAGATGATCCTTTTCCTACAGTAGGTAATATGTTTCTCTTTAGACATTAGAATCTATGATCCTGTAATTTTTGGTTTTACAGAGAATAATAGTTGTAGCACTTGTAATAATAAGATCTATTTTTTATCATCTAATTTATGGTTTTTCTTTAGTTGTGTTTTTATCATTTATTGAAAATAAATCAATGCTTTATTCTCCATTTTTACTCCTTATTTATATCTTATTTAAACTCTTTGATTCTTTATTTCCATTAATATGCCTTTTTTGTTATAATATTTTTAAATAGGTAGATACTATGGTTCTCTATGGACAAAGTGATGCTCTGATTCTTGTCCACTTTATACTAGAAATTTATATTTTTTAACATTTTGTATCTCTGATTGTATCTATGATTAAATTATATTTCAAATTTATATTTATTGGTTTTTTGCTCTTATTAGTTAAAGGTACTATCTCCAGAAAACAAACTATTTGAATATCCTAAAAAATTCACAATAAAGAATGACGGGAGACATGTATTTATTTTCTTCCAACCATCTATACATTTATTATAATTACAATATTATCTTAAGGCTTCATAGAAGTAATATGTCTTTAACATTTTATTACTTTTCTAAATTTAAAAATATTTTCTTTACAAGGAAAATTTCACCTACTGACGATGCAAAGAAGGGGGGCAAATCTAAAAAGGGTATCCTGAATTATTTTAGCCAAACATTGAAATCAAGTGTGCCATCGACATCTGTGCAAATTCAAGGTACAAATTATTTTTGACTACTTAGCAGTTAGGTGTATTTTGTTAGTTGAAATAATGATTTCTTCCTCAAATGGTTAGAGTACCTCTTGCATGATGATATAAACCATATTTTTATTTGTTAGTTTATTTTGTTATATTAAAAAATAATTACGAGTAGTATTGTATGCTACTATGAAAAATACCATGTGGACCCTGATATGTATCCACTTGAAGATATTCATCACCAAGAGATGACTTATAATGAAAATTCTCTTAACAATGACATCCAACAAGCAATTGAAGATAATCCTGAAAATAACATAGTTGAAAATGAAAGCGATAAATAAAATACATTACAAAACTTTTTATAAATCTACAAGAGAGAAAAATAAAAAGTGGAAGGCATCTAACTGAGCTATTGGAAGGGCATTTAAGAATGAATGGGCAGAAAAATTTCCATGGATAGGGCCTATCCTAACTAATGATAAAAAATTTGATGATAAAGTATGTAGATGCAAAATTTTTAGTTGGAAACTGGGCAAGGAGCATAGGTTGCAAAATAAGATAGATACAATAGATAAATGTGCTAGAAAAGTTTATGTAAAAGTTAAAGGAAGTGATGGTATAATTATTAAAATAGTTAGGTGGAAGGATACATCAGAATGTATGCATGTCAGATATGCAATAGAATATGACAATCAC
This sequence comes from Wollemia nobilis, assembly GCA_028583015.1. Classification (NCBI taxonomy): domain Eukaryota; kingdom Viridiplantae; phylum Streptophyta; class Pinopsida; order Araucariales; family Araucariaceae; genus Wollemia; species Wollemia nobilis. The sequence continues at coordinate 3,938,298 of JAQPPZ010002200.1, forward strand.
ATGAAGGGACAACACTCTTGTTGATAAAGGTGCAAAAATTGAAGCCCATTTTGATAAAATGAAAAATATTACCTTAGGGGTAAAATATTTACAGTTTGCTGGTGTACTTAGTATTATCAAGAAGGGTAGATCCATATCTAATTATTTTTATTATAAGAACCTATTTCTACTGGCTAGTTTGCATAAAATTTTGAGTTGCCATTGGTCTGATTGAAGTGGTCAGGAAATGGTAAAATGTATATAATTAGTAGATAAGGAGGACCTGAGGTAGAGATTAAAACTTTCTAGATTCATTTCACTATCTATTTATGAGGTTACAGTTGTGGACAACACATCCTATATTTGTATGCATGTGTATATTTTTCAAAACAATGTCAGGCAGCCTAGTTTGCTAGGAATACATAAGATGGTTAAAAATTCAAACACAAAAAATATTTATAATATTGTTGTGACTAGTTTAAAAGATATTGTGGGAATGAATGACATAGACATAGCCTCAAAGTTAATATGTGTTGGAGCTGATGGAGCTGCTATAATGCAAGGGCATAGGAGTGGTCTTTGCATTTGATTGTAAACCACAATTGCACAACATATAATACCCATTCATTGCATGGCTCATAGAGTGAATATTGCATATAAAATAGTGAGATTTTTTGAAATGTTGCGAGAGTGGAAGGCCTCATTCATGAAATACATTCTTATTTTTCTTGCAGTTCAAAAATATTTTCATAGTTTCAAAATTTTGCACTAGGAGTTACAGAAAGGAAAAAAAAATTTAAAAGATGTAGATACAAGGTGAATTTCATTATATCAACCTGCACTCAAAGTTTTTATAGAGTATTATTCATTAATAGGGTTTATGTATGCAAGTAGTCAAGGAGTTGATAAGGCAAAAAAAATTGTTGTTTTGTTTGACTAACTTTGAAACCCTGTTGACGTTATGTGGTATTCTTCCAATGTTACAAGAAATGAGTAGATTGATAAAATTTGCACAACAGAGATCCATCTATAATGTTGATTTCATAAGGATGAGAAAATAAATGTGTTTTTTTTGATAATTTATATGTGTTCAAAGCAGATTTTAAAAAACCCCTCTTTCATAGTTGGAATACATTGACAAACGTGAACGATCCAACAAGCTATTTGAAGTTTGACATCAATGATCATATTTGCATTAAAAATCATGGAAAGTTGATACCTCTTTATTATTTTGAAAGGCAATCAAATATAGGTATGGACGATGCTGAAAAAGTTTCTGTAACACATAATAGATTTCATGTTGTATTACAAAAAATTAGAACAAATTTGTCCAATATAGCAAAATATTTGACAAGTGAGATAAGAGATCGGTTTCAGAGATATGAGTTGCTTGAGGCAATGGGTGTGGTTAACCACATGTTTGGGGTTCTAATAGTGACTTCAGTTCGACAAATGAGTTGTTTGTTAAATATCTGATGAAACTTATTGAGCATTTCAGTAAAATTGTGGAAATGAATGGTGTTACAATCAATGGTATACTCAACAAAAATATTTTGAAAGAATAGTCAGCACATTTTGGAAGAACAATGCTTAGGCAAACATCACTTTTGGGTAACATTTATGAGACTGGATCCATTGCATGTTTGTGGCAAAAATTGTATCCAAGTACTATCCTACAAGATACTATAAGTGAATATTTCTGTTTATATGAATTATGTCAAACAATAATTTTGGGATCAGTGGAAGACGAGAGGCTTTTCAGTGCACTATATTTTTTAAAATCTAAGCTTTGTAATAGGCTAGAAAAATATTTAGAAAATTATTTGAGAATATATGTATCACCCTATTAGTTGGAAAATTTTCCCTATGATAGAGCAATTGCAATTTAGAATTCCCTTGCAGGAAGAAGGAGAGTGTTGAATATGACTGATGTGGAAGATGATGATGCATTCAGTAATCAGAATATGGAGACACAGTTATCCACTATGTTGAGCAAGGTGCAACAACAGTATTGTCATTGTTGTCAACACAGTCAGACAGATCGGTTGATGCAGTGGACAGGAGTTCAGTGATGCAGTGGACAAGAGTTAAGAGGTTCTTCAGAGTATGTACAGTGATTATCCAAAAGATCGAAGTGGCCCATATGCTAAAAATCAAAAGAAAATCACAAGGAAGAAAACTGTCGCGATATCGCGACATGTTGAGAAGAAAGAAAACTGTCGCGATATCGCGACATGTTGAGAAGAAAGAAAACTATCACGATATCATGACATGTTGAGAAGAAAGAAAACTATCACGATTTCATGACATGTTCGGAGAGAAAGGAAAGAAAAACTATCATGATTTCATGACATGTTCGAGAGAAAGTGCAAGCAAGAAAAACTGTCACGATTTCGTGACATGTTCGAGAGAAAGCGCAAGCAAGCAAAACTATCACGATTTCATGACATGTTCGAAGAGAAAGCGCAAGCAAGAAAAACTATCATGATTTCATGACATGTTCGAAGAGAAAGAAGAAGAAAGAAAAACTATCATGATTTCATGACATATTCGCAAGAGAAAGGCAAGAAGAAAAAGTGTCACGATTTCACGACATGTTGGAAGAGAGAAAGGCAAGTAGAAAAAGTGTCATGATTTCGTGACATATTGCAAGAGAGATAGTACGGAAGAAAAAGTGTCATGATTTCGTGACATGTTGGAAGAGAAAAAGGCAAGTAGAAAAGTGTCACGATTTCGAGGACATTTGAAGAGAGAAAGGAAGAGAAAAGTGTCGCGATTTCGTGACATATTGGAAGAGAGAAAGACAAGTAGAAAAGTGTCATGATTTTCGACATATTGCAAGAGAGAAAGTACAAGAAAAGTGTCACGATTTCATGACATATTGCAAGAGAGAGTAGAAGAAAAGTGTCACGATTTGACATATTGCAAGAGAGAGGAAGAAAAAGTGTCACGATTTCATGACATGTTGCATTTTCACGGTCCAAGCGAAGAGAAAATGCGAGGAGGAAAAAGTGTCGCGATATCGCGACATGTTGCATTTTCGCGGTCCAAAGCGAAGAGAAAATGCAAGGAAGAAAAAGTGTCGCGATATCGCGACATGTCGCATTTTCGTGACTTGAAAAGAGAGAAGGCAAGAAGGAAAAGTGTCACGATATCGTGACATGTCGCATTTTCATGACTTGAAAAGAGAGGAAGGCAGAGAAGGAAAAGTGTCACGATATCGTGACATGTCGCATTTTTGGACCTTGAAAAAGAGGAAGGCAGAGAAGAAAAGTGTTGCGATATCGCGACATGTGCGACTTTTCTGACCCAAAGGAAAAGAAAGTGCAAGGAGAAAAGTGTCACGATATCACAATTAGACCAAGGAAGAGAAAGAGCAAGGAGAAAAGTGTCACGATATCATGACATGTCGCATTTTCGTGACTAAAGGAGGAGAGAGAAAGTAAGAAGGCGAAGTGTCGCGATATCATGACAAAAGTAAAAAGGAAGAGTACGGAGTGAAAAGTGTCACGACAAAGAAGCAAGGAGGCAAAAGTGTCGATATCACGGAAAAGAAAAGGAGGAAAGTGCGACGGAAAAAGAACAAGGAGGCGAAAGTGTGTCGATATTGACATGTGTTTTCATGAGCTAAGAAGAGAACCCAGCCGAAAGAAGATATGTGACAGTTAACTAAAGTTACAATTACAATAGATAGAAGTGCTTACAGAAGAAAATCATGTAGCTAAAATAAGAAGAGTTAACTAAAGTTGGTACGACAGTTACAGGTTAGAAGAATATCATGTAGCTAAAATAAGAACAGTGAACTAAAGTCAGTACGATAGTTACAGGGGCAGTTACGGGTTGCATGCAATATGGAAGTTAAAAATAGAGTCAGAACTTTGTTATAAAAGGAGGTCTGCATGGAGAATTAAAAAGCTACTGAAATAGAGTGAAAGCACTTGGGATTAACGTGAGGTGGATTTAATCTTGCGAAGAGAGCAAGAGGAGAGCGAGAGAGGTGTGCGGTATGTGAAGCACGAGGAGAGTGCGCTGGAGCCGAGCGAGCATAGTGTGTGTTGTGTGAAGAGTGGGAAATGTTGAGAAAGCAATAGACCAGTCAGGGTCTTGTAAAAGTGAAGGCATCTTTATGTCAATCTTCTAGTTTCAGAATAGAAGTCCAAGTTGGTGCTTGGCATCAGGGGTTGGTGCTCCTTCCAGTTGGTGCTGGTAAATCAGGGGTTGGTGCTCCTTTCTGTTGGTGCAGATAAATCAGGGGTTGGTGCTCCTTTCTATTGTTGCAGATAAATCAGGGGTTGGTGCTCCTTCCAGTGGGTGCTGGTAAATTGATTGTAAAATTGGTATTTTGCAAAGGCTGGATTTGGATGGGAGTCCAAACAGTCAATTTTGAGGAGTAGCCAAAACTGGTGAACCTCGGTACATCTTGTGTTGTGTGATGCTCTTTTGGTATATTTGCTTTATTGAGTTTTAAGCTTTCATTGTTTAGGCATTAAGAATTGAAGATTTAAGTTTTTAAGAGCTACACTGATTCACCCCCCTCTCAGTGTCATTGTGAGACTAACAATTGGTATCAGAGCCAGCTTCCCTTATCAGGCTAAATCAGCTAGGGTTGATCTTGGATTAGTACGCAATGGGTAAGAAGAATAGATCCTCCTCAAATAAGGCATCTCAGTCAGTTTTAGTTCCTGTGGAAGAGAAAATTGAACTAGAAAAGATAGAAGGAGTGAATTCTGAAGCATGTGATGAAAACCTTGAGGGTGAAGTATATCTAGAAGGTGAGTTGATCGCTGCACTTGAAGAGTTGAATATAGAAAAGAAAAAGAACAAAATACTGTCCAAGAAGTTGGAAGAATATGGGGATAAGATCGAAGATCTCTTCTTACAAATTCATAAAGCCAAGAAAATAGAAGAAGCCTTGAAGTCACACCTGGATGATAAAGTCGATGTATGTAGCAAACGTGAAGAGGAATCTAACAAAGTTTTTAGTGATCTAAAGCTGCAAGTAGAAGAGTCCAAAAGGATTGAAGAAACTCTCAGGTCACAGATCAATAAGAAAGAGATTGTTTGCTGCAAACAAGAAGAGGAGATTGTTTTATTGAAGAAACAACTAGAAGAGGCCAATACAAATCTCAAATTTGAGAAGAGCACAGAGTTGCTAGATGAAATGATAAGGCAACAAAGAAGCCCCATGTCTAAGCTTGGTCTTGGATGTAAAGCTGAACAACCTTCATCTTCCAAATATGCAGAGAAGAAGAAGTTCACTGTTGAAGGATCAAAGCAAGAAAAGTCTGAAATCTGAATCTTCAAAAGGAAGAAAATATCAAAGGAGATCTACAACAAAGCAACCACAACAAAAGAGGTTCTATCACTCTCACTCTATTCATAATAATGCTTTTAATGGCTATTGTTTTAGATGCAACCATTATGGTCACAAGGCAATTTATTATGGATTGAATAATAGATCAAAGAGTTATGATGATAGAAATACATCTACTTTTCCGATTGAACACCATGTGCAATGTTTTAAATGTAATGGTCATGGGCACATAGCAAGGTTTTGTCCAAGAACTTTTGTATCTAATCTAAGGCAAGACAACAGATTTCATCAGACACAAAGAATGAAACACAGACAGGGAAGAAATCATGTGCATCAAAGAAAGGAAAATAATCATCCATCAAGGATGCACAAGAGACAACCACCCAAGAGAAATGTTCAAGTTCACGAAAAGGTTCAAAATAGGGATGCAGTTGAAAAACTCAAGCCCAAGTTCAAGAAAGGTTGGAGAAAGAAAGAAGAGAGGAAATCGTGTCTCCTTGGATTGAAGGAGATTACTCCTCTATTGCACTAAGCAACTCCAGGTAGCACATCCTCAGGGGGAGCAATCTTAAAGTTTTATTTTAATGCTCCTATGTTGTTTGGTTATCTCGAGGATGAAAGGCAAGTAGTCGGGGGGAGTTGTCGTATAGTTGTCAAAATGTGTTTCAGTTCATGTAGTTGTTTCAGAACAACATGGTGAACAGCTAGGTTTTCGATGCAACAGCTGATAGGCATTATCTGAGATAGAACATGCAGCATAGGTCATCGTGTCATGGAAGCATAAGCTGGAAGGTGCTAGTTTTGAAGCCTGTAACATTCCCAATCTATAGATAACATAGAATCCATGTTGTGAGTACGTCTCGATTCATCTACCAATATCGAGGGAGGACTATGGTAAAGCTCTTCATGATCATTATGAAAATTACTGCCAACGTGTAGCTGGGAAGGCGTGCGTTTCTTAACCAAAAATACAACACTTCGTTTGGTATAAGAGAGCATCAATTTTCTCTAAAGAAGTAGTCATTATCAAAGAGATGCCAGAGTCAAAGCAAACAGTAGCACTAGCACCCAGTTCGTCAAGAGTGCCAAGTGGCACATGCAAGGCAGAGACATTGAGAGAATAGCGCCCAGGTGGTGAAGCGCCAAGGAGGACAAGATGCCTATGCACCTAAGAAAGTCTTGCATTATTTGAGGAATGCGAGATATTGCCCGAGGAATCCCTTGATCGCAGCGAGGAGAAATGCTCCCTGGAATCGCGTGAAGAACGTTCGCCTAAGACATTGAGTAGCCCTGACATATGCCCTAGCAAGAAGCAGAATACCGAGAGTTGATGACTACATGCAGATTGAGGTTCCAACGCTAGAGGTAACGGTCCACTAAAAAAAAAAATCATAGTCCAGAAGTATGAGTTTGAGTAAGGTGCACTATAGTTGGCCGTGAAGCGTTTAACAAAATATTGTCTCCTGATTCGAACAGTTGAAAGTAAGGTGTGACCAGCGGTGACTGTAGAAAACATAGACCAAGTTGAAAATGTAAGAAGGGATTTGGTTGGTGTTGTGGTACTGTGTTTGATGCTTGCACAGAGTTGGCAGTAAAATTGTAGTGTTGGTACAGTGTTGGACAAAAATTGGTACAAGTGTGAGTCACTTGTCAATTTTGTTGACAGATGTGAAATCAACATTTTTGAATGGGAAGCTTGAAGAAGAGGTTTATATTGAGCAGCCAGATGGTTTCCAGCTTGGTGATGATTGGTTGAGTTGATTTGATTAAGCCTAGTCAAGTTATGTGTGAAGTGATTTTTAAAGTTCTCTGAAATAAATTATTCCATCATTCTATGTTGAGTTGAGATTGAGGTTAGAAGATATTAAGTCTCTAACAATTCTCTTTATGCTTCTATGAAGTGGATTTGATTTGAGATTGTCATTCATTGTTGAGTTCATTTTGAATACTACTTGAGCATGATTGATTGAGCCTTTGAGAAGGCCTTTGGGAAATATTTGAGGACAATGTTGGGACAGATTCTAGACTTTGAGATAGTTTCTAGAGAGCTTGTTGGGAGAGGTGGCTGTATGAGCAAGTTATTCAACATTGGAGCAAGTTCTATCTTGAGCTAGTTGGTAGCCTATGGAGAATAAGAAAGAGTCTCAATGGATAGAGATCCAAAAAATAGAAAGTGTGAGGTTCTTCAAGTGGAGGTCTAGAGAGACAAAGTCTTCTATAATATAAAAATTGGAGAGCAATGTCTGGATACCTTCGCAATAAATTGGGAGTGGTCATGCTTCCCAAGAACTGACTAGCTATCAAGACCACATTCTCAGGGGGAGCATTTATATATTTGATTATATTTTTGCTCATGTTTGTAATTTTTGCTAACTATAATAATTTGTGCCTGAGAATGTTGTGCATGGACTTAGGGGAGTCTAGAGTAGCCCTTTGGTATTATTGTCAAAGGGGGAGAAGATTTATAGGAAATTGCACGTGTGTTGCCAACAATTCCAAAGGGGGAGATTGTTGAGCAAGGTGCAGCAAAAGTATTGTCATTGTTGTCAACACAGTCAGACAGATCGGTTGATGCAGTGGACAGGAGTTTAGTGATGTAGTGGACAAGAGTTAAGAGGTTCTTCAGAGTATGTACAGTGATTATCCAAAATATCGAAGTGGCCCATATGCTAAAAATCAAAAGAAAATCACAAGGAAGAAAACTGTCGCGATATCGCGACATGTTGAGAAGAAAGAAAACTGTCGCGATATCGTGACATGTTGAGAGAAAGAAAACTGTCGCGATATCGCGACATGTTGAGAAGAAAGAAAACTATCATGATTTCATGACATGTTCAGAGAGAGAATATGTGAGAAGCAAGAAAACTATCACGATTTCTGACATGTTCGGAGAGAAGAAGCAAAACGATTTCATGACATGTTGAAGAGAAAGAAGTGATTTCGTGACATGTTCGAAGAGAAAGCGCAAGCAAAGAAAACTGTCATGATTTCATGACATGTTCGAAGAGAAAGCGCAAGCAAGAAAACTATCATGATTTCGTGACATGTTCGAAGAGAAAGAGCACGCAAGTAGAAAAGTGTCACGATTTCGTGACATATTGCAAGAGAGATAGTACGAAAGAAAAAGTGTCACGATTTCATGACATGTTGGAAGAGAAAAAGGCAAGTAGAAAAAGTGTCACGATTTCATGACATATTGCAAGAGAGATAGTACGGAAGAAAAAGTGTCACGATTTCATGACATGTTGGAAGAGAAAAAGGCAAGTAGAAAAAGTGTCGCGATTTCATGACATATTGCAAGAGAGATAGTACGGAAGAAAAAGTGTCGCGATTTCATGACATATTGGAAGAGAAAAGGAAGAAAAAGTGTCACGATTTCGCGACATATTGCAAGAGAGAGAGCAGAGAAATAGGAGAGAGAGAAAGAAAAAGTGTCGCGATTTCATGACATGTTGCATTTTCGCGGTCCAAAGCGAAGAGAAAATGCAAGGAGGAAAAAGTGTCGCGATATCGTGACATGTAGCATTTTCACGGTCCAAAGCGAAGAGGAAGGCAGAGAAGGAAAAGTGTCACGATATCGCGACATGTCGCATTTTCACGACTTGAAAAGAGCAGGAAGGCAAAGAAGGAAAAGTGTCGCGATATCGTGACATGTCGCATTTTCATGACTTGAAAAGAGAGGAAGGCAGAGAAGGAAAAGTGTCACGATATCACATGTCGAGAAAGAGAAGGAAAAGCCGAAAAGAAAGTGCCAAGGAGAAAAGTGTCACGATATCGTGACATGTCGCATTTTCGTGACCCGAAGGCAAGAGAAAGAGCAAAGGAGAAAAAGTGTCGCGATATCGCGACATGTCGCATTTTCGTGACTCAAGGAGGAGAGAGAAAGTAAGAAGGTAGAAGTGTCACGATATCATGACAAAAGTAAAAAGGAAGAGTACGGAGGTGAAAGTGTCGCGATATCTTATGCAAGAAGAAGGAGGAAAGGAAAGAAGCAAGGAGGCGAAAGTGTCGCGATATCGCGACATTTGTGTTTCTGGGTCAATCAAACAAAAGAAGCAAGGAGGCAAAAGTGTCATGATATCACGACATGTTGTGTTTTCACAAGCTAAGAAGAGAACCCAGCCAAAATAAGATATGTGATAGTTAACTCAAGTCTTACAGTTACGCTTAGAATAGAAGAAGTCGATACGATAGTTATAGGTGCAGTTATAGAAGAAAATCATGTAGCTAAAATAAGAAGAGTTAACAGAAGTCAGTACGATAGTTACAGGTGTCGTTACAGAGAAATATCATGCAGCTAAAATAAGAACAGTGAACTAAAGTTAGTATGACAGTTACAGGGGCAGTTACGGGTTGCATGCAAAAATATGGAAGTTAAAAATAGAGTCAAAACTTTGTTATAAAAGGAGGTCTACGTGGAGAATTAAATTGATGCTGAAATAGAGTGAAAGCGCTTGGGATTAACGCGAGGTAGATTTAATCTTGCGAAGAGAGCAAGAGGAGAGCGAGAGAGGTGTGCGGTATGTGAAGCACGAGGAGAGTGCACTGGAGCCGAGCGAGCACAGTGTGTGTTGTGTGAAGAGTGGGAAATGTTGAGAAAGCAATAGACCAGTCAGGGTCTTGTAAAAGTGAAGGCATCTTTATGTCAATCTTCTAGTTTCAGAACAGAAGTCCAAGTTGGTGCTTGGCATCAGGGGTTGGTGCTCCTTCCAGTTGGTGCTGGTAAATCAGGGGTTGGTGCTCCTTTCTGTTGGTGTAGATAAATCAGGGGTTGGTGCTCCTTTCTGTTGTTGCAGATAAATCAGGGGTTGGTGCTCCTTCCAGTGGGTGCTGGTAAATTGATTGTAAAATTGGTATTTTGCAAAGGTTGGATTTGGATGGGAGTCCAAACAGTCAATTTTGAGGAGTAGCCAAAACTGGTGAACCTCGGTACATCTTGTGTTGTGTGATGCTCTTTTGGTATATTTGCTTTATTGAGTTTTAAGCTTTCATTGTTTAGGCATTAAGAATTGAAGATTTAAGTTTTTAAGAGCTACACTGATTCACCCCCCCTCTCAGTGTCATTGTGAGACTAACACACTATGCTTCATAGTGATGCAAAACAAGCAGAAAACTATTTTTTCAAGCTACCTGATTTGTGATTTTTTTAGTATTATATTTTTTCAAGTATTTCATAATTTGAATTCATTTGACAAAATATTTGACAAGATGAGCATTGTATGCTTCAACTACCTAATTTGGTATTTAACTTATTTTGTGATTTTTCCAGTATTTCTCAATAAACTGGAATTGATTTGATATAAAATTTTATAATATTTTATCAGATTTGTTAGATTTCACAACATTTGATTATTAAGAAGTTTTCATGTTCTCCCTTTTTTAGTTTTTAATCAATATTGATGAATATAAATTTGTTAGTTATAATTTTCATCTATAAATGTTTTATAATTATTTACAACATTGATCAATATGAATTTATTAGTTATCATATTCATGTGAATTTACAACATTAATTTTTTAACTGCATTAATATTGAGATTATAAACATTTAAAATCATTTCAAAAAAAGAAGTGCATTCATATTGACACAAGAAGAGCATTCATACTGAATTTAACTGCATTCATACTAAATTTAACTGCATTTATATCATATTGAGATTATAAATAGTTAAAATCATTTCAAAAATAAGAAGAGCATTCATATTCACACAAGAAGAGTATTCATATTGATTTTATCTGACACAAGAAGAGCATTCATATTGACACAAGAACAACATTCATATTTATCATTTTGGACAAGAAGAGCATTCATACTGATTTTAACTGCATTCATATTGATTTTAACTACATTCATATTCATATTGAGATTAAAAATAGCTAAAATCATTTCAAAACAAGAAGAGCATTCATATTGATACAATAAGAGAATTCATATTGATTTTATGTGACACTAGAAGAGCATTCATATTGATACAAGAACAACATTCATATTTATCATTTTGGACAAGAAGAGCATTCATACTGATTTCAACTGCATTCATATTGATTTTTACTGCATTCATATCATATTGAGATTATAAACAATTAAAATCATTTCAAAAGTAAGAAGAGCATTCATATTCACACAAGAAGAGTATTCATATTGATTTTATTTGACACAAGAAGAGCATTCATATTGATACAAGAAAAATATTCATATTTATCATTTTGGACAAGAAGACACAAGAAGAGCATTTTATATTGACACAAGAACAACATTCATACTGATTTTAACTACATTCATATTGATTTTAAATACATTCATATTCATATTGAGATTAGAAACAGTTAAAATCATTTCAAAAACAACAATACTCATATTCATATTCATATTGCCATAGACAAAAAATGCATCAAAATATTATAAATAGGAAAAACAATAAAATTAAAGACGATAATAAATTTGTAAATTGTATTTTTCAAATATTGATTTAAAATATATAATATGTCTTTAAATTTTTAATTGTGTTGAAAAAAAACACAAAATTCCACTCAAAACACAAATTTCTCAAACTATGTTTGACATTCTAGATGTTCTATCGATGTTTGTTTTACCGGAGTTTCTCTTGGAGCTGCTTGATTTATTAATTTTCTACTTGTTCTACACTAGGTGTTGGCAGTGCTCTAGAGCTGACTAAACTTTCTTATCCTTTGTTGAAATTTTTCAACAACCCAACATCTTCTTTGGCAGAATCTTGAAGCTCTTTAAAATAAGAATTTTTCTCTAGTCCTTCCCTTATTAATAAATCCAGATCCACTTTTAGTTTTTATCGTAAATATATTTTTAGAATGTTGTTATCTCGTACTTTCTGTTGGGCTAGTCTCTTAATAATAATGGATTTTTCCGAAAATTTCTTTGGAGCCTCTATGTTGACTTGCATGCTCTGAACCTGTAATTTCAAATTTTCAAAGTTTGACTGCAAAAGAAAAAAAATAAGGTAGTAGTTATTTGACATAATTTAAGCAAATTCAATAGTTTTAAGACATAAGTTAGTAGAGTTGGCAAAAAACATGCATCTAAATTCTCACCTTGGCCACATCTCTAGCGGCTAAAGCAACATCAACAATTTTCTTGTTGAAAGCCCATTGGTTATAGTATGCTTGGGCTTCAACATTGATGTTCTCAATTCTATTCAACATAATATTTAAAACTTCATCATTAGATTAAGTCCTACACGTCACTAATTCTAATGTGGTCTGTTGTAGTAGACCATTAAGTTTCTCTCGTTCATTCTCATATCAAGAAAATATTCTCCCTTTTATTAAATTTTTTTGTAACGGGTATTTATTTGCTTGATAAGCACTTTTAACTGAATTTCCCACCATTTCATAACTTGTAAATATTTAAGAACCCTAAATTAGAGGGTTGCTTCAATACCATAACACATAGAAGACTAAATATAAAATTTAACTTTGTCATCCTTGGATTGAGGATGACAGTGGGCTTCCATCACATGAGTAGATACTGGTTGCTTAGCTATTGGGGGTGTTGTTTCTTTTGACTCTACATGTGCATCTTCAAGCACTTCTATGGCATGAAAGCCCTTAATTTTTCCTTGCAAGAAAAATTCATCATAAAGTGAAATATTATCTAATCCATCATTGGCAGTTGACACCTATGGTACTTGATTTGTGTTCAATGAAAATGTGGGGAAAACACCCTACGATCTTGGTTGCAAAAGTATTTTTCCACTTCCACGGGCCATATTGACTTGCCCCCTCATTGTTGCACCAATGGTTGAGGTCGTGTTGGTAGTGGTCTCATCACTTGCTTTTTTGGGCTTCTCATGATTTGATCTTGAGAGCCACTTGACATTCAAATAAGAAATTGCCAAAATTATTTTCCAAAAAAAAACATTAATTTCAAGTAAATAGAATGATTTAACTGACGATGATTGAATCTCATTTAAAAATTTGTGGACGGGGGTTGTGCGCATTTATGAAAGCATAAAAATTTTAAAAAATTTAATATAATTTTATGTAACACACTAAGAAGTATAATGATAAAATATTGAAAGTGTAACTTACGTGCAGGATGGTTGATCTGACTAGATTCAATTTCAGGGCAATGAGGAGTAGTAACTATAACCTGTCATGTATATTTTGTTAGCCTCGATAATGGTGATGATTCTGATTCATTTTATTTAGAATAACCACATGCCTCATGCATGTGACCATTACACCAACATCTTGTTTTTTAGTTTTTGTCACTAAATTTCTTTGCAATCATGTGCAAAACAAAATGAAGACAAAAAATAGAGGTAAAATATATTAAAATTTGGATTTGAAACATGGAATTACCCTTAATTCCTTTGAATTCATACCCAAGTTCAGTAGTGTGGGATGCAAAACTGTTGGTACTTTAGTATTTTTTAAATCATAAAAACTTTCATAAAAAATAACTGAAATAAAATTAATGTTTGCCACCATTTTGAATTTTGTTCTAACATCGTGCAACTCTGTTCTGATGTGTTTCAAAATGTACATGCACCAGTCAAACTACACATCTTGAACAATGTGAATGATATAGGTCAATGCCCATAATGGATGTTTTGTTCTTCCAAGAAAAAATAGTATTGCTTGGAATGACTCAATAATGGCCTTTAGATTTTTATTTTCAACACAGTTGTAATTTAAGCCTCTCTTAGACTTGGCAATGGAAGCTGCATAAAAAAAATTAGATGAAAAACATGTTAAAAAATAAATTTTGAATAATAATAGAAATGATTGATGGGAATTATACCTTCAACCATTTTCTAGGGAAGATCAAATTCATCCTCCAAGTATTTTTTGTCATGCTTACCCATAGTGAACCTTAGAGAAATGATATGGAAACTCCTGTGTGGAAGTTCTATTAACCTCTAGATGTCCATAGATGTGATGGTGAATGACACTTGTTTATTTTGAAAAGTGATATTCATCATTGCATGGTCATGGTCGTAACCATCAATGATACTCTACAAAAGGTGCTTTTCGGTCTTGAGCCACGACACTATTAGCAAGTGCTGCAAACCTGATGTAGAGATCCACATATTGTCATAACCAGGGGTGGTCGACAATTCAATCATGGCGGTGCAAGTAGCGTTCTTGAACACAAAATTTCCAAAGGTAGTTTAAGTAGATGTGGTAGGATTGGCCATTGTTAGATAAATTAAAAGGAGAAAGTGGATTGCAAAGAGTATGAGGTGACGGTGTATTGGAAGGATTTAGAGAGATTGCAGAAATGTAATAAGAAAAATGACTTCTTGATGTCTATTTATAGATACAATTGATAGGAATTTGGACACATGGTAGAATGTCACTCGACATACACCGAGTCTGACTGATCGACTGACACATGGTAGAGTAAACATTGATCCAGTGATGAATATTTTCCACTTGGTCATATGTCAGATTTTATTTTCACATGGTCCATTTACCAGACTTCAAAAATCACCCGATCCATCAGGCAAACTATGATTTCCATCTGGATCGATACCGGTCAATGTTATACATTTGGTCCGCAATATAGACCTCTATTTTCACCTGACTCATAGTTGGTTCTCGAATCCACCTTGTCCATTAGTCGGTCGAGGGTTTCCATCTAGGTAATTACCCATCCTAAAATTCCACACAGGTTCATTGGTCGGTCGACTGTTTCCATCTAGGCCATTACCCATCCTCGATTTCCACTCGAGCCATTGGTCGTACATTTATTTCAACCTACCCATATCACCGTTTCTTGCTTTCCACCTGATCAATTACTGGTCTATGTTTTGCACCTGATTCATTTCCTGACTTTGTGTATTACTTAGTACTTAATCAGGATGTGTTTCCACTGGGTCCATTCTTGGTCTGTGTTTTCCCTCTGTTTGCCAATTTTTTCCAAATTTTTTTCAAAAATTAAGATAATTCGCCATGGATTCCGACATGAGGTTGAATTGGATTTTCCAAGGATTCGTAACGGATTCGTACTTTTTTTACAAGGACATTTTTGGTCTGACCCCTTATGCATAACCCTGGTTGATGAGCTTTACCAAAAGTTTGATGAACTATCTATAGATGTAGAGGAAGACATAGGAGTACATATGGATTATGAAGGGGTTTATATGTCTACATTGGATGAGAATGAACCCACAATAGTTTAAGATATCCTTAGCGAGCCTCAATGGAAGACTGCTATGGATGTTGAACATACATCTCTCATGAAAATCACACATAGAAGCTAGTTGATATATCTTTAGGAAAGAATCTCATTTGCTGCAAATGGGTGTTCAAAGTGAAGTATAAGGTAGATGGAACTATTAATAAGCATAAGGTACATATTTTTGCAAAGGTCTATGATAAAAAAAGACATATATTATGAAGATACTTTTGCACCCATTGATAGAATGACTACCATTCGAGTCCTTTGTGCCATGACAACTTAGTTCGGGTGGAAGTTACATCATATGGATGTCAAAAGTGCTTTATTGAATGGTGACTTGCATGAAGAAGTGTATATGATCCAAATAGAAGGATTTATGGTTAAAGCATAAGAACATAAAGTTTTCAAGTTGGTAAAATCCTTGTATGGATTAAAACAAGCTTCGCAAGCTTGGTACATCAAAATAGATAGTCATCGATTGCTGCATGGATTCAAAAAAAGTCATTTCAATGCTAATATCTATATCAAGAACAATGGTTCTAACATAGTTATTTTAGTACTCTATGCGGATGATATTATCATCACTTGTAGTTCAGAGAAAATTATAGATACAGTGGAAGATGACTTGAAGCATTCATTTGAGATGATAGATCTATGACTTATTCACTATTATCTTGGTTTATAAGTGACTCAAAAAAAGAATTATATTAGAGTGAAAAAAAGAAATCATGCCAAAACATTGATTGAAACATATTGCATGATTTATTGCAAGCCAAAAGCAACTCCAATGGAACCAGACAATGTTCCAAAATGGTTTACTAACACATTGAGAGATTCAAAGTTAGATTCACTTCTAGATCGAACTATAGATTGACCTTGCACACATAGTATGACTCAAAATATAAGAGCAAGGACATCAACTTCAGAGGTTGATGAGCTTTGCCAACAATTTGATGAACTATCTGTAGATGTAGAGGAAGAAAGAGAAGCAAATATGGATGATGAAAGGTTTTATATGTTTGCACTAGATGAGAATGAACCCATAATAGTTCAATATGCCCTTAGTGAGCCTCAGTGGAAGGTTGTTATGGATGTTGAACATACATCTCTCATGAAAAATTACACATGGAAGATAGTTGATTTGTCTTTGGAAATAATCCCATTGGCTAAAAATGGGTCTTCAAAGTAAAGTATAATATAGATGGAACTATTGATAAGCATAGATCTCATCTTGTTGCAAATGGTTATGCTCAGAAAGAAGGCATAGATTATGAAGAGAATTTTTCACCCATGGAAAGAATAACTACCATTCGAGTGTTTTATTCCATGGTAGCTCAATTTTAGTGGAATTTACATCAGATGGATGTCAAAAATGCATTCTTGAATGGTGACCTACAAGAAGTGTATATAATCCAACCAAAAGGATTTGTGGTTGAAGGGCAAGAATAAAAAGTTTACATGTTGGTCAAATCCTTTTATGGATTAGAATAAGCTCCACAAACTTGGTACATCAAAATAGACAATTACCTATTGCAACATGGATTCAAAATAAGTCCTTCAAATGCTAATATCTATATCAAGAACAATGGTTCTGACATAGTGATTTTAGTACTCTGTGGATGATCTGATCATCACTAGAAGTTCAAATAAAATGATAGATATAGTGAAATATGATTTGAAATATCCAATTGATATGACAAATATAAGACTTCTTCACTATTATCTTGGTTTACAAGTGACTAAAGAAAATAATCATATAAAAGTGACACAAAAGAAGTATGCCAAGAAATTGATTGAAAAATATCTCATGACTGATTGTAAGCCAAAAAAAAGTCCAATGGAAGCAAACAAGGTTCCAAAATGGTATACTAGCACATTGAGAAATTCAAAGTTGAATTCACTTCCTTATACAATTCTATATTTACCTCACACACATAGCATGAATCAACAGATGAGAGCAAGGAAATCAAATTTAGAGGTTGACGATCTTTACCACTAGTTTGATGAACTATCTATAGATATAGAGGATGATAGAGAAGTAGATGTGGATGATGGAAGGGTTTATATGTCTGCATTGGATGAGAATTAACCCACAACAGTTCAAGATATCCTTAGTGAGCCTCAGTAGAAGGTTTCTATGGATGCTGAAAATACATTTCTCATGAAAATCACACATGGAAGCTAGTTGATCTACCTTCAAAAAAGAATCCCATTGGATGCAAATGGGTGTTCAAAGTGAATTATAAGGCATATGGAGCTATTGATAAGTATAAGGCCCATATTTTTGCAAAGGACTATGATAAAAAATAAGGCATAGATTATGAAAAGACTTTTGCACCCACAACAAGAATGAATACCATTTGAGTACTTTGTGCCATGACAACTCAGTTCTAGTGGAAGTTACATCATATGGATGTCAAAAGTGCCTTATTGAATGGTGACCTACAAGAAAAGTATATATGATCCAACCAGAAGGATTTGTGGTTGAAGGGAAAGAAAAAAATGTTTGCAAGTTGGTAAAATCCTTGTATGGGTTAAAACAAGCTCCAAGAGCTTGGTACATCAAAATAGATAATCACCTATTGAAACATGGATTCAGAAGAAGTCCTTCAGATGATAATCTATATATCAAGGACAATATTTTTGATAGTGATTTTAGCACTCTATGTGGATGATCTAATCATCACTGGAAGTTTAGAGATAATTATAGATATAGTAAAATATGACTTGAAACATTCATATGAGATGATAGATCTAGGAATTATTCACTATTGTCTTAGTTTAAAAGTGACTTAAAAAAAATCATATTAGAGTGACACCAAATAAGTACACCAAGACATTGATTAAAAAATATCACATGACTGATTGTAATCCAAAAGCAACTCCAATGAAACTAGGGCTTCAATTATCATGATATGATACTTCTCCACAGGTAGATGGTACTTGCTATTGCCAACTGATTGGGAATCTCATATATCTGACAAACACTAGGTCAGATCTCAGTTTTACTATGGGTTATCTTTCAAGGTTCATGTAGGATCCTAAGATGAGTCATTGGAAAGTAGCAAAATGAGTCCTTCATTATATACATGGTAGTATAGAATATGGCTTGCAGTACAAGAAGAATGACAATTTCTTCTTACAAGGTTTCACGGACTCATACTATGTCGGATCCATTGATGATTGAAAGTCAACTTATGGATACATTTTACATATTGGATCTAGACTTGTCTCTTGGCATAGTAAGAAGAAGAAGGTGGTTGATTTATCTTCTATAGAGGTAGAATATCACACAGTACATGGATAAATATGTGAGATGATATGGTTAAGTCACATTCTTACACACATGGGTCTTCCCAAGAATCTTCCACTTCATTTGTTTTGTAATAATTAAGGTGTTTTGAACCTTGTCAAGAATCCAATATTTCATGAGCATACCAACAACATTGACACTCGATTTCATTTCATTTGAGATGAAGTTTCAAAGCACCACATATAGCTCCAGTACATTCCCACTGATGAACATGTTGTAGACATTTTCACTAAGGTACTTGCACGTGTCAAATTTGAATTGTTTCACACCGGTATTTATATTTCAAAATAATGTAATAAGGGGAGGATGTTAGCATAGGTAGCATATTATTACATTATTTTATATTTATATGAATAAAACTTGTTTATTAAGTGCTAATTCATTTAGGTAGTTGGTGGGATAGTTTAGGTAGTTGCATAACCATATGAACTACCACTGCTTGTTATATAACATTGCTCAATGATCAATATGAAACTAATGCTTCGGAATCTAAAGTACTTATACATAAGGTAAAATTTATAATTGCAATAATTAATGATAATTGAAAAACATTAATATTAAAGTTTTTAAAAACAAAACTAAAAATTATTAAAGCATCAAATTATCCTTTAAACACTTAAATATGTTAGGAAGTGTTATGAATGGAAAGTCTGTCTATAAAGATAAAATATTAAAAAATTTAAGACAATAAAAGCAATTCAACCATCTTTCTTTTAGAAAATATTATGTAATCTTTTTAAAGGACTTAGCCCTTTTGTAAAATGGTTAAGATAAAATACAATGTACTCAATACATACAAAGAGAGGAGCAAGATTGAATCAAATAATAAACAAACAAAGAGGAAGTTCTATAAAATAATTTTAAATCACAAAGAATTACAAGCATAAAGTATTTTAAGTACTTAATTAAGTCCTAAGTGAGGGAATGATTTTCAAAAGTAATTTTTGATTGGCTTGGTTTATTTTATAACTTAAACAACCAATGCCATTCTAACCTAAGTGCATCCAATTGGAGAATGATATGTGAGAAATGATAAGGATTAAAATATTGAATACTCAAAATGACCTATTTATTTGATGGAAAATTTATCTAGAAGTGGGTATTGTGATATTTATATGTACTCACAAACATGTGTCTATACTTAATTTAACATAAAACTTAAAGAGATTTTCAAAAAATTATTTTTATATCATGTTAATGTGTGTATTTAAAATTTTGACAAAAAAAAGTCTAGAATTATCAAAACCATGCATTTTCAAATAATTTCATGCAATATTTGCATGGACGACCAAGGATTTGAAGCTCAAGTGTAAACCAAATCAGTCAGAATCTAGTCTAGAATTGTGAATGCAACTTAGAATCCTTGATAGTTATTAGTTAAATAAATGTTTAGTTTAATTTCATATTTAGCTACTGCTTTGATAATTCCTTATTATTTAGTAGTTTCATGCATTGTAATAAATTTAGATATTTAATATTTTGAAATTAACATTTTCATTATTATTATTATTGAAACTATTAAGACAAAAAGGTTTTGAAAGGGGCCCCACAACCTTTTACAAAGCCTTCAAGAAAGAAGGATCAAAACTAGAAGCTAACCTAACCACAAATAAACCACCCACCATCTACGCTGGGGTTCCACAAAAACCATAAAACATAGAAAATAAAAAACAAATCATAAAGGAGAAACAACAAACTAGAAGGATCAAGGAGAGAACCGAGGAAGTTCTTAACCAACGAGTTGAATTCCAGAACAACCTCACCTGACATCCTAGAAACTTCATCTGAGTAATGAACAACAATCTTTAGTGAACTCCAAATAGCATGCTTCTTAATATCCATCAATTTCAAATTATGAATTATCAAATTCTTCCAATTAGAGAGCACTTCCAGGATGTAAACGTCTTTCACCAACTTATCCTTATGAAAATATCTGGACAGGATTTTTGGATCATAAACGAGAGAAATAGGAGATGAGCCATCCTCCTATTTATTCTTACCAAGAAAATACTTGAATTTTCGCATACCACTCCCTTTTTCCAAGCTCTTTGATGGAAAATCTACCATCTTAGACCTAATCATGAGGTCATTGGATGAAATTCTCATAATATCATTATTTAAAACATTCCTTCGAGATGCTTTACCTTTCGCTCCTTTTTCCAAAACTGAAATCTTTTGGGAGATTCTATCAGCCCTTGAACCCATAAAAAATGAGTACAAGTACTCACTACCATCACTCGACCTATCAGAAAATTCCTTGGGTAAACATATCTCAGGGATCAACATATCAATAATAGGCTTTAGAGGCTTTTCTACAGTTAAACCATTCTTGAAATAAGCTTGTTCAAATATAAGTAATGCTAGATTCTGATGCAATAGAAACTGATAATGAGCACCTTGCACATACATCATACACTTCTTCATGAACTGGAACAAAAACATGAGGATACTCATCCAATGCTTCCTTCGGAGGTGATTAAGGAAAATTGCAAGGAAACTGTGAATCACTTCATACAAAGAATCCAAGGTGAAGTAATCCATGATTACTTTGACCACCTTGTCTCACGAAGGATACAATGCCTTGGCACTAAATTAATTATGTATTCTATGAAGGAAATCATCAACATCTAATAAAAAACTAATCTCCTTCAACAATGAGTGATTATATTTGTTATGGTAATATTCATCTAGAATCAGGCTCGTGACTCTACTTATCAGTTTGGCCAGCACCCCAAAGGACCAAGCACCAACTCTCACCCAACCCTCATTCCATATTAGTACCATCCACTTAGAGAGAAATGGATTGTGGCCATGAAACTTTTGAATGCACTCCAAAAGATTGCTATTTTTCAAAATTGTTTTCACCTCATCGTAGGAAGATAGTTCCAAATGGGATTTGGACAAAAGCAACTTGGGGCTATAAATTTTTGCCTTCCCCATAATCAAAATTCTACCACACACCCCAAACTTCTATACCAAAATATTTCCTACAGCACTCTCGGTAGAATTAGGACCCAACCACTCAAAATCCCAAAAAAAATTCCAACGCAAAGCAAAGGAAATATAGGCATCCAATCTCCTGTCGATTAATTCTGGACCACAACATCCGATATTGAAACTCTTCCACTAGAGAACCCTAGGGAACTCAAAAAATGCCTCTGCAAGAACTTCACTCATCATACAATTTTCAATATTAACAATAGTACCTAGGGGTAGAAAAATGATCCTACTCCTCATAAAAATCCTACAGATGTACAGCTAGTGAATGAAGGAATTAGAAAACCATACCATATTCCTCACACCAAGCTCCCAAAAAAATAAGAGAAAAAAACTAATGGTCTTAGACTCTGACGTCCACCATGACACCTGCCAATTCATGAAGAGATCACCTCTCAAGGGACACCCACTTGCCAATCTTAGCATGAGATAAGAAGTAGAGAAAATTAAAATGACCCCTTTTAACTCGACATAGCCTAAAAAAATCACCAAGGATGGCATGTAGGTCCAAAATGAATGATTGGACCTACCACACCTAACATCCACTACATAATTCCATGAACCAAGGGAAGGAGATGACTGCAAAACTAACATTATTCCTCTGAAGCTTTGAATATAACCACAACCATTGAATAATTGAACCATTACGAAGCATAAAAGACTCAAACCAGGTGCTAACCATAGGGAAAAAAAATACCAGTTTCCCAAGAACGATAATAGGTAACCGAAACACTAGCTTCTCAAAAATAGACTTTAAAGAGATACTCATAAAGTCAAGAAATAAAATCTGATAGAAGAAATTTGACTTACTAGGAACAAACCAAGAAGCAACAGTCCTCGTACTCCCTGAAGACCAATGAACATTGAAAATAAAATTTGGTCCACCATCCAACAACCACATGTTTAGAAGGTAGGAGAGAGAAACATCTGCAAGACTGCCTCCCCTCCAACAAAAAATCATGAAAATCATCGAACAAATAAAAATGAATACTCTACTGGAATCAGACCTTGCTAACCCCTAATGGTTATATGAACCTTGGACAAGGTAATATTAATACTCAAAATTAATGAAGCCCTCTAACATCGAAATGGAAGGGTTTGACACAAGGAATTTGAAATTTGAATCTTCCCCTTTTGACCTAGATAGCTAAAAAATCATGCCACCCACCAACACCATAAACTCAATTGCATCTTGCCACACACTCAAGGCTATTCTTCCTGAAAAGTATTATGGTTTCTCCTCTTTGGAATTATGAATCACCTTGATCATAAAATCCCTATGCCATATCGTAAATCCTGGGTGGGATACTCCAAGATTCACCATAATATTTGCAACAACATTACCTTCCCTCAACACGTGAGAAATTGTGACTTGGCTTAAATAACAAATGTTCTACTTCACTTCTATTAGATTAGATCTTTTCCAACTATCCTTAATGGATATGATGATCATGTTAATTATATTTAAGGAGTCACCTTCAATGACGGCATTGTGGATCCCCAAATATTTTAAAAGCATCACTCCTTTGAAATTTGCCCTAGCCTCCATAAATTGAGAAGTTTGGGAATTGAGATTCTTAGTGTATGTTAAAATCAACTCCTCGTTACTATCACAAATCACACCACCAGAGCCCACCATACCTGGGTTTCCATTATATGTACCATAAAAATTTAATTTGAGCTAACCTCTAGGTGATAGGGTAAACTTCACCATATTTCTTGGGTTAGGAGGTGATGTGGCTTGGATCAATAGAAAAAACCCAAGACACTCTTCAAGATTTAGCTCGTTAGGATAGTGAGCCTTCGAATTACCATAATATTTGAATGATGAAGAAATATTCTCTACCACATTCTCCAAGATCTTAACACTCACTCTTTTGAAATCCCTCTCCTAATTTTTGAAAACTCTCACATTTTGCTCCTTCCAAACTCCCTAGAGAATATGAGAGAGCAAAATTTTTTGGAAGCATTTGATCCAAGGTGAGGAGAAGGGAGATGACCACTAATTAATGTAGTCCATCAATAATTTAGGAATCACCCAAGACACACCTAGAGAATTGAAAATGAATGAACACACCTCTTGGAAAACCTAACACCTAAGCAATAAGTGGTATGTCACTTTCCAATCTACCTCATAGAGAAAACATCTATTAACTAGATTGAATCCCCTCTTCAATAAATTTTTGATAGTTAGAATTTTATTCTACACTACAAGCCAATAAAATATATTGACTTTGGGAGTTAAGTTTTTCAACAAGATATTTTTGGTTGGGAATTGGATGACTACCCATGGACTCAATAATTCATACATAGATTTTTTAGAATAAGATCCCTCACTGTCCCCATATCACACCAGATGATCTTTGACATCCTCTTGCCTCACTAAATAGAGCCTAAGCTCATCCAATCGAAAACTCCACTCTCGTAGAGCAACTACATATCCCGCAAAAGGAGGAGGATTAAACCAGTATTTTTTACCATTTTATATCAAAAATAAATCTACCACTTTAACCATACCATAATTTCTAGAAATTATGATTAAATCTCCAAAGCGTCGATCAACTGTGAGAGGGTGCTCTTTCAACCAAGAATTCTCCCAAAATTCAATAGATCTACCATTTCCAATCACTCATTTGCATTTTTCTTTTAAAAACTTCCTAGATTTCGCAACACTTTGCTAGAATGTAGAACCATGACTAGGAAGGATATCCAATAAAAAATTTTGAAGTTATATTTAGCTTTTAGGATGTCACACCATTGGTGATCGACATTAGAAGCTACCTTCCAACCCAATTTAGACACCAGGGCCTTATTCATCTTATCCACCCTCTTCAAATTCAATCTCCCTCTTTCTTTCTTCTGCAAATCTAATCCCAAAAAACTAAATAGAACTTCCCTTTTAGCTTTGGGCCAGCCCATAAGAATTCCTTACAAATCCTATCAAATTTCTCTGCTAATCTGCCTAGGATATTGAAAAGAGATCAAAAGTATCACAATATACTTTACAAAGCACTTTGGACCAACATAATCTTACCAGCCTGACATAGAAGAGCCTATTTCTAGGAAGTCAACTTCTGCTGCACTCTTTCAACCACTCAAGTCTAGACATAATTTTTAATTTGACCAAGGAAGAGCAGAAGATCCAAGTAGGAAGTTGAAAGAGCATCTATCCTATAGTTCAAAATTCTTATAATTTTCCATTGACAATCCATAGGAGTATTGATAAAGTAAAGGTTGCTCTTAATAAAACTAATCTATTGACTAGTTGCCCTCTCATAACAATCCAAAAGGGATTTTATTCCTTTGGTATGAATAGCCAAACCAACACATGATAACAGAGTATCATTGGAAAACTGCTAATGGGATATCAATCTACACAACAAAGCAAGATAAAGGTTAAAATAATTCTATCACAACGTCAATAATATTCCCAAGGCTTCTTCCATAAGAATGAACAAGAAAGGGGAAATAGGATCACCTTGATGGATATTACAAAAATAATTAAATAAGCTTGTATATGAACCGTTAACAAGGACTAAGAAACAAGAAATCGTAACATAAGCTTCCACCAATTTTAACAAAAAATCATCAAAACTAAATTTATTAAACACCATGAAACCTAGTCGTAAGCCTTGTTCATATCCAGATTAAGAAAAAAACTAGCCCTCCCACTTTTATGAACTAAATGCATTAACTCATGGATGACAATAGCCCCATCTAAAATTTGTCTCCCAAGAACAACCCCAATCTGAGCATTTTCAATCAGGAACAGGAGTAAATGCTTTATTCTAGTAGCTAATACCATGGAGAGAGCTTTATAGACCATATTGCACAAGTTGATTGATTTATAGTCTTTGAAAGAAGAAATGACCAAGCTCTTGGGAATCATATCTAGAAAGGTAGAGTTTAATGCCTTTAGGATCATCATGGATATCTGGATGTCTCTGATCACATTACATAGGTCTTTCCCAAAAATAGAAATTCTAAAAGAACAATGGAGAAAAACTGTTTGGTCTAGGGGCCTTAAGAGGCCCCATCGATTTCAAGGTTTTTTGGATTTCTTCATCCAAAAAAGGAATAAAAATCCTAGCATTCATGTAGTTTATAACAATCCTTACTCCAAAAGGACGTCCTCTGCTTGGAAGTCTTTGATCGGATCCAAGAATAATAAGAAGCTAAAAAAATTAACTACCTTCTCTCTGATTTCCAAGATTTTCAATGTAGATGAGACATTATATTTCATTATCTCCCTTATCCTGTTATGGCTTCTGCGTCACAGAGTTGAAGCGTGAAAGAATTTAGAATTATGATTACCCCTTTTCAACTAAAGTTTCCTCGAATTTTGCTTCTAGAAAAGCTCTTCCTTCACCTGCTTATTGTGTAGCTCAGAAAGGACTTTTTCCTCCCCTAACATGTGTTCAGAACAACCTCTACATTCCACAAAAGCTTCAATGCTCTTGAGATAATCAACCAAACGTTCTTTATCTCTGAAGATATTACCGATGTAAATTTGTTCCACATATTAAGATTAAGTCTATGCTTCCTCAACTTACCAATAAATTTTTCCATTCCTTCCCCAAGAGTATATTACCGCCACCAATCCTTCAAGAGATTTTCAAAATCTGGATGCTCATTATTTTTTAAATTCTAAATCAAGTTTGTAATATTTTCTAGATAAGCAATAATGAAGAAGCAACATTTTTTTTTTTTTTTTTTTTAATAATTCCTTATGAATGAATGTTGTTATTATTATTTTAGTAATTTTATTTATTATTGCACATGAATATACTTGATAAAGAGAAATGTTTCAATAGTTTTAAATAGTGAGGTTGTAGTTACAATTCAAATATGTTATGATTAATCAACACTATTAAAAAACATTAATATATTATTCTGTAAATTAGTCTTATTTCTCTTTTTTAAAATCTTAATAGATTATATTCAGAGGTAAATGAAAAGTAAAATAAAAAGAAATAATTAAAATTTCATTAGTCTAATTATATTATTGGTCAAAATTCACATACTATTACCAAGTAGGAATATTGAATATAATGTTTTGATGTTCTCGTGCATACAATTAGGTCTAAAACTATCATTCATATCTAAAATATATTTCAATGGAGTTGTATGTAATATGTAATATACATATAATGACTTGTAAAAATGTCATGTTTGTCTCCAAAAACTTAAAAGACATTAAAAATCTATGTTAAAAATAAATTATTGTTTGATTCGCAGTTTTTTTTAAGCGAAAAACCTCTTGCGGATTCGAATACAGGGTTCTACACCGTCAAAGTCACCCGGGGGTCGCGGGTTCTACACCGTCAAAGTCACCCGGGGGTCGCACCCGACCCTGCCCGCACCAACATTATCAATTGGATTTTGGATACTCATTTCAGCTTTTTGAAAGGGTGAAGATTTGAACCTGGGACCTCCCTTGGAGGATTGCCCTCTTCTCTCCAACTCACCTACAACACCTGATGATTCGTAGTTTTGATGAACATAATAAATGTAACAAATAATTAATTTTATAAATAGATAACCACTACTTCACATATTAAAATAAAGAGGGATAACCAAATACAACCCATTTCTTATTTTATCTTTTAAATAAAAAGGATATTTTTATAAATAGATGGATAAAATTCCATCATTTTTACGCAGCAATTTCATAGTAAGGACGAGACCCTTCCTATTGTATTAATGTAAAGAATTATCATATGTTGAAATTATCCTCTGAGAAGATTTTGATAACATCATAGATCAATTTTGTCTATATTTGGATAGTTCAATGCACTATAGTAATTTTATGTTGTCATATAATAAGAATATTCTTTTTGTTTTATCTAAAAAAAAGTATGGAGTATAATCACAACTCCCATTTATTGTTGGTCTCTTTCTGAGGAGAATGAGTATTCTTGTTTTATATCCCATTAAGATGAGGTTGCATTCTTATTGTTATAGGCTTTTACTAGGGCATAAGTACAAGGCTAGATCATGTTGATCAAAATAGAGGAATATGACCATGCTTATTGTTTACCTTATCATAAACATTGTAATAATATCATTTATTTGAGAATACATAATGATATGTCATACACGATTTTTACTACCTTAGAAAATATTTTCAAGACCATAATGATGAAATCATCAATAAGGTGTCTCAACTCTTTCTAAATGGATTTAAGGGAAACTTTGTAAAATATTTAGAAATCTAAATTAAATTAAAAGTAATATATCTTCAACTAATTAAATTCAATTACTTGGAGAAAGCTTATATATGCTTGCATTATTTTATTTTAAACCTTATATATAGAAACTAATTCATGGTGATCTTGGAGAGCCATATTATACATTGGTTTTGATATGTACAAAATATTATTTTATTGCTTCCTTATATTTGTTGGAATCATTTAGAAGCTGGATAAAAATATATTTTTATTATGTCACTTGACACAACACTAAGAATATTAATGTGAGGACTTGTCTTTTTAATATTAGTATTATTTACTAGGCTTGATTCTCATTGTATCTAAAGAGACCGTATTAGATGCACATAATGCCATTTTATTATTGACCTGCACAAATATAATTTTTAAAATATAATGAATAAAGTAATTGAAGTATCAAATTCTTAACCAAGAAATATTTAAGAATTGAAGATAAGTAATAGTGAAAATTGTTTTCTTATTATGTAACTAGAAATGTTCATCAATAAATAACATTTATCGAGAGGAAAAAGATATATGGTAAGATCTTAGAACTATAACCATTGGATAATGAAAAATAATATCATGGGTAATCTAAGTCATCATCAAGAGAATTTACAAGATATTCCACTAGTTCATTTGACTTCAAGAGAGCCAAAATCAAAATAAAATATTTTAATAAATCTTTATATAAAATATGTGTAGGACTTATTAGTTTAAATTCAATACAAAAATCCCCTCAATATTGATATAAATTAACTTCTATATAAAATTATATAACAAAATCTAATTTAAAATTTAAAATAGGGTGGATTAAGGATTTTGGAAGAAAATAATACCAATCAAGGCCATAACATGTAAGGATTTAGAAATAGAATTGTAACTATAGGATCCTAAGGAAGAAATTATCATAATGAAAATAATTTTTACATAGAAATTTAGATGGTTTCCTTTCCTTTGTATTTTGGAAGCATATCTAAAGGATTACGAGAAAAAACCAATGTAGTATTATGTTATAAAGGTAACAATTAAAAAAACATAGTATACTAGAGAGGCTCTTTTAACTACAATATAAATTATGTGGATTATAACATCCAGTAGAAAAGACCTGAATTAGCAAATCATGGTTGATGGTTTAATCCATTAAGACAGGAAAAATAGAATGTCAAATATTCCTAAGGAGAGTAATTCAACAGTCAATAAATAAGTAGCAAACATTTCTTAGGGTGGAGAAGCATAGGGAGATGGTTTTGAACAACCCAAAAGA
Organism: Wollemia nobilis; assembly: GCA_028583015.1. NCBI lineage: Eukaryota > Viridiplantae > Streptophyta > Pinopsida > Araucariales > Araucariaceae > Wollemia > Wollemia nobilis. The sequence continues at coordinate 3,967,542 of JAQPPZ010002200.1, forward strand.
AGAAGAAGGTAAAAGGAAAAATATGGTAAAGAGAAAACCTAGCTCAAGCTCACAAATAGGTATGAGATCTTCAATACACTAGTGGATCAAGAAGAAGAAAAATTCATAGGTATAGATGGGAATAATAAAAATAATAACAACCATGTTCAAGCCCCTCTTTTGGCTCCTCCTATCCTAGAATAGGTAATAAATTACAATGAGTTACCACAATAAAATATTATAGGGGAATTGATAGTGCATAACCAAGAGCAACCTATTATAAAGGATGTCATCATGGGTGTGACAGAAAATAATAAAGAAAATCCAACTCTAGGGATACGCCAAGTGAAGAGATAAAAAAATATTAGCTATCAAGGAGTAGGTAGAAAATAAAATAAGGAATTGATAGCAACTCAAGAAGGTAAATAAATCACTAAGGGATTGGTGAGGCCAATAAACTCTTACTAGTCTCAAGGTAACCAATGATTATGTAATCATTTTATATTAGGGGTTTAATAGTAGAACCCATCAATCTATTATTTAAATACTTAGAAAAATATAAAACAACTTTGTTGCTTATCTAGGAGACAAAAATGTCACTAGATCTTATGTATAAAACAGTAAAAAACACTTTGGAGGGATGTTGGTCATATGGAAGTGGCTGACTAAAGGGTGTCGAGAGGATAATTACATTTTGGAACTCTATAAAATAGAAAACAATAGAATACATAGTTTTTCAGGGTGTCCTCACTTCTCATTTTAGAAACAATGTAATAGTTAAGTAGGTTCAAATCACAAATCTTTATGGGGCTTAAAACCTAGATGGTCAAATTTGTCAATGGAAAGTGATGCATAGTATGAGAGTATTCAGGGAGGATTTATGTTGGATTATTGTTGGGTATTTTAATGCTAAATTATCACCCAAAGATAAGGGAGGAACCTCAGTTTTGGACCCAAGGGATTCACTTATGATTGTTGTGGTTCATGTCTTACATTTGGTGGATATTTTATATCCTGGAACCAACTATACTTGGAATAATAAAAGGAGGGAACCACATAGAAAAAAGGTGAAGTTAGACCATTTTTATTTTAGAGGAGGAATTTGTGAAATGGAATCTAAAATTTTAGATTTTGGAGGGTCCAATTTTTAATCACTTCCCCATTTTGTTGAAAGGTGAGATCAAGATAAGGCAACATCATAAATCATTCATAATTGAAAACTTTTGGTTACAAAAGAGGAACTTTAAAATAAAATTTTATAGTGGTGGGAAAAGGGATGCCTAATATATGGGACACCAATGTTTATATTCCACAAGTAGGTTCATTATGTCAAGGATCAACTAAATCAATGGAGGTGAGCTAAAAAGACAAACTTTTAGGTCCAAAGAGCTTCATTGGTGGACAAATGAGATGAGGTGCAAAAACACTTGAGGGAAGGAACAATTATAGAGCATATCAAAGAATATGATGATGCATTGCATAAAGCGGTTTAGGACATTGACAATAGATAGGAGATCTATTAGAAACAACGAGAAATAACAACTTGGTTTTTGGAAGGTGACAGAAACACCAATTTTTTCCATATAAATGCTTGTTCTAGGAGACATATGAACAAGATGGAATCTCTTTAGGATGAGAATGAGCACTCCTTTGATGCAATCCTATGTACGCATTTCCATTGAATGGATTATTTTGCTAAATTATTTAGGTAAAGTACGATGTAAGACAAAGAGGCTTAGAAATAAGTTATTGCTATCATACCATCTGTTATCCTTGAAGAAGAAAATTAGGCCCTGATTAAACCCATTGATAGAGAGGAACTAAAGAAGGTAGTATTTGGAATGAATGTACAAAAAATTCTAGGTCCATATGGCTTCCCAATTAAGTTTTTGAAACCTTTTAGGACAACTTGGATGAGGATATAATGGTTGTTATAAGGGAGTGTAGAGGCAGTAAAAGAATGCTTAAATAATTAAATCATACATTGTCTTAATTCCAAAAGGGGAGGAGGGAGTGCATATTTTAAATTATAGACCTATTGTGTTATGTAATGTCATATAAAATAATCACGAAGTTAATTCTTGAGATGATAAAACGTATTCTACATGGCATTATCTCCTTGTAGCAAGGGGGTTTTATAGAGGGAAAGAAGATCTTGGATGGTGTGGTTCTAGCTATGGAGGTAATCCAATAAAAAAATTAGCAATAGAGAAATGTTCAAAAAATTAGATATGTCAAAGGATTATGGTAGGGTGGAGTGGATCTTCTTGTCAAGGATTATGGTAGCCTTTGGTTTCTCTCGGGATTGAATAGAATGGGTTATGAGCTATGTTTCTACTCTAATATACTTAGTGTTAATCAAATGCCTTTTCTCATATTTTTTTGGAGCCCCTCGAGGCATTCATTGAGGATATACTTGTTCCACTGATCCTTTTATCATATTGGTGAAAGGCTTGGGTAGATTCATCTTGAGGAGAAAATAATAGGGTTTGCTAATAGGTATCAAGGTGGGTGAGGAGGTTTTGATTCACCTACAATTTATGGATGACATAATATTGGTGGGAGTATCCAACTTCATGGAAGAAATAATTATTAGAGACACTCTTAATATTTACCTTAGGGCCACAAACCAAGTCCTCAATGATAAGAAATCCAAAGTGATCTTATTCAATCTTGACCAAAGGCTTCAAGATAAAATATTTGATATCTTGGGATTCATGAGGACTTCTCTCCTAGTGGTATATTTAGGGGTCCCTTTGCATTTTAAAAAATTAAAGATAGTTATTTGGAGTAATATTTTGGATCATATCAAAGAAATAATTAACCATTGGTATCATAATTGTTTAACCTTTGGGGGTAGATTACAATTTTTGTATTCAATAACTCAACCCATGCTAATTTATTAATGTTATGTCCTTGCTACCCCACATACCATATAAAAAGAGTGAGAAAATGGCTAGAAATAATTTATGAAGAGTAAAAGGAGAGAGAAAATGGGCCTTAGTAGGTTGGGATAAAGTACGATATCCCAAGGTAAACAAAGGTTTGGTATTAAGGAGATTAGAGTTAAATAATAAATCTGTAGTTGGAAATATTTAATCGAGGTGTATCTCCCAATAAACTTATTTATATATTAGATTTTTAACTAGTAAATATTTGGGACAAGTGAACCTGAATGAGGTGAGTCAATTCTCTTTGGATGGTAATGGGTCCTTAGTGTAGTAGGATCTAAAGTTAGGATCTCAATTAGTGAAAATGGATTATTTTGGAAAGTGGGGAGAGGGGAGAAGGCATGATTTTGGACATATTTACGGGATCAATATCAACCTATAATTAATAAATTCTTATAACTGCAACTAGTAAAAACAACCATGGAAAGCAAAGGTTTTTTCCATATTGAAATTTATTTAAACACTAGTTAGCTAGGGATTATATGTTTAAGTAGATTAAGAAATTAGATGAGTGGCCAATTCCAATCCCTTTGGAATTGACATCCACCATGACTAAAATCTTGTTAGAAAAAATTCTCACAAGTAGAGATTGTTGAGGTGTGATTTTGTTCGATTACAAATATCACCCGACAATTAGGATCGTAATCCTCTCTTGCAAAGAAAATATGTTTCTCCAAGGTTCTTTTACATAACACATTATGAATTTATGTCAATTAAGTGCACAAAACATCTCAGGGATTAACAATCAACTGTTAACAAGGGGCCTAGTATAACAAATATTTTGATCTTGAAATCATTACTTGCATTTTCATCAATATAATTTACTTCCTCAAAATGAATAAACTTACCTTTTAAAGCTAATATTTGAGAATGCAAATCTATTTTAAAAGATGAACTTTGATTAAAAATGCTTTTAACCTTATATTAAACTTGCATGAATATTTTAAAGCATTTTAATTCAAAACTTACATTTATTTCATGAATGAAGCTTAAAATCAGATCTAATAAATGATGAATAAAATAAAAACCCTAATTATAAAATGTGAAACACTTTATAATCCCTATGTTTGGGCTTTTAGAATATTCTAAGCTTTATAATCCTTGCTTCTTTTCATAGAATATGAATAATTAATGTGTATGAATTCTAATTATAAAGTTTTGTACTTTATAATATAAAAATTAGAATTCATATAACCTTTTAAACCAAATATTTATTAATTCAAATATTTGAAATAAATAAATATAAATAATTAATATGTATGAATTCTAATTATAAAGTTTTTGTACTTTATAATATGAAAATTAGAATTCACGTAATCTTCCTTAATGTGATGTTTATTTATTTTCCAATATATATATATATTTTTTTTTTTTTATTTGTGGGGGCCCCGCCTCAAATATTTATTAAACTAAATATTTGAAGTAAATAAATTTAATCCTTTCAATAGTATACTTTGGACTTTATGATTTGAGATTGAAAATTTTAATAAATCAAACTTTCAAAAACATAAATAAATCTCAAATTATGGATTTTAAAATTTTATGATATTAAAATCAATAATCCATATAATCCTTCTCTGTCTCTAAAATTTATTTGTCAAATATTTATTAACTTAAATATTTGACCTAAATAAATTTTACAACCCTTTCTATAAATCTGAATCTTTGAAATTCAATTAGGGTTTTAATAAAACAAATTCAATGAACTTTATAAAATTTATGAAATTTAAAATCAAAAGCTCATTGATTCCCTCCTCTATGAAATTTATTCACCCAAAATATTTATAGAATTAAATATTTGAGTGATAAATTCAAACTTTAACCTAGTTGTAAAATTTAAATATTTTATAAAATAAACTAGGTTTTATCTTAAATCTTAATGTCTCAAATAAATTAAAAAGGTCTTAGGGTAAAGAAACAAATTTGAATAAAACATTTGGACAAACTTGCTACAACACAGAAAAACACAACTTTGAAAACCAAACTCAGGCAGACTAGATTTTACACAATCCTACCACAAATTTGGTGCTATCTTCTACAAAAATTTTAATTAAAAAATTATATCAATCAACTTATAAATTAAAAACACCACAATAGTGCTTGCTTTTAATAAAAATTGAATTTGATACAAAATATTAGATCTTACAATGAATCCAACAAAGTCTCTATATTCATGTGCAAATGTAGCTTCCTCTGCAACTTGGTCTTCTATTTGGCTCCTTTCAATATTTACTCTTTTTCTCCAACCTGTCTGAACCTCTCTTTGATTTCTAATTCTCCATTTATAACTTGAGAAATTTGTTCCTCTTAATTAGTTTGCTCCGTTCCGTCAGTTTTTAAAAATGAATTCTTGAAACCCTAATATCAATAAACCCTTTTCAAAGGATTTAATATTTCTCGTCATTGCCATTCAAAAATTAAAGTTATAATCCTACCAATAAGACAAATATTAATTAGAATATAAAATATTTATAAAATAACATTCTTAAATATAATTAAATTACAAAGTTATAAAACTTTATAATTTAATTAATTTAAAACAAGACATAACTAAACATAACATACGAACATGCAACCTATATGAACACCACTATAATAAACGGAAATATATTAAAATAACACCAAAAATATATACTAAATAACAAACATATAATTTAAAGACAACATAAAACTAAAACAACATAACATAACAAAACATATAAAACAAACCAAAAAATACTAGGAATACATGAGACTTAAAAATTTAACATAACACAAAACATATTTACAAAACCTAACCTATCAATATTAATAACAAACAAAACAAAACACCCTTGACATAAACATAATAACAATAATAAAACTCAAAGACCATAATCAAAATGACCATACAATCATAACTTCAGGATCTTCAAATCATGAGGTGAATTTTGACAATGGACCCTACTATAAGACCATTCGGAGGAAGATAAGCATTCTTGAAATTTCAAAGATGACAATGGTGAACAATAAGCGCAAGCAACAATTTGAAAAAAGCTTTCAAATTTCAAGTGGGTCCCCAAATTTTGGGGTCATTGTGAAGGAGTCACAACAAATGGCAACTTTGCTGGTAAATGTCCCTGGACATTTTAAACTTAAAAACCAAACTCTAAAAACAAAAAAAACCCAAATATTAGAATTATAAGCGTCAATGATATCCAGAGAATGAGAATAGACCAATTCGACATGAACCATCAGAATCATCAACATCAGCTCGATGTGTGTAAAGTGATTCATTCTATATATTTTGAAACCATTCAACATTCCATTGTCAATTTTGCATTTCAGGCTATGAACATTTCCTCTTTGAAGAAATACCTCCACCTAATTCCCTTCAAACATTGCTCTACTACCTGTCGAGCGTCTATAGCTCCGGTAGAGATTATCTTAAACTCCCATATATTAGGTGAATTTTTGCATTTTGTATTTTTCATTTTAGTCTAGACCTATCTCCACTTCCAGTCAGGCGTCTATAGCCCCGGTGAAGGCTATCTAGATTATGGTGATAGATTTATCATTAATTTTCTTTGTATTCATCATTTTTTCTCTCATTTTTTTATTTTTTTATCTTTTATCCAATAATATGGTACTTTGCAAAAAATCCACCTGCCATTTGGGTTAGAGATTAGGTAAGGCTGAAAGAGTATATGGAATTTTTCACCTTAATTTGCAAAACTGACAACTTCATACTTCCAAAATTTCAAAAGATATTCTTTAAAGTGTTTGTAGTACTTGTGAAGCTTTTGCAATATGATTCTAATATTTCAAATTTCTTTATCTTGGTTCAAATTCATGAAGATATACACTAACATCTCATTTTCCTTTTTCTTCAGGTTTTGCATGCTTTCAAAACAGGTAATTTCATCCTATATGACCCAAGACCGAATACCAAACAAAACCATCAAATGACTAGTGTCTTGGTAACAACTACCTTAATCCTTGAAAACCTCCTTGAAACTTCGTCAAATTCAACAACACACATCAAAATAATGAAACTCCAAAATATGGCAAAGCCATTTTATTGCTATACTAAAAACACAACCAAAAATATGATAAACACTAAACAAAAAAAATAAACATCAACAACATCACCAACTAATAAAATCAGCAAAATAACTAACTAACAAGCTCACAAAACAACAAGCTATACAAAACATAAATTTGCAAAACCAAAATTGCAAAGTTGATAAAGCGAGTGAATCCACTTCCTAAACTTGACAACATTGACAACAGAACCAATAACAAAACATTACAAAACCACAACTTATGTACAAACACAAAAACAAGAAAACAAAATCCAAAAGACTATTTACAAAAATATACATTATGTACAAGACACTGCAAAATTTCTGCCATCATTTCCCTGGATCCCAAATACGATTAGCACACTTTAGAAAACATATATGATTATATGCCTGCCAAGTTTTATAAGAATCCAATAAAAATAATATTAGGCCAAAAATAGAAATTCTTATTATGCCTATCTCATCCCACTGATTTGATTCAAGTTGATAAGCAATTCCATGTTTAAAATTTGATTCATTAAACTTAAAATTGAAAACATGATTTTCAATTATCCTTTGCTTATTCAAAAAGGTGTAAATTTCACAATTTGATTCATAATTTAGAACTAGGCTCCCCTTTTCAAATAGGAGATCTTGCAAATAAGAACCTATTTCTAAAAATTTCAAATTCAAATCACTTTCAAAGTTTTTAAAGCAATCACAATCATTCAAGAATTGACAAGCATCTAGGACATTTGGTATAAGAAGATCATTAAAAATTTGCACCCTAGATTCACTAGTTGATTGATCATGAATTTGATTAAGAATTTCAAACATGTTTTCCTTCATTTCATTTATGGCAAAAATTTTAGAAGTTGTCTCCAACTTCTTGTTAACAACATTTGAAATTTCATCATTGATAGCATTAGCATCCAAAAACTTATCATGCAACCCATTACCTGAAAATTTTGTAACCAATGAGAAAGGTGAATATTTTACCTCATCATCTATACTCAACACATCATTATTAGAATTTACCAAGATTTGATGAGCATTTATCACTTTTTCATTTTCTTCATGGTCTTCATCATGGTCGCCTTGTAGTTCTTTATCTTCATCAAATACCTATTTGTTAAAGACACCAAAATTAGGCACCCAATTAAACATATGCCTATCCTTTTCAAACCATAAATATGACTGATCACAAGATGTGTTAAATAAAAAAATTTCTTGATCAACCACCTGAGTTACTTTAGATAGATCAACATTTTCCTTTAGGTCATCACCAACATTAAATCCAAACCATTCATGTGAATTTGTACTCAAGTTTTTATTAGTCACGGGTAAAAGAGATGACTTTACCTCTTCCTCATTATTAACAAATGAGTCATAAGAAATATTTACCATTTCTTCATTTTCAATTTCAGCAAGGTGTTCAATAAATTCATCTTCAAAGTGATTCAATTTTGGAACCTTCTCTATTTTTTCAATTTGCATGTCATTTTCTGATTGTGTAAGAATTGTGAAATCTTCTTTTGAAATAGAAGTTTCAACATCCTGCATATCAAGTGAAACATAAATTTCATCAGTAGAAGAGTGAGAAAACAATGATTCACCATACATATCCCAACCATTATAAAAATTATCTTCTATAGTTAAAGGGTGAGATTCAACCATATATTTTGTGCAAACTTTAGATAGGTCTATAATATCCTTTTCAAATTCACCTTTATCAATCACCTGAGATGAAGACCTACTGAGTTCTTATTGTATGAGCATTGTAGAATCCTTAAGTGACACAAGGCTTTCAATTTCCTACACATCATCTGAGATAAGAACTTATTTAGAAATTATGAATAAAGTGAATAATTCTTCTTCATGATCTGAAATAACAAAATCATTATCTTTCTAAAGCACTTGGTGACATTCCATATTTTCTTTCATACCACCTTTGAATTCATTTTCTTTAATTTCAAAAAATTCATCTTTATCAGATTCATCCTCCTCAATTTTAAAGAATTCATCTTCCTCAGATTCATATTTTGGTAAGACAAGGGTTTCTTCAGTGGGATCAATTTCTATATTTTGTTTTATAAGATCATCCCAATCCTCTTTTGTGAATAATGGCTCTAATTCAGTTTCTACATTTTGATCAACTTGATCATCACAATGTTCATTGATGGGTATTGAATCTGAAACCTGCACCTCATTCTCAACATCTAAGGTAGTTGTGATATCTAAACTATCAATCTCAACCTGACTCATTTGTGATCTTTGATTATGAGTTTTAGGTCTAAGTTTTATATAGTTGTTCCATATTAACACCTTGAGATATCAATTGTTGTTCAAATGTTACTGCCTCATTGTAAGCTCTAGACAATGATGTAATTTTAAGACCTTTCCCTAAAAACATAGAAGTAACATGATCTAAGGCTCCCATGTATATTTGAGTAGCTCTTTCTTCTAAAATGATATAATGTATCCCCACCTCAGTATACAACCTATGGAATTTATCATTAAATGATCTCATGGGTTCGTTAAATTTTTTATGGATGGAGATAAATTGATTTAACATCATAAATGGGTCATCCAACTTTCCAAAATGTTTGAGAAATGCTTTTTCTAGTTTAACCCAAGAAGTAGCAGACCTTACAAGTAATTGTATGTACCACTTAAGCGCAACCTCATCCAATGGGTATGAAAATAATCTGCAAGGAACATCTCCTTGCATAAGTTGCAAATGACTTAACACACTCTTGTATCTCTGAATATGTTCCTTGGCTTGATCCACATCATGCCTAAATATGGGTAAACAAACTTCTACACCTTCAGGAATTTGATGAATAGGCATATTTAAACTGCTATAATAATCACCTATCCAAGATGCCATCATTTTATTTACTGAAGTAAGCGATGCCATTAGTGAACTTCAAAGAACACAAAATTTAATGTCAATCTTATTAGTCAAAGAAATATATCTTGCAACTAAGCATGAAATGACTAATCAATTGATAAAATATATGCATCAATTAAACCTTGGCATTAAATAACACCCTTCAATTTGTAATTTTTTTTTTAAACTGAGATTTGAATGATTTCAAATGAAAATCAAATATTTACCTTTCAAGCCCTCCTTCTAGCGCCAATTTGTTGAGGTGTGATTTTATCCGATTACAAATATCACCCGATAATTAGGATCGTAATCCTCTCTTGCAAAGAAAATATGTTTCTCCAAGGTTCTTTTACGTAACACATTATGAATTTATGTCAATTAAGTGCACACAACATCTCAAGTATTAACAATCAACTGTTAACAAGGGGCCTAGTATAACAAATATTTTGATCTTGAAATCATTACTTGCATTTTCATCAGTATAATTTACTTCCTCAAAATGAATAAAATTACCTTTTAAAGCTAATATTTGAGAATGCAAATCTATTTTAAAAGACAAACTTTGATTAAAAATACTTTTAACCTTATATTAAACTTGCATGAATGTTTTAAAGCATTTTAATTCAAAACTTACATTTATTTCATGAATGAAGCTTAAAATCAGATCTAATAAATGATGAATAAAATAAAAACCCTAATTACAAAATGTGAAACACTTTATAATCCCTATGTTTGGGCTTTTAGAATATTCTAAGCTTTATAATCCTTGCTTCTTTTCATAGAATATGAATAATTAATGTGTATGAATTCTAATTATAAAGTTTTGTACTTTATAATATAAAAATTAGAATTCATATAACCTTTTAAACCAAATATTTATTAATTCAAATATTTGAAATAAATAAATATAAATAATTAATATGTATGAATTCTAATTATAAAGTTTTGTACTTTATAATATGAAAATTAGAATTCACGTAATCTTCCTCAATGTGATGTTTATTTATTTTCAAATATTTATTAAACTAAATATTTGAAGTAAATAAATTTAATCCTTTCAATAGTATACTTTGGACTTTATGATTTGAGATTGAAAATTTTAATAAATCAAACTTTTAGAAACATAAATAAATCTCAAATTATGGATTTTAAAATTTTATGATATTAAAATCAATAATCCATATAATCCTTCTTTGTATCTAAAATTTATTTGTCAAATATTTATTAACTTAAATATTTGACCTAAATAAATTTTACAACCCTTTCTATAATCTGAATCTTTGAAATTCAACTTAGGATTTTAATAAAACAAATTCAATGAACTTTATAAACTTTATGAAATTTAAAATCAAAAGCTCATTGATTCCCTCTATGAAATTTATTCACCCAAAATATTTATAGAATTAAATATTTGAGTGATAATTTCAAACTTTAACCTAGTTGTAAAATTTAAATCTTTTATAAAATAAACTAGGTCTAATCTAAAATCTTAATGCCTCAAATAAATTAAAAAGGTCTTAGGGTAAAGAAACAAATTTGAATAAAATGTTCGGACAAACTTGCTACAACACAGAAAAACACAACTTTGAAAACCAAACTCAGGCAGACCAGATTTTACACAATCCTACCACAAATTTGGTGTTATCTTCTACGGAAATTTTAATTAAAAAATTATATCAATCAACTTATAAATTAAAAACACCACAATAGTGCTTGCTTTTAATAAAAATTGAATTTGATACAAAATATTAGATCTTACAATGAATCCAACAAAGTCTCTGTATTCATGTGCAAATGTAGCTTCCTCTGCAACTTGGTCTTCTATTTGGCTCCTTTCAATCTTTCCTCTTTTTCTCCAACCTGTTCGACCCTCTCTTTGGTTTCTAATTCTCCATTTATAACTTGAGAAATTTGTTCCTCTTGATTAGTTTGCTCCGTTTCATCAATTTTTAAAAATGAATTCTTGAAACCCTAATATCAATAAACCCTTTTCAAAGGATTTAATATTTCTCGTCATTGGCATTCAAAAATTAAAGTTATAATCCTGCCAATAAGAAAAATATTAATTAGAATATAAAACATTTATAAAATAACATTCTTAAATATAATTAAATTATAAAGTTATAAAACTTTATAATTTAATTAATTTAAAACAAGTTTATAAAATAACAATTTTAAATATATTAAATTATAAAGTTATAAAACTTTATAATTTAATTAATTTAAAACAATACATAACTAAACATAACATACAACAAGGTGAGAGTAAAAGAAAAGGGGTATAGAACTTTTCTATAAATTTTTTAAAAAAAAACATAACATACGAACATGCAACCTCCATGAACACCACTATAATAAACAAAAATATATTAAAATAACACCAAAACTATATACTAAATAACAAACATATAATTTAAAGATAACATAAAACTAAAACAACATAACAAAACATATTGAGTGAGTAGATATCTAAATAAAGTACCTCCAAGAGGGGGGAGGGGGGGGGGGGGGGGGGGGGGGGGTGGGGGGGGGGGGATGTTGGGGGGGGGGGGGGAGAAACTAGCCCTTAATTATACCCCCACTCTAATATTATTTTTATGTTTTCCTATTATTTTTTTTTATTTATATTATAAGGGAGCAGGATAATTTTTATTATATTTTGGTCCCCCCTCTCCCTTTTCTTCTTCTTCACTTCCCCCCCCCGGGGGGGGCCCCCCCCCTTTATTTTTTTTTTTTTTTTTTTTTTTTTTTTTTTTTTTTTTAAAAAAACATATAAAACAAACCAAAAAATACTAGGGATACATGAGACTTAAAGATTTAACATAACATAAAACATATTTACAAAACCTAACCTATCAATATTAATAACAAAAAAAACAAAACACCCTTGACATAAACATAACATAACAACAATAATACAACTCAAAGACCATAATCAAAATGACCATACAAGCATAACTTCAGGATCTTCAGATCATGAGGTGAATTTTGACAATGGACCCTACTATAAGACCATTCAGAGGAAGATAAACAGTCTTAATATTTCAAAGATGACAACAGTGAACAATAAGTGCAAGCAACAATTTGAAACAATCTTTCAAATTTCAAGTGGGTCCCCAAATTTTGGGGTCGTTGTGAAGGAGTCACAACAAATATGAGGAGGATGAATTACCTTGGAACTATGAAAGCATTGGATTTTACACAATGATGGATGGATATGACAATATACTTCCAAAACCTCTTCCTCATGCATATGTTGATACTTGGAGAAATATTTGGCAATCAAAGGGGTAGCCAAAAGTAAACTTCTTTGCCTAGCAGTTTATGCACAATGGAATTCTTACTTTTGATAATCTAATATGTAGGGGAATTACTTGTTCATCCCAATGTGTTTTATGACACAAAAGTGAGGAAATATCTAACCAATTGAGGTTTGAGTATTTGTTCACATATTAGATCTGTGAGCAATGGTTTTTAGCTTATAAAATTCAAGCCAATGGTGATTTGAATTAGATTAATATTTGGGAAAGATGGAAGAGAGTTAGATTTAAATCTAAATATCCTTGAATTGGGTTGAATATTGGATTAAAATTTATTTAGAGGAAAGTATGGTTGGAGATAAATGGAAAAAAAATTAGATAAATATTTTCATCCTTTTATGGCATCTAGCAGGTTATTTGGATCAAATTCATAGAAACTATTGCAATGCATGCTAAAGAGAAAACTTAGGATTATATAAATATAATGGAGAAGGAAGTTGCAGTGCAAGAGGGGTACGATAGATCTAGTTTGAAACCACCCCCAAAAGGTTAGATTAAAATTAATAGTGATGGAGCTATAAAATGCAACCCATATAGAGCTAGATATGGAGTTGTTTGTATGAATTATGTTGGGACAATGTTCTATTGGGAACTGCAAGGCCATGAACAAACAATCAAAATACTTAGCTATGAAATTATCTTCTATATAGGTGATAATACAAGGTTATAGGAGGATAATCATATAATTATACTCTCAAGTATTAGTATAAACTTTGGATTACATGCAAAACTTTACTTTGGAGACATGGAGGTGCAGATTCTTGTCACTCAAATTAAGTATTTATGGAGGGAATTAGATGAAGTGATTTTGATTTATGTGGGTAGAGCTCCAAATAAATTTGTAAACTTCTTGGTCTAATAAGGAAGTAGGGGTTCAATGGCACAATGACATGGCTATTGAGGATGAGAGAATTAGGTAATTTGATGAGCAAATCAAGTGTTTAAAAATTTTAGATAGCCATTGTAGATATATGGTTTAAGATATTTGGATCCAATGCAAATCTCCTTTTATTATAGTAAACAGGTGTTCTTGCAAGCTAAGGTTGGGAGGATTCTCTTTCAAACTTTTAAATAATCTTGTTTTAATATAATTTTTTCAAATTATTTTTCAAAAAAATATATGGGATTTTGGTTCAAGTCTCATAGCTAACCCGAAGTGTCTATGTGGGGCCAACCTCAATCCCTATGTAACCTCTTTGTGTTTGAGCCTTGACATGTCTTTCAACTTTTGGGATAGCTAAACACGTAAGGTAAATAAATATAATATATATGTAGATATAATAATAATAATAATAATAATTTTTAATGGATTACTGCATTGAAATAGGCCTCATCCATATTACATCATGACCACATAATGGTAATACACTAGCTTTGCAATGACACATGTAATACATGGCAATATTCAAACCTATATCTCCTCCTTTAAAAATGATAAATATAATTCATTGAGCTAATACCATTCAATAATAAATATAATAATTCTTATACATAAGGTAAAATTTATAATTGTAATAATTAATGATAAATGAAAAACATTATTATTAAAGTTTTTCAAAACAAAACTAAAGTAAATTATTAAAGCATCAAAGTATCATTTAAACAGGTAAATATGTTAGGAAGTGTTATGAATGGAAAATATGTCTATAGAGATAACAAAAATTTAAAACTTTTAAGACAATAAAAGCAATGTAACCATCTTTATTTTAGAAAATATTATTTAATATTTTTAAAGGACTTAACCCTCTTGTAATATGGTTAAGATAAAATGCAATGTGCTCAACACATACAAAAAGAGGAGGCAAGATTGAATCAAATAATAAATAAACAAATAGGAATATTTATAAATTAATTTTAAATCACAAATAATTAGAAGCATAAAGTATTTTAAGTACTTAATTATGTCCTAAGTGAGGTAATGATTTTTAAAAGTGATTGTTGATGGGCATGGTTTAATTTAAATCTTAAGCAACCAATGCCATTCTAACCTAAGTGCATCCAATTGGAGAATGGTATGTGAGAAATGATACGGATTAAAGTGATTGTTGATGGGCATGGTTTAATTTAAATCTTAAGCAACCAATGCCATTCTAACCTAAGTGCATCCAATTGGAGAATGGTATGTGAGAAATGATACGGATTAAAATCTTGAATACTCAAAATTACCTATTTATTTGATGGAAAATTTATCTAGAAGTGGGTATTGTCATATTTATATATACTCACAAACATGTGTCTATACTAAATTTAACATAAAACTTAAAGTGATTTTTATTTTAAAATTATTTTTAGATCATGTTAATATGTGTACTTCAAAATTTTGAAAAAAGGTTAGAATTATCAAAACCATGCATTTTCAAAGAATTTCATGCAATATTTGCATGGACGACCAATGAGTTGAAGCTCAAGTGTAAACCAAATAAGTCATAATCTAGTCTAGACTTGTGAATGCAACATAGAATCCTTGATATTTTATTATTTAAATAATTTTTTTGTCTTATTTCATAATTAGCTACTACTTTGATAATTCCTTATAATTAAGTAGTTTCATGCATTGTAATAAATTTATATATTTAATATTTTGAAGTTCAAATTTTTCATTATTAATTTTTTTTATACTATTAAGAAAAGAAGATTTTGAAAGGGACCCCACAACATTTTACAAAGCCTTAAAGGAAGAAGGAAAAAAAATAGAAGCTAACCTAACTAAAAATAAACCATCCACCACCCATGCACGAGTTCCACAAAAACTATAAAATATAAAGAAGCAAAAGCAAATGAGAAATAGTGAAATTGAAGGATCAAAGAGAGAATTGAGGATGTTCTAGAACAATGAGTTGACTTCCAGAACAACCTCACATGCCATTTTGGACACTTCCTATGAGTAATAAATAAAAATATTTAGCAAACTCCAAATAGCACATTGCTTAATCTCCATCAACTTTAGATTATGGATCATCGAATTCTTCCATTAAGTGACAACTTCTATGATGTAATTATATTTCACCAACTTATACTTTTGAAAATATCTAGGTAGGATTTTTAGGTCGAAAGAGGGAGAAATAGGAGATGATCCATCCTCCTCTTTCTTCTTACCAAGCAAATTATTGGAGTTTCATGTACCACTCCTTTCCACCTGGCTCGCTGATGGAAAATCTACCATCTTAAACCTAATCTTGAGGTCATTGGGTGAACTTTTTAGAATATCATTATTTAAATCATTGCTTCGAGATACTTTACATTTCATTATTTTTATCAAAATTTTAATATTTTGGGATATTATATCATCCCTTGAACCCATGAAAAAAGAGTACAAGTCCTCGCTACCATCACTTGAGCCCTTCAAAACTTTATTGGAAAAATAGAGCATAGGGAATAGCATATCAACAATAGGATTTAGATGCTCTTTTGCATAAAACCACAACCAACTTGTATGTCCATGGTAGACTTCTTCATGGACTAGAACAAAAACATTGGGATATTCATCCAAAGCTACATCTAGAGGTGATTAAGGAACATTGTATGAAAACTATGAAACACTTCATATGTAGAATCCAATATGAAGTAATCCATTATTACTTTGGCCACCCTATCCCATGGAGGAGACAACACCTTGGCACTAAATCCATTTTGTGTTCTACAAAGAAACTCATCAACATCCAAGAAAAACTAATATCCATAAGAAACGAGTTCTTATCTCTATTATGGTAAGATCCATCTAGAATCAAGCCTGTAGTTCTACTTATCAGTTTGTACAACACCTCAAAGGACTAAGCACCAACTCTAATCCAACCCTCATTCAATGTCATCACCATCCACTTTGAGAGAACCAAATTGTGGCCATGAAAATTTTGAATGCACTCCTAAAGATCACCATTTTTCAAAATTATTTTCACCTCATCGTCAATCATCAAGAAAGTTGGTTCCAAACGAGATTTATACAAACATGACTTGGGGCTATAAATATTTTCCTTCCCCATAATCAAAATTCTATCGCATACCCTAAAATTCTGCACCACAATCTTTTTTGGACCACACTCAATAGAATTAGGACCCAACCACTTAGAATCCCATAAAAATTTCCAACGTGAATATGAGGAAATATAGGCATCCAAACTCCTATCGGTCAATACTGTACCATGACATCCACTCTTAAAAATATTCCACCAGAGAACCCCAAGAACCATGAAAAATTCAAAGTACCCAGAGGTAGAAAAATGGCCTTACTGAAAGCACGAGGATACGAAAGAAAAAATTAAAGCGAATATGCGATGCAAATGGAACTGGACTTAGCGCTAAATCCTAGAAACTTGAAAGTGCATGAAAAGAGGGAAAGGCATGAGCGAATCGAAATGAAACAAATGTGAATAAAGAAGACAACCCTTTTTATTGATATGTTTCAAAATTGGTTACAATGCGCATCCTCCCATTTCAAGGGCTAGGAGCATTTAAGCGTGCGTTCTTGTTACATCCATGGGTGCCTTTCCTTCTTTCGCGTGCCCACATGTAAAATGGGCAGACCAAATGTCGTCGTCGCTTGCGTTGATGAGTCTTGACTCCTATCTCCTCCTTCGATGTCCAAAATCTATGTTCAAAGGAACAATAAATGGTCAGTAGCACCTACGAATAAAACAAAGCATGCAATCCCCAAGCCTACGATAAGTAAAATGAGAAAAATGAATTAAACTATGACTAAAACAAGTCCAAATGCTCTAAAAATTTGATAGGGGCATCGAGGTACCACCAAGAAGGCTCTACAAAAATAACAGTTGGGAAATTCCTCATCAATTTGAATTCGCTCCGGGGCGGGACGAATTCACCTGCAATAAAATGTCGAAAAGGTACTGTCCAAATGTCCTACCTAGGAAGCTCCAAAAGACCTAAAAACTTGGGGTTAGCTAATTGGGGACATTTTATGAAGACCCAGATGGTTAGATTTTCCCAATTTAGCCTCCATAAATGGTTATTTTATGATTCTACATGTAGGTTAGTAGAAGCGAGCAAAGCTAGAAATATGATCAAACTTGTTCAAAACGAAATGAAATTCAAATGACAACCTATCTAAGCATCATAGAATTGAATGCAAAAATTAAATAAAGTAAATCTACCATGGAATTCCCATCGCTCCGAAAGGGGGCAATTAGGATTATGGCAATGTGGGAGGGGGCGCCCATGGGGCAGTCCGCACATCGTTTGAGGCCTGATTTTGGCACAAATCCACTTGGGATGGGTCCAAAACCTCTTGTGTGGTATTTTTGGAAAATTTGGTGGGATATTGTATCCAAATTTTGGGTTCTGGGTTCAATATTCGTCCTCCCAATAGTCACCCAATGACCTCCCATCTAAAGGATATCAAGGATGTGAAAGACGCAAATCCAAAAGGTGTGAGGTATGACAATAAAATGATAGCACTTCGTTGCTATAAAATGCTCCTTTTATATATATTTTGGGGTGAGGAAAATCATCGATTTATAGAACTGGAGGTCTCTTAAAATGGGCATGCAGAGGTGCCACTTGGCAATCATGCCTTCCCAGGGGGAAGGAGATTCCTCCCTGAATAGGGACTTCATGACTGATCTTGTAAATGCCTCTAACGCTCGAAAACACTCACCCATACTCCCATACGATGAAGGAAGCATTGAGTGGGGGGTTTGAGCTACCATTTTTCAAGATTTGACTTTTTGCCCGTCAAACCTGCAATTTTCCCCACCCTAGAGTGAATCTATAACTTGTCCCAGGGTGGGGAGAATCCCAGTTTGAATTCATTCCAGGGTGGAACAGATATTGAGAAAAGTGCCTAAAGGTGCCAAATTGATCTCTGACCTTTCAAAATTGCTGTGAGAGTGGTTATGACCATTGTTTAACCTATGGGGACTACCCTTGGGGCTGTGTGTGTCAAAGTGATCAGTGTTTGCAGTCACGTAATTGGATTGGTGCTATTTTGGTGTCTATAGATGCCCCTTTTTGGGATGCGCTGTGCATGGCGTAGCGTCGAGCAAAAATAAATAACCAAATCACTAACGATTAGGGTTTCTCAGTAACCTAACCAACTTTTGATGCCCCAAGTGTGGAAAGGGCATGCATTCTTGAATCCTTGCTTCTGACGAGCGAAGGAACTCATCAAGTATTTAACCTTTTTTTATGAGGTGTTACTTGATCTTGGACATTGATCGGTCATGAATAGGCAAAGGACACAACCTTTTGTCTGTGAGAACCTTGAGTTCATGATTCATGAAATGCTAAGTGATTTGATCAGGTTGTGATTATTGCTTGTTTACTACCCCAAGTAGGAGCGTAATTATATTTGTCAATGATTCTTTGAATGCATGTTATTTTTCTTAATTGGGTGTGTATTTGTTGATTGGTGATATGATGCACTTTGCTCTCTATTGAGGAGAGAGTCAGCCGAATCATTTGACAAGTAGGTCCTACAAAATGGACTTCATACTATCTTCAGTTAATTACAAAATTCAGTGATTTCCCACCAGAGAAAGCCAAATTATGGATACGAGGCTGACTCAAAAGATAAAATTTTTGGACAAGTGGAGGAGTTCGAAATAATATAAGTTGCACCTGAAGATAAAGCTAGTGATAGCTACTCTCCAGCTGAGCCAGAGGAAGTGTCTAGTGAGATCTATACCCCACACTCTCCTAAACCTAAGCCAAAGTTCGAACCTAAATAAGAGCCAGAGCCAATGGAGCTTGAGCCAGTAGATCCCAAGCCAACAGCAGATCCTGAAATCATTATCATTAGTGATGATGAGGATTCAATAGTAGACAACTTTGGACCTCAAGCACTAGGCGATCCACAACAAGAAGAGAATGAAATTAGTAAGAGAATTAAGAAATCTAGATTTGATTTGAATCTATAAATTGCTTTGTACTTCCTATTTTTATTCAAATCAAAGTTTACTTTCAAGTAGTAGAAATGGCCTCAAATTCAAATCTCTCAATTACTAAATTTGATAGTAGTGATTATGAATACTGGTTAAAGATGAAAACTATGTTGATTGGTAAAGGTTTATGGGAAATAGTTGAAGAGGGTTACACAGAACCCTATCCTACTGACTGTTCTACCTTAAGTGTTGTCGATAGAAAAAACAAGAAAGAAGCCCAAAAAAATAATTCCTTTGCCCTATATCATTTACAAGAAGTTCTAGATAAAAGTATATTTCCTAGAATATCATCCTGTGTAACAGCTCAAGATGCTTGGAAAGCTTTGAAGGAAAGCTTTCAAGATAGTGATCAAGTAAAACAGGTCAGACTTCAAACACTGAAGAGAGATTTTGAAAATCTCAGAATGCAAGAGAATGAGAAAGTAGGAGACTACTGCGTGCAAGTCAAAGTCATAGTAGATAAAATGGTCACTCTAGGAGAAGAAGTTAAACTTGAGGGTGTGGTGAAGAAAGTGTTGCCAACACTTCTTCCTAAGTGGAATCATGTAACAATCAATATTGAAGAGTCAAAATATTTGACTGCACTTTCCTTTGATGCACTAATTTGTTCTCTTCTTTCATATGAAGAGATATTTCAGGAATCTCCTTCCACTAGCCATGGAGGTGATGACAAAGCCTTCACTTCACAAGAAGGAAAAGAACAAGGCAAAGGTCATGTTAGAGGTCAACACAGAGGTAGAGGTAAATATAGTCCATGAGGTGGAACTCCTAACTAAGGAGGATATTCAAACAGAGGTGGAATTTAGAATAGAGGTGGATAGCAAAATAGATGGAAGCATCCAAGATGAGGAAAAGGAAGTGACAAGTCAAAACAAGCTTGCTACAATTGTGGCAAACTTGGCCATTTTGGTCGTGACTGCTAGAATCTTCACAAGGGAGCAGCAGCCAGAGTAGTCAATATGGAAATTTTGGAGAAGATGAAGAGACCTCAAATCTCTTTCTCTCATATGGCAAGTCACATCATAACTACAATGACACCTGGATCTTGGACACTGGGTATTAAAATCATATGAGTGGCAAAGAAGACCTCTTTGCTACTCTGGATTATTCCTACAAGTCATTTGCAGTTGAAGGGATTGGAACCTTGGAGGTTCAAACAAAAGAGGGTGTTAAACAGGTAAATGATATTTATTACACCCCTCATCTCCAACATAATCTTTTGAGTGTTGGTCAAATGTTGGAAAAAAACTAAGTTGTTATTTTATGAGGGTAAATGTACCATTTTTGATAAAAGAAATAGTGATAGAATCATTACTCAAGTGCCAATGACAAAGAATAGGTTATTTCCTTTAAATTTTGGCTAGCCAAGGGGAGATAAATTGGCAAATGTTGCTATTGCAAATCCAAGTGTGTTGTGGCACTTGAGATATGGTCATTTGAATTTAGCCAGTTTGAATTTGTTAACTTCTCAAGTGATGGTGATTGGACTTCCTAAAGTTCAGGACAATAAGGAAGTCTATGAAGGTTGTGCCTTGGGCAAGCATGCTAGAACTAAATTTCCTCATGGAAAAGCATGGCAGGCTAGTTATACACTCCATCTAGTGCACTCAGACATCTGTGGTCCGATGCATACCAAGATCATTGGTAACAACTCTTACTTTGTTCTTTTCATTGATGATTTTTCAAGAATGTGCTGGATATATTTTTTGAAGCATAAAGATGAAGCATTTGACTTCTTTGTATATTTTAAAGCAAGATTTGAAAATGAAAGTGGATATTCTGTTACGTGTCTCAGATTAGATAAAGGAGGAGAATACTCTAATGAATTTTTGAATTTTTGTAAAAAACAAGGAATAAAGAGGCAGTTCACTACTGCGTATACTCCACAACAAAATGGTGTGGCTGAAAGGAAAAATTGCACCATTGTAGAGATGGCAAGATCTATGCTTCAGACGAAGCATTTGAGAAATATGTATTGTGCAAATGTAGCCAAGACCAGTGTGTATATTTTGAATAGCATCCATACTTCAAGTTTAAAAGGCAAAACTCCTTATCAAGCATGGTATGGTAAGAAATCGAATGTCAAGCATTTTAGAGTATTTGGCTCATTGGCTTACTCACATATTCCTGATGAACATATAAAGAAGCTCAATCCTAAGAGTAAAGCATGCATTTTTGTGGGTTACTATGAGAATACAAAAGCTTACAGATTCTATAATCCCAGGACTCAAAAGATAACACTTTCCAGGGATGTGATTTTTGATGAAGGGGGAGAATGGGGACATCCCCAAATTTATGGTGATGTTGAATCTCATGATGCAGGTTCTTCACAAATTCAACAGGCACCACAAAAAAACAAGAAGTATCCTCCTCCTCCAAGCCCAAGTAGACATTCAAATTTTAGTTCATCATCATCTTCACCAAGTCCTTCTCCACAAAGGTCAGTTAGTTTCTCACCAATGGATATTGATTCTCCATCTAGAGGTAAGAGAACTCTCCAGCATTATCCATCTTATCAGATGTTGGATAAATTTTTTTCAAGATATACTAGAATTCAAGCTAGTGAAATGAGTTTTGTTTTGCAAAGACTTGAAAATATGTATTTGTATGGTGATGATGACTCCCAATAACCTCGGGGAGATGTAGTTAACTATGCTTTTATTACTAGTACACAGATTGAACCTTCTAGTTATGATAAGGCTTGTACTCAAAATATATGGTAGGATGCCATGAAAGGAGATAAACTCTATAAAAAACAATGATACTTGGTAGCTGGTAAAGCTTCTTAAATGCAAGAAATGTGTTGGATGCAAATGGGTCTTCAAGACCAAATTCAATGCTGATGAAAGCATTGAAAGGCACAAAGCAATATTGATTGCAAAAGGATTTACACAGAAGTATGGTATTGATTATGAAGAGATATTTGATCTTGTAGCCAGACAGGAGACCATCAGAACAATTCTTGCTTTAGCTGCTCACAAGGGTTGGAAAATCAAACACATGGATGTGAAGAGTGCCTTCCTCAATGGGTACTTGATAGAGGAAGTGTATGTTGAGCAGCCTCAAGGATTTCAAGAATAAGGTAAAGATAACCTTATTTACAGACTGAAAAAAGGTGCTCTATGGCCTCAAGCAAGCATCACGAGCTTGGTACTCATGCATTGATGGGTACTTTAAAGATTTTGGGTTCACCAGAAGTAGAAATGAACCCACCCTTTACTACCTGAAGCAAGGTAAAAACATCCTCATAGTTTGCTTGTATGTCGATGATCTCATATTCATGGGTAGTAATGAAAAAATGAATATGGAGTTCAAACGCTCCATGATGAAATAGTTTGAGATGAAGGATCTTGGCTTAATGCACTACTTCCTTGGATTGGAAGTTCATCAATAAAATACAAGGATCTTCATCTATCAACATAAGTATGCTCGGGACATGATCAAGAAGTTTGCTATGGAACATTGTAAACCAGTTGCAACTCCAGTTGGACATGGGATCCAATTGATAAAATATGATGGAGCATCGAAAGTTGACGTGACCACTTTTAGGAGCATGGTTGGGAGCTTGATGTTTCTTGCCAACACCAAACCCGATATTCAGTATGTTGTTTCTCTTGTCTCTCGATTTATGGCTAGCTCATATAAGCTGCATTTGCAGGCACCTAAAAGAATTCTCAGATATGTGAAGGGTACATTGGATTTTGGAATCTAATACCATAAATGTAATACTATCAATCTTGTAGGATTCGGTGATAGTGATTGGGGTAGCAATATTGATGACATAAAATCAACTTCAGGGAACTGTTTTAGTCTAGGTTCAGTACTAATAACATGGAGTTCCAAAAAGCAAATAGTGGTATCTTTGTCTTCTATAGAAGCTAAGTATATAGCAGTCACATATGCTAGTACTCAGGCCCTTTGGCTAAGAAAAGTTCTGGAAGAGATTGGAGAGAAGAAAAGTGGTCCAAACAAGATTTACTGCGACAACATCAGTGCCATTCAGTTGGCATACAATCCAATCCACCATAGCAGAACGAAGCATTTTGATATGAATTACCACTTCATCCAAGACATGGTGGAGCATGAAATTTTTGAGCTTAAATTTTACTGCACTTTGGAGAACATTGTAGACATCTTCACCAAAGCGATGGCTAAAACTCAATTTATAAAGCTGAGAAATTGTGTAGTCAGTTCTCTCAACTTTAAAGGGGAGAATGTTGCAAATGTGAAAAGGGCTATGGAAAAAGTGGCTTAGATATATCTAGCCTTATTGTCATAGTGTGAATATGATTTCAATGTGTCGACAAATTATCTTGACAACACGATATTTTATGTTAAAATATCTCTCCTATTTTCCCTTCTTCTCATTACTCCCCCTTATTTCTTCTTCCTCCATGCTTCCCTATCCTTTCCCGACCGCCTCCTTCCACATTCCCCTCTAACTTCCTCTCTTCCACTACATATAAATATATGTATTAATGCAATGTTTTTTTAATATAATAAATTATATATAATTTATGTTATTGTTCCCACCTTAGTCAAATTCAATTAGGGATGATCCCATAAACCCTACCAATTTTTGTTGCTACTGAGATTATCCTCCCCAAATCCTCAACAAGAATAATAAAGATATGGGAGCTAATGGATCCCCTTGTCTTAGCTCCCTCTTGCTTTAAAAATACTCTACTAAAGATCCATTCATTGGGATAGAAAACATAGTAAAAGAGAAGCACACCTTGATAAGATTTACCCATTCTTGGTGAAACCAAACCTGCTCAAAACCTTAATTAGGAAGTACCAGGAGACTCTGTCATATGCCTTGTTCATGTATAGCTTTAGTAACATTGATGTATTTCCACTCTTATCAGTGAAATGAATTGTCTCATGAATGGTAATGATTCCATCCAAAATTTGATGCCCCTTTACAAAACCTCCCTATTGAGAATCAATTATAAATGGTAATGCATTTTTTATCTTGTTGGCTAGAACTTTTGATACAATTTTGTAGAGAGTGGAGAAAAGACTTATCGATCGAAAGTCAAAAAAGGACCTAGCTCCGGCTACTTTTGGGATTAAATCTAGAAATGTTGAGTTGAAATCTCTTGGCATAAACTGGTATTTTTGGAAATCCATTTGAGTGACTTCCCTTCCAACTATATACCAAAAACGATGGAAAAAGATAGCTAGAAAATAATTTGGGCCTAGAGAATTGTCTCCTTGCATCCCAAAGATATATTTCCAAAATTTCTCTTCTTTGAAGGGGTTGAGCAAGTAATTATTTAATTGGAATATAACCAGGCAAGAAATATTCTGAAGCAACAAATCTGAAATAGCCTCATTTACTGGATCTTCCACACCTATTATTTTGAAGAAAAATTTAATAGCCTCCTCTCTGATTTGTATGGGGTCATAAGTTATTGATCTATCAGGTTTAACCACTTCTTTATGTTAGCATAAAACATTTTATTGTATGGGTATTACATTATTTATCTCATGCAAAACTATCACTCATAGGTTCTCTCCGAGTAGTTAGGTACAACCAACTTGATGGTTGCTCAAACCACCTTTGAACGGATTGTACTATCCAATGCTTCATAAAATTTAACATGGTATCAGATCCACGGTGATCGTAGGTTGGGAAGTTAGTTCTAATCAATCGTAACTACTCCAACTACAGTAGAGCAAGGCAATCTTGGGAATTGAAGCAGAGTAAGGTAAGCAGAAGGCACAACAAGGCACGTGAGACATGCAGAAGGTAGTGTAAGGCACACAAAGGGCATAGCAAGGCACGTGGATAAATGCATACAAATATCACATCAAGGTACACGGAGCAATCCACATAGAGCACATAAAATACAGAGGACAACATCGTACGAGAGACACATGGGAAGACAAGATAGGAGACATGCATTTATAAGACCACATCGGATGAGGAACACGTAGCTCGAGGGTTATGGCAAAGGCAAAAGGAAGGACTGGTTACCCGAAGGCAACCGAGAACAATAGTGGCCCTCAATATTTTTAAAGTCCCTCATTGCCGTAGCACAACGCATGTGGGATTTATATTTTTTTCTCTCATTGTGTGCTGGCTACAAATAAGAACTCCTTCCTTCTCTATCCTCGATGTGCCCTCCAGTGCAAGTGATTTGTGTGTTGTGTGGTTGGCGAGAGGTCACCGGTTAGACTCCCATCGGGAGTTCTCCAAAGTTGTTTTTTTGAATGCCCATGTTGATGTTGTGATTCCCTACACAGTTTTATGCCCTCCACAGTTTGATGCCCTACACAGATTTTGATGCCCGAGCGCAATTTGGCACTTGAGCAAAAAATAGTTTATGCCCAATATAAAAAATTGATGCCCTAAAACAAAAAAATTTGATGCCCTAAGCAACTTTTTTGTTGTCAATTTTTTTTGCAATTTTTTGCATAACCAGGAGCATTTTTTTTTGTTCAAAGAGGCACATAGGAGTTCTTTTTCTTCCACCAGTTCACGGATAAACTCATTTTTTTCGAGGTATTCTTCCATACTTCATTTTTTCTTTCAAAGCATTTTTTTGGAGGGATAAGTTGTTTTTTAAAGGACAACGAAAGGATCCACATTATTTTTCTTTATTTTGCAAAAAAAGGGGGGATCTCATAAGAATTTCTTTCTTGCAAAATTCTAAGAAAAAGGGGGGAATAAGATTGAGTGAATATGCATTTTTCTCAAAAATTGGTATTGTAATAGGTGCATTTTTGGTGGAAATTGACACCTCAAGTAGTTACAAAATTTGTGGGTATTTGTGGTTGTTTTGCATTTAAATTTCCTATTTTCTTGCATTAACAATCACATAAATAAAAACAAGAAAAAATACCCCAAATTTATACACCTATTTGTGCAATTTATTGTACAATAGCGTTCGATATCTATGATACCTCTGGTCCACACTTACACGTAATTTTGGCATGCTTGAACTACTGTATCTAACACCTAATATAGCTACAATAATGATTTTTGAGCTTATTATTTATTAATCATCAGGGAAAAATAAGGTAAACTAGTTCTGATATTCACTCTATTATTACCCTAATCGTTATTGTTGTTAGACGTAAATCCTAACAAAGTGAATTCCAAAGTGTTTAGGGGAATTTATGCCCCACGCATGAGGAAGGACCTTCTATGGTAGGTTTCATAAATAAAATGATTCCCTTTCAGTATCACCTAAGTTCCACGTATCGTTCTACTCTTATATATACTTATAGTCTCCCTCACGCAAATGCGGGTATATATAGAGGAGTTTTGGTATAAATGCCTGGAAGGTATAAAGAGAGGGGGACCATTTGGTGTTATAATGAACCTTCACAATGGCCTCTATTCACAAATATCTCTCAGATTCACAGTTGTTGAAAGGTTCTAATTTCACACCATGGAAGAATAATATGTGTGCTATTCTTCAAGTGGAAGATATATGGGATGTAGTGACTAGCACTACAAAATGCCCTACAACATAAGGAGCAGATAAAGAAGAGTTTGATAAGAAGGACAAAAGAAGTCTCATGTTTATCCTGCTTGCTACTATAGATGAGATCCAACCTCATATCTGTGATGCAAAAACTAGTAAGGAAGCTTGGGATGCTTTGATTACTATTTATGAAGGAAAGAATCGGTCCACTATTCTACACCTTCAAACTCAACTTCATACACTCAGTATGAACTCTGGTGAGACAGTTGATCTCTTCCTATGTAGAGTGGTAGAATTGAAAGCAAAATTGAATACTATGGGATAATCAGTGGATGATACTCTCTTGACCTCTATCATCTTGAGAGCATTGCCCGAGTCCTATAAGGTGTTGATTACCTCTCTTAATGTATCTGGAAGACAAGTATATTTTGTGGAATTGATGAATTTGCTTCAAACTGAGGAGGCAAATCAATTTTAGAAGGATGAAGTGCCAGATAATGCCCTCTACACCAAAAAAGGGGGTAAGAAACAAGGTTAGTTTCAAAAAGGAGGATCTTCATCAAAGGGAAAATGAAAACAACATCAACAGAATGACAACAAATATTGCAATATTTATGATATGAATAACCATGACACCAATAGGTGTTTGTTTAAGAAAAAGTGACAGAATGACCAAGATAATAAGAAGGAGAACAAAGGAAAATACAAACCACAGAAAAAATAACAAGCAACCCAAGGGATATATTTCTTTTGCCAAATAAAATTTAGACTCAGAGTCTACAAAAACTGACTCAAACTCTGAGATAGCACACAAGGTGCTCATGACTCATACTTCATATCCACAACTAGATGTTGTATGGTATATTGATTCGGGTTCTAGTAAGTACATGATAGACGATAAATCATGGTTTGAGATATTTGAGGAGAAATAAGGTAAGCCAGTCACCATTGCTAACAATCAAGTCTACCAAGTGAAGGGTCAAGGAGAAATTTTTTTCACTCTTCCATATGGTAAATTTTAGATTAAAAAGGTACTTTATGTTCCTATATTGGCTAATAATTTGTTGTCAGGCCCTCAAATTTTGTATCAAGATATGGATGTTGTGTTCCATGTTGGCAAAGGCAAAAATAAATGTTTTATAACCAACAAAGGAAAACATGTAGCAACCAGATCATATAAGCATGGATTGTTCATTTTATATGTCGTTTCCACACCTCATGTTACCCTGGTAGCAACTATAAAGGAGGATACTTCTTTGTGGCACAAAAGATATTGACATCTCAGTTTAGAATATTTGCTCAAGTTGGGCAAATATGATATGGTGAGAGGACTTCCCAACCTTTCATACACATTGTCTATATGCTCATATTGCTTAGCAGGGAAGCAACACCAAGTACCTTTTGAGGCTAGCTCTTCAAGAGCTAAGATACCATTGGAGTTGGTACACACCGATCTATGCGGTCCTATGCCAAACAATTATGGTGGAAAGAGGTATTTGTACTTATTTGTTGATGATCACTCATAGAAGATATGGTTTTTTCTTTATTCAATTGAAGTCTAAGGTATTTCTATACTTTCAACAGTTCAAGAAGCTTATTGAGAAGGATTCAGGGTGTTTCATCAAGACTCTCTACTCAGATCGATGGGGGAATATACCTCTAATGAATTTTCATCATTTCTAAAAGAACATGGGATTAAGCGATAGATGACTATAGCCTATACTCCCCAAAAAAATGGAGTTTTGAGATGAGCAATTGTTCCATCATGGAAAGGAGTCACTATATGATTTTAGGAGCACATCTTGAGCAGTATTTTTGGGTAGAAGTAGTGAAAACAGCAATGTACCTCCTGAATAGAGCTCCCACAAAGGCTCTATAGGGCAAGACCCCACAAGAAGCATGGAATGGTAGGAAATCCTCCATTTATCATCTAAGAGTTTTTAGATGTAAAGCTTTCATGCACATACCAAAAAAAAAGCAGAAGTTAGATGAGAAAACCCTGCAATGCATTTTTATTAGTTACAATGAGCATTCAAAAGAATATTTATTGATAAATCCAATAACCATGAAAACACACACTAGTAAAGACATGATATTTGATGAAGCTTCCACATTCGATATCACATCTACATATGTATACCTTGAAGAAGCAGAAGAACCTAAGAAGGAAAGTACTCCCCCAAATAAGAAGTTTCTAAAGTGGTATACTAGTACATTGAAATATTTGAAGTTGAATTCACTTTCAGATCTAACTCAAGATCGACCTTGCACTTGGAGTATGACACAACAGAGAAGAGCAGAGGCATCATATTCATAGGTTGATAAAATTTACCAATAGTTTGATGAACTATTTGTAGATGTAGAGGAAGATAGAGAAACATATGTGGTTGATGATGAATGGGTTTATATGATAGCATTGTATGCAAATGAACCTACAACAGTTCTAGATGCACTTAGTAAGCCTCAGTGGAAGGTTGCTATGGAAGTAGAACATATATCTCTCATGAATAATAATACACGAAAGCTAGTAAATCTACCTTCAAGAAAGAAACCCATTGGCTGCAAATTGGTGTTCAAAGTGAAGTATAAGGTAGATTGTACTATTGATAAGCATAAAGCATATCTTGTTGCAAAGGTCTTTGCTCGGAAAGAAGACATATATTATGAAGAGAATTTTTCCCCTACTACAAAAATGACTACCATCTAAGTACTTTGTAACATGGCAGCTCAGTCTGGGTGGAAGTTACATCATATGGATGTAAAACGTGTCTTTCTGAATGGTGACATACAAGAAGTGTACATGATCCAACTAGAAGGATTTGTTGTTGAAGGGCAAGAACAAAAAGTTTGTAAGTTTATCAAATCCTTGTATGGACTGAAACAAGCTCCTCGAGACTAGTACATCAAAATTGATAGTCACCTAATGCAACATGGATTCCAAAGAAGTCCGTTAGATGTGAATCTCTATATAAAGAATAATGGTTCTAACATAGTGATTTTGGTTCTATATGTAGATGATTTAATCATAACAGGTGGTTTAGAGAGTATGATTGATACAGTAAAAATGATCTAAAAACATATTTTGAAATGATAGATCTAGGACTTCTTCACTATTGTTTTGTTTTAGAAGTAACTCAAAAGAAACATCATATCAGAGTTACCCAAAAGAAATATGCCAAGACATTTATTAAAAAATATCGAATTACTGACTGTAAGTTTAAAGCTACTCCAATGGAGGTTGGACTTAAGCTATCTCGATATGATCAATCCCCATAGGTAGATGGCACTCTCTATCATCAACTGATTGGGATTCTCATATATCTCACCAATACTAGGCCTAATCTTAGTTTTTTTGTGGGTCATCTTTCATGGTTCATGTAGGAACCAAAGGTGAGCCATTGGAAAGCAACAAAAAGAGTTCTTCAATATGTTCATGGTACAACAAATTTTGTCTTGGAATACAAAATGAATAACAAGTTCTATCTACAATGATGCACGGACTCTGACTATGCTAGATCCATTGATGATCGAAAGTCAACTTTTGGATACATTTTTACCTTAGATCTGGTCATGTCTCTTGGTGTAGTAACAAGTAGCAGGTGGTTTCTATCTCTTCTACAAAGAAAAATATCATGTAGCTAGTGGAGCAGTCTATGAGATAATATGGATAATTCACATTCTTACAAATATGGGTCTTCTAAAGAACCTTCCTCTTCATTTTTTTTATGACAATCAAGGTGTTTTGAATCTTGT
Organism: Wollemia nobilis; assembly: GCA_028583015.1. Taxonomy (NCBI): domain Eukaryota; kingdom Viridiplantae; phylum Streptophyta; class Pinopsida; order Araucariales; family Araucariaceae; genus Wollemia; species Wollemia nobilis. The sequence goes on from JAQPPZ010002200.1 coordinate 3,998,795, forward strand.
CAAGAATCCCATATTCTATTATCGCACCAAACACATTGACACTAGATGTTATTTCATTCAATATGAAGTTCCAAAGAATCATATACAACTCCAATATATCCCCACTGATGAGCAAGTTGCAGATATCTTCACCAAGGCACTTGCACGTGTGAAATTTAAACTATTTCGTAATGCTATTTGTATTTTCCAATAATATAATAAGGGGGGATGTTAGCATAAAATATTTTATTGTATGGGTATTACATTATTTCTCTCATGCAAAACTAGCACTCATAGGCACTCTCCGAGTAGTTAGGTACAACCAACTTGATGGTTGCTCAAATCGCCTTCGAACAAATTGTACTACATATTCTCATTTGCAATACAATGTCCAATGCTTCATCGAATTTAACACTTTAATTTTATTATAACTCCTCTGTCTTAAGTTAGAGACATGAAAAAAAATTGTATTCCTGTCACCTTCCTTTAGCTAGGTCACTATGGATCTTTCCTCTAGAAGGTTTCCTCACAAGCTAAAATGTTGTGGAATTCACACAATAGCTCATTTTCATTTGCTCTAAATTCACAAGATAAATTTGATGATTTAAGGGTTGATTGTAAATCATTTAGCTAATTTTTCAAATCTACCCTTTTCTTCTGATGATCCCAAAAACCTCCCTATTCCACACCTTAAGATTTTTATTTATAAACCCTAGATTTTTTGCCACTTGGATTAACTTACCTCTAGATAAATCAAGTCGCCACCAATCCTCAATCCTATTTTTTGAATCCTCATGTTGGTGCCACATCTTCTCAAAATAGAAAGGGCTCTGTAAGGTTATGTTTTTACCTTTGAATCCTAAACTAGAGGATTATGATCAAATCCTATCTTTAGATGGGCTATTAGGATTGAATCCCCAAAAATGAGAAGACTCTCTTGTAATAGAAAAAAATGATCTAGATAAATTTGAATTAATTGGTATTCTAGACATATACTACTCCAAGTATACTTTTCTCTTTGAATATTTATATCCATAAGTTCATTCTCATTTACAAAATTTGAAAAATCTATCATACCTTTAGTAACGGACTGACTCCCTTCCTTTTTATCTTATGGATAAAGAGGAGAGTTAATTTCCACTACCAAAACCCATGGAAGGTCCACAAAGGCATTCCTTAATTGGCTTAAATACTTCCATAATTTTTTTCTTCCTATAATTGAGTTTGGAGCATAAGCGTTAGTAACTATCCATTGTTGGTTTTCCTCCTTATCAAAAAAATGGATTGTCATGAAGCTTAGGTTCAAAACTATCAATCTTCTTTCAAATATATTTTGATTCCATATACTTAAAAGATCTCCTGAGGCCCCTACAGTCAAGCTTGCCACAAAATTGATCCCTCTCCATAGTCTTTGTTTGATAATTTCAGCCTGGGGTTCATCAAGTTTAGTTTCTTATAACAACATGATATTTGGGTTAGTTTCTCTTCTCAATGCTTGGACTACTCTATTCTTAGAGGGGGCGTTGAGACCCCTCACATTCCATAAAACTATCTTCATTTTTGGGTTTAGACTAATGATTTTTTCCTCCACCCCAATATAAGATATATTGGGTACCATTCACAATCTAAGAAGTTGATTCTCTTTCTCTGATTTTCTAATTAGTGGGTCTACTAGTTTTTGGGTCAATTCCTACATCTACCCCATATTTTTTATTTTCTAGTGATTCTTATTGGGGTATCTAAAACCTTTCCTTTATTTCCCTCATTATTAGAGATAATTAATTCTTTATTTCATTTTGAAATAGTATTCTCCTTATTGGTTCCTGCATTAGCATCCCATTGAGTTTCTAGCATTACCTCCACTTATTGGGATTCATCATTTGTTTCTACCAAGTCTTCTATGTTCTCCCTTAGACATTCAAATGAATTTTTTTGATCAAATCTATTCCAAGGGTTACCAAATTTTGGAATTGAGGGCCTTACCTGATCCACAATTTTAGATGAATCTCCTTTTAAATTTGTTGGGATTCATTGGATTATCTTCCATGATTTGACCTTCTTCTAGTATGTCTTTCTATATTGGAACTTCCTTCTCCTATTATTCCCTATTATCATCCTCAGTTTATTCATTTTTGTGTTGTTTAGAACTTTCTCATCTGCTCTACTTCCTGTGCCAAACCATTTTATTCTGGATCACTTGTTTTTGAAATGGACATACACTTGCCACATGCCCTAGTTTTTTATAGGAACTATATTTAGTTGGTTTGTTCTCGTATTTAATTCGTTGGTTCCAAACACCCAGCTTCAAAACCAACCAAATTGACTCAGGAAAATCCTTTTCTAAGTCCATATTAACATAAATCCTCACAAAAATAATCCTCGATCAAGCCCTAGTAGTAGGTTCTAGGGCTATTACTTATCCAAATTCCTTTGCCATACCAATGACATTTTTTTTATTCCAAAAATAAAATGGAAGGTTCAATAGTCTTACCCAGACCAAAGCTTGGGAGAAACTCTATGTCTCTAGATCAAAGTTCATCCCCCATATTCACAAAAAGAGCCCCCATCATCCAAAAAACCATGGGTCTCCCCATAGGATCCTATTTTCTTTGAAAATTAACTTAACCATAAAAAAACCTTTTGACAACGTCGTAAATTCCATGTATCTGTTTTGTCTCTATTTCAAGAAGGCCTATTTTCTCACCACATCTAAATCAAGTTGAACACCCATGAAATATTGAACTAGGTTTAGAGCCCCTTGATCTATTACCCTTTCAACTAGGTTATCAGGAATGAAGAGTTCTCCCCCTTTAGGTTGCAAATCAAAATTTGTTTCTAGGATTTTTTCTTTTCCACCAACTACATGCAACCAAAGTTGTATTTCTACGTCAATTGATGCTTTTTTGGGTTCCTCAACAATTTCACCTTCTTACTCAAGTACTTTGTAGTTGACTCGGGGTATGGGGATGTATAGAATCCATGTCAAACTTGTGTCCTTCTCGCCATTCTTGCTGCTTTCACTCCCATTACCATTCACCATTCTCAACTTTACTACCAAAATATTTATGTTTAAAATACAATTTTTTTAATCATGAGAATAATATTGTAGTTGGGGTTGCTTTCACTCCTTCACTGTGTTGTTTTAGATTCATTTAGCTTCACCCTTTTATATTTGATTCAAAATGTAACTGTTATCTCAAGCATGTTTAGCTTGTAAAAGTCCAAATTTTAAAGATTATATTAATGTGAGAAACAACTCTAGATAATGGATTTTTATTAGTAATGTATTTGAAGGAAAGTAACTCAAATAAATTATAATCAAGCTTCAAAATATGCTTTGAGAATTTTATTTGCCTAATTTTACACAAAAGGATGAGTTGGTGTGGAATATATCAAAACATAGTGGATACATGGTCAAGTTGGGATATGAGGATTTAAAGCAATCAAAATTTCCTACTCCCAAATATTTCCCTTGGAATAATGTTTGGTCATTAGAGGCTCTCCCTAAGGCCTCAAATTTTCTTTGATTAGTAGTTCAAAGTATAGTTGAGAAAATCTACAAAAAATCCTAGTTCAAGCTGATTTTTCCCAATTCACAGCCTTGGTCGGTTTTTCCTAAGTTTTTTTATTTTTTTCCAAAAAATTGTGATATGCTTGAAAAAGCTTTTTTCAATGAAAATTTGCATTTTCTTTATTTTTTCCAATGAAAAATTATTGATTTTTTGCCGATTTTTCTCCATTTTTTTCGATTCTTTATTTTTTCCGATTCTTTTTCCATGTTGATTCTAATTTTCTCAACTATGGTTCAAAGTAATATTTTTACAAGAGAGAGTCTATCAAGGAGAGGATATCATGGACCTTTTAGATATGGCTTGTGTGAAAAGGATTTAGAAACATTAGACCATTTATTTTTTCATTATCCCTTTTCTCATATCATTTGGTAGCTCCATCAGCATTGAAAGAGTTGATGAAATATCATTATCTATTGGAATTCTCATATACGACGTATTGGTCTTGTTATTATTTATTGGAATTTATAGCTTGAAAAGAATAGTAGAATTTTAAAAAATAGATCTCAAAAGCATGACTAAATTTATACTTACAAAATGTTTATAGATATGGTGTTAATCATGGGAAGTCTCAAGAGTAGAAAAAGAGGTGCTAGCCACTTGGTTACTAGATTTGAATATGAATAAATTCCTAGCCGTCATGGTAGAGAACATGAAGCTTACCCGCCCGTCCGAAAGCTAGCTATTTTGAATCATGCAAGAGTCATCTATGGAAATACCATTAAAAAAAGGATTTGCTTTGATCTATGGTAAAATAAAAATATCTAAAAATTGGGGTTATCAAAATTAATTTTGATGGTGCTTTTAAAGGAAATTCGGGAAAATCTAGTGGAGGTAGTATTTTTCAAAATAATGAAGGCAAAATTCTCCTCACTTACTATTAATCATATGGAACTTCAACTAACAACTATGCAAAGGCTAGGGAACTTCTTACAAGTATTAAAATTATAATTGAAAAAGGAGGAAATAGATTTCACTTGAGAGGGATTCACAAATTATAATTAATGTTATAAAAAAAAATGGATGTTGGAATTGGATAAAAAAATAATTATTGTTGATGTTCATCATCTATTATTATAAGCAATCTCTTGGAAATGTGAACATTTTTATAGAGAAATAAATTCGGTAGCATATAATTTAGCTAAACATGGTGTTGATCTTCATATTGGTGAAATTCAAATTTTAGAAGACAATTGGCCAAGTGAGACTTTATCTCCTAATGAATATGATGTCAAGGAGCTAATTGAAGAGACAAGGTAATTTGAGGAAGATAAATGTATTTGATAAAAATAAAATAATGGCCAAGTTGTGATGAGCACCAAAAATGCTCATATTTTTGTATGAGTTAATAACATACTGTGTAGCATTATTTTGATAGAATGTACTTTTTAATGAGGGTTTTATATATATTTAATAGGAAATTGTGTATATTCTCTAATATATGTTTTATGTGTGATTTGTGTGTAGATTCGGTGATTTTGCTATATTTTTTGCATATTTACGTCAAGATCCCATGTGGACCTAGCACTTCATGTTTTATGGAGGAAATACAAGGACAACGATGACCATAAAAAAGAATACGTATGCTAATTTAAGGTGCTTGACTCCCATATTCGAGGTTGATAGTGCCTAACTCCCGACTTCAGGATCAAAGATGCCTAACTTCCAGCTTCGGGATTGACGATGCTTGACTCCCAGCTTCGGGGTCAAAGGTGTCTGACTCCCGACTTCAGAGTCAACAATGCCTAATTTCCAACAATAGGTTGGACAACACCTGACTCCCATCGAGCAAAATTTTAACAAGAACCCTATTTTAAGAGAAATAAAACAATGATTTCCAATGGTATATGCGGATGAAAGACAACAGTATGAACCAAAAAAATTATCCATTTTCATTAATGGCTAAACAAATATGTAAATTAAGTAAACATGCAAATCGATCATACGAAACTAATTGCTATTGATTTGCGATGTAATTATAGATAGATTTTTTTTTATAAATAGAATACGCCTAATTTATCCTACGAAGGATAAAATTAGCGTGTGTTCGACGTTTGTAATTATTTTTTGCATAGTTGTGTTGAGTAGAAATTTTGCCCCATTGCAAAATCCCTATCACAGTTAGGATTTTAAAATGAAAACCCTCTCTTGTAAATAAATAAACATTTCTCCAAGGTTCCTTTACTTAATGTGTGTTTGTATGTTATGAAAATGTGTCAAATAAGTGCTTAGAATACCTTAGTGATTTGCAAATAATTGTTAACAAGGGGCCTGTGTTGGTAATATTTTATTATGCTATGTTATTGATTGTTCATGAAACTTAATGAAATGATGAGTGAGTTGATTTTTATGTTGCTTTAAACATGAAAGAAAAATGATCCAAATGATTAACCTTAAAATGTAATAATATTTGAAAAACCCTTATAAATTAACCCCATTTGATGAAATTACAATTTTCATAAAGGGAAATTAATCTATAGCCTTGAATACAATGGCCTTTTGAATGCCAAATAAATTACCCCCTTTAATGAAATTGATTTTCATAAAGGTAAGTTAATTTATTGCTTGAAAATGAAATACAAAACTTGAAATGCGAAATTAAACTTTATGAAATTATAAAATTCCTTAAAGAATATGAACTTTATAAATAATTTTATAATTTCCACCATGCTTCAAACTAAAATTGAAATTGCTTTAATAAACAACTTAAAGCTTATTCCTTGAACCTGTGCATCTCTCTTTTTGAATTTTATTTTTTTTACATTTTTTATTTAATTTGGAAAACTTTAAAAAAATGAAAAGATAGGGTTTAGAAAATAAAATAAAACAAAATGAAATAAAATGCTAAAAATTTAAAATTTCCCACAGACCTTGCAACATTTGTATCCTACAAAACCAACATTAAATGTGATCCAAATTCATGCAATCTGACATTTAATGTAGTGCAATCTTCTAAGGATAAATGCAATATATTGAAAAATAACAAATGAGTTAACCATCAGCATGTATAAAACTCATGTATTTCCAAAATATTACAAAATAAGATTTTCAATGAATTTTAAAAAATACAGAATACTCTATTTTGAAATGGCATCTCATGTGAAATGCTATGCTCCAACGTGGAAGGAGAGTTTCCAAAATCATTCAAATGATAACGTTTTGCTTCCTCTGCAATTCTTGTTTTTTGTCTCCAAGTCTCCAACCCTGGTTTCTTCTTCTAGTCGTGTATTTAAAGTTTTTTTCAAGAAGGCTCATTCCATCCACCTTTCACTTCAGTTTAAATCGTTATGTTTGTAACATATTTTAATTCATAACTACCATAGTTTCGTCTACTTTGGAAATACCTTCCGCCAACCAATTTATTTTTCAATCAATAAATATTACTTATGCGTAACATAGACCTTCCATTATTAATCTTATTTCACCAAACCGATATTGATAACCACAAAGCTAACGGTCATTGTTTGCAAATTGGTATAGACACCCTCATACATAATGTTAAATTCCCCCTTTATCATAGCGCACGTCGATTCTTATATTTTGGATATAAGATTTTCATCTACAATCCTGACTCTATGTCTACACTAATGCGATGGTCTGATTGAAGAGCTCATCGTATATAGTCAAGACTCTACCATTAGCTTACGTGCGTTGTTCGATATGACTTTGATCGTCATACACTACTTTTTAATTATAACAATCGTTGAATAGGCTAAAGAACGTAACGATTTGGTTCAATGTCCGATAGTATGAGGCAATTACGCTATCCAAGCCTTCAATTTTCCGCTTGTTGTGTCATATCATCCATGGTGTTATGATCATAGTTCATTCACTTCACAAATCTCAATCCACATATATTTTTTGATCGTTTATTAGCACTAGTTCAATTCCACCGTCTACCTTTCATATTAACACAATCTTCACCTGTATTTGAAGCTAAAATAAAATTATTTCGAACCTCACCATAAAACAATTCCTATTGCAGATAATCTTCCCATTGCCTTTCAGTATTTGGTACGCATCTACCTTCAATCCACCTGAATGTAATCTTTCACATATAACTTTGTTACTCGTCGTCTACTCCATGTTACTAAAATTACTGTTGACATCTATCTTCTCCACACCACCATCCTACACTGCATTCAGTTAGGTCACAACTTTACTATGTCTGATTTGCTACTTATACCTCCATCGATGAACCCAAAAACTCTCAAGTATAGGCAATGTTAATATTAATCTTCTATATACTTTGATTGACATCAAATTGATATAAAATATGAACATCCATGGGAGATGGTATAAAAATATTTTTCTCATTTATTGGCGCACATATGGGTAAAGCATTTGATATTTTATTGATGATTTAGAACATGTCCATAATTGCAATCTGTGTTTACACCCACAACGACGAAACCTTCAAATTCCACACATATCCCACATACCTCCAATGAACATCATGGGACATTTTATCATAGTAAACCCATGCTATACATTTTGACTTATCTATGGGCTCTTGACTGGCTCTAAATCTGTACTTGGAGTTTATCCACTTGACCTCAAAAACCATACTCACGCTCACGTTGGGTACCTTTGACAAACCTGCAAAAAAATTTATTAAATTGCTCAAAAATGTATTAAATAAAAGTGTCTTTTAAACATATTGAAAAAATTTTAAACTTTTAGATTAGAAACTTATTAAAAGCATTTTTAAATAATTTAATTCAAACTTAAAAAAAAACTATAAAGTTTTAAAATTAAAATATTTCAAAATCATTTCATAAAACTCAAACAAAACATGAAAATAAAATAAAAAATTCAGTCTAATCAACTAAACAAAATTATGAAACCTGAAAAATCATTAAATTTTTAAAAAAATTCAGTGGGTCCCCAAATTTGGGGTCATTGTGAAATGGTTACAACAAATGGTGACTTTATTGAGAAATGCTCCTGAGCATTTCAAACATAAGAACCTGATCTGAAACCAATAAAACCCAATCATCATAAAAATAAGTATTAATAAAATCCAAATAATGTGGGAAGATAAATTTTAAATTAGAACAACTAAAACATTTGCATCTGCTCAATGTGTACCCTGTGATTCATTTTGTATTCCTAAAATTATTCAGATTTCCATTATCAATTTTGCAGCTAGGTTATAAAATTTTCATTCAAATAATGTGTCGCTGCATTAATCCACTACCAATAGAGTGTCTATAGCTCTGGTGGATGTAACCTTGCTCTCTTTGAGACGTTGCTCTACTATTAGTCAGGCATTTATAGCCCTAGTAGATATTATCTGAATCACCCAAATATTAGATGAATTTTACCTTTTTACATATTTTTTTAATTTTAATCTAGACATAGCTCCACTGCCAGTCAAGCGTTTATAGCCCCGATGAAGGTTATCTAGACTATTGCGACTGATTTGACTTTAATTTCCATCATATTTACTTTACTTTTATCAAGATTTATGCTACTTTACAAAATTCACCTGCCACCTGGGTTAGAGATCAAGTAAGATTAAAAATTGAGCTCTTTGGATTTTCACCTAAAATCTGCAAAATTGCATAACTTCATCTTTTAAGATTTCAAGGAATGCTCTTCTAATGTGTTGCAGTATTTGTGGAGATTTTGTAGAATAATTTCATTGTTCCAAATTTTTACTATCTTGATACAAATTCATAAAGATATATGTTAATCATCTCACTTTCCTTTTCTTCAAGTTTCAGATGTTTTCAAAATAGGTAATTTATCCTGAGTGACACAGGAACAAATACCAAACAAAATCATCAAATGTTTATTGCAACTTCCACAACTACCTCAATTAAAGAAACAACATCAAAAATTTCAACAAGCTTTAAACAACAAAATGATAACATGAACTAAAATCCAAAATTTGGCATAAGCCAGCTTTATTGCAAACCAAATATGAAAACACATCAAAAATTCACAATGAAAACAATAAAAACAAACACACAAACGATGACTAACAAAATCACAAAACCACAAGCTATATACAAGAAAAACTAATAAGCAAGTAAGAACTTGCTCCCTAAACTTGAAAACACTGACAAGAAAGAAAAAAACAAAATTTCATGAAACAAAAGATTATGTACAAAAATAAAACAAAAACACAAAAACCCAAAAGGCTATTTACAAAAAATATACAGTACAAGATGATACAAAAATTTAGGTCATCATTTACCTAGATCCCAAACACGGTTAGCACACTTTAAAAGAAAAATATCATGATATGCATGTCAAGTTTTACATAACTCCAACCAAAATAAGACTAAGCCAAACAATATAACAAATTTCATTTTACCTTTCTCACCCCACCAATTTAATTCAAAGTTATTAGCAATTTCATGTTTAGGATTTTTATTAAACTTGCAAGTGAATACATGATATTCAATTATCTTTAGCTTATTCCATGAGGTGTGAATTTCAAAACCTGATTCATCACTCTGATTTAAGTTTTCATTTTCACAAGCATATAAGATATCCTTCAAATGGGAGGCTATTTCTAAAAATTTTAAATCAAATTTATCATCTATGTATTCAAGCCAATCATATTCATACAACAATTTGCAAGCATCTAGGATATTTACAAAATGAAAATCATTATAATTTTCTATCCTAGATTGAATTGTTATAACTTGATTCAAAAATTCAAGCATATCTACTTCTCTTTCATTTAACAAAGCAATCTTATTAGTGGTGTGAGTAGAAATCCACTCTAGTTCTTGATCAACCTTCAATGGCATTTCATCATAAATAGCATTCAAATCCAATAAATGGTTATGCAAAATTTTACCTGATTCTTGGATGTTTGGACACAAAGGATGAGATTATACCTTTTGTACACTTTCATTTACCAAATATTGGTGAGCCATTGTAATATTTTTTTCTTCATGGACTTCATCCTTGTCATCTTGTAGCCCTTTATCTCCATCAATATCCTGTTTTCCAAACACACCAAAATTAGGCACCCAATTAAACATTTGCCCATCCTTTTCAAACCATAAATCTTGTTGGTCAAGGGATGTATCAAAAACCATATCTCCTTGATCAAATAATTGAGTTATTTTGAATAAAGCAACAATTTTATCATTTTGATGAATAAAAGTTGATTCCAATTCATTGTTAATCACACATGGAGTTTCTTCATTTAAATTTTTAAAATAATCATGAAAATGTTCACTCAAATCTTCAGTATTCGAGAATAAAAGAGACAATTTTACCTCTTCCTCATATAAAATAGATGAATCATAAGAATTTTTTGACCATTTCTTCCCTTTCTATTGCAATAATGTATTCTACAAGATCATGTTCAAAATGATCAAATTTTGAAACTTTCTCTATTTCTGAAATTGGCACGTCATTTTCTGATTGTACAGGAATTACAAGATATTTATATGAGATAGCGATTTCAAAATCCTACCTATCAAATGAAATGGAAATTTTATTAGTAGGACAGGAATTACAAGATCTTTATATGAGATAGCGATTTCAACATCGTGCCTATCAAATGAAATGGAAATTTTATTAGTAGGAGTGTGAGAAAAAAATGATTCATCATATCTTCCCCAACCATTATAATAATTATCTTCTATGTCTAAGGGGTGAGGTTCAACCATATCTTATGTGCAATAGTCAGATATATCTCTAGATTTCTTTTTAAATTCACCTTCATCAATCACCTAAGGTAAAGACCTAGTGATTTCTTGTTGTATGGGTATTGTAGAGTACTTAAGTGAAACAAAACTTTTAGCTTCTTACATATCAACATCGAGTGGAATAGAAATTTCTTTAGGAATTGTGAAAGAAGTGAATGATTCCCATTATTGGTCTAGAATATTAGAATCATTATATTTTTGAAACATTTGATAAGTTTCTATCCCTTCGTTCATTTTATGTTCAACCTTCAATGGCATTTCATCATAAATAGCATTCAAATCCAATAAATGGTTATGCAAAATTTTACCTGATTCTTGGATTTTTGGACACAAAGGATGAGATTCTACCTTTTGTACACTTTCATTTACCAAATCTTGGTTAGCCATTGTAATCTTTTTTTCTTCATGGGCTTCATCCTTGTCATCTTGTAGCCCTTTATCTCCATCAATATTCTGTTTTTCAAACACACCAAAATTAGGCACCCAATTAAACATTTGCCCATCCTTTTCAAACCATAAATCTTGTTGGTCAAGGGATGTATCAAACAACACATCTCCTTGATCAACTACTTGAGTTATTTCGAATAAAGCAACATTTTTATCATTTGGATGAATAAAAGTTGATTCCAATTCATTGTTAATCACACATGGAGTTTCTTCATTTAAATTTTTAAAATAATTATGAAAATGTTCACTCAAATCTTCAGTATTCGAGAATAAAAGAGACAATTTTACCTCTTCCTCATATAAAATAGATGAATCATAAGAATTGTTTACCATTTCTTCCCTTTCTATTGCAACAATGTATTCTACAAGCTCATGTTCAAAATGATCAAATTTTGAAACTTTCTCTATTTCTGAAATTGGCACGTCATTTTCTGATTGTACAGGAATTACAAGATCTTTATATGAGATAGCGATTTCAACATCTTGCCTATCAAATTAAATGGAAATTTTATTAGTAGGATAGGAATTACAAGATATTTATATGAGATAGCGATTTCAACATCTTGCCTATCAAATGAAATGGAAATTTTATTAGTAGGAGTGTGAGAAAAAAATGTTTCATCATATCTTCTTGAACCATTATAATAATTATCTTCTGTCTAAGGGGTGAGGTTCAACCATATCTTATGTGCAATAGTCAGATATATCTCTAGATTCATTTTTAAATTCACCTTCATCAATCACCTGAGGTAAAGACCTAGTGATTTCTTGTTGTATGGGCATTGTAGAATCCTTAAGTGAAACAAAACTTTCAGCTTCTTGCATATCAACATCAAGTGGAATAGAAATTTCTTTAGGAATTGTGAAAGAAGTGAATGATTCCCATTCTTGGTCTAGAATATTAGAATCATTATATTTTTGAAACATGTGATGAGTTTCTATCCCTTCGTTCATTTTACCTTCATATTCTCTCTTAGATTCATCTTCCTCAATTTCAAAGAATTCATCTTTCTCAGATTCATCCTCCTCAGTTTCAAAAAATTCATCTTCCTCAAATTCATTCTTTGGTGGATCAAGGGTTTCTTCAGTGGGATCAATTATTGTATTAAACTTTCTATGATTATCCCAATCCTCACTTGTAAATAATGACTCTAAACCTTTCATTTCTAGTGGGTTATTTTTTGAAACACATTGACTTTCTTGATCATTTGCTTTAATCATTTCACTCAATTCTATGGAAGGTCCTAACCTATCACATGTTTCAACACTAGTTAGATCTAGGATTCTTCCATCATCTGAAGACTCATGCATTTCTACATTTTGATGGACTTGTGCCTCAACTTGACTCATTTGTGATCTCTGATTGTGAGCTTTAGGTCTAAGTCGATATAAATGATCCATATTAACACCTTGAGAAATCAATTGTTGTTAAAATGTTATTGCCTCATTGTAGGCTCTAGGTAATGATGTAATTTTAAGAAGTTTCACCAAGAACATAGAAGTAAAGTGATCTAAGACACCCATGTATATTTTAGTAGCTCTTTTTTCATAAATGATATAATGTATCCTCACATTAGTATACAAACTAAGGAACTTTTTATTGAATGATCTCATGGGTTCATTAGGTTTTTTACGGATAGAGATAAATCGATTTAACATCATAACTAGGTCAACCTGTTTTCCAAAATGATTAAGAAATATTACCTCTAATTGATTCCAAGACATGCTAGAATCTAGAGGTAAATAAAACAATAATAAGATCATGCTAGAATGCAACCTCATCTAAAGTGTATGAAAACAACCTACAAGCAACATCTTCATGCATAATTTTCAAATAAATTAAAATGTCCTTGTATCTCTAAATATGTTCCTCAACCAAGGTTACATCATGCCTAAACTGAGGTAAATATTCTTCTACATCTTCAGGAATTTGATGGGTAGAAATGTTTAAATAACAATAATAACCCTCTATCCAAGATGCCATTCCTGTTGGAGTGAGCATTGCCATCTTAAAGAACACAAATTTAATGCCAAATTTGTTAGTCAAAGAAATATTTTGCAAAGAAGCATGAAATGACTAACAATCAATTGAAAGATATACATCAATTAAACATGACACTAAAGAATATTCACTGATTTACAAAATGTTAACCTCAATGCATCATCAATTAAATAGGTTTCCAATCAAAGAATGTGATTACCTATAAAAAAAACCCTATTAGTCAAGGCTAATGCCTTTAAATAAACCTTTCAAGTAGACATGAATATTTAAAGGCCAAAACTAGGGTTTGGGCTCATTTGCATTCGAATTTTCTTGTTATTTGGAGCTCTGGGGAGGAGGAGGTTAATTCTGCAAAGCAAAGTGCTACCGAATTTCTCCCAACATCATGAGTGCACAAACCGGATCGAGTGACGGAGCCGAAGCGAGACCAGTAAGTGCTCCTTAGCGTTATTGCTTTTGTTTGTTATGTGTTTTACCACTGCAAGTTATTGGTTTGTTTTTCTTTGTTATGTTGCTTTTCAAAATTAAAATGGAAACCCTAAAACTGAGCTAAACACAAACCAAGACTTAGCTTAAAACTAAACGAAAAACGTAGTTAAAACCTAGGTGAATTTTTTTTTTTAATTTTTTCTTTTAACTAAAACCCTAGGATAAACGGAACGTAAAACCCTAGTTTTTTAGGTTGAGCTTGTCAGTTTTAAAACATAGGTGAAAACCCTAAGTTAAAAAACTATTATTTTAATTTTGTTTTTTTTGTGCAGACTTTGTCAATTTTAAACTTAGAATACATAAATCCTAAGACTGAAACGTATATATATATATATATATATATATATATATATATATATATATATATATATATATATATATATATATATATATATATAACCTAGATCTGACAAATTATTGTGTTTTTGTTAATTAATCAGTTAGAGTTTAAAAACCCTAGGGCTGACAAATTAATTTTTTTGAATTTTTGTTTTGTTTTTGAATTTATTAGTTAGGATTAGAAACCCTAGGACTGACAAATTAATTTTTTTGAATTTTTGTTTTGTTTTTGAATTTATCAGTTAGGATTAGAAACCCTAGGACTGACAAATTAATTTTTTTGAATTTTTGTTTTGTTTTTGAATTTATCAGTTAGGATTAGAAACCCTAGGACTGAAAAATTAATTTTTTCTTTTTGTTGTTTTGTAATTGTTTTTGTTGTTAATTAATCAGTTAGAGTTTAAACCCTAGGGCTGACAAATTAATTTTTTGAATTTTTGTTTTGTTTTTGGCTATACAGTTTTAATGCAGTCCTGTATATACATGTTAGGGTTGTACAGTTTTTCGTTGTTTTTAATGTTTTTGTGTTGTTTTCTTTTGTAGGTTGTGAAGAGCCGCTATCGTGTACCCACTACTTTTGCTAAAGCGTGGGGGGCGCTAACTATGGCTGACTGGGAGTGGCTTGATGCCCTTGGGCTCAAGCAGGTGGCTTGACTGGAGCCTGTGGTCGGGGATCGGGCCTATTTGATGGCCCTGATCAACCTATGGGATCCCCAAAACAACACCTTCCATCTCCCAACAGGGGAGATGACAGTGACCTTGGAGGATGTCTATCGACATTTGCGAATTTTGATAGATGGACTGCCAATCAGAACATCGTCGCATGATCAAAGGATAGTTGTACTGATACGATGCTTCGGGCATGGGGAGGAGCTGGGTGTGGAGAGCCTAGTGGATATGGCAGAGGGTGACTGCCAGATTGGTGGGATTTTGGTATGATGGTGGCTGGAGAGAGGGGTGTTGGGAGTGAGGCACATAGTACTCATGGGCCTCATTTCCAACATGCTGCTACCTGACTCGTCAGGTGCAAGGTTCCCATGGAACCTATTGGATGTGGTCTGGCGGCTAGTAGAGTGCCTGATGGAGGCACTGTTGATCCTGAGGTGGGGACAGACGCTACTGACACAGCTCTATGGTGAGCTATACAAGGTCTGCTACTGGAGGCAGAAAGGGATTAGCTGCAGCTATCTATTGTAGAGTTGGGCTTGGCAGCACATAGCGGTGGAGAGGCCAGAAGGGTTATCATGGATGACTCAAACAGATATGGAGGATAAGGATATAGGATATACGGTTTTGTGGTGGTGGTCTGAGGAGCAGAGATAGAGTCGATGATGGGCAAGTGTTGTAGGGCACTATGTCGATGCCCTTGCTCGGATTACTCTAGGGGAGGTGTTCTAGCACCCTTATCGGGACTATCCATTCTGGGCAAAGGCTAGAGAGTGGCTTTGATGGGTATGCAGGGAGCGATGGCTGATTGGGAAGTATGGGACCGAGCATGAGTTCTTCCCTTACATTCGGGTGACACGACAATTTGGGGTGCTCCAGGGGTTTCCTGGTGTGCCCATGGTCTATCGACGCTAGGGAGACGAGAGGACTCTGGATCGACTGGTCATCACACCACTAGGCAAGGATTCAGACGCAACGATTGATGTCTCAGATGTGGATGACGTCGAGACTACCGTAGAGTACGACCAGTGGTGGGTACTATGGAAATGGCAGGGAGAGGGGCCACTGGGAGGCATGGAGGCAGCAACAATAGGTGAGGAGGGTGCCGAGGCACCGGGAGAAGATTGGGGAGCTCCTCGAGAGGATGCAGACATGGTGGAGGTAGAGGATGAGGATGTGGATTCAGGGGTACCAGATCAGCTAGAGATGCAGGACATCACGGAGTAGTGGGAGCCAGAGTAGGCTACTATTCTAGAGATGCCTATTCCTTAGGAGGAGGCGGAGGACATGGAGTCTAGGCTATGCACTAAGATTGCATGGTTGGAGGGGTTGTTGTGATGGCATGATGGAGAGTTGGGGGATGCGCTACAGGAGAGGGATCTCGTCCGCATGCAACTGGCGGAGTGATAGAATGCATTGGCTGCCTACTTCCGATAGGATGGGTTATTGATGCTACACGGGAGAGGGATCTCCCATGGACGTAACTGGAAAAAAGGGATAGGGCTTTGGCACAGTGCGAGGAGAACTTGGCGACGTATCGCCAGCGGGAGATGGACTCGATGTGGTAGCGGTTGGAGCTGGAGGCAGAGATTAGCCACCTTGGTGGGTGGGTCCCTACATTTAGCAGAGGTGGATCATCACACCGCTTGAGAGGGAGTGAGACCAAGTAGTCAGCATCCTCTTAGCGTAGGTGACTGGATGAGGGGGGGCGAGTAGGCATGATGCGAGGGCTAGCAATAGCCACCCTGAGGGGTCTCATAGGACCCACACCACGGGGGGTAGTTCCTGTCACACCGATCCTACATGATCATGGTGGCCGACGCCCTAGGCTTGGGTGTTTTTGAGCTTTTGGATTTTGTTGTGGGGTCACAGGACCAATTCATTGTAGCCTGCGGGCATTTTTGATGATATATATAGATGAATTTATTTTGTTTATGCGAGTGATGATTTGGTTTTATGCATGATGAGTGATCAGGATGTATGCATGTTAATTTATTTTGATGGATGCATATGTTATGATGAATGTAAATGTTTTTGATTTGTATGTGATATGCAAAATGGAATGGATGAATTGAATTTGTGTTGTTTGGCGAGAGCACCATAGACTGTTTAGAACTTTGTGGTTTTGGTGATTGCTGATGGTAATGTGAGGATGAAAGATAGTGCATTTGGTTTAGAATGTAACTAAGGTTTTTTGAGATTCAGACATTTTTAACTAACTAGCCACGACTGTACTTTATCTTATAAGAATTTTGGACAAGGTATGAATTGGACTTGTCTTTGACCAAGTTATTTCACATCCCTATGTGTGCAATTGAGTTCATTTATGTGGTATTTGTCAGGATACTGCCAGTTCCAGATAGGCTGTCAACCAAACCTGTACTGAGGATCACCTAATTAGTTCCACTAACTCCTTTGTTGTGTTTAGCCAGATTAATATATGGTGCTATCTAGGATACCATAAGCTAGCTCATCCACATGCAAACATTTATTTGTACACGAGTTAATGTGACAGATATATTATC
This sequence comes from Wollemia nobilis, assembly GCA_028583015.1. NCBI lineage: Eukaryota > Viridiplantae > Streptophyta > Pinopsida > Araucariales > Araucariaceae > Wollemia > Wollemia nobilis. Next base: position 4,016,490 of record JAQPPZ010002200.1, read on the forward strand.
ATGCGGGAGTTTACTGCCAGTGACCGATAGGCTATCCACCAAATCGGTACTGAGGTTTGCCTCATGACCTGTCGAAATGCTAAGATTTCCAGGGATTCAAGTTCGACTCCCTTATTTTCTTCAATTGTATTGGGATACTTGCTCATTGGTAGTGATAAAAATCACTGTTTATTTTTTTTATATATTTTTTTTTGAGCAAGGGATTTGAATATTGAGTGATGAGAATCACTATTATATGTGCCTTTTGATGTACGCACTTTGGTGGTGATGTCAAATTTTTGGAGTTTTGACTTTTTGCAAAATTTTGATGTTTGCAACTTTTGAGAACTTGGGACTTTTAGGGAATTGGGTAGGGAAGATGCTTGTCCTTTTGCCAACTCTCATCATTCTTGGGGTCATTCGCATAGGGGGATGAGCAAGATAATCGTTTCGCTTATGGTGACCTGGATTGCTGTGCAGGTTTCATCTTTCATTCACACAACTTGGGAATTTTTATGTGTTTTAATTTATGTTGGTATGCTATGTAACAAGGTGTGATCCAAGTAGAACTCTACCTTCGTAAAATTTGTCTGACTTGGTACAGTACGTGGCTAGAAAGCAAAATGACGACTGAAGGGCAAAAAATCTTGATACATTAGAAGACCACTAACTCTCGTATGGTAAAAAGAAGTGAATGGTGTTTATGTTTGATGGACTACTTATAGAATGGATAAATGTGGAACCAGATGGATTTGCAGAGTAATTACAGTCTATGGTGCCTTTGACCTGTATGACCACAAATATGCAATGTATGGATGTGATGCTTAATGTAGCTACATATTTTTGTTTTTTTTTTTTTTTTTTTGATGGATTGATTGTTGTGAATATGAAGATGAGATACGAGAAGAGCTCTCTATTGGTGTGATGAGTTTGAGCATGACTGGAAATGAGATGCAAATTTTGTTATTTTTGATGATTTTACTATTTTCGAATTTTCTTATTTTTAACCAAGCGATTATGGGAATCCTTGGAGCTTTTTGGGATTGACCAAGTGGTAATGGGTACCTTTGGGGCATTTTGAGATTGACCAAGTGATTGTAGGAATCCTTGGAGCATTTTGGGATTGACCAAGTGATTGTAGGAATCCTTGGAGCTTTTTGGGATTGACCAAGCGATTGTAGGAATCCTTGGAGTTTTTTGGGATTGACCAAGCGATTGTAGGAATCCTTGGAGCTTTTTTGGGATTGACCAAGTGATTTTAGGGATCCTTAGAGCTTTTTTGTTTGGGATATGGCTCTCTTAGATATGGAATGGCCACAAATAATTGATATTCAAGGGTTCTAGTTCCTTGATTCCATCAAGAGAGGCTAGCTGGTATGTCCCGGGTCCTATTTTGCTATCAATTACATATGGACCTAACCAATTTGCCATGAAATTGTCCCTTATATGGGATAGCAAACTAGAGTTCTATTGGTTCTCTTTTAGGACCAAGTCACCAACCTAAAAATCTCGCAGGTGAACTTTCATGTTGTAAGCTTTCTTAAGTTGCTCTTGATAGATACGTAAATGCTCGAGAGCACTAACACATCGTTCGTCAAGCAACGTAAGATGGTCTAACCAGGATTTTCGTGCAGTGTCATCATCAATGAACTCTTGCATTGATATGCATAGGGAAGGAATTTCCAACTCGAGAGGCATGACTGCCTCGAAGCCATACACGATAAAAAATAGAGTTACCCCAGTGGGCGTCCGAATGCTAGTGCGATAAGCCCACAAGGCAAGTGGGATTTGGATGTGCCAATCCTTATGACTGTCTATGATGGTCTTTTTGAGGATGGCAACTAGCATTTTTTTTTATGCCTCTGCTTGCCCATTTTCCTACGGATAATAGGGTGTCAAAAAATTATGTTGAATTTTGTACTTTGTGGTCAAAGCACGCACGTATTTGTTCTTGAATGACGTCCCATTATCCAAGATTATTTTTGATGGAATACAAAAATGACATATGATGTTATGCAAAATGAACTCCATAATGTGGGGTCCTATCATAGAGGTAAGCGAAACTGTTTCCATCCACTTGGTGAAATACTCTATGGCCATTATGATAAACATGTGACAACCTGATGACGCAGGGGAGATCTTTCCAATTAGATCGAAGCCCCACTACAAAAATAACCAAGATTATTGGACTGTCTGCAAGTCCTAGGAAGGTACATGTGTCAAGTTAGCATGGTGTTGACACTTCATGCACTTCCTTACATACGCGCAACAATCTCGCTCTAAAGATGGCCAATAATAGCCCATGCGAAGAATGCACTTTGCGATGGCCATACCACTGAAGTGGCCACCACACATACCATCGTGCACTTGGGCGATCGTCCAAGTGGACTCTTACTAGTGCAAGCAATGAAGGAGGATTCCTTCATAGCTGCGATGGTACAAAATGTCTCCTAACAAGACATACTTAGCCACTTTCTTCTTGAATGCTCATTTTGCGGCATGTGTCAGTCCAAGCGGGAGATTACCTAACTTGAGGTAGTCCATTATGGGTGAATACCAATCCTACTAATCAAAAGCCTTGATGGTATGAACAACCAATCCCTCTTGAAGTTCATCACTAGCAAACGCTGAGTAGGAGAGAACTTTTAAGAATAGCATTGTGTTGCTATTAATGGGAGTAGGGGAGAACAAGGACCCCCAGTTGGCATGTTTCAGACGATCGTGGATTCAAGAGAACTTATCCGAGGATGGTTCAATCCAGATCATATGGATTCCTGGCATCAAGTTAGAGATTACACGCTCCATCACGGATTGCAATAGTGTTTTGAATTGAATGGTTGTCATATCACTGAAAAGGTCTTGTGGGATTAATGACCCCAAGGAGGCCATAGTGTCTGCAAAATTATTTGATGATCGAGGGAATGCCTCGATGTCGTACCACTCAAGATTTGCCAAGAATTTGTCCATAAGGGCTTTATAAGCCTATAGAACTGGGTATTTGCATTGGAATACCCCTTTGAATTGGTTGACAATTAACAGTGAATCACCAAAGATATTCAGTCATTTGATGTTCATGGTGATTGTTGTCTAAAGACCTATGAGCAAGGCTTCATACTCTGCATTATTGTTGGTGCATGGGAAGTCTAATTTAAAGGACAGGGGCACTAGAGCCCCTTGCGGTGTGAAGAATACAATTCCTGTGCCACCACCTTGCTCACATTTAGAACCATCAAAAAATAGGGTTATGTCGGCCTGTGACTCAGGCTCATAAGAATCTAGTGATTCTGAGACATGGAAGACCCCATCATCGAGTAGTTCTATGACCAGAGGCTGATCGTATTCGAGAGGAGCCTCTTCTAGTTGATCAGCTATGACATGTCCTTTAATGGATTTTAGTCCAATAAAATCTATGTCAAATTCCATCAACAACATGATCCATTTCATCGTGCGACTACTATGATAAGTGCGACTCATCATGTACCGCAATGGATTCTCCTTAGACACAACATATGTAGTGTTTCTTAGCATGTAGTGGTGTAGCTTTTTGGTAGCAAACACCACTGCCAAGCAGAGTTTCTCGACATATGAATAGTTAAGTTCATAACTGACCAGGGTGCGGCTAAGATAGTAAGTAGCCTATTCTTTGTGAAGTTCATTCTTTTGGGCTAGCATGGCACCCAATACTAGTGGCGAATCCAAGTATCATTTGATGTCGTCAAAAGCTGATTGGCACTCGTCATCCCAGTGAAATACTACTCCCTTGTGAAATAATTTGTTCATGGGTCAGCACTTGTCAGATAGTTGCACTATGAAGTTCTTAATTGACGTGACCTTTCCCTGTAGACTTCTGAGCTGCTTAATGGTAGTTGGGGGAACCATTTCAAGGATTGTCTTGACTTTGTTTGGGTCCACTTCAATGCCTCACTTTGAGACTATGAAACCCAGGATTTTTCTAGATGTAACACCAAATATGCACTTCTTGGGATTCAGTCTTACTTTATGTTCCATGAGGTGATCGAGGATCTTGCTTAAGTCATCGAGATGATCTGGGTGCAAAAGAGATTTTGCCAACAAATCATCCATGTAATCTTCAAAAGTTTTATGCATGTAATCATGGAAGATGTACGTCATGGCATGTTGGTAGGTGGCACTAGCATTTTTAAGGCCAAAGGGCATGACCTTATAACAAAATGTCCCCCAAGGTGTTGTGAACACCGTTTTTAGTTGTTCCTTGGGATTGATACGAATCTTATTGTATCTTGAGAAACCATCCATGAGGGATAGCATTTTGTGACCTACTGTAGCATCTACCAATGCATCGATGCTTGGCAAGGGGAAATCATCTTTAGGGCTCACTTTGTTTAGATCTTGAAAATTAGTGCATATGCAAATCCTCCCATCTAGCTTTTTAATGGGCACCATGTTGGACAACCATGGTGGATAATCCATGTAGATGAAAAATTGTGTATCCAACAGCTTTTGTAATTCATCTTTGACCATAAAGGACACTGTTGGGTGCATCTTACATAGTTTTTGCTTAACTGGCTTGATTTTCAGATCAAGCATTAGATTATGCATGACTAGCTATAGATCTAGCCCCAACATGTCTCTGTATGACCATGCAAAAACCTCCTTCTTCTCTTTGAGAAGGGCAATGTAATCGGCTTGCTCTTCAGGGGATAAGATTACCCCCAGCTTGATGATCTGTGGATTCATTGGATCCAAGCAGATGTCTATGTTAGTCATCTCCTCGATCGACATGTGGGATCTGTACTCCAACTAATGTGGAGTTGGGATCAAATGGATATCATTTGTTGAGTTTAAATCTACATTGGGAACCTCGGGTTCCTCTTCGGCATGAAAGATATCATGAGTTGTCCCTGGGGTAAGATGAAGCATTTTATTGAAAGGCCAATACTATGATGGGATGGAGGTGAATTGACGCGATCCCAGTCAATGGCATCTATGTCTAGATGCAAGGACCATGTTGGATCAGCCATATTACATATGGGGGCGGTTAAGTCAATGGAGATCATGTTGATGAAATGATTTTGGTCTCCATTACCATGATCATGATGACTCAAACACTTTGGATGTTATCTATGCTCTGGATCTAGCTCTAGAGGTATTGGCACGAATGGATCGACCCTATGTGCTGATAGGAGGATAGGGTCTGCCCTCGGCACTGATATCACCCTAGGGTCTCGAAGTGGAAGGTGCTCTTTGTATACCTAGAGTGGCGGATCCAAAACTTGATCCCACCCTACTAGGTCTATGTACCACTCGTGTCCTGACACTATGCCCATTTGTTCAAATATGTTATTAATATCCAAGGTGTATGGTTGCGGCATCTGCCACATGTGATTAAGATATGTCTTTTCTGTTTCATCTTTGTAATCACTATCGGAGATCCAAAAGCCCTCGTTGGCTCCGACAAATGTTTGAGGCATTACAAGCTCATCCTGCTCAAGTAAATTAATTTGGCCCCATTATGGTTGTTCCATGCTTCGTGGGGGGACCTGATTCTCTTGACGTGGCACTGGCTCGCTTGGAGCCTCTAGAGGGAACATTGTCAAGAGGCTCTCCTGACAGTCATTCATGGGGATCACTTGTGAGTGATCACTATCGGATTCGAAGGGATCATATGATGCTGGTTCATATTTTGATTCATCCTCTAAAGATCCCTCTTGACACTATTTATACCTTTCTTGAAAGTGAATCCCCAAAATTTCGCCTCTCTCTAGCAAAGGAGAAGGGTTATTGAGGTTAACAAGGGTGGTTGTTGACCATGGGAGATAATCCCCCAATGTATATGTTGTGTTTGGGTTGGCATAAGTATCTAATGCCAATCCACCCTTGTTGCCTATCCCTAGGCCTTGCATGTTTTCCACCAAGATGTCCAAGGGCAGGGGGTGGTTGAAACCTACTCCCGACTTGTCATAAAACACTTGGTATCTTGGATGGCAAATGACACACAATCCTTGCTCATACCTGCCTAGCCCATATCCATGCCAATTGCATTGGCCAAGATATCTTAAAGTAAAATCTGAGTTAGACAGATAGTTGACATCTTCTACAAAGGGCTCTTCATCTTCGTACTTTGGGATGCATGGCCCAGTACCATGATCAAGGCCCCCATACACAAATTTTGTCTGGTTTGGCGGGTAGCCTAAAGGAACAATTGTATCGATGGGGAGGCGAGGTCTCCCCATGTCTTGCATGGAATCTAGTGCGGTCATTGCTACAACATTCCACACGAGATACTCCCCCAAGCCTGTATTGGCCATTTCAACAGTGATTGTTGGTGATTGAGAGGGAGGGAATGAAAGATCTTCCTGTGTCCACTCCATGTTGGGTGAACTAGGAGCCTCAAATTCCATTATGTTAGGCATCTCTTTGGTAGAGATGGTTGATACTATTGGCAGCGCCTCTTCTAGGGGTTGAGCCTCTTCCAGGGTTTGCTTCCCTTTGTATTTCTATTTAGCCACGATAAGTGGTGTTGTTGGTGAAGGACCAGATGATGAAGATGTACTTAGCTGGGGTTTTGATGGATTTATCACTAGTGGTGCTTGCGAAATTGGACCCTGTCTAGATGGATTTAACTGAAAATACAAGTGCGTCGATGGAAGGGTCGATTGCAGCATCAGCTGCACTGCATTGCAATATTTGAAGGGTTATAAGTCTACCGAGACTACATGTACTTCTCCTTCAAATGTATACTTCAAACACTGATGAGCTATCAAAGGGACACACTTCATATCCCTAATCCTTGGCCGCCCTAGCAAGATGTTATAAGCCATATCGCCTTCGAAAATATGGCACAGTGTAGGTATCATATTTTGTTCTACTTGAATGGGTAGGACAATTGTGCCAACTATTGAGCATATCACATCATTGAATGCTTGTAGTGTATAGGTGGAAGCCATGATGTGAGAGGCTGGAAACTTTAGATGTTTCAATGCTACTATGGTAATGATGTTACTGGATGAGCTAGTGTCTATCAACACCCTCTTATACGGGATCCCGTTGACCCACGTGATAATGTGCAAGGGTGGATCTGCCATATCATCAGACACTGATTTAACTTCATCCTCTTGAAAGGTGATGACTGGCTTCGTGCATCGTTTGACATGTCCCACAAAATTGTTGAAGGAATTCGCTTCGTGGGGCTGCAACTTGATGGCTTTCAATATCTCCATTAGAGCTTCCCGATGGGGTGTTGATTGCTGTAGAAGCTCGTATATGGAGAGCCTAGCCGACATGGTCCTCAAAATCTATGTGAGTTTGGTTCGAATCATGGTCACGGGTCTAGGCAAAGGTAGCTGCATAGGATTCTATTGAGGTTGTGACATCGATGGAACCTCTCTTGTGACTGCCTCGGGGGCAACTCCTAGGTATCTCTTGTTCCTAGTCACTATGCTTATCATTCCTACATACTCTTGCATAGGGAAATTTTGTTGCACCTCATTGACTTGAAGGGGTTTTGCCTGTGCCTCATGGGCAGGAAAGGGGTCTTTGAAAACTCCCATTTGTTGGTTGTTTGGTGCTATGGGGTTGTCCACTACCAACGTCTTATTGTCAAGCAGGTCTTGTATCAATCCTTTGAACTTCCAAAATGCATTCAGGTCATGTCCCTTTCGCCTGTGGAACCTACAATACAAGTCCTCTCGATATCCCTTAGGCTTGGGAGCATTAGGATCTATGGTTTGAATCTTTGGAAGGTTGATCAAGTTTACCATTGACAAGTGGTCAAATAGGGAGTCCCTAGACTCCGTATAAGGGGTGTACTGTCGCCTAGGGTGACGTTGCTAATTTTTCTCTTGCTTTTGGTTTTTTGTTTCATAATTATTAGGAGATACTGCTTGATAGTTAGCCTTTTGAGGCTGTATTTCTTATGCAGGCTTAGGAACATTTATAGCAACTTGATTAACCGTAGTAGGTTTTTGTTGCGTAGTCCCTATTTTTGTGTTCTTGTTCCATTCTTTCTTCTTAGGTTTGGCAATCTCACCATCCTGTATCTTGATCTCTTCAATAATTTTGGCTTGTGCCAGAGCTTCCTCTAAGGTGGCATATTGTTACAGCTGCAATAGCACAGAGATCGATCTCAAACAACTTCATGAGAAATTTTGTGTAAGGTCAGACATAGGAGGGAGGTAGGGTAGCTTGGAAAGTAAAGTCCACTAATTCCTATAGGCCACCATGGTCTCTTCCTCATACTACCTGAGGCTGGCCAGGTCACTTAGTGACGCCTTCTTCTTGGTGTTGAAGGCGAAGCATTCGAGGAACACATCCACTAACTGATCTAAGTTATGGATGTTGTGCTTCAAAAATTGAGTGAACCAATCCGAGGCAGGGCCCATGAATGTGGTTATAAATGTCCTTAGCAATAATGCATCATTGTCCTGAATGCCAAAACATTGGCTCAAGAATCTGGTCACACGCTCTTGGGAATCCTCCTCACCCTTAAATATTGCCAACTAAGGCATCTTGAAGTGTTCGGGGGAAGGGGGTGCAGGCACTAACGGATGCACAAGATGACTGTGAAGTTGGCATAACGTGGGCTTTTGGGGCCTAGAAGCTTTGGTTTCCATAGACTCCAAACGCTCTAGCAGTGCTTTGTATGCATCAAAATATTTAATCTCTTCCTCTTTAGTTTGCTCTCATTGTGGGTTGTGGGAGACTTGAGGCCTATGGGGGGGTGGCCGGATAGCAACCCCTCCACCTTGGTAGGGTGTTTTGGCCTGCTCTACTTCTTGTTCATACTCCTCGTAAACTTCCTGAGGAGTATCTAGGTAAGACCTATGACCGTGGGTGGGTCCCCGTGGAGGGTACCCATCGTTGTTCTAGGGAGTGGCCTCCCTCTAGGGTCTAGGGGGTCTCGGAGGCAAAACTTGATAAGGTCATCGAGACCTATCTCACACCAAGTGATTATGCCTCCCATATGGTTCTGCTCTTTGGGTGTGAGGGGTTGGAACCCTATCATTTGGGTTATGAGGTAGCTCATCTATTTTGCGCTAAATGTGCTCCTTTCTAAGGTAGTATAGATGCTCTAGCTGCTGTTGATCTTGCTCAAGCCGCATGATCTAGGCTTGGCGGGTGGCATGTCTAGCGACTTCCAGGTAAATTTGTTCTGCCATCTTAAGTCTTGGAGGCCTAGATGCCTCTCCTATGCATTTACCTTGATCACGATGATCCAAGATCTTAATGGGTCACTTCCCTCTGTCAAGGTTGGCAACATTTACCTGAGGCTCTGGCCTCAGTGGGTGACCATGGTGCATAGCAGGTGTGGAAGCGCATGGCTCTCATGTTGTACATTTTTGTCAAGGAATGTAATGGTCTTCCTTGTGCTCCCTTTTGTATGTGTGAAAGGGGTGGGTGGAGTTAGCTTGGCCTACTTGAAGAGCCCTACGCTCTAGGGTTTGTCTATTGGTTCTAACAGTGATGGGGGGCAAAGGAGGGATGCCATAGTCATGTGGCCTCTCCTCATGGACACTATGCTGCTCTAGCGCTTCATCGCACGGTGGCCACTCATATCAAGCTTCTAAAGGAGCTTTCTTGTCTATGTTGAGCGCCACATGTAAGGATTCTTCTTGAAAGGGTCTATGATGAATGGGCATATCCCCCAAAGGGGTGTCCCTATAGTACCACCTTGACATGGAATGACGCGGACTCTCTTGTGGGTTAGGATGCCAAGGCGGTATGACCAAGTCCTTAGGGCTATAGCAAAGGTGACTTGTCCCCCCTTGTACACTTTCTACAGCTTCTGCCCTTGATTGGGCTTGGCTACAGTGTACACCATGGTGTTGCTCTTCTACAAACTAAATATATTTTTATCTCTTTTTATGATTTTTTTTATGCTACACTAAACAAAAAAGAGCACACACATACACAAATAGTGATTATCTCGTTTAAATATTGAGAGTGTGTCCTAAACCTGGTTTAGTGTGTTTTGTTTTTTTATTTTTTATTTTATTTTTGAAGGTTTTTGTAAAGAACATTTAAATGCAAAATGAGGGCTCTTATGACTCCCAAAATTGTTTGCCCCTTCGATATACCATTTCCAGGCTGATATACCAACCTCTCTATATACCCGACCTTACGTGAGGGAAACTATAGGTACGTGAGAGCAGATGGTACATGGAACATATGCAGTACGGAAAGGGAATCACCCTGTTTATGACACCTACCATAGAAGACTTATCCTTGTGCATTGGGAATCACCCCAACTACACTCGGTCAGCTTTCATCAGGATTTACGTCTAGCAATAGTAGCGATCGGGGTTTATGAATGCAAAATTCAATCCAAGGTGGTGATGAAATCCATTGTTGGTCTTGATCAAGGGCTGGGGTTTTACAACCAGCTCATTGCTATTTAATTTTTCATGTGGTGTGTGGGGTTCTTTTTATTTTGCATGGAACAAAATAAACATGCAGAAAAACTTTTCCTAAGCATGCAAAAGGAAACCAAAAAAATAAAAAAAATAATAACAAAAAATGACAGGAAAAGTTCAGGACTCTTACCTCTTCTCTGCCCGAATCTGTCGGTTCTGAGTTTCTACCCAAAAACTTCATAGACTAGAATTCATCCCAGGATTAAACTAATTATAGGACTGTATTCATCTCAGGGTGGGATGAATTCGTATTCGTCAGTGGGTGAGACAAATTACAGCTCTGTATTCGCCCTCTAATGGAACGAACAGCAGTCAGCGCATGAAAACGTGGTACATGCAAGCAAAAAAATCCAAGTTTGGATCAGATATCTGATCTTAAAAATAGAGGACAAGGTCCCACCATTATTTCCACTAAAATCATGAGGATACGGAAGCAAAAAGGAAAGCGAATATGCGATGCAAACGGAATCGAACTTAGCGCTAAATCCTAGAAACTTGAAAGTGCATGAAAAGAGGGAAAGGCATGAGCGAATCAAAATGAAACAAATATGAATAAAGAAGAGATCCCTTTTTATTGATATGTTTCAAAATTGGTTACAATGCGTATCCTCCCATTTCAAGGGCTAGGGGCATTTAAGCGTGCGTTCTTGTTACATCCATGGGTGCCTTTCCTTCTTCCGCGTGCCCACATGTAAAATGGGTGGACCAAATATCACTGCCACTTGCATTGATGAGTCTTGACTCCTCACTACTCCTTCAATGTCCAAACCCTATGTTTAAAGGAACAAGAAATTTTCAGTAGCAGCTACGGATAAAACAAAGCATGCAATCCCCAAGCCTACGATAAGTAAAATGAGAAAAATGAATTAAACTATGACTAAAACAAGTCCAAATGCTCTAAAAATTTGACAGGGCCATCAAGGCACCACCAAGAAGGCTCTACAAAAAGAATAGTCAAGAAATTCCTCACCGATTTGAATTTGCTCTAGGGTGGGACGAATTCACCTGCAATAAAATGCCGAAAAGGTACTATCCAAATGACCTACCTAGGAAGTTCCAAAAGACCTACAAACTTGGGGTTAGCTAATTGGGTGTATTTTTGGAAGACCTATATGGTCATATTTTCCCAATTTAGCCTCCATCAATGGTAATTTTATGATGCTACCTGTAGGTTAGTAGAAGCGAGCAAAGCTAGAAATATGATCAAACTTGTTCAAAATGAAATGAAATTCAAATGACAACCTATCTAAGCATCATAGAATTGAATGAAAAAATGAAAGAAATAAAATCTACCATGGAATTCCCATCGCTCCAAAAGGGGGCGATTAGGATTATGGCAGTGTGGGAGGGGGCGCCCATGGGGCAAGTCGCCCACCGTTTGAGGCCTGATTTTGGCACCAATCCACTTGGGATGGGTCCAAAACCTCTTGTGTGGTATTGTAGGAAAATTTGGTGGGATATTGTGGCCAAATGTCAAGTTTTGGGTTCAAGATTCATCCTCCCAATAGTCACCCAATGACCTCCCCTCTAAAGGAGATCAAGGATGTGAAAGGTGCAAATCCAAAAGGTGTGAGGTATACGATAAAACAACAGCACTTTGTTGCTATAAAATGATAATTTTATCTATATTTTGGGGTGAGGAAACTCACCAATTTATAGACCTGGAGGTCTCTTGAAATGGGCATGCAGAGGTGCCACTTGGCAATCATGCCTTCCCAGGGGGAAGGCGATTCCTCGCTGAATAGGGACTTCATGATTGACCTTGTAAATGCCTCTAACGCTGAAAAATGCTCACCCATACTCCCATGCAATGAAGGAAGTGTTGAGTGGGGGGTCTAAGCTGCCATTTGTCAAGATTTGACTTTTTGCTTGTCAAACCTGCAATTCGCCCCACCCTGGAGCGAATCTAGAATTTGTCCCAGGGTGGGGCGAATCCTAGTTTGAATTCATTCCAAGGTGGAACGAATATTGAGAAAAGTTTTTGAAGGTGCCAAATTGATCTTTGACCTTTCAAAACTACTGTGAGAGTGGTTAGGACCACTGTTTAACCTCTGGGGGCTGCCCTTGGGGCTGTGTGTGTCAAAGCAATCAATTTTTGTAGTCACGTTATCAGGTTGGTGCTGTTTTGGTGTCTACACTTACCTTTAAATATTGGAATAAAGAATAACTTCCTTTTTTTAAATGAGATGATTGAAAAACTAATAGAATTCCTTTAAAGATTTGAATAAAACCACAACCATCGAATCAAGGAACCATTACCAAGCATAGAAGACTCCAACCAGGTGCTGACCATAGGGAAACAAAACACCAACTTTCCAAGAATGACCATAAATAATCAAAACACTAGATTCCAAAAAATAGACTTTAAAGAGACTCCTAAAACCAAGGTATAAAATATGACAGAAGAAATTTGACTTACTGGGAACAACCCAAGAAGCATCAATCCACGTCCTCCCTGAAAGGCCTACGAACATCAAAAATAAAATTTGCCCACCATCCAACCACAACATATTAAAAATATAGGAGAGATAAACATCTGCAAGACTACCTCCCCTCCAATAAGAAATCATGAAAATCATCAAAAAAATAAAAAGGGATATTATACTAGAATTGGACCCTGCCAACCCACAAAGGTCATAGGAACCTTGGCCAAGGCAATATCAATACTCTGAATTAATTAAGCCCTATAAAATTTCTAGGTAAGAGTCTAACACAAGGAATTTGAAATTTGAATCTCCCCCTTCTGTCTTGGACAACTCAAAAATCATGCCACCCACCAACACCACGAACTCAACTACACCTTGCCACACACTCAAGTCTATTCTCCATATAATTAACATTCAAACTACCTTTTAAAAAGTATTATGGTTTCTCCTCATTGGAATGATGAATCACCTTGATCAGAAAATACCTCTGCAAAATCATAAATCTTGGATAGGATGCTCCAATATTTACCATAATGTTCGTAACAACATTACCTTCCCTCAGTGCATGACGAATGTTGCACTTTGATTTTTTGATTAGATTAGACATCTTCCAACTAGCATAAATTGAGCTAATGAACATGTTAATTACATGTAAGGAGTCACCTTAAATGGTGGCATTGTGGATCCTGAAATATTTTAAAAGTGTCACTCCTTTCAAAGCATCCCTAGTCTCCATGAATTGATAATTTTGGGAACCGAGATTCTCAACATACACAAAAATTAGATCCTTGTTACTATCATGAATCACACTGCAAACACCCGAAATATATGGGTTTCCATTATATGCACCATAACATTTTAAATTGAGTCAACCTCCTAGTGGTGGGTCCAACTTTACCAAATTTCTCAGGTTAGGAGTAGGTGGGGCTCGGAGCTATAGATAAAACCCAAGCCACTCTTCGAGCTTTATCTCATTAGGACAGTGAACCTTCAAATTAGAAAAATATTTGAATGATGAAGAAGCATTCTCCACCACCTTCCCCAAGATCCTAAAAATCATTCTTTAAAAATCCCTCTCCTAATTTTTGAAAATGCTTGCATTTCGCTTCTCTAAAACTCCCCAGAGAATATGAGGGAGCAAAAATTCCTAGAAGCATTTGAGCTGAGACAAGGAGAATGGATATGACCATTGTTTAATGCAGTCCATAAATGAGTTAGACATTACCCAAGACACGCCTAGAGAATTGAAAATAAATGAACACATCTACTATAAAACTTGACAACTAAGTAGTAAGTGAGACATTGAAGAACACAAGCTTATACTGAGAGGGGGGTGAATAGTATAAGACCAATTTTTACTTTTATTTCCAAATATATGCAATGTATAGATAAAAATATCAACAACAGTAATAAAAGAAATGCACAAAACACCACCCACAATAGAGATACCATAATTTACATGGTTCACCCAATGTGGGCTACTCCACAATGAAAATATTTCACTAAAATTTCCTCAATCAAATTCTTGGGAATCATTTCCATATTATAATGTTTATGGACCTTTGTCCAAAAGATATACTAATCCCCTATATCAAGTTCGTATATCTCTATCCATAGGAGAACTCTTTCTTATTTTCTCTAGTTGGTGATCCTCTAGAAAACAACCACATCCTCTACACTGGCTTATGGATATCTCTCCACTAAAGACTCTTATCCCCACTCAGAATGCCTATCCTCACTACCCTAGCTAATGGATCTCTTTCCAATGGAGACTATTGTCCTCTCTACTCTATCACCTTTAAAGCTTTGTCTCAAGTTTGTACTAAACACAGTCCTTTGGTCTAGTACAAATTTGCTCAATCTCTATCTTTGGTCTGGTACAAACATGTCCTCAAATATGCACCAAAATAATCTCTCAAATCTACACTAAACACAGTCCTTTAGGTTATCACAAATTTATCCTTAATATCTATCTTCAAGCCTTACCTCAAATATTTACTCAACTCTATTGGATATTCCCCAAATATTGACTCAAGGTTTGAAAAAATCAATCAAATTTGTTCACAAGTATTCTCAAAGACTTGTCTCAAAGCTATCTTGTAAGCTTCCACAAAATCTCACACTATTCTATCCACAAGTCCTCTCTAGAAAATTTTCAATCTGCTCAGTAATTCCTTACAGAACTTATCAAAATATACTCTCAATATGTATTGTAATCTTCCATAAAATCTCACTTCAATTTGTCCACAAGTCCTCTCTAGAAGACTTACCTCAAATCTGCTCAACAAGTCCACATAGAACTTGTCCAAATCTGCTCAACAAGTCCACATAGAACTTGTCTAAATATGCTCAACAAGTCCACACAAAACTTGTCTAAATCTACTCAACAAGTCCACATAGAACTTGTCCAAATATGCTCAACAAGTCCACACAGAACTTGTCTAAATTTGCTCAACAAGTCCACATAGAACTTGTCTAAATCTGCTCAACAAGTCCACACAGAACTTGTCTAAATCTGCTCAACAAGTCCACACAGAACTTGTCTAAATTTGCTTAGCAATTCCACACAGAACTTACCCAAATATCATAGAAACATAAAGATAATTGTTAGAGACTCAATATGCTCTATACTCATCACAATGCTCAATCACTTTCAATCACTCTTTTATAAACATAAGGAGAATTTTTAGAGACTCAATATGCCTCAATTTCAAATCAATGGTCAATCACTTTCTCAACTCAATTAAGAAAATAGAATAGTTTATTTTATGGAACTTGAACAATCACTTCACACATCCACTTGACTAGGCTCAACCAACTCTACTCAACCAATCACTCAATGGAACACTCCTTTCTCACAAACCCTAGTCCAAGTATGTAAAAACCAACTCAAAATGTTTCCAAAAATGCTCAGCAATAAATTTCACATAACAATGATACTCATTGATCTTTTCAAACCCTAGATCAAGTTCTTTGCTCAAAAATTCACTTCAACAACAATTCTTATAGCAATGATACTCAAACCCTAGTTCAAGTTCTTCACACCATCAATGGCTTCAGTGACAATGCTAATCAAACAAGATTTCAATAACAACTCTTTATTCCAGAAAACCTTGAAGCATTAACTCAAACATACTTAATAAGGAAACCCTAATCTAGTCCTTTTTACTCCAAACTTATATTTTAGAAAACCAACCAATATAATTAACTATGGTAGAATGTGCTCATACCTTTTTCTTGATGATAAGGAATAGACCTCACAAATCTGCCACAACCATAAACACTTATTTTCCAAACTCAAGAAGGTTAGAAGATAAAATATTATTCCAATATTTCCTTAAAGATATTCCTTGGACCAAAATATAATCAATGCCTTATTTATTCCTTTTTCAATTACACTCAACAAATAATACATAGCAAAATACTTGGAAAAACCTTATCAACTCCAATCTTAGAATAGTGATCAACATCAAAAATTTGAGAAACTCCAAAAATAATTTTTATGGATAGGATCAGAGGAGAAAAAAAGGATACACCTCATAGGATGGACTAAAGTGTCTAGAACTAGGGAAAATGGAGGCTTAGGTCTGAGGAGAATTGCTCATATGAATTTAGCTTTACTAACTAAGCAGGCATGGCACCTCATTTCTGGTGAAGAAAATGAATGGACAATTATCATCAAATGAAAGTATCGTCAAAATATGCAATTTCTAAGTGACTCAATTCCAATCAGAGGTTCTACTTTTTGGAAAGCAATTCTCAATTGTAAGGAAATCATTAAAAAATGTTTAAGATGGATTTTAGGCAATGGTGAGAGGATAAATTGCTGGAATGATAGGTGGGATAAGGACGAACCACTTACACAATATCCTAACTTAGCCCAAATTAGAGATATCACAGAAGAACTCATTAGTAGAAAAGTCTCTGATTATATGGTTGAGGACAGAGGTAGAATGAAGTGGAAACAAATAAGGATTCAGGGATTTCAAGTAGAATCAAATGATCTTTGTAATATTCTTGAGAAATAGTTTATCCCTATGAGACCCAAGGAAGATCAAGTGAACTGGGATCCTACGAAAAATGGGTAATTCACTATTAAATTAGCTTACAAGCTTTTGCTTGATGACGAGGATTTTATCCTCCAAAAGGACCTAGTTTGGATAAAAAATTTAATTCCAAAAATTACTATAGTCTTTTCATGGCTGGTTATCCAAGGTAGAATTCTAACCATAGATAATATGATGCGTAAAGGTATTTGTATCACTAATCATTGTTATCTTTGCAGGGCTAATTGGGAGACCATTTATCACATTTTCCTTGAGTACCCTTTTTCCTTGACTGTCCGAAGTGGAGTTTTTCATGCCTTCAATATTTCTTCGGTTAAACCAGCCATCGTACTTGATTTGTTCATCTAGTGCCCTTACCCCTTTTCAATCCAAATACTTAGATACATGTGGAATTTTTGTTTCAATCACTATATTTGGTAGGTGTGGTTAGAAAGGAACCATAGAGTATTTAATGATTCTATCCATGATCATCAAACTAGAATTGATAGGATCTTATCCTTTGCCAATGAGAATGTGAACCTTATCCCTTTTGATAGCTATAAATCTCATCTATAGGAGACCACAATTGCTCAATATTTAAGCTTAAACTTGTCATATGGGTCTGTGCCTAGGGTAGTCAACCCCAGGGCCAATGTTAAGTGGTCCCCACCTCCTATGGGTTTGTTTAATCTTAATTTTGATGGAGTGGCCAAGGACAATCCTGGCAGAGTAGGTTTTGGTGGCATTGTGCGATATCATAATGGGAATATGATACTTGCATTTTTTGAATATTTGGAAACAAGGACGAACAATGAAGTTGAAGCTAGAGCTATGTGGAGAGGCCTTCAAATGACTCAAGACTTAGAAGGCAATTTGATCATAGAAGGAGACTCTATGAATGTTATAAATATCCTCAATAATTGGAAAACACCTCCTTGGAGGATTAAAACAATTGTTGAAGAGGCTAGGATCCTTTTCCAGGGAAGACAGGACAAAAAACTCCAACATGTCTTTTGGGAAGCTAACAAAGTTGCTAATAAGATGGCCAATTTGGGTGTCGATGGTGACAAAATTTTCAAATTGGAATACGGTGTCTTGAGTGAAGTAGAGGATCCTATTCAACAAGAATGCCAAGAATTATAGTCAAATTTACCAATAGGGAAGGAACTATAAGTTTGAAGGCTAGAGTATTCCCATCTCCTTTTTGAAATGGGCTCAAAATAAAAACTATCTGAGTTGTCAGTCTCGGTGGATGTTGTTTGGAAATACCACAAAGACTAATGGGGATAGTAACATGTCAGATAACATGGCTCCTAGTCATCTTAGTAATTTGGGGTTGGTTGATAATCACGGGGAAGGAAAGAATGACAATATAAGACTTCGAACTAGAGCCACGTGGACCACCAGATAGCCACCGCCATAAATCTAGCCAGCAGGTTCACTTCTCCAAGGCTGATTGGCCAAGATGGGATGTGGTCCCAAAACATGTCATATATGGAAGAAAGCAATTACCAAAGAATTATTAAGAGTAGCTGTAAATACAGAGCTTGTGGAAGTTTTTTTTAGTACTCTGCTATGTGTATCTACAATTTTTTGTTTCCCCACTATTTCAAGGAAGGGATCTGTGTCTGTTTCATTTTTTGTAATTATGATGCAGGTGTGTTTTCTTAGGGTATACACAAAATTTTGTATGGGAAGTTTATTTTTTATAATAGGCTATGTACCTTACTAGATGTAATGGCTTTGGTGGTATGTATATTTTACATATATAGGATCCTTAGTAAGGACATATTCATCAACAACCCTAGGCTAATTTTTGTAAAAGGTTTTGGGTCAACCTGTAAAACCTGGTATTAATGCTATAGTATCTTATCTACCAAAAAAAGAATAGTGATCAACATCCTAATATATCAACCACTCTTAAAATAATATCCACCACCATAGTATATTAACCACTCTTAATAATATTCAACACTATAGAATATCAACCAAACACTTTTCACTCCACACAAAACCTTTGAGCAAACAATATTAAAATTTTAATTTTTCCAAAACTTATAACTCTCTTGCAGCCTTAAAACCAAATAATAAATATGTAAAATTAATTTTTAAATTTCCCAACTAAACTTCCAAAAATTTTGAAGATCAAATATTCTGCATACCTTGTACTCCCCCCAAAAAGGGAATTCGACGTGACCCAATCCACTCTCTACTCTAAACTAAGTGCTATGTGCTTGGAAACTCACTACATGGGCTACGAAGGCCCACGTGAAGGAAGGATAAATACCCTCCTCTTATGCCTTCAACACTCCTCTTCTCAAGCGAGAATCATGTTTTCTCTCTCTCTTGGTTGCAGTGCTGATTACTTTGCTTGCACAATCTTCTTAGGTATGGTAAATATTAATGAGGTGGGTGCTCCCCCTTATATACTTGATTTGACATTCCTCCTCACGTTCACACTTTTCAAATTTGGATTTTTGAATTTCAAATCTAAAACCCACTCTAGGGTTTTAACCTTAACTTAAATTAATTTATAATTAATAAATAAATAAATTAATAATTAATTTTAATAACTTTTCAAGTTATGTAAATTAACTAATAAATTAATTTAAAAATAATTTATAATTGACTTTAAGCTTCTTTAGTACAATAAAATTATTATACTTTATTTTCCAATGGTTTTTATGAAAAACCTTTTATTTTCTCCTTCAATGGTTTTAATGGAAAACCTTTTATTTTCTCCTTAAATTTTTTTAATGGAAAACCTTTTATTTTCTCTTTCAATGGTTTTAATAGAAAACCTTTTATTTTGCTCCGCCAGGATTTTAATGAAAAACCTTTTTGGTCATGCTTCATAAGACATTATGAAACTCTTTTGGAACCAATCAATTGTATTCCTTTTGAGATCAATGACAAATCAAATTTTCTTACAAACTTGATCAAATTACCAAAAATATACCCCTTTGTCATTGATGGCAACCATTCTTTAAAAAATGCCAATACTTACTTTTTCTACTCCCCCTAAAGATCTGCTCCCCCTAACTGAAAGCTCTCCCCCTTCTTCAAATATCTCCCCCTTGACATCAATGACAAAGGGTCACCCTTGGGGCTTGGGGATAAGAATGAGTCTCTTAGCTTAGCCCCTCCCCCACATCCTCTTGAGGTGGTTAATTATGGGGTGGGAGTATTTCTACTCCCAAAAAGCACTATTCTTTATCTTTATCCTCTTTCCTTCTTATCTGAACCTTCTGTCTCCTTTGACATTTTTCCATGTCCATGTTCCTTTCCATGTCTACATTCCTATCCCTATTCATGTTCTTGTTCCTATTCTTGTTCATATCCATGTTTTTGTTTATGTTCAGGTTCATGTTCCTGCTTGATTCTAGAATGTCTGCTCTATACCACTTTGTTGTGTGGCCATCATTATTGTACTTATAACACTTAATGTTTTTATTCCTTGGAGGTGCAAATGTATTAGAATTTATCCGATTGAAGCCATATCCTCTTCTATCATAAACCTACAATTCATTACCTTGTGATCAAAATGATTACATGAGTAGCAATACCCATGGAAAAATTGTATGTTCCCATATTCTTGTCTTCCCTATGTCCTGCAGTGTGAAGCCATATACCCAGACCCGTGACATGAAAAGCATATTCAATTGAAGTTTTCTTGTCTTGACCTCATTGGTATCTTAATCTCCCTTGACATATTCTGATTGGTGTTCCATTCGTATGACCTATTCTGATTTTTGTTCCATATGTATCTTGTTTCTGCATTATTCATGTTCTTGTTGAACTCTCTATTGTCCAACTCATCCTCAGATGTCTCACTCTATTTTAAACTAACTTCTTCTGAAGTATCTTCTTCTCCAAAACTTGAGGTTTAATTTCCTTCCCATTTATTTTGAACCTATTCAAATCCAAGATATATTTTTATTGATGTAGGATTTTCTCTGTTGATGAACTTATCCAAGTTCTTTGAGTTATTTTTGAACCCTTTTAGCTTAACATTGGAGCCTTCTAAATATTTTATAAGTAGTGCCACTTCTTTTGCTATATTTTCACATTCTAAGGTCTTTGGTTCTATCTTATCCTTGAACCTTTTTGCCTTAGCCTTTGATTTTTCTAAATCCTCTATAAGAAGTCTTCTCTCTTCATCACATTATTAAAACTAAATTTCAAGTTTAGAGTGCTACTTTCTTACCTTATTTATTGTGTCAAGGGCATAAATAAGTTCTCTCTTGAGATCATATTCATTCTCTTCTGAATATTCCTCTATTTTCTTACTTTTGTCCACATATTTATTTTCTATTGACTTTTCTTTTGTAGAATCATCTACTCCTTCTTCTAATGCCATTAGAATATTCTCTTTTGGTCCTTCAAGTGTATCTTCATATTCATCATCACTGAAACTATAACCATCCCTTGTACAACTATATTCAAGATGTCCAAAGTTACCACATATAAAACACTTGAGAATTATTGGAGTCCTTTTCTTAACTTGTTCTTTTTCTTCAATCATAAAAGAACTTCATCTCTATAATTATCTAAAAGGATAGCATCACTATCACTTGAGTACTTACTTACCTTATATGCATAGTAGCTTCTCTTTTGCCTTTGAAATAACTTTTTTCCTTGTCCGCTTTGTCCATATTTGCTTTTCTTTTGGTGCCTATATATTTCTTATTCCCTATTTTTATGATCCTATTTTTCTTCACCATTTTTATTCTTGGCTTCTTGACAATCTATTGCAAAATGTTCATACTTTCTACAATTGAAACATTTAACATATTTTAGATCTCTAGATTTTCTGTAGTCCTTATCTCTTCTACCATAATTAGCTTCTTCATCACTGGATGACTCATTGCTTGATTCTTTGTTCTTACCCTTTATTTTTTTACTACTTTGAATGATGCTTCCTTCTAGAGAATGGGACATTTTGTTCTTATCTCAAATGTTGTGAGCATACCAAGACACATATCTCTTGTCAAAGTATCACTATCTATTGCCATTTCTATAGCAAAAACCTTTTCACTAAATATTTTTGGAAGAGTTCTTAATATTTTATCACAAACATCAGATTCATCACTCTTCACTCCAAGTCCTTTCATATCATTAACAACCTCATCAATTGGAAGTAGATAAGCACTAAATTTTTCTTCATCCTTCATTCTTAAGTCTTCAAATTATCCTTTGAGATTTCGTATCTTTGATTTCTTGACACTTTTATCTCCTTCATATATATTTTGCAGCTTATCCCACATTTCTTTTGTAGTTTGACAATGCATAACTTTCATAGACTCTGTTCTACATAAACCTCTCAAAAGTGCATTCATTTCTTTTTAATTGTAATGATGTAGGAGCTTAACTTCCTTATTTGTAGTAGGATTAATAAAGAGATCATATCCAAATTCAACTGCTTTCCAAATTTCATTACCAAGTGCCATCAAGTAAATCCTCATCATCATACTCCAATATATATAGTCATTACCATCAAATAGTGGTGCTGAATTATTTGAGGACATATCCCTAGAATCCATTGTGTTCTTGTTAGCTTCTCCTTCAAGTTTTTAAACTCTTCTAAAGGAAACCGCTCTGATACCAATTGAAGAACACAAGCTTATACTGAGAGGGAGGGGTGAACAATATAATACCACTTTTTACTTTTTCTTTCCAAATATATATAATGTATAGATAGCAATATCAATAGTAGTAATCAAAGCAATGCATAAAACACAACACACAATAGAGACACCATAATTTACATGGTTCACCCAATTTGGGCTACTCCATAGGGAAAATAGTTCACTAAAATTTCCTCAATCAATTTATTCAAAATTATTTCCCTATTATAATATTTATGGACATATGTCCAAAGGAGATACTAATTCCCTATATAAATTTCATGGATATCTATCCATAGGATAACTCTTTCTCCCCTGCTCTAGCTAGTGATCCTCTAGAAAATAACTACCTCCTCTACACTGGCTTGTGGATATCTCTCCACTACAGACTCTTGTCCCCACTCAAAAAACTTATCCTCACTGCCATGGCTAATGGATCTCTATCCAATGGAGACTACTATCCTATATACTTTGTCACCTTCAAAGATTTATCTTAAATTTGTACTAAACACAGTCCTTTGGTATAGTACAACTCTACTCAATCTCTATATTTGGTTTAGTACAAACCATGCCTTAAATCTACACCAAAATATGCTCTCAAATATGTAGTAAATACAATTATTTTATCTAGCACAAAATTGTCCTCAATCTCTGTCTTTAAGCCTTACCTCAAATCTTGACTCAACTCTACTAGATCTGTCCCAAAACTTAACTCAAGGTTTGAACAAATCAATCAACTTTGCTCATAAGTCTTCTCAAAGACTTGTCTTAAATCTGTCTTGTAAGATTCCACAAAATCTCACACTAATATATCCAAGTCCTCTCTAGAACTTGTTGCTCAATAAGTCCTTACTAGAACTTATCTAAATCTGCTCTCAAAATGTATTGTAAGCTTCCACAAAATCTCACACCAATATATCCACAAGTCCTCTCTAGAAGACTTACTCAAATATGCTCAACAAGTCCACACTGAACTTGTCTAAATATTCTTAATAAGTCCACATAGAACTTGTCTAAATATTCTCAACAAGTCCACACAAAACTTGTCTAAATATGCTCAACAATTCCACACATAACTTGTCCAAATATGCTCAACAAGTCCACACAGAACTTGTCCAAATCTACTCAACAAGTCCACACAAAACTTGTCCAAATCTACTCAACAAGTCCAAGCAAAACTTGTCTAAATCTGCTCAGCAAGTCCACACATAACTTGTCTAAATATCATAAAAACATGAAGAGAATTTTTAGAGACTAAATATTCTCTATACTCATCACAATGCTCAATCACTTTAAATCACTCTCTTAGAAACATAAGGATAACTGTTAGAGGCTCAATATGCTTCAAATTGATCTCAATGCTCAATCACTTTCTCAACTCAATTCAAAATATAGAATGGTTTGTTTTATGGAACTTGAAAAATCACTTCACACATCCACTTGAATAGGCTCAACCAACTCTACTCAACCAATCAATCAATGAAACACTCCTTTCTCACAAACCCTAGTCAAAGCATGTAAACACCAAATAAAAATATTCCCAACAATGCTCAATAATAAATCTCACATAACAATGATACTCATGATCTTTTCAAACCCTAGGTAAATTTCTTTGCTCAAAAACAATGCTTATAACAATGATACTCAAACCCTAGTTCATGTTCATCACACCATCAATGGCTTCAATATAAATGCTAATCAAACAAGGTTTCAATAAAAACTCTTTATTCCAGAGAACCTTGAAGCATTAACTCAAACATTCTTAATAAAGAAATCCAAATCAAATCCTTTTCACTCCAAACTTATTTTTCAGAAAACCAACCAAACAACTTAATTATGGAAGAATGTGCTCATACCTTTTTCTTTATGATAAGGAATAGACCTCACAAATCTACCACAACTATAAACACTTCTTTGCCAAACTCAAGAAGGTTAGAAGATAAAATATTATTCCAATATTTCCTTAAAGATATTCCTTGGACCAAAATATAATCAATGCCTTTTTTGTTCCTTTTCCAATTACACTCAACAAATCATACATAACAAAATAATTAGAAATACCTTATCAACTCCAATATTAGAATAGTGATCAACACCCTAGTATATCAACCACTCTTAAAATAATATCCACCACCATAGGATATTAACCACTCTTAATAATATTCAACACTATAGAATATCAACCAAAAACTTTTTATTGCACACAAAACCTTTGAACAAACAATATTAAAAATTTAATTTTGCCAAAAATTATAACTCCCTTGCAACCTTAAAACCAAATAATAAACATGCAAAATTAATTTTTAAATTGTCCAACTAAACTTCTGAAAATTTTGGAGATCAAATATTATATATACCTTGTACTCCCCACAAAAAGGGAATTCGGTGTGACTCTATCCACCGTCTACTCTAGCCTAAGTGCTAGGTGCTTGGGAACTCACCACGTGGGCTATGAAGGCCCACATGAAGGAAGGATAAAGACCTTCATCTTACACCATCAACACTCCTTTTCTCATGTGAAAATCGTGTTTACTCTCTCCCTTGGTCACATCGCTGATTACTATGCTCGCACGATCTTATTAGGCATGGTAAATATTAATGAGATGAGTGCTTCCCCTTATATACTTGATTTGAAACTCTTCCTCATGTTGGCGCTTTTCAAAATTGGATTTTTGAATTTCAAATCTAAAACCCACTCTAGGGTTTTAACCTTAAAATAAATTAATTTATAATTAATAAATTAATAAATTAATAATTAATTTAAATAAATTTTCAAGTTAAGTAAATTAATTTATAATTGACTTTAAGATTCCTTAGTATAATAGAATTATTATACTTTATTTTCCAATGGTTTTTATGAAAAACCTTTTATTTTCTCCTTCAATGGTTTTAATGGAAAACCTTTTATTTTCTCCTTTAATGGTTTTAATGGAAAACCTTTTATTTTTTCCTTCAATGGTTTTAATGGAAAACCTTTTATTTTGCTCCATCAAGGTTTTAATGAAAAACCTTTTTGGTCATGCTTCATAAGACATTATGAAACTCTTTTGGAACCAATCAATTGCATTCATTTTGACATCAATGACAACTCAACTTTGCTTAAGAACTTGCTCAAATTTTCAACATGCATGAATTCCGAATACTCCTCACAGAGGAAACATCTATTAACCAGATTTAATCCTCTCTTCAATAAATTTTTAATAGTCAAAATTTATTCTACACTACAAGCCAATAAAATATATTGACTTTGGGAGTTATGTTTTTCAACCAAATATTTTGGGCTGGGAATTGGATGACTACCCCTGGAATCAATAACTCATACACCAACTGGTATTCAACATCCTCCTGCATTACTACATAGATCCTAAGCTCATCCAATAGGACACTACACACTCATAGAGCAACTACATCTCCAACAAAATGAGGAGGATTAAACTAGTATTTTTTGTCATTTTGAATCGAAAAGAAACATACCACTTTAACCATACCACAATCTATAGAAATCATGATTAAATCTCACTAATAAATTGTGATAGGGTGCTCCTTCAAATAGGAATCCTCCCAAAAGTCAACATATCTAACATTTATAATCACCCATTTGCAACTTTATTTTTAAAACTTCTAGGATTTCACAAGACTTTGCTGGAACACCGAACCACCACTAGGAAGGACATCTGATAAAATTTGTTGAAGTTTTATTTAGCTTTCAGGATCTCGCATCATTGGTGATCAACATTAAAATCTGCCTTCCAACCCAATTTTTCCACCAGGGCCTTATTCATATTATCCGCACTCTTCAAATTCAATCCTCCCTCTTTCTTTCTTCTACAAATATGATCTCAAGAAAATAAATGAAACTTCCCTTTCAACTCTGAGTTGGGCCACAAGAATACTTTAAAAATCCTGTCAAATTTCTTTTCTAATCTTCCTAGGAGATTGAAAAGAGATAAAAAATATAATGGTATACTTTGCAAAGCACTTTGGACCAACACAACCTTACCAGCTTGAATTAGAAGAGCTCCTTTCTAGGAATCCAACTTCTGCTACACTCTTTCAACCACGAGAGTCTAGAAAGAATCTTTAATTTGATCAAGGAAGAGTGGAAGATCCAAGTAGAAATCCATAAGAGCAGTTATCCTACAATTCAAAATTCTTGTAATTTTTTGTTAATGATCCATAGGAGTATTGATAAAGTAAAGGTTACTCTTAATTAAACTAATCTATTGACCAGTCAACCTCTCATAACAATCAAAAAAAGATTTTATTCCTATAGAAATAATAACCGAAGGAGCACACGATAATAGAGTATCATCGATAAACTATTGATGGGATATCAGTCTACACGATAAATCAAGATGAAGACCAAAATCATTATGTCACAACATCAACGATCTCCCCAAGGCATATACCATTAGAATGAATAAGAAAGAGAAAACATGATCACCTTGAGGGATACCACAACAAGAATTAAAGAAGCCCGTAGGTGAACCATTAACAAGGACTAAGAACAAAGAAATCGTAACACAAGATTCTACTAGTTTTAACCAAACATAATCAAAACTAAATGTCCTCAACATCCTAAAGAGGAAAGGCCATGAAACCTAGTTGAAAGACTTTTTCATATATAGGTTAAGAAAAAAATTGGCCCTCCCATTTTTATAAACTAAATGCATCAAATCATGGATGACAATAGCCCCATCCAAAATCTATCTCCTAGGCACAAACCCAATTTGAGCATTGTCAATCAACAATGAGATAAAAGGCTTAATTCTATTAGCTAATACCTTGGAGAGAAATTTATAGACCGTATTACACAATTTGATCAATTTGTAGTCATTGAAATAATAAGCTTCCATGCTTTTGGAAATAAGAGCTATAAAGGTAAAGTTTAATGTATTTAGAATAACCATGGATATTTGGATGTCTCTGATCACATTACACAAGTCTTCTACACAAATAACAACAAAGGAAAACCATCTCCTCTCCTCATGGGGGGCAAAGGTGTTAAACAACGAACTAGTTGTTTATTGAATTGTGCTGCAGATTAAATAATGGTTATAATGAACAAATTGTCGGAGGTTGCCAAACCAACCAGCTACAATAGCAAATTGTTATAACAAGATAACAAATGCGTAATAAGACAAATAATGAAATAGTAAATAGTATAACTACGCTAACATCCCCCCTTATTACATTATTTGGGTAATAGGATGACTACTAGCTATACTAACATCCCCCCTGATTACATCATTTTGCAATACAAAAAGAGATGCGAAAAAATTCAAATTTGACACATCCAAGTGCCTTAGTGAAAATTTCTGCAACTTGAGCATCGGTGGGAATGTGTTGAAGCTAAATTCGATGCTTTGGAACTTCATATCGAATGAAATGACATTGTGTGTCAATGTGCTTTGTTCTTTCATGATGGACTGGATTCTTGACGAGGTTCAGAACACTCTGATTGTCGCAAAACAAGTGTATTGGAGAATTTGATGGATGGCCCATACTTGTCAGAATGCGACGCAACCATATCACTTCGCACACAACTTCACGTGCGGTGCGATACTCTGCCTCTATTGATGAAATAGCAACCACCTGTTGCTTCTTGCTGTGCCAAGAGACAAGACCAGATCCCAGATGAAAAATGTATCCAGAAGTTGACTTGCGATCATCAAATGATCCGGCATAGTCGGAGTCCGTGTATCCTTGCAAGAAGAATTTGTTGTTCCTCTTGTATTCTAGGCCATATTCCATAGTACCATGGACATAGTGAAGAACACGTTTTGCTGCTTTCCAATGAGTGGTCTTAGGCTCCTGCATGAACCTCGAAAGATAGTTGAAAGCAAATATGATATCTGGCCTAGTATTGGTCAGATATATGAGACTCCCAATCAACTGTCGATAGAGAGTACCATCTACCTAAGGTGAATCATCATATCGTGATAACTGAAGTCCATTCTCCATCGGAGTTGCCATTGGCTTGCAATCAGTCATGCGATATTTTTCCAGCAATGTCTTGGCATATTTTTTTTGAGACACTTTGATGGAGTGCTCCTTCTGGCTGAATTCCAGACCAAGATAGTAATGGAGAAGTCCGAGATCTATCATCTCAAAATATTTACACAAGTTTCTTTTGACAGTAGAGATCATAGTTTCTGAACTCCCTGTAATGAGCAGATCATCCACATAGAGTACAAGCAACACTATCTCGTAACCCTGTTTCTTAAAATAGAGGTTTGCATCCGACGGACATCTCTTAAATCCATGCTGCATAAGGTGATTTTCCATTTTTATATACCAAGCTCGAGGAGCTTGTTTCAGACCATATAAGGATTTGACCAATTTGCAAACCTTCTGATCTTGGCCTTCCACTTCAAACCCTTCTGGCTGAGTCATGTAGACTTCTTCTTGGAGATCACCATTTAGAAAGGCACTTTTGACATCCATCTGGTGAACTTTCCACCCATATTGTGCTGCCATAGTACACATAACTCGAATTGTGGTCATCCGAGCAGTAGGTGCAAAAGTTTCCTCGTAGTCAATGCCTTCCTTTTGAGCATAGCCCTTTGCAACAATATGGGCCTTATGCTTATCAATTGTTCCATCTGCCTTGTACTTGACTTTATATACCCATTTGCAGCCAATGGGTTTCTTTCCATGTGGCAAATCAACAAGATTCCAAGTTTTATTTTTCATCAAAGACTCATACTCTGTATCCAGAGCGGCCTTCCACTGAGGCTCACTAAGAGCATCTTGCACTAATGCAGGTTCAAGATCATCTATGGTAGACATGAACGCCCTGTCATCATCAATATCCATATCCTCTACTTCTGTACATGGAGTTACAGAAAGTTCCTCAAAAGATTGACAAAGATCATCAACCTCACCAGTTTCTTTGGCTTCTCTTTCCTTTTGAGCCATACTGCGTGTACGAGGTCTATCCAAGTTCAAATTGGGAGGAGTGGATAAATTTGCGTCTCTGATTGTATTTGTACACCATTTTGGGTTCTTCTTCGATGGTGGTGAAGAAGATGTAGAAGGACCTCCTGTCTATGTTGACGAAGGAATCTTCTCTTCCTTAGATTCCACAAGATCTAGGTGTACTTTAGATGTGCTCTGTGATGTGAAAGCTTCATCAAAGACAACATCTCTATCGATATGAATTTTCTTGGTCAAAGGATCTATCAAATGATATCCTTTATAGTGCTCATCATAACCAAGAAAAATACATCTCAGTGTTTTCTCATCTAGCTTCTTCCTTTTCTCTTTCGGTATGTGCATGAAAGCGTGACATCCAAAAATACATAGATGAGATATGGAGGGTTTTCGACCACTCCATGCTTCCTGTGGAGTCATTCCTTTTAGGGCCTTTGTGGGTGCCCTATTCAACAGATATACCGCAGCTGGTGACAACTTCGCCCAATATTGTTGCCCAAGAGTAGCTCCTGTGAGCATACAACGAACCATTTCCATGATAGAACGAGTTCCTTCTCTCGGCAACTCCATTTTGTTGAGGAGTATAGGCAGCTTGTTAACTGTCTCTTGATTCCATGCTTATATAAGAATGCAGAAAATTCATTAGAGGTAAACTCCCCCCTCGATCTGAGTGGAGGATTTTAATAGAAGCTCCTGAATCCTTCTCAACGGATTTCTTGAACTGTTGGAAAAATGCGAAAGCTTCAGATTTCATTTGGAGAAAGAAAACCCACATCTTTCATGAATAGTCATCTACGAATAACTGAAAGTACCTCTTCCCTCCACAACTGTTGGGTGTGAAATGACCACACAGATCGGTGTGAAGTAACTCCAGAGGTTTTCGTGCTCTTGTTGAGCTTTTCTCAAATGGTACTCTATGCCGCTTTCCCGCTAGCAGCCGGAGCACACTGGCAATGTGGCGAAAAGGGAAGGAAGACCCTTTACCATCTCATACTTA
The DNA here is from genome assembly GCA_028583015.1 of Wollemia nobilis. NCBI lineage: Eukaryota > Viridiplantae > Streptophyta > Pinopsida > Araucariales > Araucariaceae > Wollemia > Wollemia nobilis. The sequence goes on from JAQPPZ010002200.1 coordinate 4,046,892, forward strand.
CTAAGCTCAAGTAAGTAGCCAGAACTAAGATGCCCATATCTCTTGTGCCATAGGGAAGTTGCCTCCTTGGTAGAGATAGTCATGGCAACATGTGGAGTAGAGATAGCATCTAGGGCAAATAAGCCATGCTTATATGAAGCTGTTGCAATCTGTTTACCCTTCTTGGTAATGGTACAACACTTCTTGCCATTCTCAACATGAAAGTTGACAACCATATTTCTATCCAGGATTTGTGTGACTGACAGCAAATTGTTAGCCAATCTCGAAACATAGAGGACTTTATCAATATGACACTTGCCATCAGGAAGAGTGACTGAAACTGTACCCTCTCCCTGAAACCTGTAGGTTTTATCATCAGAAATGGTGACAGGTTTGCCCTCTTTGGCCATGAATGATTCAAAACATGTTCTGTCACCGACCATATGTTTGCTAGCTCCGTAATCGACATACCGGATAGGATCCCTCTCGTGTGGAATCTGTGGTAGTCATGAGCACCTTGTGTGCCCATTCGAATCCGAGTCGATTCTTCAACAACAACATTCACCGGGGTTGTTGGTTTTTATTTTGTGGTTTGTTTTGGCCTTTCGCTTGTTCTTATGCCAACACCGGTTGGTATCATGGTTGTCTTTCTCACGGATCTTGCACCACCTCTTCTTCTATTGAGGTTGTTTGCCTTTTCCTTTCGTATCCTCTTGAGAATTTCCTCCTTTCTAAAATTTGCCTCCTTTTTGCCCATTACCTTTCTTCCTAGAACCCTTCCTGTTGGTGTATAGGGCTGTATTGGAAGAATCATCCTTGTGAAGTTGGCGTGCCTCCTGTTGTTGAAGCAGATTGACCAACTCGATGTAGGTAATTTGTCATTGAGACACCTGGATGGAGGTGATCAACATATCAAATGAAGAAGGCAAAGCTCTCATCACAAGTGAAATGAGAAGCTTTTCATCCACAGAATCTCCCAAAGAATTCAATTTCTCTTTCAATTCAAACACTCTACACAAAAAGAGTTCAACTGTTTCACCCTGTCTCAAACTCAGGTTATGAAGTTGTTGTTGAAGATGAAGAATGGTGGAATCATTCTTTCCCTCATAGATGGTTCTAAGGGCATCCCATGCCTCTTTACCACTTGCTTTGTCACCTATATGAGGTTGCACTTCATCCGAAACAACAAACAAAATGAGCACCTTTGCTCTACCGTCTTTCTTGTCAAAAGCTATCTCGATCCGCGAAAGGACCTGTGGATCCTGCTGTTGGTGAAGGCCTAGTTGTTACTCTAGTAACAATATCCCACAAATCTTCCATTTGGAGAATTGCCTTCATCTTATGTTTCCATGGTGTATAATTTGGACCTTTCAATAACTGATGAGGATCAGTCATCAACTTTGCAACAATGGCCATAGTGAAGGTTCCTTATATCACCAATTGGTCCCCCTTTCGATATACCTTTTGCTAGGCCATTATACCATACAAAATACCCGCCCTTACGTGAGGGAAACTATAGGTATTTAGAAAGATCAACAAAAATCACCCGCCCTTATGTGAGGGAGACTATAGGTGAGTTTTAGAGATCATATGATACGTGGAACATAAGCGGTACTGAAAGGGAATCGCCTTGTTGATGGCACCTACCATAGAAGATTCTTCTCATGCGTGGGGCGTAACTTCCCCTAAACACTATGAAGAATACTTTGTCAAGATTTATGCCTAAACACAAGAACGATTAAGGGTAGTGGATGGAGTAAAAAAATGCAAAAATGGCAAACTTATCTCTCCCCGAAGATTTATAGAGAACAAGCTCAGACATCGTTGTAGTAGCTATATTAGGTGACGAATACAGTAGCCCAATCACGACAACTTTACCTGTAAGTGCTGGCCAGAGGTATAACAAATACCAAACGCTGTAGTGCAATAAATTGCATGGATGGGTTTTAATTATTCCGGGGACTTAGGGAGTGTATTTGATTTTTTTTTAACTTTTAATGAAGTAGTGCAAAAAATGAAATATGCAACATACAACATAAAAAGTGCCCACAAGAATTAACCCACAAGGTGTCGGGCGCAGCCGAAAATGCACCTTTTACAATTTGCCAAAATGCTTTTTCAGAAAATTACTCACATTCCCCCTTTGATTTTTTGAAAAAAATATCCCCCCTTAAAAAAATCTCTTTAACAAAGCATTTTAATAATTATTATATATTTAAAGTTAAAATAAATAATTTTAATTTATATAGTTTTAAAACCTTATGAAAAAATAAATTAAAAATTAAATTTTAATTTATAAAGTTTTAAAAACTATAAAAAATAAATTAAAATTAAAAATTTTAACTATAAAATAATAATTAAAAAAACCTTTGCAAAAAAAATTATACCTTTCAGGGGGAAGTCGGCGGGATTTGAACCCCCGACCTTCAGGCTCCCTGAGCCTTACCGCACAGCTCACTGCCAAGTGAGCTAGCGGGCTGATCCATTTGGAACAGTGAAGCCCCTCGTATTTGAGCTGCTGCCCGAGTGCAGCTTCCTCCTCTGCAAATCGTGACCTCGCTGCTGCAGCTTCCTTCGCACGTTTTTTTTCTACGTCTCTCTTCTTTTTTTTTTTACCCCCGCGACGCAGCGCGTTCAACGGGGGGGGGATTCTTTTTTTTTTTTTTAAACAGGGGGGGCTGCGTCCTCCAGCGGATGGGATGCGCGTAGGGCTAACGTCGGCCCTGCGTCCTCCCGCCTGCACGGCTGCGTTCGTCGTAGCCTGCGCGCTGGGGCTAGACTGTGCGGATGCTCCCACATCGCAGCCTGTGCGGCTGCGTTCGTCGTAGCCTGCGTGCTGGGGCTGGACTGCGCGGACACTCCCGCATCGTAGCCTGCGCGCTGGGGATGGATGCAGCCTGCGTGGCTGCATTCGATCTGCACAGACGCAGCGGTGGGGCGCGGCTACGTTCAGTCTGCGTCCAAAGCAGGGACGTCGCAGGCTGGGTCCTGCGAATTTTTTTTTTTTTTAGAAAAAAAAAAAATTAATCACGCGATTGCGTGAATTAAAAAAAAAATCACGCAATGCAACCTGCTCCCAGAAACCTTCAGGAAAAAAAATAGCACTCCCTGCAACCAGCTTCCGCCTCCAGCCTCCTCTCACTGCTCCTTGCAATCTGGATCTGATGCCATGTTAAACATCGAACTAGATGTTTATTGAATTGTGCAGATTAAATAATGGTTACAATGAACGAATTGCCGGAGGTTGCCAAACCAACCAGCTACAATAGCAAATTGTTATAACAAGATAACAAATGCGTAATAATACAAATAATGAAATAGTAATAGCATAACTATGCTAACAAAAGGAGGGATGCCATAGTCATGTGGCCTCTCCTCATGGACACTATGTCGCTCTAGCACTTCATCGCACGGTGGCCACTCATATCAAGCTTCTAAAGGAGCTTTCTTGTCTATGTTGAGCACCACGTGTAAGGATTCTTCCTGAAAGGGTCTATGATGAACGGGCATATCCCCCAAAGGGGTGTCCCTATAGTTCCACCTTGACATGGAATGACGCGGACTCTCTTGTGGGTTAGGATGCTAAGGCGGTATGACCAAGTCCTTAGGGCTATAGTGGAGGTGACTTGTCCCCTCTTGTACACTTTCTGCAGCTTCTGCCCTTGATTAGGCTTGGCTACAGTGTACACCATGGTGTTGCTCTTCTACAAGCTAAATAAATTTTTATCTCTTTTTATGATTTTTTTTTATGCTACACTAAACAAAAAAGAGCACACACATACACAAACAATGATTATCTCATTTAAATATTGAGAGTGTGTCCTAAACCTGGTTTAGTGTGTTTTGTTTTTTTTGTTTCTTTTTTTATTTTTGAAGGTTTTTGTAAAGAAAATTTAAATGCAAAATGAGGGATCTTATGACTCCCAAAATTGTTTGCCCCTTTGATATACCATTGTCAGGCTAATATACCAACCTCTCTATATACCCGCCCTTACGTGAGGGAAACTATAGGTACGTGAGAGCAGATGGTACATGGAACATAGGCGGTACGAAAATGGAATCACCTTGTTTATGACACCTACCATAGAAGACTTATCCTTGTGCACTGGGAATCACCCCAGCTACACTCGGTCAGATTTCGTCAGGATTTACGTCTAGCAACAATAGCGATCGGGGTTTATGAATGCAAAATTCAAGCCAAGGTGGTGATGAAATCCACCGTTGGTCTTGATCAAGGGCTGGGGTTTTACGACCAGCTCCTTGCTGTTTAATTTTTCACATGGTGTGTGGGGTTATTTTTATTTTGCATGGAAAAAAATAAACATGTAGCAAAACTTTTCCTAAGCACGCAAAAAGAAACCAAAAAACAAAAAAAAATAATAACAGAAAATGACAGGAAAAGTTCAAGACTCTTACCTCTTCTCTGCCCGAATCTATCGGTTCTGAGTTTTCCTCGAAAAATTCATAGACTAGAATTCGTAACAGGATGAAACTAATTATAGGACTATATTCATCTCAGGGTGGGACAAATTCATATTCGTCCCTGGGTGAGACGAATTACAGCTCTGTATTCGCCCTCTAATGGAACGAACAATAGTCAGCGCATGAAAATGTGGTACATGCAAGCAAAAACAACCAAGTTTGGATCAGATATCTGATCTTAAAAATAGAAGACAAGGTCTCACTCTGATCGCCACTGAAAGCATGAGGATATGGAAGCAAAAAGGAAAGCGAATATGAGATGCAAACAGAACCAGACTTAGCGCTAAATCCTAGAAACTTGAAAGTGCATGAAAAGAGGGAAAGGCATGAGTGAATCAAAATGAAAAAAATGTGAATAAAGAAGAGAGCCCTTTTTATTGATATGTTTCAAACTCGGTTACAATGCGCATCCTCCCCTTTCAAGGGCTAGGGGTGTTTAAGCGTGCGTTCTTGTTACATCCATGGGTGCCTTTCCTTCTTTTGTGTGCCAAAATGTAAAATGGGCAGACCAAATGTCACTGCCACTTGCATTGATGAGTCTTGACTCCTCGCTACTCTTCTGATGTCCAAAACCTATGTTCAAAGGAACAAGAAATGTTCAGTAGTAGCTAGAGATAAAACAAAGCATGCAATCCCCAAGCCTATGATAAGTAAAATGAGAAAAATGAATTAAACTATAACTAAAACAAGTACAAATGCTCTAAAAAATTTACAGGGGCATCAAGGCACCACCAGGAAGGCTCTACAAAAAGAACAGTCAAGAAATTCCTCACCAATTTGAATTTGCTCCGGAGCGAGACGAATTCACCTGCAACAAAATGCCAAAAAGGTACTGTCCAAATGACCTACCTAGGAAGTTCCAAAAGACCTACAAACTTGGGGTTATCTAATTGGGTGCATTTTGGAAAGACCTAGATGGTCATATTTTCCCAATTTAGCCTCCATTAATGGTAATTTGATGATGCTACCTGTAGGTTAGTAGAAGCGAGCAAAGCTAGAAATATGATCAAACTTGTTCAAAATGAAATGAAATTCAAATGACACCCTATCTAAGCATCATAGAATTGAATGAAAAAATGAAAGAAATAAAATCTACCATGGAATTCCCATTACTCTGAAATGGGGCGATTAGGATTATGGCAGTGTGGGAGGGGATGCCCATGGGGCAGGCTGCCCATCGTTTGAGGCCTGATTTTGGCACCAATCCACTTGGGATGGGTCCAAAACCTCTTGTGTGGTATTGTAGGCAAATTTTGTGGGATATTGTGGCCAAATGTCAAGTTTTGGGTTCAAGATTCATCCTCCCAATAGTCACCCAATGACCTCCCCTCTAAAGGAGATCAAGGATGTGAAAGGTGCAAATCCAAAAGGTGTAAGGTATACAATAAAATGACAGCAATTTTTTGCTATAAAATGCTCATTTTATCTATATTTTGGGGTGAGGAAACTCACCAATTTATAGACCTGGAGGTCTCTTGAAATGGGCATGCAGAGGCGCCAGTTGGCAATCATGCCTTCCCAGGGGGAAGGCGATTCCTCACTAAATAGGGACTTCATGATTGACCTTGTAAATGCCTCTAATGCTAAAAAATTCTCACCCATACTCCCATGCGATGAAGGAAGTGTTGAGTGGGGGGTCTAAGCTACCATTTGTCAAGATTTGACTTTTTTCCTGTCAAACCTATAATTCGCCCCACCCTGGAGCGAATCTAGAATTCGTCCCAAGGTGGGGCGAATCCTAGTTTGAATTCGTTCCAAGGTGGAACAGATATTGAGCAAAGTTTTTGAAGGTGCCAAATTGATCTCTGACCTTTCAAAACTACTGTGAGAGTGGTTAGGACCACTGTTTAACCTCTGGGGGCTGCCCTTGGGGCTGTGTGTGTCAAAGCAATCAATTTTTGCAGTCACATTATCAGGTTGGTGCTATTTTGGTGTCTACACTTACCTTTAAATATTGGAATAAAGAATAACTTCCTTTTTTTAAATGATATGATTGAAAAAATAATAGACTTCCTTTAAAGCTTTGAATAAAACCACAACCATCAAATCAAGGAACCATTACCAAGCATAGAAGACTCCAACCAGGTGCTGACCATAGGGAAACAAAACACCAACTTTCCAAGAATGACCATAAAGAATCGAAACACTAGATTCCCAAAAATAGACTTTAAAGAGACTCCTAAAGCCGAGGTATAAAATATGACAGAAGAAATTTGACTTACTGGGAACAACCCAAGAAGCAACAATCCACGTCCTCCCTAAAAGGCCGACGAACATCAAAAATAAAATTGGCCCACCATCCAACCACAACATATTCAAAATATAGGAGAGATAAACATCTGCAAGACTACCTCCCCTCCAATAAGAAATCATGAAAATCATCAAAAAAATAAAAAGGGATAGTATACTAGAATTGGACCCTGCCAACCCCCAAAGGTCATAGGAACCTTGACCAAGGCAATATCAATACTCTGAATTAATTAAGCCCTATAAAATTTCTAGGTAAGAGTTTGACACAAGGAATTTGAAATTTGAATCTCCCCCTTTTGTCTTGGACAACTCAAATATCATGCCACCCACCAACACCACGAACTCAACTGCACCTTGCCACACACTCAAGTCTATTCTCCATATAATTAACCTTCAAACTACCTTTTAACAAGTATTATGGTTTCTCCTCATTGGAATGATGAATCACCTCAATCAGAAAATACCTTTGCCAAATCATAAATCTTGGATAGAATGCTCCAATATTTACCATAATGTTCATAACAACATTACCTTCCCTCAGTGCATGACGAATGTTCCACTTTGATTATTCGATTAGATTAGACATCTTCCAACTGGCATAAATGGAGCTGATGAACATGTTAATTACATGTAAGGAGTCACCTTCAATGGTGGCATTGTGGATCCTGAAATATTTTAAAAGTGTCACTCCTTTCAAAGCATCCCTAGTCTCCATGAATTGATAATTTTGGGAACCGAGATTCTCAACATACACAAAAATTAGATCCTTTTTACTATCATGAATCACACCGCCAACACCCGAAATATATGGGTTTCCCTTAAATGCACCATAAAATTTGAAATTGAGTCAACCTCCTAGTGGTGGGTCCCACTTTACCAAATTTCTTGGGTTAGGAGCAGGTGGGGCTTGGAGCAATAAACCCAAGCCACTCTTCGAGATTTATCTCATTAGGACAGTGAACCTTCAAATTAGAAAAATATTTGAATGATGAAGAAGCATTCTCCACCACGTTGCCCAAGATCCTAAAAATCATTCTTTAAAAATCCCTCTCCTAATTTTTGAAAATGCTCGCATTTCGCTTCTCTCAAACTCCCCAGAGAATATGAGGGAGAAAAAATTCCTAGAAGCATTTGAGCTGAGACAAGGAGAATGGATATGACCATTGTTTAATGCAGTCCATAAATGAGTTAGACATTACCCAAGACACACCTAGAGAATTGAAAATAAATGAACACATCTACTATAAAACTTGACAAATAAGTAGTAAGTGAGACATTGAAGAACACAAGCTTATACTGAGAGGGGGGTGAATAGTATAAGACCAATTTTTACTTTTTATTTCCAAATATATGCAATGTATAGATAAAAATATAAACAATAGTAATCAAAGCAATGCACAAAACACCACCCACAATAGAGATACCATAATTTACATGGTTCACCCAATGTGGGTTACTCCACAATGAAAATATTTCACTAAAATTTCCTCAATCAAATTCTTGGGAATCATTTCCATATTATAATGTTTATGGACCTCTGTCCAAAAGATATACTAATCCCATATATCAAGTTCGTATATCTCTATCCATAGGAGAACTCTTTATTATTTGCTCTAGTTGGTGATCCTCTAGAAGACAACCACTTCCTCTACACTGGCTTATGGATATCTCTCCACTAAAGACTCTTATCCCCACTCAGAATGCCTATCCTCACTACCCTAGCTAATGGTTCTCTTTCCAATGGAGACTATTTTCCTCTCTACTCTATCACCTTTAAAGCTTTGTCTCAAGTTTGTACTAAACACAGTCCTTTTGTCTAGTACAACTTTGCTCAATCTTCGTCTTTGGTCTGGTACAAACATGTCCTCAAATATGCACCAAAATATTCTCTCAAATCTACACTAAACACAGTCCTTCGGGTTATCACAAATTTATCCTTAATATCTATCTTCAAGCCTTACATCAAATCTTGATTCAACTCTATTGGATATTCCCCAAATATTAACTCAAGGTTTGAAAAATTCAATCAACTTTGTTCACAAGTATTCTCAAAGACTTGTCTCAAATCTTTCTTGTAAGCTTCCACAAAATCTCACACTATTCTGTCCATAAGTCCTCTCTAGAAATTTTTCAATCTGCTCAGTAAGTCCTTACAGAACTTATCCAAATATACTCTCAATATGTATTGTAAGCTTCCATAAAATCTCACACCAATCTGTCCACAAGTCCTCTCTAGAAGACTTACCTCAAATCTGCTCAACAAGTCCACATAGAACTTGTCCAAATCTACTCAAGAAGTCCACATAGAACTTGTCTAAATATGCTCAACAAGTCCACACAAAACTTGTCTAAATCTACTCAACAAGTCCACATAGAACTTGTCCAAATATGCTCAACAAGTCCACACAGAACTTGTCTAAATCTGCTCAACAAGTCCACATAGAACTTGTCTAAATCTGCTCAACAAGTCCACACAAAACTTGTCTAAATCTTCTCAACAAGTCCACACAGAACTTGTCTAAATTTTCTTAGCAATTCCACACAGAACTTACCCAAATATCATAGAAACATAAAGATAATTGTTAGAGACTCAATATGCTCTATACTCATCACAATGCTCAATCACTTTCAATCACTCTTTTATAAACATAAGGAGAATTTTTGGAGACTCAATATGCCTCAATTTCAAATCAATGGTCAATCACTTTCTCAACTCAATTAAGAAAATATAATAGTTTATTTTATGGAACTTGAACAATCACTTCACACATCCACTTGACTAGGCTCAACCAAATCTACTCAACCAATCACTCAATGAAACACTCCTTTCTCACAAACCCTAGTCCAAGTATGTAAAAACCAACTCAAAATGTTTCCAAAAATGCTCAACAATAAATTTCACATAACAATGATACTAATTGATCTTTTCAAACCCTAGATCAATTTCTTTGCTCAAAAATTCACTTCAACAACAATTCTTATAGCAATGATACTCAAACCCTAGTTCAAGTTCTTCACACCATCAATGGCTTCAGTGACAATGCTAATCAAACAAGATTTCAATAACAACTTTTTATTCCAAAAAACCTTGAAGCATTAACTCAAACATACTTAATAAGGAAACCCTAATCTAGTCCTTTTTACTCCAAACTTACTTTTTAGTAAACCAACCAATATAATTAACTATGGAAGAATGTGCTCATACCTTTTTTTTGATGATAAGGAATAGACCTCACAAATCTGCCACAACCATAAACACTTATTTTCCAAACTCAAGAAGGTTAGAAGATAAAATATTATTCCAATATTTCCTTAAAGATATTCCTTGGACCAAAATATAATCAATTCCTTATTTATTCCTTTTTCAATTACACTCAACAAATCATACATAGCAAAATACTTGGAAATACCTTATCAACTCCAATCTTAGAATAGTGATCAACATCAAAAAATTGAGAAACTCCAAAAATAATTTTTATGGATAGGATCAGAGGAGAAAAAAAGGATACACCTTTTAGGATGGACCAAAGTGTCTAGACCTAGGGAAAATGGGGGCTTAGGTCTGAGGAGAATTGCTCATATGAATTTAGCTTTACTAACTAAGCAGACATGGCACCTCATTTCTGGTGAAGAAAATGAATGGACAACTATCATCAAACGAAAGTATCATCAAAATATGCAATTTCTAAGTGACTCAATTCCAATCAGAGGTTCTACTTTTTGGAAAGCAATTCTCAATTGTAAGGAAATCATTAAAAAAGGTTTAAGATGGATTTTAGGCAATGGTGAGAGGATAAATTGCTGGAATGATAGGTGGGATAAGGACGTACCACATACGCAATATCCAAACTTAGCCCAAATTAGAGATATAACAGAAGAACTCTACCAAGAAAAGTCTCCGATTATATGGTTGAGGACAGAGGTAGAATGAAGTGGAAACAAATAAGGATTCAGGGATTTCAAGCGGAATCAAATGATCTTTGTAATATTCTCAAGAAATAGTTTATCCCCATGAGACCCAAGGAATATCAAGTGACCTGGGCTCCTACGAAAAATGGGTAATTCACTATTAGATTAGCTTACAAGATTCTGCTTGATGACGAGGATTTTATCCTCCAAAAGGACTTAGTTTGGATAAAAAATTTAATTCCAAAAATTACTGTAGTCTTTTCATGGTTGGTTATCCAAGGTAGAATTCTAACCATTGATAATATGATGCGTAAAGGTATTTGTATCACTAATCATTGTTATCTTTGCAGGGCTAATTGGGAGACCATTTATCACATTTTCCTTGAGTACCCTTTTTCCTTGACTGTCCTAAGTGGAGTTTTTCGTGCCTTCAATATTTCTTCGGTTAAACCAGCCATCGTGCTTGATTTGTTCATCTAGTGCCCTTACCCCTTTTCAATCCAAAGACTTAGATACATGTGGAATTTTTGTTTCAATCACTATATTTGGTAGGTGTGGTTAGAAAGGAACCATAGAGTATGTAATGATTCTATCCATGATCATCAAACTAGAATTGATAGGATCCTATCCTTTTCCAATGAGAATGTGAACCTTATCCCTTTTGATAGCTATAAACCTCATCTACAGGAGACCACGATTGCACAATATTTAAGCTTAAACTTGTCATATGGGTCTGTGCCTAGGGTAGTCAACCCCAGGGCCAATGTTAAGTGGTCCCCACCTCCTACGGGTTTGTTTAAGCTTAATTTTGATGGAGTGGCCAAGGACAATCCTGGCAGAGTAGGTGTTGGTGGCATTGTGCGATATCATAATGGGAATATGATACTTGCATTTTCTGAATATTTGGAAACAAGGACGAACAATGAAGTTGAAGCTAGAAGGCAATTTGATCATAGAAGGAGACTCTTTACATGTTATAAATATCATCAATAATTGGAAAACACCTCCTTGGAGGATTAAAACAATTGTTGAAGAGGCTAGGATTCTTTTCTAGGGAAGACAGGACAAAAAAGTCCAGCATGTCTTTTGAGAAGCTAACAAAGTTGCTAATAAGCTGGCCAATTTGGGTGTCAATGGTGACAAAATTTTCAAATTGGAATACGGTGTCTTGAGTGAAGTAGAGGATCCTATTCAACAAGAATGCCAAGAATTATAGTCAAATTTACCAATAGGGAAGGCACTATAAGTTTGAAGGCTATGAGTATTCCCATCTCCTTTTTGAAATGGGCTCACAATAAAAACTATCCGAGTTGTCAGTCTTGGTGGATTTTGTTTGGAAATACCACAAAGACTAATGGGGATAGTCACATGTTAGATAACATGGCTCCTAGTCATCTTAGTAATTTGAGGTTGGTTGATAATCACAGGGAAGGAAAGAATGACAATATAAGACTTCGAACTAGAGCCACGTGGACCACCAGATATCCACCGCCATAAATCTAGCCAAAAGGTTCACTTCTCCAAGGTTGATTGGCCAAGATGGGATGTGGTCCCAAAACATGTCATATTTGGAAGAAAGAAATTAACAAAGAATTATTAAGAGTAGCTGTAAATACAGAGCTTGTGGAAGTTTTTTTCAGTACTCTGTTATGTGTATCTGCAACTTTTTGTTTCTCCACTATTTCAAGGAAGGGATCTGTGTTTGTTTCATTTTTTGTAATTATGATGCAGGTGTGTTTTCTCGGGGTATACACAAAATTTTGTATGGGAAGTTTCTTTTTTATAATAGGCTATGTACCTTACCGGATGTAATGGCTTTGGTGGTATGTATATTTTACATATATAGGATCCTTAGTAAGGACATATTCATCAACAACCCTGGGCTAATTTTTGTAAAAGGTTTTGGGTCAACCTGTAAAACCCGATATTAATGCTATAGTATCTTATCTACCAAAAAAATAATAGTGATCAACATCCTAATATATCAACCACTCTTAAAATAATATTCACCACCATAGTATATTAACCACTCTTAATAATATTCAACACTATAGAATATCAACCAAACACTTTTCACTCCACACAAAACCTTTGAACAAACAATATTGAAATTTTAATTTTTCCAAAACTTATAACTCTCTTGCAACCTTAAAACCAAATAATAAATATGTAAAATTAATTTTTAAATTTCCCAACTAAACTTCCAAAAATTTTGAAGATCAAATATTCTGCATACCTTGTACTCCCCCCAAAAAGGGAATTTGACGTGACCCAATCCACTCTCTACTCTAAACTAAGTGCTATGTGCTTGGAAACTCACTATGTGGGCTACGAAGGCCCACGTGAAGGAAGGATAAATACCTTCCTCTTATGCCTTCAACACTCCTCTTCTCACGCGAGAATCATGTTTTCTCTCTCTCTTGGTTGCAGTGTTGATTACTTTGCTTGCACAATCTTCTTAGGTATGGTAAATATTATTGAGGTGGGTGCTCCCCCTTATATACTTGATTTGACATTCCTCCTCACGTTGACACTTTTCAAATTTGGATTTTCGAATTTCAAATCTAAAACCCACTCTAGGGTTTTAACCTTAACTTAAATTAATTTTTAATTAATAAATAAATAAATTAATAAATAAATTAATTAATAATTAATTTTAATAACTTTTCAAGTTAAGTAAATTAACTAATAAATTAATTTCAAAATAATTTATAATTGACTTTAAGCTTCTTTAGTACAATAAAATTATTATACTTTATTTTCCAATGGTTTTTATGAAAAACCTTTTATTTTCTCCTTCAATGGTTTTAATGGAAAACCTTTTATTTTTTTAATGGAAAACCTTTTATTTTCTCCTTCAATGGTTTTAATAGAAAACCTTTTATTTTGCTCTGCCAGGATTTTAATGAAAAACCTTTTTGGTCATGCTTCATAAGACATTATGAAACTCTTTTGGAACCAATCAATTGTATTCCTTTTGAGATCAATGACAACTCAAATTTTCTTACAAACTTGCTCAAATTACCAACAATATACCCCTTTGTCATTGATGACAACCATTCTTTAAAAAATGCCAATACTTACTTTTTCTACTCCCCCTAAAGATCTGCTCCCCCTGACTGAAAGCTCTCCCCCTTCCTCAAATATCTCCCCCTTGACATCAATGGCAAAGGGTCACCCTTGGGGCTCGAGGATAAGAATGAGTCTCTTAGCTTAGCCCCTCCCCCACCTCTTGTTGAGGTGGTTAATTATGGGGTGGGAGTATTTCTACTCCCAAAAAGCACTATTCTTTATCTTTATCCTCTTTCCTTCTTATCTGAACCTTCTGTCTCATTTGACCATTTTCCATGTCCATGTTCCTTTCCATGTCTACATTCCTATCCCTATTCATGTTATTGTTCCTATTCTTTTTCATATCCATGTTTTTGTTTATGTTCAGGTTCATGTTCCTGCTTGATTCTGGAATGTCTGCTCTATACCACTTTGTTGTGTGGCCATCATTATTGTACTTATAACACTTCATGTTTTTATTCCTTGGAGGTGCAAATGTCTTATAATTTATCCTATTAAAGCCATATCCTCTTCTATCATGAACCTACAATTCATTACCTTGTGATCAAAATGATTACATGAGTAGCAATACCCATGGAAAAATTGTATATTCCCATATTCTTGTCTTCCCTATGTCCTGCAGTGTGAAGCCATATACCTGCACTCGTGACATGAAAAGCATATTCAATTGAAGTTTTCTTGTCTTGACCTCATTGGTATCTTAATATCCCTTGACATATTCTGATTGGTGTTCCATTCGTATGACCTATTCTGATTTTTGTTCCATATGTATCTTCTTTCTGCATTATTCATGTTCTTGTTGAACTCTCTATTGTCCACCTCATCCTCAGATGTCTCACTCTATTTTACACTAACTTCTTCTGAAGTATCTTCTTCTCTAAAACTTGAGGTTTAATTTCCTTCCCATTTCTTTTGAACCTATTCAAATTCAAGACATGTTTTTATTGATGTAGGATTTTATCTGTTGATGAACTTATCCAAGTTCTTTGAGTTATTTTTGAACCCTTTTAGCTTAACATTGGAGTCTTCTAAATATTTTATAAGTGGTGCCACTTCTTTTGCGATATTTTCACATTCTAAGGTCTTTGCTTCTAACTTATCCTTGAACCTTTTTGCCTTAGCCTTTGATTTTTCTAAATCCTCTATAAGAAGTCTTCTCTCTTTATCACATTATTAAAACTAAATTTCAAGTTTAGAGTGCTACTTTCTTACCTTTTTTATTGTGTCAAGGGCATAAATAAGTTCTCTCTTGAGACCATATTCATTCTCTTCTGAATATTCCTCTATTTTCTTACTTTTGTCCACATATTTATTTTCTATTGAATTTTCTTTTGTAGAATCATCTACTCCTTCTTATAATGCCATTATAATATTCTATTTTGGTCCTTCAAGTGTATCTTCATATTCATCATCACTGAAACTATAACCATCCCTTGTACAACTATCTTCAAGATGTCCAAAGTTACCACATATAAAAACTTGAGAATTATTGGAGTCCTTTTCTTAACTTGTTCTTTTTCTTCAATCATAAAAGAACTTCATCTCTATAATTATCTAAAAGGATAGCATCACTATCACTTGAGTAATTACTTACCTTATATGCATAGTATCTTCTCTTTTGCCTTTGAAATAACTTCTTTCCTTGTCTGCTTTGTCCATCCTTGCTTTTCTTTTGGTGCCTATATCTTTCTTATTCCCTATTTTTATGATCCTATTTTTCTTCACCATTGTTATTCTTGGCTTCTTGACAATCTATTGCAAAATGTTCATACTTTCTACAATTGAAACATTTAACATATTTTAGATCTTTGGATTTTCTTTAGTCCTTATCTCTTCTACCATAATTAGCTTCTTCATCATTGGATGACTCATTTCTTGATTCTTTCTTCTTACCCTTTATTTTTTTACTTCTTTGAATGATGCTTCCTTTTGGAGAATGGGATATTTTGTTCTTATCTCAAATGTTGTGAGCATACCAAGACACATATCTCTTGGCAAAGTATCACTATCTATTGCCATTTCTATAGCAAAAACCTTTTCATTGAATATTTTTGGAAGAGTTCTTACTATTTTATCACAAACATCAGATTCATCACTCTTCACTCCAAGTCCTTTCATATCATTAACAACCTCATCAATTTGAAGTAGATAAGCACTAAATTTTTCTTCATCCTTCATTCTTAAGTCTTCAAATTATCCTTTGAGATTTCGTATCTTTGATTTCTTGACACTTTTATCTCCTTCATATATATTTTGCAGCTTATCCCACATTTCTTTTGCAGTTTGACTATGCATAACTTTCATAGACTCTGTTCTACAGAAACCTCTCAAAAGTGCATTCATTTCTTTTGAATTGTAATGATGTAGGAGCTTAACTTCCTTATTTGTAGTAGGATTAATAAAGGGATCGTATCCAAATTCAACTGCTTTCCAAATTTCATTACCAAGTGCCATCAAGTAAATCCTCATCATCATACTCCAATATATATAGTCATTACCATCAAATAGTGGTGCTAAATTATTTGAGGACATATCCCTAGAATCCATTGTGTTCTTGTTAGCTTCTCCTTCAAGTTTTTAAACTCTTCTAAAGGAACCCGCTCTGATACCAATTGAAGAACACAAGCTTATACTGAGAGGGAGGGGTGAACAATATAATACCACTTTTTACTTTTTCTTTCCAAATATATATAATGTATAGATAGCAATATCAATAGTAGTAATCAAAGCAATGCATAAAACACAACACACAATAGAGACACCATAATTTACATGGTTCACCCAATTTGGGCTACTCCACAGAGAAAATAGTTCACTAAAATTTCCTCAATCAATTTATTCAAAATTATTTCCCTATTATAATATTTATGGACATATGTCCAAAGGAGATACTAATTCCCTATATAAATTTCATGGATATCTATCCATAAGATAACTCTTTCTCCCCTGCTCTAGCTAGTGATCCTCTAGAAGATAACTGCCTCCTCTACACTGGCTTGTGGATATTTCTCCACTAAAGACTCTTGTCCCCACTCAAAAAACTTGTCCTCACTGCCATGGCTAATGGATCTCTATCCACTGGAGACTACTATCCTATCTACTTTGTCACCTTCAAATATTTATCTTAAATTTGTACTAAACACAATCCTTTGGTATAGTACAACTCTACTCAATATCTATATCTGTTTTAGTACAAACCATGCCTTAAATCTACACCAAAATATGCTCTCAAATATGTAGTAAATACAATTATTTGATCTAGCACAAAATCGTCCTCAATCTCTATCTTTAAGCCTTACCTCAAATCTTGACTCAACTCTACTAGATCTGTCCCAAAACTTAACTCAAGGTTTGAACAAATCAATCAACTCTGCTCATAAGTCTTCTCAAGGACTTGTCTTAAATTTGTCTTGTAAGCTTCCACAAAAGCTCACACTAATATGTCCACAAGTCCTCTCTAGAACTTGTTGCTCAATAAGTCCTTACTAGAACTTATCCAAATCTGCTCTCAATATGTATTGTAAGCTTCCACAAAATCTCACACCAATATATCCACAAGTCCTCTCTAGAAGACTTACCTCAAATATGCTCAACAAGTCCACACAAAACTTGTCTAAATATTCTCAATAAGTCCACATAGAACTTGTCTAAATATTCTCAACAAGTCCACACAAAACTTGTCTAAATATGCTCAACAATTCCACACATAACTTGTCCAAATATGCTCAACAAGTCCACATAGAACTTGTCCAAATCTGCTCAAAAATTCCACACAAAACTTCTCCAAATATGCTCAACAAGTCCAAACAAAACTTGTCTAAATCTGCTCAGCAAGTCCACACATAACTTGTCCAAATATCATAAAAACATGAAGAGAATTTTTAGAGACTAAATATGCTCTATACTCATCACAATGCTCAATCACTTTAAATCACTCTCTTAGAAACATGAGGATAACTGTTAGAGGCTCAATATGCTTCAAATTGAACTCAATGCTCAATCACTTTCTCAACTCAATTCAAAATATAGAATGGTTTGTTTTATGGAACTTGAAAAATCACTTCACACATCCACTTGACTAGGCTCAACCAAATCTACTCAACCAATCACTCAATGAAACACTCCTTTCTCACAAACCCTAGTAGAAGCATGTAAACACCAAATAAAAATATTCCCAACAATGCTCAATAATAAATCTCACATAACAATGATACTCATGATCTTTTCAAACCCTAGGTAAATTTCTTTGTTCAACAACAATGCTTATAACAATGATACTCAAACCCTAGTTCATGTTCATCACACCATCAATGGCTTCAATATAAATGCTAATCAAACAAGGTTTCAATAAAAACTCTTTATTCCAGAGAACCTTGAAGCATTAACTCAAACATTCTTAATAAAGAAATCCAAATCAAATCCTTTTCACTCCAAACTTATTTTTTAGAAAACCAACCAAACAACTTAATTATGGAAGAATGTGCTCATACCTTTTTCTTTATGATAAGGAATAGACCTCACAAATCTACCACAACTATAAACACTTCTTTGCCAAACTCAAGAAGGTTAGAAGATAAAATATTTTTTCAATATTTCCTTAAAGATATTCCTTGGACCAAAATATAATCAATGCCTTTTTTGTTCCTTTTCCAATTACACTCAACAAATCATACATAACAAAATAATTAGAAATACCTTATCAACTCCAATATTAGAATAGTGATCAACACCCTAGTATATCAACCACTCTTAAAATAATATCCACCACCATAGGATATTAACCACTCTTAATAATATTCAACACTATAGAATATCAACCAAACATTTTTTATTGCACACAAAACCTTTGAACAAACAATATTAAAAATTTAATTTTGCCAAAAATTATAACTCCCTTGCAACCTTAAAACCAAATAATAAACATGCAAAATTAATTTTTAAATTGCCCAACTAAACTTCTGAAAATTTTGGAGATCAAATATTATATATACCTTGTACTCCCCACAAAAATGGAATTCGGTGTGACTCTATCCACCGTCTACTCTAGCCTAAGTGCTAGGTTCTTGGGAACTCACAACGTGGGCTATGAAGGCCCACGTGAAGGAAGGATAAAGACATTCATATTACACCATCAAAAATCCTCTTCTCATGTGAAAATCGTGTTTTCTCTCTCCCTTGGTCACATCGCTTATTACTATGCTCGCACGATCTTCTTAGGCATGGTAAATATTAATGAGGTGAGTGCTTCCCCTTATATACTTGATTTGACATTCCTCCTCATGTTGGCGCTTTTCAAAATTGGATTTTTGAATTTCAAATCTAAAACCCACTCTAGGGTTTTAACCTTAAAATAAATTAATTTATAATTAATAAATTAATTAATTAATAATTAATTTAAATAAATTTTCAAGTTAAGTAAATTAATTTATAATTGACTTTAAGATTCCTTAGTATAATAGAATTATTATACTTTATTTTCCAATGGTTTTTATGAAAAACCTTTTATTTTCTCCTTCAATGGTTTTAATGGAAAACCTTTTATTTTCTCCTTCAATGGTTTTAATGGAAAACCTTTTATTTTCTCCTTCAATGGTTTTAATGGAAAACCTTTTATTTTGCTCCGTCAAGGTTTTAATGAAAAACTTTTTTGGTCATGCTTCATAAGACATTATGAAACTCTTTTGGAACCAATCAATTGCATTCATTTTGACATCAATGACAACTCAACTTTGCTGAAGAACTTGCTCAAATTTTCAACATGCATGAATTCCGAATACTCCTCACAGAGGAAACATCTATTAACCAGATTTAATCCTCTATTCAATAAATTTTTAATAGTCAAAATTTATTCTACACTACAAGCCAATAAAATATATTGACTTTGGGAGTTATGTTTTTCAACCAAATATTTTGGGCTGGGAATTGGATGACTACCCCTAGAATCAATAACTCATACACCAATTGGTATTCAACATCCTCCTGCCTCACTACATAGATCCTAAGCTCATCCAATAGGACACTACACACTCATAGAGTAACTACATCTCCAACAAAATGAGGAGGATTAAACAAGTATTTTTTGTCATTTCGAATCGAAAAGAAACATACAACTTTAACCATACCACAATCTATAGAAATCATGATTAAATCTCACTAATCAATTGTGATAGGGTGCTCTTTCAAATAGGAATCCTCCCAAAAGTCAACAAATCTAACATTTATAATCACCCATTTGCAATTTTATTTTTAAAACTTCTAGGATTTCACAAGACTTTGCTGGAACACCGAACCACCACTAGGAAGGACATCTAATAAAATTTGTTGAAGTTTTATTTAGCTTTCAGGATCTCGCATCATTGGTGATCAACATTAAAATCTGCCTTCCAACCCAATTTTTCCACCAGGGCCTTATTCATCTTATCCGCACTCTTCAAATTCAATCCTCCCTCTTTCTTTCTTCTACAAATATGATATCAAGAAAATAAATGAAACTTCCCTTTCAACTTTGAGTTGGGCCACAAGAATACCTTAAAAATCCTGTCAAATTTCTTTTCTAATCTTCCTAGGAGATTGAAAAGAGATAAAAAGTATAATTGTATACTTTGCAAAGCACTTTGGACCAACACAACCTTACCAGCTTGAATTAGAAGAGCTCCTTTCCAGGAATCCAACTTATGCTACACTCTTTCAACCACGAGAGTCTAGAAAGAATCTTTAATTCGATCAAAGAAGAGTGGAAGATCCAAGTAGAAATCCATAAGAGCAGTTATCCTACAATTCAAAATTCTTGTAATTTTTTGTTAATGATCCATAGGAGTATTGATAAAGTAAAGGTTACTCTTAATTAAACTAATATATTGACCAGTCAACCTCTCATAACAATCAAAAAAAAAATTTATTCCTCTAGAAAGAATAACCAAAGGAGCACACAATAATAGAGTATCATTGATAAACTATTGATGGGATATCAGTCTACATGATAAAGCAAGATGAAGACCAAAATCATTATGTCACAACATCAACGATCTCCCCAAGGCATATACCATTAGAATGAATAAGAAAGAGAAAACATGATCACCTTGAGGAATACCACAACAATAATTAAAGAAGCCCGTAGGTGAACCATTAACAAGGACTAAGAACAAAGAAATCGTAACACAAGCTTCCACTAGTTTTAACCAAACATAATCAAAACTAAATGTCCTCAACACCCTAAAGAGGAAAGGCCATGAAACCTAGTTGAAAGACTTTTTCATATATATGTTAAGAAAAAAATTGGCCCTCCCATTTTTATAAACTAAATGCATCAAATCATGGATGACAATAGCCCCATCCAAAATCTATCTCCTAGGCACAAACCCAATTTGAGCATTGTCAATCAACAATGAGAGAAAAGGCTTAATTCTATTAGCTAATACCTTGGAGAGAAATTTATAGACCGTATTACACAATTTGATCAATTTGTAATCATTGAAAGAATAAGCTTCCATGCTTTTGGGAATAAGAGCTATAAAGGTAGAGTTTAATGTCTTTAGAATAACCATGGATCTTTGGATGTCTTTGATCACATCACACAAGTCTTATACACATATAACAACAAAGAAAAACTGTCTAGTCTAGGTTCCTTAAGAGACCCCATAGAGTTCAAAGATTTTGGATTTTTTCATCCAAAAAAGGAGAAAAATTCTTAACATTCATGCCATTCATAATAATATTTGGAATGGCCTACAAAATGATGTCCTCTACCTGGACGTATGTAATGGGATCTGAGTATAATAAGGAGCTAAAAAAATTAACTACCTTCTCTTTGATTTCTAAGATTTATGATGTAAATGAGCCATCAGATTTCATTATCTCCCTTATCCTATTATGGCTTCTACATTGCAGAGTTCAAGCATGAAAGAATCTAGAATTGTGATCACTCTCTTTCAACCAAAGTTCCATTGACTTATGCTTACATAAAAGCTCTTCCACCACATGCTTATTGTGTAGCTCATAAAAAAATACTTTTTCCTCCCTTAACATGTCCTCGAAACATCCTTTAGATTCCACCAAATCTTCAATGCTCTTGAGCCAATCAACTAAATGTTCTTTATCTCTGAAGATATTACTAAATGTAAATTTGTTCCACAGATTAAGATTAAGTCTAAGCTTCCTCAAATTTCCAATCAATTTTTCCATCCCTTCCCCAAAAGTATCTTCCCGCCACCAGTCCTTCAAGCAATTTTCAAAATTTGGATGCTCATTTTTTTTTAAATTTGAAATCAAGTTTGTAATATTTTCTAGATAAGCAATTATGAAGAAGCAACTTTTTTTTTTTTAATAATTCCTTATGAATGAATGTTGTTATGAGTATTTTGGTAATTTCATTTATGATTGCACATGAATATACTTGATAAAGAGAAATGCTTCAACATTTTAAACTAGTGAGGTTGTAGTTACAATTCAAATATGTTATGATTAATCAAAACTATTAAAAAACATTAATATATTATTCTATAAATTAGTCTTATTTATATTTTTTAAAATCTTAATAGATTATATTCCAAGGTAAATAACCCCCCTCCAAAGGTAAAATAAAAATTCCATTAGCCTAATTATATTATTGGTCAAAATTCACATACTATTACCAAGTAGGAATATTGAAGCTAATGTTGTTGTAATAATAAGATACTTGAAATTATTCAATTGAAAGGACCTTGCTTAAATAGAAAGTGTTTGCAATCTAATCCATTGGATCATAACTAACTAATCTAATCTTAGTCATTCAAATTTATCCTAGTAACAACTTAGGATATGTTATATTATTCTAACACCCCCCTTAAGTGGTAATAGGAGGTAGTGAAAAATAACAAAACCAAAACAAGTGGCATATCCACAAGTATGAGTCCCAACAACAAGACCTAATAAGGTACTCATGTATAATATGTGCATAAGAAAACTCTGCTAAAAGATGATGATAAACCACAAGGGAGAAAACCACCTTCCAAAATAGAAGGAGGAGGAGGAGGAGGAATATGTGCAAGGAGGATTGAGAGGAAGATGAAGATGTCCTCTTAAATCCCCCCAGGACAACTTCCATAAAGAAGGGCCTAAAAAAAAATCATG
Organism: Wollemia nobilis; assembly: GCA_028583015.1. NCBI lineage: Eukaryota > Viridiplantae > Streptophyta > Pinopsida > Araucariales > Araucariaceae > Wollemia > Wollemia nobilis. The sequence continues at coordinate 4,069,692 of JAQPPZ010002200.1, forward strand.
AGATGCCTCAAAAAGTAGAAGAGTCTCATCGCCAAACTGAATGAAATATTACTCCTAGATTGGTGCTTATGAAAAATATCAAGGTTGCGAACCATGAAAAAAAAAGGTCACTAAAGAAAACCCATTGAAACCAAAGTGTCTCACAAAAAATGAGTGTGAAGATAGTGTGGAAAGAACCACAAGAATCGCAAGGGATGTCCAAATTGACTCCACAAGCATAAGTAGTGGTTTCCACCTATATGAACACAATGAGTTGATAACAATATCTAAAACTTGTGGATAAAAAATAAAATAAAGGAATAAAAAAATGAAGGGCACCAATGTAGCATGAGTGTGTCCTTATGGTGACCTCCTCATCCTACCGGAATGCATGGGTAAATAGCCGCTGCATCCACTAGGTGCTATAGAGGAGATGACTAGATACTAGGATCACTTACAAAGCTTTGGGAGTGTCGGGTTCAACCGAAAATGCATTGAAATTTTTTTCATGGTTCACAACCTTGATCTTTGTCACAAGTACCAGTCTAGGAGTAAGATTTCATTAAGTTCGGTGATGAGAGTCCTCTAATTTTTGAGGTATATCATGGATCCTTTGCAAGACCTTCTTGATGGAAGTTGTCCTAGGGGGGGTTGAAGAGGACATATTCATCTTCCTCTCAATCCTCCTTGTATATATTCCTCCTCCTCATCCTACTTCTATTCTGGATTGATGGTCTTTAGTTTGTTGCAACATATTTATGAAGTGGTGGGAAAATCAAGTCTTAGTGGTCAAATGACAATAAGCAAACCATGCAGAGAATTCGGATATCATGTTGGAATAATAAGATACTTGATATTATTCAATTGAAAGGACCTTGCTTAAATAGAAATTGTTTACAATCTGATCCATTGGATCATAATTAACTAAGCTAATCTTAGCCATTCAAATTTATCCTAGTAACAACTTAGGATATGTTATATTATTCTAACAATTGTGATGTTCTCATGCATACAATTAGGTCTAAAACTATCATTTATATATCAAATAAGTTTTAATGGAGTTGTATGGACTATATAATATACATTTAATTACTTATAAAAATGTCATGTTTATCTCCAAAAACTTTTAAAAGGAATTAAAAATCTATGTTAAAAGTAAATTATTGTTTGATTCTTAGTTTTGACGAACATAATAAATGTAATAAATGATTAATTTAAAAAATAGATAGACATTGTAGTCCATAACCTATACTTCCACTTATTCACACATTAAAATAAAGAGGGATAACCAAATACAACCCATTTCTTATTTTATATTTTAAACAGAAAGGAAATTTTTATATAAATAGATGGATAAAATTCCATCATTTTTTATGCAACAATTCCATAGTAAGGATGGGGTCCTTCCTATTTTATTGATGTAATAAATTACCATAAGTTGAAATTATCCTTTGAGAATATTTTGATAACATCATAGATCAATTTTTCCTATACTTGGATAGTTCAATGCACTATAGTAATTTTATGTTGTCATATAATAAGAATATTCTTTTTGTTTTATCTAAAACAAGAAGTATGGAGAATAATCACAAATCCCATTTATTCTTGGCCTCTTTTTGAGGAGAATGAGTACTATTATTTTGTCTCCCATTAGTATGAGGTTGCATCCTTATTGTTTATAGGCTTTTACTAGGGCATAAGTACAAGGCTAGATCATGTTGATCAAAATAGAGGAATGTGATCATGCTTATTGTTTAGCTTATCATAAACATTGTAATAATCTCAATTATTTGAGAATACATAATTATATGTCATACATGAGTTTTACTACCTTAGAAAATATTTTGAATACCATAATGATGAAACCATCAATAAGGTGGCTCAACTCTTTCTAAATGGAATTAAGGAAAAATTTGTAAAATATTTGGAAATCCAAATTAAATTAAAAGTAATATGTCTTCAACTAATTAAATTCAATTACTTGATATTAATGGATAAAACTTGAATATGCTTGCATTATTTTATTTTAAACCTTATATATAGAAACTAATTCATGGTGATCTTGGAGAGACATATTTTACATTAGTTTTGATATGTACAAAATACGACTTTATCATGTCCTTGTCTTTGTTGTAATCATTTAGAAGTTGGACAAAAATATATTTTTATTAATTTCACTTCACACAACACTAAGAATATTAATATGAGGAATTGCCTTTTTAATATTAGTATGATTTACTAGGCTTGATTCTCATTGTATTCGTATTAGATGGACATAATACCATTTTAGTATTGACCTACATAAATAAATTTTTTAAAATATTGTCAGTAAAGTAATTGAAGTATCAAATTCTTAACCAAGAAATATTTAAGAGTTGAAGATAAGTAATATTGAAATTTTTTTCTTATTATGTAACTAGAAAGGTTCATCAATAAATAACATTTATGGAGAGGAAAATGATATATGGTAAGTTCTTATAACTATGACCATTGGATAGTGAAAAATTATGTCATGGGTAATCTAAGTCATCACCAAGAAAATTTACAAGATATTCCACTAGTTCATTTGACTCCAAGTGAGCCAAAATCACAATAAAATGCTTTAATAATTTTTTATATAAAATATGTGTAGGGCTTATTAGTTTAAATTCAATACTAAAAGCTCCCCAATATTGATAAGAAAATTGTCACGATATCGCAACATGTTGCTTCGTCATGGCCAAGGGAGGAGAGGTGTCACGATTTTGCGACATGTTGCTTTGTCGCAACCAAGGGAGGAAAGGTGTCATGATTTCGTGACATGTTGCTTTGTCATGGCCAAGGGAAGAAAGGAGTCACGATTTCATGACATGTTGCTTCGTTGCAGCGAAGGGAGGAAAGGTGTCACGATATCGCGACATGTTGTTTCGTCGCGGCCAAGGGAGGAAATGTGTCGTGATATGGCAACATGTTGCTTCGTTGCAGCCAAGGGAGGAAAGGTGTTGCGATTTTGCAACATGTTGCATTTTCGCGGACAAGGGAGAAAAGGTGTCGCGACATCGCGACATGTTGCATTTTTGCGGCCAAAGGAGAAAAGGTGTCATGATATCGCGACATGTTGCATTTTTGCGGCCAAAGGAGAAAAGGTGTCACGATATCATGACATGTTGCATTTTCACGACCAAAGGAGAAAAGGTGTCGCGATATAAAGACATGTTGCTTTTTCACGACCAAAGGAGAAAAGGTATCGCGATATCATGACATGTTGCATTTTAGCGGCCAAACGAAAAAAGTTGTCACGATTTCACGACATGTTGCTTCGTCGCGACCAAAGGAGAAAAATGTCGCGATATCGCAACATGTTGCTTTTTCGTGGCTGAAAGAGAAAAAGTGTCGCGATATCGCGACATGTTGCAACATCGCGGACGAAAGAGAAAAAGTTTCACGATATCGCAACATGTTTCTACATCGCGGCCAAGAGAAAAAATATCGTGATATCGCGACATGTTGCTTCATCGCGGCCAAAAAAGAAAAAGTGTCGCGATATCGCGACATGTTGCAACATCACGGCCAAGAGAGAAAATGTGTCGTGATATCATGACATTTTGCTTTGTTGTGGCCAAAGGAGGAAAAGGTGTCACGATTTCGCGACATGTTGCAACGCCACTATCTAAGGAGAAAAAATGTCGTGATTTCGCGACATGTTGCTTCGTCACGGCCAAAGGAGGAAAAAGTGTCACGATATCACGACATGTTGCATTTTCATGGCCAAAGGAGAAAAGTGTCACGATATCGCGACATGTTGCATTTTCGCGGCCAAAGGAGAAAAGTGTCGTGATATCGCGACATGTTGCATTTTCACGGCCAAAGGAGAAAAGTGTTGCGATATCGCGACATGTTGCATTTTCGCGGCCAAAGGAGAAAAGTGTCGCGATATCGTGACATGTTGCATTTTCGCGGCCAAAGGAGAAGGAAAGAGTGTCACGATATCGCGACAAGTTGCATCAACTGATCATGTCGATCCCCCTGTTAGCTAGTTAATGGTTCAAGAGATTTGGCTCCATTGCAAAGCTTCTTTTACTATTGTAAGCATGTGTTCTCTCTAAATTCAGCTAGGAAAAGTCTCTTCCCAAATTGTAATTGATCTTTGTTTTAATACAAGTTTTTTCCAATTTTTCAAAAAAAATATTGATAAGAAAATAACTTCTATATAAAATTTATATAACAAAATCTAATATAAACTTTAAAATATGGTGGATTAAGGCTTTTCGAAGAAAATAATACCAATCAATGCCATAACATGTAAGAATTTGGAAATAAAATTGTGACTCTAAGATCCTAAGGAAAAAATGCTCATAAAAAAAATATTTTTTTACATAGAAATTTAGATGGATTCCTTTCCTTTGTATTTTTGAAGCATATCTAAAGGATTAGGAGAAAATATAAATGTAGTATTATGTTATAAAGGTACCAATTTAAAAAACATAGTATACTAGAGAGGCTCTTTTAACTACTATAAAAATTGTGTGGATTATAATATCTAGTAGAAAAGACTTGAATTAGCAAATCATGGTTGATAAGTTTAATTCATTACAATAGGCAAATAGAATAATTTTGAATTTGAACTTAAGGTTTTTTTAATATATTTTATTGTTCTTATCTATTTGGTTCATAGTATCCAAATATATGGTAAATTCATCACATGGCTAATAAATTTTGAATGTTGACTTGGGCTAAGAGACTATAAAAATTCATGGAAAGTTATTTTTAGTAAAATAATCAATATTGTTACAAAGTTATTCTAGGTTATATTTGTATATACTAATGTTATCTCTCTTTCTCTTTTCCTTGATTTATTATTACATTTTACAAGCAATTTTAGGGATATAATAATCATGGTACCATTAATAAATGACTAAAGAAACATTCAACATAAATTCCATTATTGATATGGATGATTATTTACCTATAATATAGAAGGATACTTAGGACTACTTGAGAAGATGTCCCATTAGAAATTTTAAAAAAGAATCTTGGGAAAGCAAAACTCATTTTATATTGGCTGAATGTGTTAAGATAAGACCCAAAATTTTGTTATACTTTATATTTAGGTTATAAATTTAAGAGTTAAGACTCTAAATATAACTACTAAAAATCTAGAAAGCAAAAATATTTTAAAATTATGAAAATAGATTTTAAGCAAAGGTGGATATAGAACAATCCTTATTCAAATTTTGTGTTCACCCATCTATGTGGTATTCATTAACATAAAGATATAGTATTGCAACAAATAAGCAAGGAAGCATCCCTTCTAGAGGATTACAAGGTTGGAAAATAGAATCATATCCTAAACTTGAATGTGCATGATGGATTGTATGTAGATCGAAAAGGATTTTTAATAAGGTTTAAAAAGAAATTTAAAGAGAAAGAATATAAAATAAGGCAAGAGAAACACTATAATACTTTTTTGCTGTAATGAAACATAGTAGTATATAAAATGATATATTATTATAAAATTCAATAAAGAGAATATACAATATTATATAAGAAAATCATTAATCCAACTATATACATTATATATATAACATATTTGATTTAAATAAAACCATAAACTAGGTAGACTAATCAACCATGATGCATCAAAATAAATAAAATAACTATAATAATTTTTGGATACACCATCTTAGAATACTTGGATACACCAAATCTACATAAAGGATGATATGCAGTAAGGTTTACTATAGTTTAAAGAAGACTTATGGTATCTTACAGTATATTTGCGAGAATGCTTGTATTATGGTTATTGGAAGGACTTGGTGGGGAAGAGATCCTATTAGGATTGTTTAACCTATGCTTTCTTCCTTGGACTAAAATATCTCTAGCTAAAGAGGGTAAGAACTTAGTAAAGTTTAAACCTTTCTCCTCTACTTATTGTAAGCTCTAGACAACACCACCCTCTTGTAATGTGTTATTTGAATTATGGTCTATTAAAAACTCCATTTATGAGCTAGGCCTAGTACAAGATGATATATCAAATTTATCATTAAACCCCTGCACCATGCGACTCCACTAGAAACAAAGGGGACAGCCGCTGTATTAAACCCCTGCCGTCCGAACTTTAAAAAAAAATAAAAAATAATTTTTTTTTTCTCCCCAGTGGGAATCGACCCCGAGACCTCCTCTCCGCTAGCAAGTACCCTAGCCAACTATGCTAGGTGTCCGAACGAGAATACAAGGGAAGGCAGGTATATATCAAATCACGTGATGACATTTTTTTTTTTTAAATAAACCCGCTTTTATCCCACATGCACTGTGTGGGAGACACAAGTGGGGTTTATCAACCCAAAGGCACACAGGGTTATTCGACTGCCTTGGGGCAGTCAATGCCCACTCTTTTGCTGCAAACATAGCCAATAAACAACTACCATGTGGACCAATGCACATCTGCCAAGTGGCACCCTTTTCGACCAACCAATCGTCGCCATGTCACCTCGCCTACCATGTCAACTACTGCCACGTCAGCCATGCCACGTGTCCTCTGTCAGCTCACCAGTCATGCCATGTCAGCTATGTCAATTGCCACTTATTGCCTCGGTGTCACCTCGATCTATGTGTCACTGCCACATGTCACCTCGATCCACATGTTGAGCCTGTGCATGATCTGTCTCAGGATTTGTGCTCGATCTGCCTTGGGATCTATGCCAAAACCTGCTCATGATTTGCCTCAGGATCCGAGCCCTACTGGTGACACCTCGACTTCCATTCTTGACACCTACCTCGGGATGCGTCCCCGCCTAGCTTCACCTCGGCTCTGATACCAGTGATCGATCGGGTGCAAACTTTGATGCAGCACGAAACAAACAAAAATTTAAAAAATAATTAACGTAGCGGAAAAATATTTTTTATTAAATTGCACCCTTCAACCTTACACTTATATGATATGTACCAATATTTATATAGGGAAGAGGAAGAGGAAGGATGGAGGGATAAGGGAATAATACGTTGGAGGGATAAGGTGGTTGGAGAGATAAGGGAAATGAAAGGCGTGGAGGAATAAGGGGAAAGAATATAGGAGGGAAAATAGGAGGGAGAAAAAATACAAATTATGCCAACAAATCGAAAAACAACTTGCCGACAAATCTTGGAGTTTTCACACTTAGGACTAGAAAAACAAACTAGATTTTTCTAAGCCACTTAAGTAGAAACCCTATTCACACTTGCAATAATGCTGACCTCCTCATCCTATCGAAATGCATGGGTAACCAGCCGCTGCATCCACTAGGTGCTATAGAGAAGATGACTAGGTACTAGGATCACTTACAAAGCTTTGGGAGTGTCGGGTTCAACCGACAATGCACTGAACTTTTTTTTCATGGTTCACAACCTTGATCTTTGTCACAAGCACCATTCTAGAAGTAATATTTCATTGAGTTCGGTGATGAGGCTCCTCTAATTTTTGAGGTATATCATGGATCCTTTGCAAGCCCTTCTTGATGGAAGTTGTCCTAGGGGGGGTTGAAGAGGACATATTCATCTTCCTCTCAATCCTCATTGTATATATTCCTCCTCCTCCTCCTACTTCTATTTTGGATTGATGGTCTTCAGTTTGTTGCAACATATTTATGAAGTGGTGGGCAAATCAAGTCTTAGTGGTCAAATGACAATAAGCAAACCATGTAGAGAATTCGGATATCATGTTGGAATAATAAGATACTTGATATTATTCAATTGAAAGGACCTTGCTTAAATAGCAATTGTTTACAATCTGATCCATTGGATCATAATTAACTAAGCTAATCTCAACCATTCAACTTTATCCTAGTAACAACTTAGGAATGTTATATTATTCTAACAATTGTGATGTTCTCATGCATACAATTAGGTCTAAAACTATCATTTATATATCAAATAAGTTTTAATGGAGTTGTATGTACTATATAATATACATTTAATGACTTATAAAAATGTCATGTTTATCTCCAAAAACTTTTAAAAGGAATTAAAAATCTATGTTAAAAATAAATTATTGTTTGATTCTTAGTTTTGATGGACATAATAAATTTAATAAATGATTAATTTGAAAAATAGATAGACATTGCAGTCCATAAGCTATACTTCCACTTATTCACACATTAAAATAAAGAGGGATAACCAAATACAACCCATTTCTTATTTTATCTTTTAAATAGAAAGGAGATTTTTATATAAATAGATGGATAAAATTCCATCATTTTTTATGCAACAATTTCATAGTAAGGACGGGGCCCTTACTATTGTATTGATGTAATAAATTACCATAAGTTGAAACTATCCTTTGAGAATATTTTGATAACATCATAGATCAATTTTTCCTATACTTGGATAGTTCAATGCACTATAGTAATTTTATGTTGTCATATAATAAGAATATTTTTTTTGTTTTATCTAAAACAAGAAGTATGGAGAATAATCACAACTCCCATTTATTCTTGGCCTTTTTTTTAGAAGAATGAGTATTATTGTTTTGTCTCCCATTAGTATGAGGTTGCATCCTTATTGTTTATAGGATTTTACTAGGGCATAAGTACAAGGCTAGATCATGTTGATCAAAATAGAGGAATGTGATCATGCTTATTGTTTACCTTATCATAAATATTGTAATAATCTCAATTATTTGAGAATACATAATTATATGTCATACATGAGTTTTACTACCTTAGAAAATATTTTGAATACCATAATGATGAAACCATCAATAAGGTGGCTCAACTCTTTCTAGATGGAGTTAAGGAAAAATTTGTAAAATATTTGGAAATCCAAATTAAATTAAAAGTAATATGTCTTCAACTAATTAAATTCAATTACTTGATATTAATGGATAAAGCTTAAATATGCTTGCATTATTTTATTTTAAACCTTATATATAGAAACCAATTCATGGTGATATTGGAGAGACATATTTTACATTAGTTTTGATATGTACAAAATATGACTTTATCATGTCCTTGTCTTTGTTGTAATCATTTAGAAGTTGGAAAAAAATATATTTTTATTAATTTCACTTGACACAACACTAAGAATATTAATATGAGGAATTACCTTTTTAATATTAGTATGATTTACTAGGCTTGATTCTCATTGTATTCGTATTAGATGGAAATAATGCCATTTTAGTATTGACCTACATAAATAAAAAATTTAAAATATTGTCAATAAAGTAATTGAAGTATCAAATTCTTAACCAAGAAATATTTAAGAGTTGAAGATAAGTAATATTGAAAATTGTTTTCTTATTATGTAACTAGAAAGGTTCATCAATAAATAACATTTATGGAGAGGAAAAGGATATATGGTAAGTTCTTAGAACTATGACCATTGGATAGTGAAAAATTATGTCATGGGTAATCTAAGTCATCACCAAGAGAATTTACAAGACATTCCACTAGTTCATTTGACTCCAAGTGATCCAAAATCACAATAAAATGCTTTAATAAATTTTTATATAAAATATGTGCAGGACTTATTAGTTTAAATTCAATACTAAAAGCTCCCCAATATTGATAAGAAAATAACTTCTATATAAAATTTGTATAACAAAATCTAATGTAAACATTAAAATATGGTGGATTAAGGCTTTTGGAAGAAAATAATACCAATCTATGCCATAACATGTAAGGATTTGGAAATAAAATTGTGACTCTAAGATCCTAAGGAAAAAATGCTCATAAAGAAAATATTTTTTTACATAGAAATTTAGATGGATTCCTTTACTTTGTATTTTTGAAGCATATCTAAAGGATTAGGAGAAAATATCAATGTAGTATTATGTTATAAAGGTACCAATTTAAAAAACATAGTATACTAGAGAGGCTCTTTTAACTACTATAAAAATTGTGTGGATTATAGTATCTAGTAGAAAAGACTTGAATTATCAAATCATGGTTGATAAGTTTAATTCATTACGATAGGCAAATAGAATAATTTTGAATTTGGACTTAAGGTTTCTTTAATATATTTTATTGCTCTTATCTATTTGGTTCATAGTATCAAAATATATGGTAAATTCATCACATGGCTAATAAATTTTGAATGTTGACTTGGGCTAAGAGACTATAAAAATTCATGGAAAGTTATTTTTAGTAAAATAATCAATATTGTTAGGAATTTATTCAAGGTTATATTTGGATATACTCATGTTATCTCTCTTTCTCTTTCCCTTGATTTATTGTTACATTTTACAAGCAATTTTAGGGATATAATAATCATGGTACCATTAATAAATGACTAAAGAAACATTCAACATAAATTCCATTATTGATATGGATGATTATTTACCTATAATATAGAAGGATACTTAGGACTACTTGAGAAGATGTCCCATTAGAAATTTAAAAAAAGAATATTGGGAAAGCAAAACTCATTTTATATTGGCTGAATGTGTTAAGATAAGACCCAAAAAATTGTTATACTTTATATTTAGGTTATAAATTTAAGAGTTATGACTCTAAATATAACTACTAAAAATCTAGAAAGCAAAAATATTTTAAAATTATGAAAATAGATTTTAAGCAAAGGTGGATATAGAAAAATCCATATTCAAATTTTGTGTTCACCCATTTATGTGGTATTCATTAACATAAAGATATAGTATTGCAAGAAATAAGTAAGGAAGCATCCCTTCTAGAGGATTACAAGATTGGAAAATAGAATCATATCCATATGGTGTAAACTTGAATGTGCATGATGGATTGTATGTAGATCAAAAAGGATTTTTAATAAGGTTTAAAAAGAAATTTAAAGAAAAAAAAATATAAAATAAGGTAAGAGAAATACTACAATACTTTTTTGCTGTAATGAAACATAGTAGTATATAAAATGATATATTATTATAAAATTCAATAAAGAGAATATACAAGATTATATAAGAAAATCATTAATCCAACTATATACATTATATATATATAACATATTTGATTTAAATAAAACCATAAATTAGGTAGACTAATCAACCATGATGCATCAAAATAAATAAAATAACTATAATAATTTTTGGATACACCATCTTAGAATACTTGGATACACCAAATCTACATAAAGGATGATATGGAGTAAGGTTTACTATAGTTAAAAGAAGACTTTCCCTCCATTTTTTAGGTATCTTACAGTATATTTGCGAGAATGCTTGTACTATGGTTATTGGAAGGACTTGGTGGGGAAGAGATCCTATTAGGATTGTTTAACCTATGCTTTCTTCCTTGGCCTAAAATATCTCTAGATAAAGAGGGTACGAACTTAGTAAAGTTTAAACCTTTCTCCTCTACTTATTGTAAGCTGTTGACAACACCACCCTCTTGTAATGTGTTATTTGAATTATGGTATATTAAAACCTCCATTTATGAGCTAGGCCTAGTACAAGATGATATATCAAATTTATCATTATCATAATTCAATCACACATCCCCAGAAAAGGGTAAAACCAAATTTATGCTTTGATGGTTACTTGATAAAATGTTTATATATGTTTTTTCAGTCACACTTGTGGTCTCCCTTCCCTCCCCATTGCAATTTTTGGGAATCAACTTTTTCTCCTTTGTCTAGACATTAATGATAGAAAATTTTTATTTAAGTGATTCAAGAGTTTTGAATGGATCTCGTCTATCTGTGTTTTAGCCATAACTACCTCCTTTAAATTTTTTAGACTAGAAGAACCTTCAACTTCCTTTTAGACAATATCTTTCATTGTCCAATGTGCCTTGAGGTGACCATAATGATGATAACAACTACACCAAAAGGGCACCTCGATGTATTAGTAAGATTTTATAAGTATGTCCAAATTCTTAACATGAACACCATGTTCTCCAACAACCCTAAAATGAGATCAAGCTCCAATAAAATACAAGTAAGCCTAAGATATGAGCTACCATGTTAAGGATACCATTTAAAATTTCAGTCTACCCCAAAAAAAACTCCCATAGAGTTTTCAATCTCATGCAACATACTTTCATTTCAAAATTTAAGGAGAAAAAATGTAGCTTGATATCCATCAATATAGGTTTTTTTTTTTTTGGTTACTGTGAGAAGTCCCTATGACCGACGTACGAGGGCTGAGCAGTCTCCTTCCAACCATGACCCCTTGTAAAGCCGAGAGATATACTTATCAACAGGAAATTTAACACAAAACCACCACACACCCATCCCCGCACACACTCGCCTACACTTTCCCACACCACGGTTTAAAAATTGGACCTCCTGAAGGAGTCAAAGCCGGAACCATTGCGCTTCACCCTAGGTGCTATATATATATATATATATATATATATATATATATATATATATATTGAGTAATATTTATACACATCCACCATGGGGATTGAACCCGGTCACATCACCGATAATGCAAGTGGCATCATTACCATGTTTCATTTTTATTTCTAAAGAAAAATATAATATATCTTATTATTTTACATTTCAAAAAATATAAAAAAATTAAAATTTGTTTTTAAATTTATTATATAGAATTCAAATAAATTTCCTAAATAAGTTTTTTATAATTTTTGAAACAGTTTTATGTATAACTATATAAATTATCCATGATATTATAAAGATTTGAACTTACATATACTATTACATAATTTTATGAAAACCCATATTCTTTCTTTTATTAATTTTTTTTTATTAAAATTTAATTCTACATTAATACCTATTTATCTAAAATTAAAAAAAATCACATGTCAATCTTTTATAGTTATTACATAATTAAACTATAAAAATTTAAATTTAAATATATTATTACATAAATTTTTTTAAAAATGACCTTGATGGTATAGAAACTATATTGTGATATATGTTTTTTATTATAATTAAATAATAATAATAATTAATTATTTTTAATTTTTTAAAAAATTTATAATGTTAAAATTGAGATAAAGTTTTTTTTCGGAATTAATTATTTTAATTTTTTTTTTAAATTTATAATGTTAAAATTGAAATAAAGTTTTTTTTTTTTGAGTAATCATAAGAATTAAACTTGGGTCACATCACCGATAAGTGGCAGCTTTGCCCGTAGACCACACTCCTGAGTATAAAGTTAATGAAACTCTAATCAGGTAAAATATAAATATAAAATTAATGAGATCCAGATCTTTTAACCATAAAAAAATTCTTTCGGGTTGACTTGCACTTGGAGGTCAATACTAATTAATTCATAAAGGTTGCTTCCTGTTCAAGCAAAATAAACTTACAGCTACCATGGAAGAAATTAACAAGAGCGTCCAGTCTCGTATGTGAGCAAGGATCAAGCACACTGAATTTCCTCGAAAATTAGGTTTGAGGAGGACAAGCTACATCGATTCCAAGCAAATCATGGCGTCTAACATGGTTGGATATTGCCAGGTTAAGATTCCAGGTTGACTAAAGTTCAAATCGGTCTTATTTTCCAACACGCGGATATGACCGGAGATCAAGACTTAATTTGTTAGTCTTCTTCCAAGTCTTTGGTGAAGCTGACTTTGATTATTGAAGAGCCATTGTTTTTTGCGCGTGGGCCAACCCGGGCCAAACCCATAGACTAAAAAATATGAGACTTTTCTTCTGGAAAATAGCAGCACTTCCGTACATTCTATGTCCTTTTATTTACGAGACAGTGGAGGCGATCTTGAATCATAACGTTAAGGAAGATGGAGGCAATGGGTGAAGGGAAACATGGAGAGTTTAATCTGCCAGGGTTCAGATTCCATCCGACAGAAGAGGAGCTTGTGGGATTTTATTTGTGGAGAAAAGCACAAGGGCAAAGATTCAGCGTTGATATAATTGGAACCCTAGATTTGTATCGATTCGATCCATGGCACCTCCCTGGTATTTTATCTCTTTTTATATATCTTACTTTGTTTTGCAGTGAATTCCGATTCAAAAAAATGCTGAGAAACAACCACCAGAACAACATAAGCCCTCCAGCTTGTTTATATACCAATCTTAATTTACAAGGCTATCATATTTCACAATCCTATCAAGTTGTTCAGGTTGCAATGGTATGGATTTTAGCATCTTATACAAAAAATAATTGGTTTAAAACTGTGTCATTGTAGGATATTCAGACCCTCAGATTGATAAAACAGGTTTTTATGTTGGATGTGGGTGTAGAAAAACTCGTCACAATCCCAATGTAAGATAAAATGGAAGACATGGAATCTGTTTGACCTATAGATCAATAACCAGAACTATTATCCAGCCCTCAGGTTGATGTAAAACTACCATGTTAACATTAGGTTCAAACCTCCTTAACCTGCACTCGGTTACATGACAATTCCACAATTAAAAAAATACCAGATGTGCTTGATCTCCAACATGTTTCAATAATCATAAATTCCCTGAAATAGATTGCACTTAACCCACACTCATATTTTTAGGAGTGAATAAATAAATATTAAATTAGAATGTTTTTAAATCGAAAATAATTATCAAGTTTAAATATATTTAATCCAATCATTTAACCTCGAATACCTTCTTCTAATGCATGTAAACATGGTTACGGTTACACTTGTGTGAATACTTGAAACAGTTAACAACTTAGACTGAAAATGAAAATGGTAAGCTCTAAATTGACTCTGATCTATCTTTATCTCTGTTTATCTATGCTTTCTCACCTTCATACTTTTATTAAAAAATAAAAAAATTAGTACTCTAAGTTTCAAATGACTGCTAGATAAGGCTTATGCGAGCTTATATGAATAACAATAGTTTCTTCATAACAAAGATATCATGAAACTAGTTGTTTTTTTTGCAGGTCAAGCTTATATTGGCGAAAAGGAATGGTTCTTCTTTGTCCCTCGTGACAAAAGATGCCCGGCGCCTAGAAGAAGCAGGCTTACAGTCTCTGGCTACTGGAAGGCCACTGGATCTGACAGACCAATTCGAGATCAAGGGCTTCAATGCATTGGCCTGAAAAAAATTCTGGTCTTTTACAAAGGAAAGGCCCCTCGTGGGGATAGGACTGACTGGATCATGAACGAGTACAGGTTGCCAGATTATTGGCCAACGATTCAGGTCAGTCCTTACTTTAGAATGCCCTATAAACAGAAAGAAGATAGGATAGGATGCAATACATTTTTCGAAGGTTCATGAAAATTAATTATCCCAAAGATGTTTTTCTCTCTTACATGCCTTTTACAACATTGGTGTATTCCACATTTGAATTGTGAAAAACATATAAAAAAAAATTAGGTTATAAGCGAGGCAATTGATATATGAGTTTATGAAATTTAGTTTACACCCAGATGAAGACAACTTATTTAAGAATTATATATGAGATAGTCATATTCACATAAATTTAAATATATGTATATTAAGCAACTATATCCACACAGATTCAATCACCCAGCTTTATTGAGAGGAAAGTCTTAACTATAGAAGCCTTGTCACTTCATCTAAACGTTTTCAGCCTAAATCCAACTAATTCTTCTCAATCATTTAAATAAAGTATAGAAATATTATACCATTATTTTTATATGTTTTAATCAATCATAAATTAAATAATTTAATTATATTAATTTAAATTATTATTATTAACATATTTCAATTTTAAATTATCTTTTCTGACTTAAACATATTATTTAACAAAATTTCAATCCACTAACCTGCTGAAGAGGTGCCAATTGTTAAAAAGTTGACTAGTTATTGGATGCATTTGTGAAGACTGCAACTCTGTCATATTGTCATCTTTGGAATTCCATTCATGTTAAAACTTGATGTTTGCAGAAGGATATAGTGCTGTGTCGCATATACAGGAAACCCACTTCTTTGAAAGCATTGGAGCTGCGAGCCATGGCTGACAATATTGGAGGAGGACAAGAAGAAGAAGAGTACTTTGAAGCTTCAGGTGAAGAGCAGCCTCCTCCAATGACAACCTTCAATGGGTGTCCATCGAATTCAATGACGAAGACAGAAGAATCCTCCTTAAATTGTCACCACCATTATTATAATCAGCTCACGAGTTATCAGAGTCTGGTGGATGACAGATCATCGTCTCTGAATCCAAGTTGCAGTTTGGACCTCATGGAAATGATGGAATTCAAGGACAATAAATTCAAGCCCCCGGAATTGCAGGTGCCCAAATTTTCAGTGGAAAACTTTTTAGGCCAGGCCATTGGGAGCCCGTGGACAGAAAATACATGGACGCCTTCTCTATGGATATCGACTCCCATTGATTCTTTTAAACAAAATGGAAATTTCTAAATTTTCAATTTCAGTTGAGAGAACAAAATGCATTTGATTTTCACTTAAAAATATTTTACTTGGAGAGGAAAGACTGGAAGACTTTCTATTTGGTATTCTCATGCTATTAATCCTTTTGCACAATCTTTGAAATATTATGTCTTGTTTTCTGTGATTTGTCATCGTATTGTTCTTTTCATCGTATTGAAACTTAAAAAGTTTCATGTTCAGTAACAAACAAATAAACTTAGATCTTATGCACTTTACTTCAACAATCTTCAGAGTTGAGAAGGTCATGAGTCCTAATTTTCATGAAAAACTAGATTTGATCAATATTTTAATTAGGAAAAATATATATTATTTTGATAATATAGTTTATATATTAGATGTTATAAACTTAATTAGTTAAGTACTTTAATTTTTTAAACGAAATATTTAATGTTTAAATAAGTAATATATGTATAATTATTTACTTATTATATAGTAATATAATATAAATAGCAATCATTTCAATTTTTTATATAGAAAATTTTAGATTATAATTTTTTATAATAATATTTAAACTAAATAATAATAATTCGCAAATTTTAACTAGATTATATGTTGTTCTGGATATTTCAAAAGCTTTGTCACAATCTATTAAGATAAAATTTGAATCAAAAGAATGAGGTGATATAATAGGATTCAAACATTTTTCGCAGGACTGCCCAAATTGCCGAACTCATTTGGCCATATCTCACTCATCTAGACTCGAATTAAGCTGAAATTTTGAGGGTAGATGCTTGAAAAACCCTAGAACGTCTCCACAAATTTTCATATCATTTGGAGCAACACAGATCCTAGACCATCCCTATGTGTGAACGATATATTTGGCAAGCGACTATGCGAGGGTTTCATCTGGGTTGAGTGCAAGCAGCTCCAGAGGTTTGTTTTTAGGGCCTTTGGGCCCTAGGGGCCAATATTTTTGTGGTTTATGCTCAATATTTTAGTAGGAAATGTTGTAGGGGATACAAGATGGGTTAGAAATTTATCTTTCAACAGATCATACTGTGAACTTGAGTGACAATGGCTTCCAATTTTCTGCACAAAAGAAAAGTGAAAACCATACCTTTCCACAACATCTAGGGCAAGGATTAAAGAGATCACAAAACAAGTTTCAAGTAGTTGATAAAAAAATGGCTCATATCTCAAGTGAATATGGTGCTAAGGTGCACCCACAAAATAATTCTACTATGAAAACCCCTGTCAAGGGTAAGAATTTTGAAGACTCGGTCCCAAAAATGAATTTTAGGGATGCCCTTCATGGTGGACAGCCTCAACCCAATGCTAATATCAATATTAGGGCTTCCCATAAACCTCTAAGAATGCCTAATATTGATCCCAAGAAAATGGAGTCAGGATGTCTTAAAGCAACTGATGGAACTCCTATTGTTAAGCTTGATATGGGTAACATTCGGACTGGCATTGAAGATTTGGAAAAAAGAGGACTAATTTATCGGTTCATGGGTTTTCATCCGAGTCTATCTGCTTTCAAAGTCTGGGCTGCAAAAGGTTGGAAAACTAAAGGTGAGTTACAAATCTCTATTTATCCAAATGGTTATTTTCTTGTTTTATTTTCTAATAATGAAGATAGAGAGAAAATTTTTCAAGGGGGTCCTTGGTTTTTTGGAAGGGCAAGGCTTTTCATGAAGCCCTGGCATACTAAATTTAAAGCCAAAGAAGAGATGCCTTCTATAGCTCCCGTGTGGGTTAGACTCTTTGGCCTCCCTATTGAATTTTGGAATCCTACTATTTTTTCTTCAATTGGAAACTCTTTAGGAACTTTTATGATGACTGCTGATTGTACTCAAAATTTTGAACATATTATTTATGCTCGGATTTGTGTTTTAATGGATTTTGACAAACCCCTACCTAAAAATATCACATTACAATTTGGGGAAGACACTTGGGAGCAAGTAGTGGACTATGAGAACATTCCTTTTCGTTGTAGAATTTGCCATGAATATGGTCATTTTGTCGAGTGCTTGCCCAAATAAAATTCCTGATCAAAAGAAAGAAGATATAAACTCAGCAGGTTTCCAAATACCTAAGAAGAAGAACACTAAAAAAAAAACAGTTATGAAGGATCAATCAAAGTCATCCACTAATATGTTTGAAATCCTTTCCACAAATGATGTCCCAAGTGAGGAAGAGGAAATAATGGAAACCGAAATCTTAGAAACACAATTTAAATATGAAGGGAAGAACTCAGAGACAAACCAACAAATCAAAGGTTTTCAACAAAAAAGAAGGAGAAAATTTACACAAGAAAAACAATATTTCAAATGTCAAAACTTCAAATAATGCGAGTCCCAATATAGACTCCATTGAACCATCTAGTAAAATTTTGGTTGTGTACGAGCATTCTTCAAGGTTAGAAGCCATCTCAGATTCAATTGGAATAAGTCAAGAAATAGGGAAAAAAAATTGAAGATGGATTCTAATCAAAAAGTAGGTCATAAGACCAATCAATATCATATGGTAAAAGAAGGTGAAAATCTTGTAGAGGAAGGTAAGATTAATGCCCTTCCCAACTTTTTTAGCCCTGGTATTAATGAAGATCATCACTTGGAATATTAGAGGACTCAAAGGGAGTCTTTCAAAACAAAATGAAATTAGAAGAATGATTCGGATAAATCATCCACATCTTGTTTTCCTTCAAGAAACAAAGATGTCAATGGAGGATATGGACTTAATTGCCAATAAAATTTGGCCAGCTGGAAAAGTGGTTTCCCTCAGTTCCCAAGGGACTTCGGGTGGCATTTCTTGTCTTTGGGACCCAAAAGAGGTAGTTATTCACCATATGGTTGGAAGTTGGGGTTTGTTGGCTATAGCTATTCAAAGTAGACATTCCAACCAGATTATGCTATGCATTATTGTTTATGCTTCGACTTCTTTGGAGGAAAAAAGAAGATAGTGGAAGGATATTACTCATATTATCTCTCATTTTCCTAAAGCTTGGATCTTGATCGGAGGAGATTTCAATACCATCCTCTCTGGATGAGAAAAGGGGGGAAATAGAAATTTGGACAAAAGCACTGACCTCATGAGCGAATATATTGCAAACCTCCATCTTGTGGATATCCAACCAGATAATGGCCTTATGACTTGGTCTAACAGAAGGCAAGGCTTAGCTTGTATAATGGAGAGATTGGATAGGTTTTTGCTCTCTAAAAATTTCTTAATCCATGGTCACATTCCTAAAGTGAAGACTCTTAATAATGCTGGTTCGGATCATTGGCCGATCATGGTGGAAATGTGGAAAACCAATGTGAGTTTCTCTCCTTTTCATTTTCAATTAATGTGGCTTAGAGACATTTCCTTCAGACCTCATGTGCAACAATGGTGGAAGGAAGGTAAACCTAGGCATGGGACTAAGATGTTCTATTTTGCCAAAAGACTACAATACATTAAATCCAAAATCAAGACTTGGAACTGGAAAGAGTTTGGGGATGTTCATAAAAAAAAACATGAAGTTATTGCTCATATTGAAAATTTGAATAAGAAAATCCGTTTAGATGGCCTCACAGAGAAGAGAAGTGTAGATGAAATTAAACTCACAACTCAGTTAGAGGAATGGGAAAAAGAGAAGAAATCTTATGGAAGCAAAAATCTAGAATTCAATGGCTCAAAGAAGGAGATCGAAACACAAATTTCTTCCACAAATCTCTTCTAGCTCGAAGATCTCACAACTTTATTTCTTCCTTAAAATCAGATTCTGGAGATGTTGTTTATACTTGGGATGGCATGAACTCTATTGTTGTTGATTACTTTTCCAATATTTTTGCTGCTACTCCTCTTGAATCAGCTTCTCAACATAATGTTCTTCAAGCAATCCCTTCTCTTATCACTTTTGAGGAGAACTCTATTTTGACTACTCCTATTACTATCAATGAGCTTCAACAAGTAGTTTTTAAAATGCAAAAATGGAAAACCCCAGGTCCTGATGGTTTTCCTATTGAGTTCTACCAAGAGTTTTGGGATATCCTTCATGTTGATTTATTAGAGGTGGTGGAAGAAGCCAGGAAAGCCAAAGAAATTTTGAAGGTTATCAATAAAACTTATATTACTCTTGTTCCAAAAGCTCAAGAGGTTGATCATATCTCAGATTTTAGACCTATTGCTTTATGTAATGTT
This sequence comes from Wollemia nobilis, assembly GCA_028583015.1. Taxonomy (NCBI): domain Eukaryota; kingdom Viridiplantae; phylum Streptophyta; class Pinopsida; order Araucariales; family Araucariaceae; genus Wollemia; species Wollemia nobilis. The sequence continues at coordinate 4,090,014 of JAQPPZ010002200.1, forward strand.
CTTCTCAAAATCATTACTAAAATCATGGCAAAAAGGTTGAAGCCTCTTTTGCATAAGATTATTTCCCCGAGCAAGGGGGTTATGTGGAAGGATGTCAAATAGTAGATGAGATAGTTCTTGCTCGGGAAGCCATCCATTCCATGGATATGCAAAATTCTCCTTCCATGTTCATTCGGTTAGACTTATCCAAAGCTTATGACAGAGTGGATTGGCACTTCCTTATCAAATTTTTGAGGCAATTTGGTTTCTCTAAGGATTGGATGGATTGGATTATGGGATGTATCTCTTCGGTTTCCTACTTAGTTCTTATCAATGGTAGGCCTTCTCAGTATTTCCCAACTTCTAGAGGTATTAGGCAAGGTGACCCGCTATCCCCTTATTTATTCATCATTCTTGTTGAATGCTTGGGTAGGACTATAACCAAAAAGAGGGAAAACAAAACCCTTGAGGGAGTTACCATTGCTCATGGAGCTAGACCTATCTCTCATATTCAATTTGTGGATGACTCTACTCTTTTAGGTAAAGCTACAGTTAAGGAAGCTTCTAATATTAAGCAAATCATTAGCTATTTTTCTAAGGCTACTGGGGCGAGTTGATCAATGAAGACAAATCTAAAGTTATTTTATTTCACCGCTCTGCTAGACAAGAATCCATGGTCTTGGATAAATTAAGATATAAGAAGACCTCTCTTCCAATCACTTATTTAGGTATTCCCATAAATATTCAAAGGCAAAAAAATAAAGATTGGAATTGGTTGTTGGACAAAGTCAAGAAGAAAATTGGAAAGTGGACCAACAAGTGGCTTTCTTCTGGGGGTAGAATCACCTTGGTAAAATCAGTCCTTCAAGCTATTCCTATTTATGTTTCTTCTATTTTGAATATCCCAAAGGTTGTTCTTCGAGAATTGGATCAAATCAGTCATCATTTCCTTTGGAGTGGTACTAAGGAGAAAAGAAAATGGGCCTTGGTGAAATGGGATACTTTATGTCTTCCTAAGAGTGAAGGGGGGTTAGGATTCTGGTCTTCAATTAATAACAACAAAGCTTTAGCTGCTAAATTATATTTGAGGATGTTGCATAACCCCAATGCTCTTTGGGCCAATAATCTTCGTGCTAAATATGCTGAGAACAAAAGTCCTGAAGACCTTGTTCGCTATCAACTTCCTACCAAAGGTTCTCCCATTTTAGAAGTTCTTAATACTGGTGAGGATTTGATAAAGAAAAAATTATTTTGGATCATTCATAATGGTCAACATGCAAATTTTTGGACAGATTCTTGGGATGGTCACAAGCCTTTGATAACTCAATTTCTCGATTGGAGGCCTTGGATGGAGGAGCTTCACCGAGCTAATTGGATAAAGGTGGCTAATTACTATTGGTACCATACTGGTAATTCAAAGGTTGGTAGATATTGGATCCCTATTGAGGACTGGCCTATTCAAATCCCAAAAAGGCAAAGACAAGATATCCAAGGCATCCTTCATATGAGATCCCTCTCTTGGTCCCATGAAAAATATTTTTTTGGATGGAACAACACTACTAAGGGTGAGTATTCAATTGCTCAAGGTTATTTGACCTTATGCCATAATAATCCCAACCATTCTTCTGACATCTTTTCTCGATTGTGGGCTCAAAAGATCTGGCCTAAGGTGAGGTTCTTTAATTGGATTTTATTGCATCGTAGGGTGCTTACTCGGTGAGCAACTTATGAAGCGTGGTTTTCATGGCCCTTTTAGATGTGAAATGTGTGAAGAGAATGTAGAAAATATCAACCATATTTTTATTGAGTGTACTTTAGCCTCTGAGCTATGGAGGAGAATGGCCACTTTACTTGGCTTACAGGTGGTCCAATTTTTTTACTTTTGAACAACTTTGGAGGGATTGGCCTAATCAAGAGGGTGTTGATCATTTTATTAGGCAGTTAGTTTGGATGGGTTCTACCATTCTTCTTTGGAATATTTGGAATGAAAGGAACAACCAAATTTTTAATCAAGATAGGAAGGATATTCACTATATTTTGCAAAAGACCATAGCCAACTTAGTTGAATCAGTCCATCAACTCCTTAATCACCCCCAAAACTCCCACCAAATATGGGATCAAGTGATGCAAAGATTGAAGATTAAACCTTCTAAGGGCAACCAACTTAAAGGGAATGTGAGTATTAGTAAGATGGATAGGACTAGAAATTGGCAACCTCCTCCTAAGGATTTTGGAAAAGTCAATACTGATGGAGCCTCTAGAGGGAACCCCGGAAAAGCTAGTGTGGGAGGAATTGGTAGACTTTCATATGGCTCCCTGGTTTTTACTTTTTCTGAGAATTTGGGTATTCTTTCCAATAACCTTGTTGAGGGGTATGGTATCCTTAGAGGTCTTCAGGAGGCTACTAAGGTTGGATGGGAAAAGGTGTTAGTTGAGTTTGACTCTCAACTTATGATTAATCTCTTGAAGACTCCTTCTAAGAATCATAAGGTGGATTGGAGAATAAAAAGAATTATTGAGAAGATTCAAGTTAATCCGGATGGGATTTTTGAAAGTTGATTACAATCATGTGGTTAGAGATCAAAACAAGAGTGCTTGATGCTTTAGCTAATTGGGCTTTGGACAAAGGTGATCTTACTTGTTATGGCCACCCTCCTATATGGTGGGCTTCTCAAATTAGGGAAGCTCTTCTTTCTATCATTTCTTTGGATGGCTCCAGTTCTGAAGGTACCTAGTTTCTTCTTCTTCTTTTTTTTTGCTTCTCTTTGGTTCATTCAATTTTTTTTAGTTCCCTAGCTCATTCTATTCTTTATTTTGTTTCCTTTGTTGATTCTTGCCTTAATAGTCTTCTGGTCTAGATAGGTCATTGTTTTGTTCATTTTTTTTTCTTTTTTATTTTTTTGTTTAGTTTTTTAAGGTGGGTGGGTTCTTTTGTTTTGTTTTGTTTTTGTGTTATTTGTGTTGTTTTTTGTTGTTGTGTTTTTGTTGTTTTGTTTTTTTATTTATTTTTATTTTTTTTGTTATTGTTCTTGTGTTTTTTTCATTCTTGTTCTTGGGTTTCTCTTTGTTTGTGTTATTTCATGTTTTTATGTGTGAGTGTTTTCTATGTATTTTTTTTTTGTTTATTGTCTGTTGTTGGTTGTTTTTTATTTTTATTTTTTTAATTTTTTAGGTTTTGGTTGTGTTTATTTTTCATGTTTTTTTGGGTTATGTCTTTGTAGTGTTCTGTTGTTTTTGTCTTGTTTGTGTTTTGTTATGTGGTTCTTGTGTTTTTCTATGTGGTTTGTGTTGTGGTTTCTTTTATCTTATTGTGCTTGTTTGGTTGTGCTTTTGTTTTTGACACACTCAAGGAGCATGTTTTTTATTTTATTTTATTATTTTTGTTGTTATTTACTTATTTTTAAATTGGTTTTGTGTGTTTGTTTGCTCCTTGAGTATGTCAAAGGTGGTAGGCTAGGTCCGAGTCCTGGGCATTTTTGGCGGAATGGATACCCCTGCCTCCTTGGGTCTTACCCAAAAGTGGCATCCCTTTTGGGATGTTTTCCACAAAAAAAAAGAATGGGGTCAACAAATAGATTATGAAAATATTACATTTATTTGCCACAATTATTTTGAGACCACACATGGTAAGAGTTTGAAAAATAAAAACTATGAAGAAAGAGACAATAAATTTTAGCCATGAGATAAACTTCAAAATGAAACAAGGAAATCATATAATCAGAAGCTAGACCAGATTAAGGATATTTCACTCCAAAAGAAGAGGTAACTAAATCCTATTGACAATATCAATTGGTAAGTTTAGAAGGAATTAAAGGTGCAAAACAAGATGTGGAGATAAAACCCAAAACAAAGACAACAAAGAAGGTCAAGTTTATTCTAGGTAAATCATATTTGTTTTCCTCTAGTAGTATAGAATCCTCTTCGGGTAATAAAATTGAAAGTGGTGAAGATGTTATCCCTTCCACTTTAAGGTTTCAAGAACAAAATAATATAGAAATGAGGTTGAAGGAAACTCATAACAATTTAGGTTTTTTAGGGTAAAATAAGAAGGTAATTGCTATAGAAGAAAATCCTTGCACTTTAGGATCTCGAGGAAAATATAAAGAAGATTGTGCTTTTAAGGTTATTCCTTGCACTTCAAATCCTTAAGAACAAGGTAAAATTAAAGATGATAAGTCTTACTATGAGCAGTATGAGAAGATTGAAGAGATTGATGAAGATGATAGTATTAGTCAAAATGAAAAAAATGAGAAAGACTCAAGAATCAAAAACAAAGAGAAAAAGAAACATAAAGGGATATTGATATGGGAAAACAAAAGCAAATATCACAAGTGTTAACAAGTGGAGCTAAACCCTCAAATAAATAAATAAAAAATAACAATGGTGGAATATTAGGGGAATTAATAACCCTAAAAAAAGTATGGACAATATATTTTTGGATATAGAAGTTGGGCAACAAATATTCTAGCCATTCCTAATGTTGAATTTTATTTTGACAAAATTTAAATTTTTGAAGGCATTTGATATAGAAGGATTTTATTGTGAATACTTAGCAGTTTGAGGAAGATGAAGAATATCTTTGATAGAAGGGTAAATGAATAATATCTCCAATATAAAATATAGAGTTAGATATGCTTTAATTAACTTGTTAGAAATATAATGAGAGTAATGCCTCCAATAGAAGCCACACATAGCTTATTAAAAAATAATAATTCAAAAGTTTTAAATATCAAAATAGATAAATGGTATTTGGATTTAACATAGTTTATTATTTAATTCATAGCCTTCAAAATATAGAATGACATCATTTAGAGTGTTTATTAAATTTTAATGTAGATATGGATTATAAGACTAGAAATATTATTTGTAGTAAAAATTAATATAGGTGAATAGTTATTCAAGATTATATTTGTATATATTAACCTTATATTTGTCTTGTGAATAAATTATGAATATAATGGTTTTTTTTTCTATAATGTAAAAAAATATTTAAAATTATTTGATTAAAAAGTTTTATTAATAATTTAAAAATAATAAAAAAACAAAAAATTGTTTATGTTGAGTCGAATATCTTCGGATTATATAAAAATGTTATTGTTATATCTTATATGCAAGTTAAAATTATAAGATATAAGGTTCTAAATCAAAGTATACGATTTAAGGTTCTTAGAAAGGAAAATGATTTAACACTTTTTGAAGTGGGTTTGAAAAGTATAGGTACTCATATAAAAATAAGGTTTGGAATAAGATATTAATCCTTATAGGTGTAATTGCATACTCAAATTTGTAATGCTTTTGCCTTCATCCATTCATTTGGTATTCGCTAGCATAGGGATGTAATATGTCATGTAAGAAGTGAGGAAGCCTCTTTTAAAGACCTCAAGCTTAGACAATTAGATCAAATGCATATGGGTATAATTTGTTCAATATTGTAAAATATGTACAAAGATATTTTTATTGCTAAAATAAAAGAGAGTAAAAAGTGGAATGGACACGAGAATTATTAAAATAACAAAACACATTGACATGAATAATAAAAATGAAATGGATAGGAGAATTATTAAAATAACAAAACACATGCCATGAATAATACTATTAATATAATATTAAAAAATAATATCTATGTGTATTCAGTTGAGACCCAAATTATACCTAATATTCACGAGAGTGAGTGACGCAATGTAGATCACTTAAAATGAAAGAGATAAATACAAAGTGATGAATAAATAAAAAGTAACTAAATGAGGGTGTAACATTCATAACAAATAAACAAACAAACATGAAAATATTAATAATAATTAAAATGCAAACTTGAGTTGCACGAAAATAAATTAAAATACAATGCTCTACTCTTGAATCTTATCCATTGGAGTGATAAGTTATTTAAAAGTGTGAATTCCAATTTGATTACCATTAGAATTGAGTACTTGAACCTCAATAGTATATTAGCTTTTTCAAAAAGTTAAGATAAATAATTGTTTTATAGATGTGAAAGATTTAATTTTTAAAAAAATAATGTATAAAGCCAAAAGTGATAGTGGAGAAGTCCAATCCAACTAGTCTTCTTGCATGACCTTACATAAATGGATATTGAGATAAGAATTTGATGTATCATTTATAGTATATACTTCTTGACCCCTAAACCACCTTAGATGAGTTATTTATTATCAAAAGTAGGATAAAATGACTTTCTAAGGAAGCTACACTCATTTTTTGAAATTTTTGCCGGAAAAACTTTAAAAAAAATATATACATCGATATATTTTTAAAAATTAAATAAATATTTGTAGAGGAGTTGGAGAGTAAGTGGGTAGTTAAAACTCTCTCGAGAGACCCATATTCAAATCTCTCCCCTCACATGTTGTAGATATGTTATATATAAAAGATTCCTAATCAAAAAAATTAAATTAAATTAAATAAATAATGAATGTCGAAAAATACATATAAGAATATACTTGCCTTGTTTGCCCTTGCCTTGTATGCCCTAGATTGAGTGTAATTTTAATAAATTGATAAGTTTAAAGGTGAATGTGGCCAAACAAAAATGAAAATTTATAAATATATATCTCACACAATTTAAAGTTAGTAATACACTTTTAATTTATAAAAGATAAATACTTATTATTATATTTTCATGTATTATAAATAATTAAATCTAAACATATAATAATTAAGATAATATTTGATACGAACCTTCAATAGTAATAATATTGATGTGGCATGAGATCCTCTAAACATAAAACCATTAAGAACATGCTAAATGAAGGATAACGTTAACTGGAAACTCCTTGAGGGACTATGTTATATCTTATTTATAAAAAAAAATCAATTGATATGTAGTTAGAATAAATACAAAGTTCAATAAGAGCCAAAAACATATTATGGGAGCATTTATCAAAGTATGCTATTTAGATATATTCTATCAAAATATTATTACAATTTCGAAAATTAATTTTTATAAAGTGATAATTACTTTTGGGAATAAATAGTAAAATATATCAAAATTAAGGAGCACCTACTCGTTTGATTGAAGAAGACACGTTGGAACTAAATAAAACTTAAAATACATGCATACTTCATCTTAAGGTAATATGAAGTAAGGTCCTAGGGTAGTTAGATATGAACGTATTTTTTTTTGTTATAAGAATACCATTAAAGGTCTAGGAAGGTAAATGAACTAACCTTCTTGTTATCAAGACTCTTTTATTTAATTATATCGAATCTTACATAAATATTATATTATTGAATGATTAATTAAAATTGTACAGTGATAAATTAATAATTTAAGTGAGAGTTATTTCAATTTAAATAACTAATTTAAAATAATTTTAATAATTAATATTTTTTTAAATTATTTATTATAAATAATCATTCAACTATAAATTAATATATACTTATTTTAATCTTTAAAATAATTTTAAAAATATAATTTAATTCATAAATTATAAGCATATATCACGAACTGATTTAATTTGACCTAAAATGTCCATGAAATTTTTTTATTTTTCACTTATTATAGGTTAATGACATTATTTGAATCCTCTAACAATTTAAACAGAATTTAAAGGATTTTTATGATTGAATTTTTGATATAAAATTAATATATAGCATATTGTTGATATAATCATTCTTATAAGATATAATTCATATTTAATTTTTATTTTTTAAATTTATAAAGGATTTTTATGATTGAATTTTTGATATAAAATTAATATATAACATATTTTTTGATATAACCGTTCTTATAAGATATAATTGATATTTAATTTTTATTTTTTAAATCTATAATATGTAAATAAAGCATATATAAAAAAAAATTAATTATTAAGAATAGAAGTTTCATTTTAAGCCCATATAAATTTTTAAATATTTAGTATAATATATAATCCAAAATAGATGTTTAAAAATATAATTTTGTTTAAGATTTAAATATTTATTAAAAATATTTCAAATGATATTAGGTCAATTAATTAGATTCTTCAATTTTCAAAAATATTTAAATTTAAATCTTACCAAAAAAAACATCTATTAAAAAAATTTAATTAATCTTTTATTTATTCATTTTATAATATTATTAATAAATTTCAACACTAACAAATAAAAAGTTAATATATAATGCATTAATGATTAGTAAAAAGAAACTAATGAAAGTTATAATTATTTATAAAAGATTAAAAATAAAAATATTAATTTTTTTTAAGATTCTATATGTTAAAATCAAATTCTTTCTAATAAATTTTAACTATTCTCATTTTGTTGTTCAATTCTACATTCTTTGAAACACTTATTCTTTTGGTTATGTTTTATATTCATATAGTATATAATATAAAATGAACTTATATGATTTATATTCATATGCATAAAATGGAACCAAGCAAATTGTTTCATATGTATAAAATGGAGCCAAGCACATTCTTCCTAAAACTTTAAGTTTATGTAGGATAAGCTCGGTACGATACTGCTAACATTGATTCCAAGCAAGTTATGGCGTCGAACACGGTTTAATCAGGGCATCGATTGTGGTTGAATATTCTCACTTTAAGGTTTCAGGTTGACTGAAATTCGAAATCGGTCTTTATTTTCCGTGTAGCAGGCGGATATGACCAGCAGTTTGAAAAATCAATAATCTGAGTTAAACTATGGGTCTTTCTCCATGACTTTGAATAAGCATCCATCCAGAACCAGACATTACGTTGAACGGAATTATATTATTAGAACATGCGATTGAAAACAAGAACGGTTAAAATTCATCTCATACAAGTTAAGATCCATTCCCATTCCGCATAAGGAACTTGTAGAGCTCTAGTTGAACTCATAGATTTGTATACATACAGTCCATGCCATCTCCATTCTACTGGTATTTTATTGGTTTCCAATTTTTACTGTGCTACAAATTTTGTCGCTTAACAACACCAATGGTCAGTTTTACAGACAATAGAACCGAAAAAGAGGAAGTGAATTGGATAGTGGCAAGGGACTTCAATGCTAAACTTGCTCTTAGGGATCAAGAAGGGGGAAATCCTTATTTGGACTAGGAGGATAGATTTATGATGTCTAAAATTAATCAGCTCAATTTAATTGATGTTTATCACGTGGTTGAACAAACAAACAAGTAGGATTGGCAAATCAAAATTTGAAGCTTGATAGATTTTTTGCTTTTGAAGAGGCCTTTCTTCATTGGTATTTTAAGATGGAGATTGATCACTTTTTTATTATTCTAGAATGGATATTGGGCCACAATTCCCAAGACCTTTTCATTTTGAGAAGTGTTGGTTAGAAAAGGAGGATTTGAGGAAAACAATCCCCTTCTGTTAGGAGGAGGGTTGTCCTTCCCATGGGAGAGCTATGTATGTATTTTACAAACAAATCCAACATATCAAATATTGTTTCAAATTCTGGAAAAAGAGTATCAAATCTGATTTTCAACCCCAAAAGGATCCTTTGATGGCAAAGATGGACAAACTGGCCACCTACTTTAGGAGTGGAGCAATCACAGACTATCTAAAATATGAATATGAATTGGTCATTAAGAATTAGATTCTATAAATAATTAGGAGGAAATTTATTGGAAACAAAGAGGGAGAACATCTTGGCTATTGGAAGGGGATCGATACACAAGTTTCTTTCATCGCTCTGCATTGGCAAGTAGACAAAAAAATTCTTTGACTTACCTTTAGGATTTCAATGGACAAGTGATGTACACCATATTAGGCATGTAACATGCAACTAATTATTTCTTTCAAATTCATTTTATTTCCCTTGTTATCCCTAATATTGTAGTACAACAAGAGATACCATATTATTTTAGCCAAGCAAAACCAAGTCTTTTCCAGTTTGGTGGATGAATATGAGGTGAGAAGCATATTTTTTAGCATGAAATTAGGAAAATATTCAGGGCCCAATGGTTTCCCAATTGAATTCTTTAAGGCTTTCTAGGATGTCATAGGAGAGGATTTAACCAAGGCTATTGAAGAATCTTGTTCAAATAGAACTATGTTTCAAGCTCTAAATCATAATTTTCCCACTTTGATTCCTAAAGTGGTATAAACCACCAACCTTGGAGATTTTTTCCCGATTGCTCTCTGCAATGTGACCTAAAAGATAATCACTAACATGATTGATGAAAGGCTTAAGAATATTATGGTCAACATAATATCCCAGGAACAAGGAGGATTTGTAGAGGGGCATCAAATTTTGGATGAAGTTATTCTAGCCTAGAAGGCTATCCACTCCATGTAGCACTCTAGTCGAAGAGGTATGTTTATTAAACTAGATATGTCTAAGGCTTATGATAGAGTCTATTGGTAGTTTTTTGATCAAATTTTTGATAAATTTGGCTTCTCATAGGAGTGGAGGGAGTGGATCATGTGTTGTGTCTTGATGGTTTCCTTCTTTGTTCTTATCAATGGCTCTCCCTTGACCCATTTCCTTGCTTCCAAGGGTATTCATCAAGGATATCCTATTTTCCCATTTTGTTTTATGATTCTAGCAGAAGAATTTGGTAGATTCCTTCAAAAAAATAAGCAACAAGATCTTTGAGAAGGTGTGCAACTAGGCGAGGAGATGTTAACTCATCTTCAATTTATGGATGATATTGATATCTTTGGGGAAGCTAGCATTCAGTGGGATAGGACACTCAAAGCCATATTAAAAACCTACATGGATGCTACTAGTCAGCAAGTGAATATAGCCAAATCCAACATTGTTTTCTTCAATACAAATAGAAGAATCTAGGATCAAATTCTATCCATTTTGATCTTTGCCTAGGGTACCCTTCCACTTGATTACCTAAGGATTCCCCTTCATTTTAATATCCTAAGAACAACTTATTGGAAAGATTTAATGAATATAATATTTTCTAAAGTTAATCATTGGTTTCACCATTAGCTTATCTTTGAAGGAAGAATGGTTCTCATTCAATCAGTGATTCAAGCTATGCCTATTTATAAATTCTTTATCCTAGCTACCCCCATGATATTCCTTAGAGAGTTGTATTTGTTTATGAGATTTTTTTTGTGGAATGACACAAGGATTGGTAAGCAATGGGCTCTTGTTATCTCAGATAAAATATGTTAGCTTAAAGCTTGAGGGAATCTTGATTTTTGTAAAGCAACTTTAAATAATCATGCTCTTGTTGGGAAGCTTTATTGGAGATGGATATCCACAAATAAGGCTTTATTTAGTATAGTCATAACTAGTTAGTATTTGGGTTCTATCCCTCATCAAAAATTTGGCCACATTCCTCTAAGAGGCCCTAGCTCCATTAGTTGGAAGGTCCTGAAAGCTAATGAAAAATTGGTTAAATCTAGACTTTTTTGGAAAATAGGTACATGAGACAAAGCTATATTTTGGAGTGATTATTGGTACCAATATCTTCTATTAATCTATTAATTTCCAAAGTTACATCCCTTGCAACAAATCCTTGAAGGTAGAGAATGGATAAAGATGGCTTCATACATTATGACTAGGAAAATTGGAGATTTCTCTTTCTTTCAATGAAAGAGGTTATAAGAATGGTCTATTCCTATCTCTCTTCATAAAAATATTCTTATTGATAATATCCTTAAGCAAATATTCCTTACAAGGAAAAAGGAAGAGAATAGGATCACTTGGGGCCTTGGCACTCTAGGTGTCTTCACTATTCATTTTGGTTATAATTATTTGTTCCCTCCTCCATTGATCCTGCAGTATTCCCCATGGGATAAAGTTTGGGTGGCTAAAGGTTTGGCCTAAAATTAATTTATTTTCTTGGGAAGTAATGCATAGGATTTGTTTCACCTATGATAACCTTATGAAGAGAGGTTTTAATGGCTCTTCCAACTGTATCATGTGTAACTCCTAGGAGGAGACACTTGATCATCTACTTTTTGAGTGTGCATTTATAATAGAGTTGTGGAAAAGGTGGTCAGACCTCTTTAAGGCTTACCTAATCCTTTATGTGACTCTTTTTAATATCTAGGATATTTGGAAATGCAAAAAAAACCAAGTATACCTCCATTCAACTAGTTTGGTACCTAGGTCCGAGTTTCATTTGGTGGCACATTTGGCTAGAAGGAAATTCCAAAATTTTTAGAGAGGAGTTCAATCTAATGTAGCTAGTTTGGTATAAAATTGTTACCAAGGTTTTTGAAACTATCAGAGCTCACTTTAGGGACAAGAAAACTTAGGATAATGAGGGGATTCCCAAGACACAAAGTTGGGATCATGACAGCCCCCTCCCTCGGGTTGTGAAAAGGTTAATTTTGATGGTGTAGCTAAGGATAACCCAAGGACTATAGGCATTGGTTTTCTTAGAAGAGATTTCAAGGGGAATATCCTCCATTGGAAGCTAAAGGGCCTTGGAAGGGCTACTACAAATGAAGTTGGAGGATTGGGTATTACACAATATTCTCTCAATGCTTGGGAGTATGGGGTTAGAAAGAACATAGTGAGTATACCTCATAGATTATGTTGGGACTTTTGGATTTTATTATAAATTTTAGACCAAAATATTAGAGGATAAGAAATATTGTGAGCCAAATTAAGTCCATTTGGAAACAATTCGAGGATGCTCTCCTGGTCTATGTTGATAGAAAAAATAATGCAATCACTGACTTTTTTGTTAAATATGGTAGTGAAAGTCCAGTTGGATACATGTTAAATTCTAATTAGGATAGGGACACTTTTGAATGGTTGGAGGTGAACCAAATGGTTCTTAGTTTGGCTAGCAAAGACTTAGGTAAGGATGAGGACAAGTCCATAGTCCACTAAGCCTTGTGGATCAATGGAGGATGAACAATTATTTATTGGTTTTTTGCTACCTCTTGAAGCACTCTTTGGCTCTTTTTGGGATAGCACTCATAGTGTTCATAGGACTATCAAGCTTTCTAGGTTAATTAGGATCAACATAAAGTAGAAAAGGGACCAGGTTAAATGTTTTTACTCTTTAGATGGTACTCAATTTTTTGTTAATTTTGGAGATGTTAATCTGAGCTTTATTCAGGATTTTAGGGCTTTCCAATAGTGGTAGACCTATGATAGTTATTTTATTCTTTTTCTATCAATATAATTTGTTTTACCTTTTCAAAAAAACATTATTATGATTATAGATATAGATTAATATCTCTTATGATTTGATTTCGATGGATCATCTAACTTATGCATTACACACAAGTAGAATAGATTACACCATCGAGACCAATAAAAAACTATAAATGGCCCAAACCATCTAGATATATTGTTGTAAAAAAAATACCACATGGTTTGTCATCTTAGCCCAAAAATATCAAAGGCCAAAAAAAAACCTTTGCTACCAAAATCCCACACACTTCTACCTTAGTGACTTGAATTATTTCCCAAACTAGCACATAGGCTACGAAAAAGGAAAATCTACCCAAGAATCATAGGAATAAAGATATGGTTCCCATTCTTTGATAGAGTCACACTAGAATCCACATTAAATCCCAAAAATATAGAAAATTTGTTCACTTCTATGAATAAAATTTACAACTTATTCTAGACCAACATAGAGTTCATAGAACGGAGAGTGCACGAGACCAACTTAGGATCCAAACTTTTGGGATCCTTATTCATAGGAAGAACACCACCATTAACCACCACTAAAGCACCACCAACTGAAATCCTACACCCACAAACACTGATAAACTAGGGAATACTCCTACTATGAGCAGAGTTCCCATAAACCTCCAATATTCCATCCAATAAAAATGGATGGATGAGCTTACCATATAAGGTGGGCATATTGTATTAGACTTTTGTAAAATCCACCATATAAACCTTAGGATCTGGGGGATTTATGAGATCTGGATCCACCCCAATCCTCATAAAAACTAGACCATCCTCCATACTAGAACTAGCACTGCATCTTCTTCCTATTCCTCTCCTATTTCTACTCCCCACTTATGGTACTTGAATTATTACAAAATAATAATGTTAACTACATCCACTAACTACACTACAATCTAAAGTTGACCTGTGATGGATACCATAGTGGTAATTCCTTGGGTTTTCATCCAGGATATCCAAGCTCAAACCTTAATAATATGGGGCCCAAAACCCTCATAAAAATCTAGGTGAACTTAAATTTTAAAGGGTGTTAGGGTTCATACCAAATAAAACCTTATACCCTCAGCCACAACTAGTGAAGAATGGAGTTTTTGTGTATCCACAAGAGAAAGTGATAATCGCACCCAAGTCGGCCACAACCAACACCCTTTGTTAAGTTTCATACCATTATCAAACAACTCACCCACTCAAGTGGATTAAAGGGCTTATGGTAGCCAATTTGGTTTTAACCAAAGTTGAATGGAAACATGGTACATATCACAAACCATAGTTGATTGCCTCACACAAATGTGACTGCCCACTGATCCTTAAATATGTTTTTCTATGAGTTTACATCATTTTTTATGAGGGGTCATTTTCTCCTCATAGTGAGTGGGATTTGAACCTTGGACCTCTCAAAGAGAAACCAAAGCCCTTACCACTACACTAAGATTGTAGCTAAAAACTTTGGTTTAGGATGGGTACCAAATAAATCATTAGACCCCTAGACACAACCAGTGAGGAATGCATTTTTTGCATATCTGTAGAAGAGAGTGGGAATTTTACCTAGGTTGGTCACAACCAATACCCTTTTTTAAGTTCACCCACTCAAGCAAATGATATTTTTTTAGAGTCAATACTTATTATACACATATACCATGGGGTTGAACCTAGGTCTCATCACTAATAATACAAGTGTCATCCTTGCTAGTAGACCACATGTACATACATTTAAAGGGATTATGTTGCTAGTGTGATTTGAAATAGATTTGAATGAACCTATGGTATAGATCACAAACCTTAGTTGGTTGTCTCACACCAACTTGGATGCCCACTCACCCTTAAAAAATCTTATGGTGACTAGTGTGATTTGAACCAGAGTTGAATGGGCCTATGGTATATATCATAGACCTCAACTAGCCACCTCACACCAACTCAATTTCCCACTCACCCTTAGAAGGGCTTATGGTAGCCAATGTGATTTGAACTAGAGTTGAATAGACCCACAATACGAATTGCATACCTTATATAGTCATCTCACACCAAATCGGTTGCCCACTCACCCTTCAAACTTTTTTTTATGGTGGGCACCAATGAAATCCTTAGACCCCCAGTCATAACTAGCAAGAAATAGGTTTTTTGTGTATCCACAGGAGATATGGGAATTATACTCGAATTATCCACTACCAACACCCTTTATTATGTTTTCATAATTATTAACCAACTCACCCACTCAAGAAAATAAAAGGGTTTATGGTAGCCGGTGAGATTTGAACCAGAGTTTAATGGACCCATAGTATGAATCACAAACCTCAGCTAGATGCCTCACACCAACTCAAACACCCACTCACCCTTAAAGGAGCTTATGGTAGCTAGTGTGATTTGAACTGAAGTTGAATGAAATTACAATATAGATTGCATATCTCAAAGGGCCACCTCACACCAACTAAGCTACCCACTCACCATTTAAAATTTAATTTCATAGAGGTTTTTATGAGGTTTTTGGGTCCCCTCTTACCAATGTTTGAACTTGGGTCTCCTAGACGAAAACCCAAGGACTTATCACTATGGTATCCCTCACAAGTCAATTTTATATTGTAGTGTTGTTAGTGGATGTAGTTAACATTAATGTTTTGTAAGAATTCATGTACCAAAAAAATATAATTTATGCTCTCAAATTCCTTTATACTTAATAAAAAAATATTGTCTTCTTATAGTTAGTACATCATAAGCCTATTATAAGATAATCATTGAATATATATCATCATTGTAAGATAATCATCAAAGATATATGATATGTGGGATTAATACAATAAAAACATAATTTTATTCTTATTATTTGTCCCTAAGTTGATTTGAAATTACCACATTTGCATCCAGTTGGGTGTGGATGTAGCAAAACATCTCATGGATGTGGGAATGTAAAATTATGTAATAAAAGTAGTATAGATTTCAGTAAAGCAAATCAACATACATTGACTCCAAGTAAATTATGGTGACCAATATTCTTGAGAATATTCTTATTGATAAGTTGATATGGAAGTCCAAAATTGCTAATGCACACTAGATGTATTTTAATAGTTTTTGTAAATATTCTCAATCCATGGAATCTTTTCCTTAAACCATGGGTCACACCTTTATCCCTAATATTTGTACTAAAAAAAATAATGAGAAAAAACATTAGTAATAAAATTAATGGGGTAATTTGAATTCAATCCCTATGTCCACTTGATTCAATTTTGAATTTTCAAAAACCTGACCAATAGCTATGAAACTTACATATTAATACCTTGCTTTTAAAATCCATTTTATCACGTTTTTAATTATCACTTCCAATGTAACATATATTCCTTGAATTGGACTTATTATATATTTGCTTTTCTTCTTATCTCCAACTTGGGCATCCAATAGATCATTAAATAATATCTATAATATCTTATATTCATTAATAAACTCTATGGATTTATATTATTTGTTCAATTGTTTAGCATTTAGATTATTTACATTAGTTGTAATGATGCTTCTCTAATATAAGCTTCATCTATTACCATATTACATGATCTAGATTTTTATAATAAGAAACCATTTAATAATCAAAATATACTTCACATGTCTCTCTAAGATTAAAATGTTCATATTGTAGGCATATATTAATTTGAGGTCTATTGAAAATGAGTGTCTAAGTTAAATGATCATTTTTTCTATATAATATTAGATCATGACCTATAGTTAATAAAAAATTATTGATTTATTTATACTTCACATGCCTGAGGTTTGTATGAAAAATGATATTTTAATATTCTTAACACTTCTTACCTTCTTAACCAGTTGAGGTTTGTATGCCTGAGGATTCCTTAAATTTTAAGGAGACTAAGGTTTGAAAATTTTCAAATGATACATGCAAAATAGATAGGTTATTTTTATGCCACTCTATGTTGATAATATAATACAGATGAGTCTCATTTTAATTGTATATAAGCAATTAAAAAAAAATAAAATAAGTTTACTTCAAATGATGGGGATCAAGGAGTTTTATATAAATTTGTCATGACAAGAAGGATTTCGTTTAGGCTAATATTCATTTTGTGAACCATATAGCCTCTAGATACACAGATCTATGTGAGTGCAAGAGGAGAGGATAATTCATTCAAAGAGAGCATATCCTTCAATACCACCTATCATCAATGTATTCCATTAGATTTTCAACAACTAAGTTATAATCCTGGGCTACAATATACTTCATGGAAGTTTCCCTTTATGGATCATAAGACTTACCCACTTGCAAGTACTGGATTTGTCCAATGTGTTCTATTTTGGTTTAGTAATTTTTAAAAATATAAATAAAAAATTTATAGAGAGGAAGAGACAAAGAAGATTTCTAAAGAGGAACATGTAGAAATTACCTAATCCATTGAAAAAAAGGTCAAGGAGATATTTTTTAAAAATCATGTATTTTTCTTCACTTGTACATTCTAATTTAGTCATAACATTTTCATATGACCTCAAATTGTTGTGACATCTAAAAAAATGGATTACTTATTCATAGGGCTTCAAAATGAGTGGTTACATGACTATCTCTAAATTTATGTCATTGAAAAAAGTATCTTCCAAAGTTGATATATTAGTAGCAAGGGAATTTTCAATGTGGTTGTAATTCCCACTAAAATTATATTTGATGTAGAGGCAAATACCACACTTATCTATGATTGGTTGTGTAATTAGACTGCATGATTGATTATGCCCAAAACTCCTAAATATTATGTAAGATAAGTTCACATTGAGGGAGGGAGGAAATATTATTATTTCCCAATGTTCATTGTGTCCAAGGTTTTGAATATAGTATTTGATAAGCACTAAGCAACCTACGATCAACAATATTGAGTTGGCAAGAGTCGTAAGGACCATTTGACTACCTTTTTATCATATGCATAAGTGAAATTCCATGCCACACTTAAGTTGAATGGTTTTGTTTGTTCTCATTCATAAGATGATGTAAATTAGAAAGGCTTAGTGCAGCTAATTATTTATAATTGCTTGTGTTTCCCCAATCACAATTATTGTAAATAGTAGTGTGTTCCTATTTGCAACTATGATGTTGTATAGAGTGGATGCCCCTATCCAATTATGTTGTATGACCTTAGGTAATTAAGTTTGTCCCTACCCTAGCTTAAGTGTTTAGTGAGGCCATGTCCACTAAATAAGCATAATGATGTCATTCCCACTTTTGTATGTTTCAAATAGTAGAGTGTATCCATATTCATACTCTAAGTGTACTTATGAATTACTGAGTGTTACCTAGTTTATCATATGGTTATTTGTATTAATGTTAGTATTCCTATCCATGTTTGAATCATAATTTAATAAGGGAGGAGTGTTGGAATTTATTACATATGATAAAAATTAGTTGAATGGTTAGAACCACTCGTGTAGGAACTATATGAGGTAATTTAGTCAGTTATAATTTCCACCAACTATGGAAAAATATTGTTAGTATGGTTTTTCTATATACAACAACGTAATTTATATTTAATCAAGAATCTAATCAATTAGAATCATCTAATTTCCATCAATAATAAATTCTTTATTTTTGCAGAACAAATTCCCATAAGGGACAATTGATAACAAAGTCCTTGATCCCCACAACTAGTATGTCAACAAACTTTGGATTTTGAGTAATGACACATGTCTAAATTTTCAAAATAAAAATCCAAAATTTAAATGCCAAAAATGTCAAGGTGTTTAAATTGTCCCTCAACTAACTTTTGATTTTGAATAACATGTTAGTTAGGTTCATCATTCGCAATCATTATTGAGAAAAATCCTTATATAAAGTTTATTTTCACCCTAAAAAGACCAAAAGTTGAATTTGTGCAATACTAACAAGGAAATTTTAGTGACCTTAAGATATTGTCACTTTCAAATATTTGTATTGGAACCTATGGTGGTATCATGATCATAGTTGAATACGAATTATATAACGACTTTGTTTGTCTAATTTTATAGTTTTTAAATTAATATATATATATATAGAACTAAATCAATTTTATGTATAAATATAACTAAATAAAGCATTTTGTATTTATTAATAGCAATTACACTCTAAATTGATATTTACATTATCATAGACCTATACAGTAAATGGACATGTAAATAATGAGTCATACTTAGCTTACTACAAGAATAATATTCTAAGTTGATATTTACATAACTATCAACACATGAAAATAAGTACATGAAGATTATAAATCCTTT
Organism: Wollemia nobilis; assembly: GCA_028583015.1. Classification (NCBI taxonomy): domain Eukaryota; kingdom Viridiplantae; phylum Streptophyta; class Pinopsida; order Araucariales; family Araucariaceae; genus Wollemia; species Wollemia nobilis. The sequence continues at coordinate 4,109,289 of JAQPPZ010002200.1, forward strand.
AGAAGAGGAAAATAATCCGTACATGAACTTAATTAATCATCTAGAAGAGAAAAAACTCCTTGTAGCTCTAAATTTGCATCATAGACAATATTACTAGTTGTAGCCCTAGCCAAATAGGTAAATAAGTAGAAAATATAAGGAAATAGAAACCATAGGGAGAGAATAAAAAACCACTAGGTTGAAAGTAGAAACAATATGATGCCTCTCTTATGCACACTAATAGGAGGTTATATGTTAAAATCTATTTTTCTCTTATTTTATTTTATTTTATTTTAATTTCGAAGAGTGACTCCTCACGTTCCTATACAATAACATGCTTAGTAGAATGCATGAAGGTCAACTTATAATATAGAATGTATTTTTATGTTACTTCATAATGCTTTTAAGAAAACCCTTCACTAACATATTTAAGAGAAGGCTGCAAAGCCTTTTTTACATTGTTTTCCTAATATCCCATACCTGATAGAAATACAAGCATTCTAATAATACCTAAAAAAACCCAATGTGCTAATATTGAACATAGTTACTCCAAAAAGATAAAAGTGATAGCAATTAATAATTTGGACATAACATCAAGTGGAATTACCTCAACCAGTTAGATACCTCAACATTTAAAGAGGATTCCAATGTTCAAAACATGCCCGCTAATGCATCGATTATATCCAAGATTTATTGTAATATCATTGTGTGGTGATGATGTAATATGGGTGGGCCCATTTCAATCCCATATAACCAATTGAAAAAAATAATTTTGACACGACATTAAATGGAATCATCTCAATTGGTTAGATTTCTCAACTTTCAAGGAGGATACCAAGGTTCAAATCTTGCCAAATGATATATGCATAATTTCCAAGCTTGTTGTACTGACACCATGTGATCATGATGTAATATGTGTAGATGTTGTTTCAATCCCATATAACTGATTCAAAAAAATATTTTGGACATAAGATTTATAATTGTGTGCAATATATAGACTAAAATTGTTTTAGACAATAATCGTTATGACTGATATGAATTTATTATAGTATATATCTAGATGAATACCCATACTCACTAGATGTGATACACACATTAAATGGATATTAAAACATTGAATGATATTCTCTAATTTTTGGATATACAACACACACACACACACACACACACACACACACACACACACACACACACATGCACGCACACACACACATATATATATAGATAACAATTCAACTCTAAATTTAATCTATAATACTAGCAAAAATAATTCCAAGGCTTATTCTTATCGTAAAACAATCCAACATGTACATTTCCACTCATCTATGTACCTCTAATATTAATAATGAGATGGATTGACTGAGGGAATATCTATATTTTCTTTTTTAATTGGTCTTATACCATATCTATTTTATCAAGTCTCCTATGCATGAATATGATACACACCTATGCTAAAGTATTTGGTTGCATAGATAAGGATATATTTGAATACATGCCCAAGTTATCTAAAACTCCCTTGAAAACCCTTTAAAGTTGAGTAAACGCTAATCCAAAGGTCCTGAATGAAGTAAGAAATTGTCTAAGCAAGCAAAGGAGGCTTTTAACTTGATAGAGTGAGGTAGTTGAGACCCCTTTAATAGAATACAAAAAACATATTAGGAATTATTACATCATAATACTCAACTTTGTTAGTTTTTGAAGCTAAATACTCAAAATAAAGTAACCACAAGATCTAAAATAAAGTTGCAATATGAAATATATGATGATGACAATATATTAAGCATATAAAATCATAAATAACTTCAGAAATAACTCAAATATATGCTATTAACAAATCCTCATGAAAATATGATCTTTATTGAATAAATGCCTCAGATACATCATACTTCTTCACTCTCCATTACAACTATATATGACCATCTATCTATCACTCTCTATATCTTTCACACACACATAGACACATATTTAATGGAATGTGACTCTTCATATGGAGCTTTCTTGGCCTTCACTCTTCCTATGAATCTTCATCTTCCTATTATATGATACATGTGCACATGGATAACTATGCACATTTACTTTGTCAAAATACTTTGCACATTTGCGCATTTATTATATTGCATAAAGTAAATACTCTCACTCTAATCTAGGAAACTTTCCTAATATAAATATGTACCCAATATGATACATTATCATGTAATAAATAATGTAATATATTCCAACACTCACTTGTATTACATTATTTGGTTATTGAAGACTTTAATATTCAATATGATCTTCATATCTTAACTCACTTTGCACTAAATACCTTCTTGATCTGGATATTTTATCTTCTAGCCTATCTTCATCTTAAATCTATAGTTGTAAGCTTTAAGATGATGTTGCATTGTCATTTAATTCTTGAAAGAACACTATTTCTTTGCCTTTGTCTTTCATATCATGAATCTTCTTTTTGACATAGTTTCTTTTCTTTGTCTTTGAATTCTATTTTTGTTTAGGACTATTAATACAGTCAACCATTAGATAGCCTTGTTGAGCAAGGGATATAACTACATCCCTAGTCCACTTTTTTTTTCTTGATCCTTGAATAATATTCTTTCCTATTCTCCATGCTTATATTCATTGTTAGCAAAAGCTTTAGAAATAATCTTTTGAAACATACACTGTAATATGTAAGTTAGAACTTTTTCAAAATTCAAGTAATATTCTTCCTTGTAATAATATAAGGTAGATGAATGATATTATTTTCCATAATATTTACATGGATGCAAATTCCAGAAATCATTTTTTTGTGTTCTTCTCTATTACAACAAACACATTTTAAATTTTCTTTTGTTGTTTTGAATGACTTAATTTCATCTATTTTCTTGATCAACTGATATAACCATGTATGTATAGTTGAAGCAATTCTATTTTTGCTTCTTTCATAAATTTGTAGGAAAAACTCTTGCCCTACATGTTTTGCTATGCTTTGAGAATTATCCTTGAGATTTTTCTCAATATTATAATTGTCATCAAAAACTTCTATCATATTGTTAGAAGATGTCTTTAAAGTATTTGCTCTTGTCAAGTTGTCAATATGTGGTTTCTCAAAAATCCTTTTAAGCCATATTGGTTCTTCTCTTCTATTCATACATTTCATATTGTTAATATCAAGCCATGTTGATTTCTTGAATCCTCTATACTTAATAAGCTCTTCCATTGTTAAATAAATTTTCTAGGTAACTTGCTAGTCTTAAGGGTAAAAGATAATTTTTGCACAAATATTTTAAAACTTTGAGGTTGACTTCCTTATGAATCCCTAGTTTTATTTATCAAATAAATATTTGATGTAATCTCAGATTCCTTATTCTTTATATGTCCTTAGTTTTGAATGATAAACTAAGGATAATTATTCAATTTTTTACCTTCCAAATACTTAAGCCTTATGAAGAACACAAGCTTATACTGAGAGGGGGGGGTGAACAGTATAATACCTCATTTTACTTTTTCCTTTATACTTCAAAATAGTAAAGCAATATACCCAAAGCAATATCAAAACAATGCACAAAATCATCCACAAAGTGACACCAATTTTAACGTGGTTCACCTAGAATGCCTGGGCTACATCTACAAAAAATTTCTCTAAAATTTATCTCAAAGTTCTTTGGGAAACCTTCCCAATTACAAATTTTATGAGCCTTGGCCCAAAGGAGACACCTTCCCCCAATATGAATTTATGAGCCTCTACTCAAAGGAGATACCTTCACGTCTACTCTAGAAATGATCCCTCAGAAGATCAATTGCCTCTACCTCTTGCCAGCACATGGAACTCCTTTCCACTGAAGACCTCCTGTCCTCAATGCTTAGCCTAAGAGACCTCTGCCTTCTATGATCACGTCCACAACAACTCGGCTACTGTACCAAACACGGTCGGTAGGTCTAGTACAAGTCTTCCTCTCGTCTGTCAGATCTGTCCAACTCTATGAACAAATCAATCCTCTACACACAAGCCTTCTCAAAGACTTGCCAAATCTGTCCTCAGGTTCTCAGATAGAACCAAAGTACCTCTGTCCTCAAGTTCTCTGATAGAACTATCAAACTCAGCTCACAAGTCCTCTGCTAGGACCTGTCCAAATCTGCTCACAAGTCCCCACCGGAACTTGTTCAAATATGCTCACAAGTCCCCACCGAAACCTGTCCAAAACCTACTCACAAGTCCCCACCGGAACCTGTCCAAAACCTCAGCAAGCTCACCAAGAAAAACTTGCTTAGTATGAACTCACAAAGAGAATTGTTAGAGACCCAATGTGATTCATAAACCTCATAGAAACATAAAGAGAATTGATAGAGACTCAATATGTTCTATACTTAACTCCCAATCTCAATCTCAAATCTCATAGAAACATAAAGAGAATTGTTAGAGACCCAATATGTTCTATACTTAACTCCCAATCTCAATCTCAAATCTCATAGAAACATAAAGAGAATTGTTAGAGACCCAATATGTTCTATACTTAACTCCCAATATCAAACTCAACTCAATCTCAACTCAAACTCAATCTCAAAATAATAAGATAGATGTAGTATGTTTTTCTCAAGAATATGAAACACAACCCAACAATTGCCAACCATGCAATATCTCATATAACAATGATGCTTATATTCTTCTTACCAACATCTAGGGTTTTATCATCTCAATGTAAGTAGCAAGACTTACTAACATAAACCCTAGTGCAAAAATGCTTCCTCTTACTCAACCAGAATTATGCATTTACCCAAAAATTCATCAATGACATTAATGCATAACCAATCTTCAATATCCAGAAAATAATACCTAGTAGACAACCTTTTCACTCCAAACTCAATTTCAGAAAATATACCATAAACAACATACATGGAAGAAGTTGCCCATACCTTTACTTTGATGAAAAAGGAGAACTCAAAAAATGTCACAACACTAACTCTCAATTTGCTACCAATTAGAGTTAGCAACTCTACAATAATACACAATAATCAAGATCCAAATATAACACCTTATTTCTCCAACTTAGTAAAAACACCAAAGTACAATAACATACAAAGTAAAATCTCTTTACACCTTATTACTCCACATAAACATTAACCATCAATAAACCAATGTCAAAAATTAAAAAAAATGATACCTTAACCTTATACCTCCTGCGCAATCACAGCCACCATTCTTTGCACACCGTGACCAAAAGGAAATTCCCAACGAAGAGAATCGAACTCGGCACCTCTGTCATCTAGCGCTTTCTCTTAAATGCCACCGCCATTGGGTCACAAGTGCCCAATGAAATAAAACACCACTGCCCTCTCTTTTATCTTCCTTTGACACCAAGAACCTAGAAAACGTAAACGTCTTCCACAAACCGCATGCAACAATCCACTATCGTTAAGCCAAAAGGTAAGGATGTAGCCCAAGCTCAAATCTGATTTTTCCAAGCACAGTCTCCAAGACACAGAACAAGCATGATATCAAAGACGTCAACGGAGATAAAAAACACAAAGCAAGCTCAACTCAAATATACCAAGCATTGTTTGAAGGAAATAGAGCAAATGCAAATTGCGGATGCCAAGCACAAAATGAGTGAAACAGTGCAAATGCAAATCACAGAATCCAAGCGCAAATCGAAAAAAATAGTGCAAATGCAAATCACGAATGCCAAGTGCAAATCGAATGAAATAGAGGAAATGCAAATCACGAATGCCAAGCGCAAATTGAACGAAATAGAGCAAATGCAAATCACGGATGCCAAGTGCAAATCGAATGAAACAGTGTAGCCACAAATCGCAGATATCAACATTATTCAGAGGTACACACTTTTGAAAATCATGCCACCTTATATAGCAATTTTTCCTTCACTGTTTGACATCGGTGCTCTTCCAACGATGGCAACAAGTCGATGAAATAATTCTTGTTTCTTTTGTCGCTTAAGGGTTGAAAGACCCTTTAATAATAATTAAAATAATAATAATTATTATTTTATTAATAATAAATTAAACTTGGACCTTTGACAAAGGTTTGAGTTAATTTAATTATTAATAATACACATTGACCTTTGCATTAAGTTAAGCTTGGTTTTGATAAAAACCTTTAATGAGTCCAAATGGTTTTAAGAAAAACCTTTAGCCTTGTCACCATGGTTTTAATAAAAAAACCTTTATTCTTGACATCACACTCTTTTTAAATCAACACAAAAATGCCTTTTGAAATCAATGACAACTTATAAATTTGAGCAATGGCAATGTACCCAAGGTACCCAAAATTGCCAACAATCTCCCCCTTTGTCATTGATGGCAAACCTTTACTGACAACACTTCTCAAGAGCCAAAACTGAAACCAACTGTGCTGACAACTGAGAATATTTCTTTGAATATTTTCTCTCCCTAACTTGAAGCTTTCCTCTTCACTATGAAGTTCTCCCCCTTACTCATATCTCTCCCCCTTTGTCATCAATGGCAAAGGGCCACCTTTAGGGCTCAGGACTAAGAATTAGCCTCTTAGCTTAGTCCCTACCCCACCTCCTGATGAGGTGATTAATTCTGGGGTGGGAGTAAAACTCCCATTAGGAACTGATCATCATTAGTGTCTATAAGTTCCTTGCCGAGATTTTTCTTGAATTCTTTGTCCATATTCTTGTTCCTGTCATTGTTCTTGTTCTTGTTCTCATCCATGTTCTTATCCATGCCTTGATCCTTGGACCTGATCATGCCACTGTTCCTGTTCCTGTATTCTGGAATTTTAGCTCTACACTGTCTGACTGTGTGACCTTCATTGTTGCACTCATAAAAAGTAACAATGTTATTTCTTTTAGGCATACCTGTTCTTTGAATCCACCAGTTTTGACCAAACCTATTCTGACCAAACCTATTTTGACAAAACCTATTTTGACCAAACCTGTTCTGACCAAACCTGTTCTGACCAAACCTGTTTTGATCAAACCTGTTCCTGATATTTGCCTTGCAATAAACTACCTTGTGCCCAAAATGTTGACAGTAGCAATACCCTTGAAAGAAATTACTGAAAGCATGAGATTCCGAAAGCTTTAGAAAGGAAAACTACTTCGATGCATTCAAATCAAAATAACGCTTAAGTCCTAAAATATGAAGTGCATTAAACGAAAGAGGCAAATTGATTGAAATCAGATACAAGAATTTAGAGAAGTCACAACCCTTTTATTAAACTCTTTAACCTCGGTTACAAAATCGCCTCCTCCCTTTTTAGGGGTTAGGAGCGTTAAATGGATTTGGTTACAATCGTGATCAATGATCCCTCTTCCGCATGCCCACGTTTGAAATGGGCGGGCCAGAGTGTTGCCGCCGCTTATGCTGATGAATCCTCACTTCTTGCTACTCCTCCTGCAATCAAAGAAACAAACAAGGCGTTAGTAGCACCTGTGACAAAAAGAAAGTTTGTCCTTTGAAATTGACAAAAGATGCATATAAACGATTGTCTAAAACAGTGAGTAAAGTGAATCTAAATGACCTAAAAACCTGACAGAGGATAGAAGACATTACCAGAGGGCCACTGCCATTGAAACAGTCGACCAATCTGCTTTCAACTAGAATTCGTCCCTGGGCAGGATGAATTTCGACTGCTATTCGTCCCCGGGTGGGACGAATTCGACTATGTTAGAAAATCCGAAGTGATACTACTCCAATGTCGAATCCCGGGACCTCCAAAACACCTGCAAACAGAGGGGTTATGTAATTGGGGCCATTTTGGGACGACCCAGATGGTCGGATTCTCCCAATTTGGCCTCTATCCTCGAGAATTCGATATCGCCACCTGCAAGTTAGTGAGAGCTATACAATCGACAAAGCATGATAATGTGTGATCAAAATTCTATGAAATCGAAATTAGAGACTACTTAAATAGCATAACATAGAATAGAGATGAATAAATGATAATTAAAATGAAACTTAAAAGAAAAGTGTGGGGTGCCCAAATGGGCCGCCCACCGTTAGGACTTGATTTTGACGCCAATCCACTAGGGATGGGCTCAAAATCTCTTGGATTGGGGTGTCGGAAAATTGGTGGTTTAAGGTGGTCAAATGTTGGATTTGGGTTAGATCCACGCTTCCAAAAGCCACCCAATAACCTCCCTTGCGAAAGAGATTAATGGATGTGAGAAGGCGAATCAAAAAAATATGCAAATGGGTGTTCAATTGGGCAGCACTTCGTTGCTTGAAAATGCCTCCAATCTGTCCTGATTTGGGTGGGAAAGTCCACCATTTTATAGACCCATGGGGTCTCTTTGGAGGGGCATGCAGGGATGCCATGTGGCGGCCATGCCTTCCCAAGAGGGAGGAGACTCCTCCCTGACTTGGGCTTCCATGACTGCCCTTGTGACAGTCCACTAACTACCAACCTACCCACCTACACGCGCATGCATGGCAGGAGGCAATAATTGACTGTCCTTGGCTGCCACTTGGCGGCATTTTTATTTTTGCCCGTTAAACCTGGAATTCGTCCTAACCAGGGACGATTTCAGAATTCGTCCCTGGGTGAGATGAATCCCAGTTAGTATTCGTCCCCGGGTGAGACGAATATCGGACAAAGTGCCTGAATGTGCCAAATTGCTTCTTGACCTTACAAAATTGCTATGAAAGTGGTTAGGACCATTGTTTGACCTCTGAGGGCTGCCCTGGGGGCTGTGTTTGTCAAAGCGATCAGTGTTTGCAGTCACATAATCGAATTGGTGCCGTTTTGGTGTCTATAGATGCCCCTTTTTGGGATGCGCTGTGCATGGCGCAATGCCGAGCAAAAATAGATAGCCAAAGCACTAATGATTAGGGTTTCTTGGTAACCTAATCAACTTTTGATGCCCCAAGCATGGAAAGGGCATGCATTCTTGAATCCTTGCTTTTGACGAGCTAAGGAATTTGATTTCAAGTATTAACCTATTTTGGTGAGGTGTGACTTGAGCTTGGACATTGATCAGTCATGATTAGGCAAAGGGCACAACCTTTTGTCCACAGGGGAACCTTGTGTTCATGATTCACGAATGCCAAGTGTTTGATCAATTTGATTGTTATTGCTTGTTTACTGCCCCAAGCAGGAGCGTAATTGTCTTTGTCAATGATTCTTTGAATGCATGTCGTTTTCCTTAATTGGGTGTGTGCTTGTTGATTGGTGACTAAGTGTGACTACCCCCTCAAGCGACGAATCGATGAGGGAATGACCTTCGTGAGAAAAGCGACGAGTCGCTTGACCCAAGATGACTTGTGCAAGGGTGCCTTTAGATGGTTTATCATTAAGCATGTGCAATTTTTCCAACATTTGGACCTATTTTTGGTGGGTGTTAACCCTTTTTACAACGCTTTTTGGAGCTGAAATTGGCGAAAATCTGTCTTCCCATGGAGCGGTCCGGCTAAAGTAGCCTTCTTAGGGAGTAGGATAATGACAATTTGTGACCCCAATGTCTATTTTGTATGCCTGGGATGTCAAGTGCAACAACACTCTTATCGGGCAAATTTATTGTCTGTTTTTAGTGCATTTTTGTTCATTTTTTTATGTTTTTGAAGTTTCTGGCCCGAATTCGTCCCAGGGTGGGACGAATTCCAGCTGTAGAATTCGTCCCTGGGTGGGACGAGCGCTAACCAGAGCGCTCATCCCAGTCAAGGATGAATTCCAGCTCAAAGGCCTATTTAAGGGCCAAAACTTGAATTTGGGCTCATTTGTGTCAAATTTTTCTTGCGATTTTGGAGCTTCGGGGAGGAGGTAAATTCTGCGAAGCGAAGCGCCGCTGAAATTTTCCCTGCCATCATGAGTGCACAAACTGGTTTGAGCGACGAAGCCAAAGTGAGACTTGTAAGTGCTCCCTAGAGTTTATTTTTTTTTTTAAAGCTGTAAGTGTGTTGTTTTTCTGTACAGTTTTTTTTTCCTATGATTTTAATTAATTTTCTTTTGTAGGTTGTTAGGAGCCGGTACCGTGTACCTACTGCTTTCACTGAGGCACGGGGGTGCTGACTGATGCTGACTGGGAGTGGCTTGATGCCCTTGGGCTCAAGCAGGTGACTCGACTAGAGCTTGTGGTCCCGGATCGGGCCTATCTGATGACCCTGATCAAACTTTGGGATCCGTGGACCAACACCTTCCATCTCCCGACAGGGGAGATGACTGTGACTCTGGAGGATGTCTATCGACTTCTTCGGATTTCGATAGATGGACTGCCTATTAGGACATCGTCGCATGATCAAAAAACTGCTATACTGACGAGATGCTTCGGGCATGGGGAGCGGCTGGGTGTAGAGAACCCAGTGGAGACGACCGAGGTGGACTGCCAGGTTGGCAAGATTTTGGTTGGATGGTGGCAGGAGAGGGGGGTGTTAGGAGTGAGGCACGCATTCCTGATGGGCCTCATTTCTAACATGTTATTACCTAACTCTTTAGGCGCGAGGTTCCCATGGAACCTGTTGGATTTGGTGTGGCAGTTGGTAGAGTGCCCGATAGAGGCACCGCTGATCCTGAGATGGGGACAGACATTGTTGGCACAGCTCTACGGGGAGCTGTATGGGGTCTACTGTTGGCAGCGGAAGGGGGTCAGCTATAGTTATCTATTGCAGTGCTGGGGTTGGTAGCACATAGCAGTTGAGAGGCCAACCGGGTTACCATGGATGACTCGGGTGGTGATGGAGGATAAGGAGATAGGTTATGCAGTTCTGTGGTGGCGGTCCGTAGAGCAGGGGCAGAGTCGGCGATGGGCAGGTGTCATAGAGCACTATACTGATGCCTTCTCTCGCCTCACTCTAGGGGAGGTGGTTTGGCACCCTTATCGGGACTGTCCAGCCTGGCCGGAGGCTGGAGAGTGGCTCCGACGGGTACGCAGGGAGCGGTGGTTGATTGGGTGGCACGGGACCGAGCATGAGTTATTCTCATATAGCCGGGTTACATGACAGTTTGGGGTGCACCAGGGGTTGCCTGGTGAGCCCGTGGTCTATCGGCACTAGGGAGATGAGAGGACTCTAGATCGACTGGTCATCGTGCCATTGGGCGAGGAGTCAGATGTGATGATCGACGTCCCGGACGTGGATGACGTCGGGACTACCACTGAGTATGACTCGTGGTGGGTACTATGGTGATGGAGAGGAGAGGGGCCACTAGGAGGCGCGGAGGCGGTAGTGGAGGGTGCTGAGGCACCAGGGGATGATTGGGGAGTTCCGTTGGATGATGCGAACATGGTTGAGGTGGGGGATGAGGATGTAGATTTGGGAGCTCGGAGCTCCGGATCAGTCGGACATGCAGGACATGGAGGAGCAGTGGGAGCTAGAGCAGGCTGTTGTTCTAGATAGTCCTATACTTTAGGAAGATACAGAGGAGATGGAGTCCGGGATACGCACTGAGAATGCACGACTGATAGAGCTTCTGTGGATGCGGGATCTAGAGCTGGGGGATGCGCTACGAGAGAGGGATCTCCTACGGGCTCAGCTAGCAGAGCGGGATAGGGTTTTGGCACAACGCGATGATGCAGTATCTTACTACCATCGATGGGAGGCAGAGTGGTTTCGACACCGGCTAGACTTGGAGAGGGAGGTCATCCACCTTGGTGGGCGGCTACCTGAGCCATCGAGAAGTGGATCTTCATGTCGGACGAGGGATAGTGCTACTGAGCAGTCAGCATCATCTCATCGTAGGCGATTGGATGAGGGAGGCGATAGCAGGCGTGATGCGGGGGCTAGTAGTAGCCACCCTACAGGGTCCCATAGGACCCACACCATGGGGGGTAGTTCCCGTCGCACCGATCCTGCATGATCATGGTGGTCGACGCCTTAGGGTGGGTTTTGTTATATGATTGCGAGGTCTGAGGACCAATTTTGTAGCCTACGGGCATTTTTTTTGACGATATATATATACATATACCGGTTTTATTTTGGTTATGTACATGTGATGATTTGATCTTTATGCATGATGGCCGATGACTATGGATGTATGCATGTTTATTTATTTTGATGAATGCATATGTTATGATGAATGCAAATGTTTTTGATTTTTATGTGATATGCAAAATGAAATGGATGAATGGAATTTGTGATGTTTGGCTATGGCACCATAGACTGTTTAGGACTCTTTTTATTTCATTTTTAGGCGATTGCTATGATGCATGACTTTGTATGTGTAGCTGTGGTTTTTCTTTTTTTGTATTTTCTGATGGTATTGTAAGGATGAAAAGTAGCGCAGTTGGTTTAGAAATGTAGCTAAGGTTTTCTGAGACTCAGACGGTTTTAACTCACTAGCCACGACTGTACTTTGTCTTACAAGACTTTTGGACAAGGTATGAATCGAACTCATTTTTGACCAAGCTATTTCACATCCCTGTGTGTGCAATTGAGTTCATTTATGTGGTATTTGTCGGGATACCGCCAATGCCAGATGGGCTTTCAACCGAACCCGTATTGAGGATCACCTAATTAGCTCCACTAACTCCTTTGTTGTATTTAGTTAGATTAATCTGCGGTGTTATCCAGGATACCATAAGCTAGCTCATCCTTATGCAAACATTGGTCTACACACACGCAAAGCAAATGTGATAGACATATCGTCATGCGGGTAGGATACCACCATTGCCAGATAGGCTATCAACCAAACCTGTAATGAGGATCACCTAGATGGTTTTCAAATGCTGAGAATTCCAGGGATTCAAGTTCAAGATATTTGTTGGCTGAATGATTTAGAAAGTTGCTCGTCTATATAGTGATGAAGATCATTGTTTTCTATTAATTCTTTTTGAGCAAGGATTTTGAATAGTGGTGATAACCACTGTTATTTGATTTTGTATTTTGAGTATTGTGAGTTTGGGCTTGTGAGTGGCCTTGATCCTTGTGGCCTTGGGGACGACTACGCATCCTTTGCAGGGATGTGTAGTACGAATCCTTATGACATTGGGAACCAAGGGGGTGATGGAGATTATGGAGCAAGGGCATTGATCTGTTAGGCCTTGGGGATGACTACCCATCCTGGTTAGGGGCGGATAGTACGAATCCTTACAACTTGGAGACCAAAGGTGAATGGAAAGTGTTAGGATGATGATTTGTTGGAATTTTGTTTGTGAATGGCGTTGATCCTTTTAGGTCTTGGGGATGACTACCCATCCTTGGCAGGGACGTGTAGTACAAATCCTTACAACTTTGGGAACCAACTATGATTGGGATTTGGTAGTGGTGAAAACCACTTGTATATGGAGGTGAATGGATAGGAAAGAGCTTGTCCTTTTGTCAATTCTCAGCATTCTAGAACCATTCGCACAGGGGGATGAGCAAGATAACCGTTTCGCTTATGGTGACCTGGATTACTATGCAGGTTTCATCTTTCGTTCACACAACTTGGGAATTTTTATGTGTTTTAATTTGTGTTGGGATGTTACGTAACAAGGCGTATTTCAAGTGTAACTCTACCTTCGTAAAATCTGTCCGACTTGATACATTACATGGCTAAAGAGCAAAATGATGACCGAATCACGAAAACTCTTGATACATTAAAAGGACCATTGACTCTAGTGTGGTAAAAGCAATGCATGGTGTTTTTGTTGTTTTTGTAAAATGGAACAGTGTGGAACAAGATGGACTAGCAGAGAAATTACAACGTATGGTGCCTTTGACCTGTACGACCACAAATATGCAATGTATGGATGCAATGCTTTGATGCAGCTATGTATTTTTTGTTTTTTTTGATGGATTGATTTTTGTGAATATGAAGATGAGGTGCGAGAAGAGCTCTCTATTGATGAATTTGAGTATGCCTAGAAATGAGATGCAAAAAATTGTTGTTGTTTTTGATGATTTTTGTTGTTTTTGAATTTTCTTGATTTTTGACCAAGCGATTGTGGAAATCCTTGGAGCATTTTGGGATTGACCAAGCGATTTTAGGAATCCTTGGAGCCTTTTGGGATTGACCAAGCGATTTTAAGGATCCTTGGAGCCTTTTGGGATTTGACCAAGTGATTGCAGGAATCCTTGGAGCCTTTTGGGATTGACCAAACGATTTTATGGATCCTTGGAGCATTTTTGGGATTGACCAAGCGATTGCAATAATCCTTGGAGCATTTTTGGGATTGACCAAGCGATTGTAAGGATCCTTGGAGCATTTTTGGGATTGACCAAGCGATTATAGGATCCTTGGAGCATTTTTGGGATTTGACCAAGCGATTTTATGAATCCTTGGAGCATTTTTGGGATTTGACCAAGCGATTTTATGAATCCTTGGAGCATTTTTGGGATTTGACCAAGAGATTGTAGAAATCCTTGGAGCATTTTTGGGATTTGACCAAGCGATTTTAAGGATCCTTGGAGCATTTTTGGGATTTGACCAAGCGATTTTAGAGATCCTTGGAGCATTTTTGGGATTTGACCAAGCGATTTTAGAATCCTTGGAGCATTTTTGGGATTTGACCAAGTGATTTTAGGATCCTTGGAGCATTTTTGGGATTTGACCAAGCGATTTTAGGGATCCTTGGAGCATTTTTGGGATATGGCTCTCTTAGATATGAAATGGTCGTAAATGACTGATATTCAAGGGTTCTATTTCCTTGATACCATCAAGAGAAGCTAGTCGGTACGTCCCGGGTCCTATTTTGCTATCAATGACATATGGACCTAACCAATTTGCCGCAAACTTGTCCCTTAGGTGGGACGGCAAACTAGAATTCTATTGGTTTTCCTTCAAAACCAAATCACCAACCCGAAAGTCCCTCAGGTGAACTTTCATGTTGTAAGCTTTCTTAAGTCACTCTTGATAAATACGTAAATGCTCGAGAGCATTAATGCGTCGTTCATCAAGCAACGTAAGCTGGTCTAACCGAGCCTACCACGTAGAGTCATCATCGATGAACTCCTGCATTGATATGCGCAGGGAAGGAATCTCCAACTCTAGAGGCATGACTGCCTCGGAGCCATACACGAGCGAAAACGGAGTGGCCCCAGTGGGTGTCCGAATGCTAGTGCGATAGGCCCATAGGGCAAGTGGGATTTGAATGTGCCAATCCTTATGACTATCTACGATGGTCTTTTTAAGGATGGCAACTAGCATTTTGTTTGACGCTTTTGCTTGCCCATTCGCCTATGGATAATAGGGTGTCAAAAAGTTGTGTTGAATCTTGTACTTTGTGGTCAAAGCATGCACGTCTTTGTTCTTGAAAGGCGTCCCATTATCCGAGACTATTTTGGATGGAATACCAAAATGACATATGATGTTATACAAAATGAACTCCACAATGCGGGGTCCTGTCATAGAGGTAAGCGAAATCGCTTCCACCCACTTGGTAAAATACTCGTGGCCATTATGATAAATGTGTGATGGCCTGACGATGGAGGGGAGATCTTTCCAATTAGATCGAAGCCCCACTGCGAGAACGACCAAGCATATTGGACCTGTCTCGCAAGGCCTCGAGAAGGTACGTGCATCAAATTGGCATGATGTTGACACTTCACGCACTTCTTGACATATGTGCAACAATCTCGCTCTAAAGATGGCCAATAATAGCCCATGCAAAGAATGCACTTTGCGATGGCCATACCACTAAAGTGGCCACCACATGTACCATCGTGCGCTTGGGCGACTGCCCAAGTGGACTCTTGTTGGTCCAAGCAATGAAGGAGGATTCCTTCATAGCTACGATGATACAAAATGTCTCCTATCAAGACATACTTAGCCACTTTCTACTTGAGTGCTCATTTTGTGGCATGAGTCAATCCAAGCGGGAGATTACCTAACTTGAGGTAGTCTCTGATGGGTAAATACCAGTCCTGTTGATCAGAAACCTCGATAGTATGAATAGCCAATCCCTCTTGAAGTTCATCCCTAGCAAACGCTGAATGGGATAGAACCTGTAAGAATAGCATTGTGTTGCTATTAATGGGAGTAGGGGAGAACAAGGACCCCTAGTTGGCATGCTTTAGACGATCTCCGATTCGAGAGAACTTATCCGAGGATGGTTCAATCTGGATCATGTGGATTCTTGGCGTCAAGTTTGAGCTTGCATGCTCCATCATGGATTGCGATAAGGTTTTGACTTGAATGGTTGTCATATCACCGGAAAGGTCTTGCGGAATTAGTGACCCCAAGGAGGCCATTGTGTCCGCAAAATGATTCGATGATCGAGGGAGTGCCTCGATGTCATACCACTCAAGTTTTGCCAAGAATTTGTCCACGAGGGCTTTATAAGCCTAAAAAACTAGGAATTTGCATTGATATACCCCTTTGACTTGATTGACTATTAACAACGAATCACCAAAGATATTCAGTCATTTGATGTTCATGGCGATTGTTGTCTGAAGACCTAGGAGCAAGGCTTCATACTCTACATTATTGTTGGTGCACGAGAAGTTTAATTTAAATGATAGGGGCATTGGAGCACCCTGTGGTGTGAAGAATACAATTCCCATGCCACCACCTTGCTCACATTTAGAACCATCGAAGAATAGGGTTATGTCGGCCTATGACTCAGGCTCATCAGAATCTGGCGATTCTGAGACATGGAAGACCCCATCATCGGGTAGTTCTATGACTAGAGGCTGATCGTCTTCAAGAGGAGCCTCTGCTAGTTGATCGGCTATGACTTGTCCTTTGATAGATTTTTGTCCAATAAACTCTATGTCAAATTCCGTCAACAACATGATCCATTTTGCCATGCGACTACTATGATAAGTACGACTCATCATGTATCGCAATGGATTCTCCTTAGACACAACATACGTAGTGTTGCTCAGCATGTAGTGGCATAGCTTTTTGGTAGCAAACACCACTGCCAAGCAGAGTTTCTCAACGTATGCATAGTTAAGTTCATAACTGACTAGGGTGTGGCTAAGATAGTAAGTAGCCTGTTCCTTGTGAAGTTCATTCTTCTGGGCTAACATGGTGCCCAGTGCCACCTCAGTAGCTGAGATGTATAAGTAGAACGACACTCCTGGTCTAGGTGGTGCCAATACTAGCGGCGAAGCCAGGTATTGTTTGATTTCATCAAAGGCTGATTGGCACTCGTCATCCCAATGAAATGTAACCCCCTTGTGCAATAATTTGTTCATGGGTCGGCACTTGTCAGATAATTGCGCTATAAAGCGTTTAATCGATGCGACCTTTCCCTGCAGACTTTTGAGCTGCTTGATTGTAGTTGGGGGAACCATTTCAAGGATTGCCTTGACTTTCTTTGGGTCCACCTCGATTCCTCACTTTGAGACTATGAAACCCAAGAGTTTTCCAGATGTGACACCAAATATGCACTTCTTGGGGTTTAGTCTAACTTTATGCTCCATGAGGCGATCGAGGATCTTGCTTAAGTCATCGATATGATTTGAGTGCAAAAGAGACTTGGCTAACAAATCATCCATGTAATCTTCCAAAGTTTTGTGCATGTAATCATGGAAGATGTATGTCATGGCACGTTGGTAGGTGGCACCAGCATTTTTAAGGCCAAAAGGCATGACCTTATAACAAAATGTCCCCCAAGGCGTTGTGAACATCATTTTTAGTTGGTCTTCAGGATTGATACGAATCTGATTGTATCCTAAGAAACCATCCATGAGGGAGAGCATTTCGTGACCTGCTGTAGCGTCTACCAATGCGTCGATGCTCGGCAATGGGAAATCATCCTTAGGACTCGCTTTGTTTAGATCTTAAAAATTGGTGCATATGTGAATCCTCCCATCGGTCTTCTTGACGGGAACCATGTTGGACAGCCATGGCGGATAATCCACGCAGATGACAAACTGTGCATCCAACAACTTTTGCAATTCGTCTTTGACCATCAAGGCCACTGTTGGGTGCATCTTACGTAGTTTTTGCTTTACAGGCTTGATTTTCGGATCAAGCATTAAATTATGCGTGACTAGTTGTGGGTCTAGTCCTGGCATATCCTTGTACGACCATGCAAAAACCTCCTTCTTCTCTTTGAGAAGGGCAATGTAGTCGGCTTGCTCTTCGGGGGAAAGACTTACCCCCAGCTTGAGAATCTATGGATTCATTGGATCTATGTCGATATCTACGTCAGTCGTCTCCTCGACTGACATGTGGGATCCGTCCTCCAACTGATGTGGAGTCGGGATCAAATGGATATCATTAGCTGAATTTAGATCTATGTTTGGAACCTCAGGTTCCTCTTCAGCTTGAAAAATATCCTGAGTTGTCCTTGGGGTAAAATGAGGCATTTCACCGAAAGGCCAGTACTCTGATGGTGATAAAGGTGAATTGACGTGATCCCAGTCGATGGCATCTATGTCTAGATGCAATGACTATGCTGGATCGACCGAAT
Source organism: Wollemia nobilis (assembly GCA_028583015.1). Taxonomy (NCBI): domain Eukaryota; kingdom Viridiplantae; phylum Streptophyta; class Pinopsida; order Araucariales; family Araucariaceae; genus Wollemia; species Wollemia nobilis. Next base: position 4,127,510 of record JAQPPZ010002200.1, read on the forward strand.
TATGGATGGGTGTGGTCAAATCAATGGAGATCATGTGGATGGAATGAATTTGGTCTCCATTACCGTGGGTATGATAACTTGAATCTTTTGGATGCTCCCTATACTCTGGATCTGGCTCTAGGGGAACGGGCACGAACGGATCGGCCCTATGTGCTAATAGGAGGACAAGGTCTTCCCTTGGCACTGTTGTCATGATAGGGTCTCGGGGTGGACGGTGCTCATCATGAATTTGGAGCCATGGATCCAACACTTGGTCCCACCCCGCTGGGTCTACCCACCATTCATGCCCTAACCTTATGCCCATCTGTCCCATTAGATCTTCATGAGTTAAAGGGCGATTATGCCATCGCGCATGATTGAGATAGTCCATCTCAGTCTCATCTTCTGAATCACTTTCGAAAATCCAAAAATGTTCATTCTCTTCAGCAACTGTTACTTGCAACATTGAGGGTTCTCCTTGTTCCAGCAAGTTAATCTGGTCCCATTGCGGTTGTTCCACTCTTGGTGGAGGGACCTGATTCTCTTGACACTGTATTGACTCAACTAGAACCTCTAAGGGGAATAGCTTCAAAAAGATGTCCGGACACCGTTGATGTTCTCTTTGGGGATTAATGTCCGAACTTTCACCTCTCTCTAGCAAAGGAGAGGGATTACTACTGTTGCCAAGGGTGTTTGTTGACCATGGGAGGTAATCTCCCAATGTATATTCTGTATTTGGGTTGGCATAAAGATCTGGTGCCAATCCCCCCTTGTTGCCTATTTCTAGGCCTTGCATATTTTCTACCAAGATGTCTAAGGGTAGGGGGTGGTTGAACCCTACTCCCGACTTATCATATGGCATCTGATATCTTGGTTGGCAAAGGACACGCATCCCTTGCTCATATCTGCCTAGCTCGTATCCATGCCAATTGCATTGGCCAAGATATCTTAGAGCGAAGTCCGGGTTTGACAGATAGTTGATATTTTCAACAAAAGGCTCTTCGTCTTCTTCCTTTTGCTTGCATGGTTCAAGACCATGATCAAGGCCCCCATACACAAAATTTTTCTGGTTTGGTGGGTAACCTAGAGGAACAACTGTTCCTATGGGAAGGCGAGGTCTCCCCATGTCCTGTACTGATTCTAATGCGGGTGTTGCCACAACATTCTGCACTAAATACTCCCCCAGTGCCCGTACCGGCCATTTCAACAGTGATTGTTGATGCTTGGGAGGGAGGGAACGGGAGTCCTTCCTGAGTCCATTCCATGTTTGGTGGGTTAGGAGTCTCAGCTTCCATTGTGCTAGGTATTTCCTCTGTTGATACCGTTGATATTATTGGCAACCCCTCTTCTAGGGGCTGAGCCTCTTCCATGATCTGTTTTCCCTTGTCCTTCTATTTAGCCATGATAGGTGGCATTGGTAGTGAAGGAGCAGATGATGAAGACTCACCTGGCTGGGATTTTTCTATTTTGGTCACCAGTGGTGCCTGCGGTATTGGACCCTGTTTAGATGGATTTAACTGGAAATCCAAATGCGTTGAAGGGAGGGTCGATTGAGGCATTAATTGCACCGCATTGCAATACTTGAAGGGTTCTAAGTCCATCGGGACTACATGTATTTCTCCTTCAAATGCATACTTTAGGCACTGGTGAGCGATCGAAGGGACACACTTCATGTCCCCCGATCCATGGCCGCCCTAGCAGTATGTTGTAAGCCATCTCGCCTTCCAACACATGGCACAATGTAGGTATTGTCTTTTGTCCTACCTGGATAGGCAGAACAACTGTGTCGACTATCGAGCATATTGCATCGTTGAAAGCTCGTAGTGTGTATGTGGAGGCTATGATATGAGAGGCTGGCAGCTTCAGATGTTTTAGTGCTATAGTGGTAATGATGTTACTGGACGAGCCAATATCTACCAACACTCTCTTGTACGGGATCCCATTGACCCGCGTGATAACGTGCAGGGGTGGATCTGCCATGTCATTTGATATTGTTTTGACTTCATCCTCTCTGAAGGTAATGACTGGCTCCGTACATCGTTTCACATGTCCCACTAAGTTGTTGAAAGAATTTGCTTCGTGAGGTCTGTAATTCGATGGCTTTTAAAATTTCCATAAGAGCTTCCCTATGAGGTGTTGACTGTTGAATAAGCTCGTAAATGGAAAGCCTAGCCGATGTGGTCCACAAACTCTGCATGAGTTTGGTCCGTATCGTGACCTCGGGTCTAGGCGGAGGCAACTGCATAGGGCATTGTTGAGGCTGCGACGTTGTTGGAACTTCCCTTGTAGCTACCTCGGGGGCAACTATTGGGTACTTTTTGTTCCTGGTCACTATGCTGATCATTCCCACAAATCCTTGCATGGGAAGATTTTGTCGCACCTCATTAACCTGGAGAGGTTTTGCCTGTGCCTCATGGGCAGGCAAAGGGTCCTTGAATACCCCCATTTGTTGATTATTTGGCGCTATGGGGTTGTCCATGGCCAATGTTTTATTGTCGATCAAATCTTGGATTAACCCTTTGAATTTCTAGCATCCATTCAAGTCATGTCCCCTTCGCCTATGGAATCTACAATATAATTCCTCTCTGTATCCCTTAGGCTTGGGAGCGTTAGGGTCTACAATTTGGATCTCTGGAAGGGTGACTAAATTTGCCATTGACAAGCGGTCAAATAAGGAGTCCCTAGACTCCACATAAGGGGTGAATTGTCGCCTAGGGTGACGCTGCTGATTCTGCTCCTGTTTCTTATTATCTCTTTCATAACTAGGAGGCACTGCCTAGTAATTAGCCTTTTGGGGCTGTATTTCTTGCACAGGCTTGGGGACATTTATCGCAACTTGATTAACCGCAGCGGGTTGTGATTGCGTTGTCCCAGTCTTAGTGGTTTTATTCCACTCTTTCTTTTTAGGCTTGGCGATTGCGCCTTCGCCTATTTTGATCTCTTCTATAACTCTGGCTTGCGCCAAAGCTTCTTCTAAACTGTCGTATTGCTACAGTAGCAATAGCCCAGAGATTGATTTTAAGCAACTCCGTGCAAACATCTGTGTGAGATCAGACATAGGGGGACGGTAGGGTAGCTTAGAAAGCAAAGCCCTCCATCGATTCCCATATGCTGCCATTGTTTCTTCCTCATATTGCTTGAGGCTGGCTAGATCACTCAGTGATGCCTTCTTCTTTGTGTTGAAGGCAAAGCGTTCAAGAAACGCATCTACTAATTGATCTAGGTTGTTTATGCTGTGTTTTGGTAATTGTGTGAACCAATCCGAGGTAGGGCCTGCGAATGTGGTTATGAATGTCCTAAGCAACAATGCATCATTATCTTGGATGCCGAAGCATTGACTTAGGAATCTTGTGACATGTTCTTGTGCATCCTCTTCACCTTTAAATACTGCCAATTGAGGCAACTTGAAATGTTTGGGGTAAAGAGGTGTGGGCACTGAGGGATGCACTGGATGACTACGGAGTTGACGTAACATGGGCTTTTGATGCCCAGAAGATTTTGTCTCCACAGACTCCAAATGCTCTAATAGCGCTTTGTATGCATCGAAAGATTTTATTTCTTCCTCTTTTGTTTGCTCTCGTTGTGAGTTATGGGAGACTGGAGGCCTATGGGGGGGTGGCCGAGTGGCAGCCCTCCCGCCTTGATGGGGCATTTTGGCCCATTCTATTTTTGGTTCATACTCCTCATAAATTTCTTGAGGAGTCTCTAGGCGAGACCTATGACCCTGATTGAGTCCCTACTGAGGGTACCCATCATTGTTTCGGGGAGTGGCCTCCCTCTTGGGTCTATAAGGTCTCGGAGGCAAAGCTTGATGAGGTCGCGGAGACCTGTCCTGCACCAAAGGGTTGTGCCTCTCATATTGTTCTGCTCTTTGGGTGTGAGGGGTTGGCACCCTCTCAGGTAGTTTATAGCACAACTCATCCGCTTCACGCTGCATGCGCTCTTTATTCAGGCGGTATAAGTACTCTAACTCCTGATGACCTTGCTCAAGCTGCGTGATTCGGGCTTGGTGGGTGGCATGTCTGGCGACTGCCGGGTCAACTTGGTCTGCCCTCTTTTGCTTAGGAGGCTTAAATGTTTCTCCTATGTGTTTGCCTCGATCTTGATGATCTAAAATTTCAATGGGTCGCTTCCCTCTGTCAAGGTAGGTGACATTTACTTGAGGCTCTGGCCTCGATGTGTGATCATGATATCTAGCAGGTATGAAAATGCAAGGTTCCTACGCTGTATGTTGTCCTCGAGGAATGCGATGGTCTTCCTCGTACTCCCTTTCATGGGTTTGAAAGGGGCAGGCGGAGTGAGCTCGCCCTGTGTAAAGAGCCCCGCGCTCTGGATTTTGTCTTTCTATTCTAATGGGAGGCAAAGAAGAGGTAGCATATTCACGCTATCTCTCCTCATGGACACTATGCCTCTCTAGCGCTTCATCGCGCTGCGGCCACTCAGATCTAGCCTCAAGAGGCGGTTGTCTACTTACATTGAGATCTACATGTAAAGCGTCTTCCCGAAAGGGGCTGTGTTGAATAGGTATACTCCAATGAGGAGGGTCCCAATAATTCCTTTTTGATGTGGCCTGATGTGGACTCTCTTGTAGGCCAGACCGCCAAGGCGGTATGGCCAAGTCCTCAGGGCTAAAGCGAAGGCGACCAGCGCCCTCTCTTTGTGCACCTTCCACAGCGTCTTCCCTTGATTGGGCTTGGCTACGGGTGTACACCATTGTGGTGCTTCTCTACTAACTAAGCAGATTTTTATCTTGTTTATGATGATTTTTCTTTTTGTTTACACTAAGCAAAAATGAACACACACATACACAAACAGTGATTATCTCTTTTAAGGATTAATAGTGTGTCCTAAACTGGTTTAGTGCATTTTGATGTTTTGTTTTGTTTTTGCAAGTTTTGAAGAACATTTAAATGCATAATGTTGGCTCATATGACTCCCATAAATGGTCGCCCCTTCAATATACCATTGTCGGACCGATATACCAACCTCTCTATATACCCACCCTTACGAGAGGGAAACTATAGGTATGTGAGAGCAGATGGTACATGGAACATAGGCGGTACGAAAGGGGGGATTGTCCTGTTAATGACACCTACCATAGAAGACTTATCCTCGCACGCATGGGAATCACCCCAGTGACACTCGGTTAGCTTTCGTCAAGATTTACGCCTAACAATAGTGACAATCGGGGAAATGGATGCAAAGCTAAGCCAAGGTGGTGATGAACCCACCGTTGGTCTTGCTCAAGGGCTGGGGTTTTATGACCAGCTCCTTGGTTTAATTTACCACGTGACGTGTGTGGTATTCATTTTATTTAACAAAAATGAAACAAGCATAAATGACTTTCCCTAAGCAAGCAAGATAAACTAAAAACAACCAAAGAAATAGAAACAGAAACAGAAAAATTTAATAGAGATTATAAAAGTCCCTACCTCTTCTCTGCCTAGACTAGCTACTTCTGACCTTCTATTCTAGAAATTTACAAGCAGGAATTCATCCCTCTGTGAGATGCATTACAGAACATAATTCGTCCCTACCAGAGATGAATTTAAATTCGTCTCCTGGACAAATGAATTACAATAAGGTATTCATCACAGCCAGAGACGAATAACAGTCTGCTTTAAAAAAAAACTTGTACCTGTCAAGCACAAAACATAAAAAGGATCAGTTATTTGATCTAAAAACATGGGGACAGAGTCCCACCATGATCGCCACTGAAAGCATGAGATTTCGAAAGCTTTAGAAAGGAAAACTACTTCGATGCATTCAAATCAAAATAACGCTTAAGTCCTAGAATATGAAGTGCATTAAATGAAAGAGGCAAATTGATTGAAATGAGATACAAGAATTTAGAGAAGTCATAGCCCTTTTATTAAACTCTTTAACCTCGGTTACAAAATTGCCTCCTCCATTTTTAGGGGTTAGGAGCGTTAAATGGATTTGGTTACAATCGTGATCAATGATCCCTCTTTCGCATGCCCACATTTGAAATGGGTAGGCCAGAGTGTTGCCACCGCTTATGCTGATGAATCCTCACTTCTTGCTGCTCCTCCTACAATCAAAGAAACAAACAAGGCGTTAGTAGCACCTGTGACAAAAAGAAAGTTTGTCCTTTGAAATTGCCAAAAGATGCATGTAAACATTTGTCTAAAACAGTGAGTAAAGTGAATCTAAATGACCTGAAAACCTGACAGAGGATAGAAGACATTACCAGAGGGCCACTGCCATTGAAACAGTCAGCCAATCTGCTTTCAACTGGAATTCTTCCCTGGGCAGGACAAATTTTGACTGCTATTCGTCCCCGGGTGGGACGAATTCGACTGTGTTAGAAAAACCGAAGTGATACTACTCCAATGTCAAACCCCGGGACCTCCAAAACACCTAAAAATAGAGGGGTTACGTAATTGGGGCCATTTTGGGATGACCCAGATGGTCGGATTCTCCCAATTTGGCCTCTATCCTCAAGAATTCGATATCGCCACCTACAAGTTAGTGAGAGCTATACAATCGACAAAGCATGATAATGTGTGATCAAAATTCTATGAAATCAAAATTAGAGACTACTTAAACAGCATAACATAGAATAGAGATGAATAAATGATAATTAAAATGAAACTTGAAAGAAAAGTGTGGGGTGCCCAAATGGGCCGCCCACCGTTAGAACTTGATTTTGACGCCAATCCACTAGGGATGGGCTCAAAATCTCTTGGATTGGGGTGTCAGAAAATTGGTGGTTTAAGGTGGTCAAATGTTGGATTTGGGTTAGATCCACGCTTCCAAAATCCACCCAATAACCTCCCTTACGAAAGAGATTAATGGATGTGAGAAGGCGAATCAAAAAGATGCAAATGGGTGTTCAATTGGGCAGCACTTCGTTGCTTGAAATCACCTCCAATCTGTCCTTTTGGGTGGGAAAGTCCACCATTTTATAGACCCATGGGGTCTCTTTGGAGGGGCATGCAGGGATGCCATGTGGCAGCCATGCCTTCCCAAGAGGGAGGAGACTCCTCCCTGACTTGGGCTTCCATGATTGCCCTTGTGACAGTCCACTAACTGCCAACCTACCCACCTACACGCGCATGCATGGTAGGAGGCAATAATTGAATGTCCTTGGCTGCCACTTGGTGGCATTTTTCCTTTTGCCCATTAAACCTGGAATTTGTCCTAACCAGAGATGATTTTAGAATTCGTCCCTGGGTGAGACGAATCTTAGTTAGTAATCGTCCTTGGGTGAGATGAATACTGGACAAAGTGCCTGAATGTGCCAAATTGCTTCTTGACCTTACAAAATTGCTATGAAAGTGGTTAGGACCACTTTTTGACCTCTGAGGGCTACCCTAGGTGCTGTGTTTGTCAAAGCGATCAGTGTTTGTAGTCACATAATCGGATTGGTGTCGTTTTGGTGTCTACAATTACCACCTCTGAAACTGTCATTTACCTTCTTTACTTGAGCCATGAAATGTGAAGCTGTGTGACCAAACCTTCTACCTTGATAAGAAAATTACCACCTCTGAAACTTTCATTTACCTTCTACCTTGAAACTTCCCTTTATTTGACCTCTTAGGCTCTAAAAACTTCTTCTCATTCTGAATTATGTTTTCTATTTCTGTGCATCTATCATTCAAGGACTTATGATCTAAAATACTTTCCTCATCAAAACTCTCTTCCTTTTGGAGTCTCTTACTAGACTCTCCAACTTGTTTCTTGTGAGGCTTAACAAAACCAAGGCCTGTTTTATCTGTTGTCTTTCTTTGACCTTTGATGAGAGACTTAACCTTTTTGGAGCTATCTTGAAACCTGTGAAGCTTGTCCTTGTACCCTTTAGTTTCCTCTTTCAAAGAAGCCATTTTCTGTTCTAACTCACTATACTTAAGAACCTTAGACTCTAACTCATCATTGAGTTCTTGTGTCTTAGCTATAGAGAAGTCAAGACTTTATGTAAGATCATCTCTCTCCATACAACATTTATCCAACTTATCCTTGAGTCTAGCATTCTTCTTTCTTTCCTTTTTCAAAGCACTAAGAGCACTAATAAGTTCACCTTCCTCTATATGTTTGCTTTTAGAATCATCAAGGCCTTTTCCAGATTTCTTATCACTAGAGGTGCTACCCTTTTCAAAAACCATACATGCATCTTCCTTATAGTTTTCTGAAGCATCCTCATACATACTAGAAACCAAATCATTATTTGTGCAATCATCCTCAAGGTGACCAAAATTGCCACATCTAAGACATTTCATGATAATGAATCTATGTTTTGGTTCTTCCTCTTTTTTTTGATATGAACAACATCTCATTTTCATTATCACTTGAAGAACTTTCACTATCACTACTAGAACACTTACTTGCTTTGTCTAGGTAGAAACTCTTCTTGTGTTTGTGAGAATACCTCTTTCCTTGATTGTTGTGCTCATATTTGATTTTCCTGTGATGCTTGTGCTTTTCAAAATCCTTGCTCTTAGAATCATGTTTATCTTCATCACTTTCATTCTTGGAAACAATACAGTTAGTAGCATAATGACCAAAATTTCCACAATTGAAACATCTTATGTTTTTCATATTTTTGTGCTTTCTAGAGAACTTGCCTTTCTTACTGTAATATGCCTCTTCATAACTAGAAGACTCATCACTCTCTTGAAACTGTTTATCTTTGGATTTCTTGGTAGCCTTGAAAGCTGCCTCCTTCTTGACATCAACTTTCACTTGAGTTCTTAACTCAAATGTTGAAATTATACTATGGAGCTCATCCTCTTTCATCTTATCCAAATATTTAGCTTCCTCAATAGCAGAAATATTTTCACTAAATCTATTAGGAAGAGATCTTAAAATCTTATCACAAACATCATTTTCAGCAAGCTCAAGACCTAAGTCTTTCATGGAGTTAACAACCTCATCCATACGAAGCATATAGTCACTAATATTTTCATCATAATTCATCTTGAGTTGTTAAAACATACCTTTGAAGTGTCTCAACTTGGCCTTTCTGACATTTGTATCACCTGTATGAACCACCTTCAACTGATTCCACATTTCACTAGCCGTCTTACAGTGAATCACTTTGGTGAGATCTGCTTTCTGTAAGCCTTTTAGGATTGCATTCATTGCTTTTGAATTGTTGTGATGTAGGAGCCTTTCTTCTTTAGTATTAGGACCAAGTTTAGGAATAGTGTACTCATCTTCAATCACTTCCCAAACCTCATTCCCAAGTTCCATTAGATGAACCTTCATCCTTGCACTCCAAAGACCAAAATCTGACCCATCAAGAATAGGTGCTGCATTGCCACTTGAATGATCCATTGTGTTCTTTACTAGATTTTCCTTCAAGCTGTTAAATTTTTCGAAGGCACCCGCTCTAATACCAATTGAAGAACACAATCTTATACTAAGATGGGGGGATGAACAGTATAAGACATCTTTTTACTTTTTCCTTTATACTTCAAAACAGTAAAGCAATATACCCAAAGCAATATAAAAACAATGCACAAAATCATCCACAAAGTGACACCAATTTTAACGTGGTTCACCCAGAATTCCTGGGCTACGTCCACAAAACTTTTCTCTTAAAGTTATCTCAAATTTATTTGGGAAACCTTCCCAATTACAATTTTTATGAGCCTCGGCCCAAAGGAGACACCTTCCCCAAATTTGAATTTATGAGCCTCTGCTCAAAGGAGATACCTTCCCCTCTGCTCTGGAAATGATCCCTCAGAAGATCAATTGCCTCTACCTCTTGCCAACATGCGAAACTCCTTTCCACTGAAGACCTCCTGTCCTCAATGCTTAGCCTAAGAGACCTTTGCCTTCTATGATCATGTCCATAGCAGCTCAGCTACCTGTACCAAACATAGTCAGTCGGTATAGTACAAGTCTTCCTCTGTCTATCAGATCTGTCCAACTCTATGAACAAATCAATCCTTTGCACACAAGCCTTCTCAAAGACTTGCCAAATCTATCCTTAGGTTCTCTGATAGAACCAATGTACCTTTGTCCTCAAGTTCTCTGATAGAACTATCAAACTCAGCTCACAAGTCCTCTGCTAGGACCTGTCCAAATCTGCTCACAAGTCCCCATTAGAACCTGTTCAAATCTGCTCACAAGTCCCCACCGAAACCTGTCCAAAACCTGCTCACAAGTCCCCACCGGAACCTGTCCAAAACCTCAGCAAGCTCACCAAGAAAAACTTGCTTAGTATGAACTCACAAAGAGAATTGTTAGAGAACCAATGTGATTCATAAACCTCATAGAAACATAAAGAGAATTTTTAGAGACTCAATATGTTCTATACTTAACTCCCAATGTCAATCTCAAATCTCATAGAAACATAAAGAGAATTGTTAGAGACCCAATATGTTCTATACTTAACTCCCAATCTCAATCTCAAATCTCATAGAAACATAAAGAGAATTGTTAGAGACCCAATATGTTCTATACTTAACTCCCAATCTCAAACTCAACTCAATCTCAACTCAAACTCAATCTCAAAAGAATAAGATAGATGTAGTATGTTTTTCTCAAGAATATGAAACACAACCCAACAATTGCCAACCATGCAATATCTCATATAACAATGATGCTTATATTCTTTTTACCAACATCTAGGGTTTTATCATCTCAATGCAAGTAGCAAGACTTACTAACATAAACCCTAGTGCAAAAATGCTTCCTCTTACTCAACCAGAATTATGCATTTACCCAAAAATTCATAAATGACTTTAATGCATAACCAATCTTCAATATCCAGAAAATAATACCTAGTAGACAACCTTTTCACTCCAAACTCAATTTTAGAAAATATACCATAAACAACATACATGGAATAAGTTGCCCATACCTTTACTTTGATGAAGAAGGAGAACTCAAAAACTGTCACAACACTAACTCTCAATTTTCTACCAATTAGAGTTAGCAACTATACAATAATACACAATAATCAAGATCCAAATATAACACCTTATTTCTCCAACTTAGTAAAAACACCAAAGTACAATAACATACAAAGTAAAATCTCTTTACACCTTATTACTCCACATAAACATTAACCATCAATAAACCAATGTCAAAAATTAAAAAAAATGATACCTTAACCTTATACCTCCCGCGCAATCATAGCCACCATTCTTTGCACACCACGACCAAAAGGAAATTCCCAACGAAGAAAATCGAACTCAACACCTCTGCCATCTAGCAGTTTTGCTTAAACACCACCGCCATTGGGTCACAAGTGCCCAACGAAATAAAACACCACTGCCCTCTCTTTTATCTTCCTTTGATGCCAAGAACCTAGAAAATGTAAATGTCTTCCACAAACCGCATGCAACAATCCACTGCCATCAAGCCAAAAGGTAAGGATGCAGCCCAAGCTCAAATTTGAGTTTGCCAAGCATAGTCTCCAAGACACAGAACAAGCACGATATCAAAGACATCAATGGAGATCGAAAACACAAAGCAAGATCAACTCGAATATACCAAGCGCTGTTCGAAGGAAATAGAGCAAATGCAAATTGCGGACGCCAAGCACAAAATGAGCGAAATAGTGCAAATGCAAATCACGGATGCCAAGTGCAAATCGAACAAAATAGTGCAAATGCAAATCACGGATGCCAAGCGCAAATCGAACGAAACAGAGCAAATGCAAATCACGGATGCCAAGCGCAAATCAAACGAAACAGTGTAGCCACAAATCGCAGATATCAACATTAATCGGAGGTACTCACTTTTGAAAATCATGCCACCTTATATAGCAATTTTTCCTTCACTGTTTGACATCGGCGCTCTTCCAACGATGGCAACAAGTCGGCGAAATAATTCTTGTTTCTTCCGTCGCTTAAGGGTTGAAAGACCCTTTAATAATAATTAAAATAATAATAATTATTATTTTATTAATAATAAATTAAACTTGGACCTTTGACAAAGGTTTGAGTTAATTTAATTATTAATAATACACATGGAACTTTGCATTAAGTTAAGCTTGGTTTTAAAAAACCCTTAATGAGTCCAAATGGTTTTAAGAAAAACCTTTAGCCTTGTCACCATGGTTTTAATAAAAAACCCTTTATTCTTGACATCACACTCTTTTGAAATCAACACAAAAATGCCTTTTGACATCAATGACAACTTATACATTTGAGCAATGGCAATGTACCCAAGGTACCCAAAATTGCCAACACCTTATATCTCCCAATTTTAAATATATTATCTTTTTTGAAAAACTTTTTCAACTTCTAGATTTTGAGTTGAAATCCTTTAATTCTTCAAATCTTGTAGTATATGATTAATCAACATAATTTCTTTAGAATAATGTTTTATATAACCTTTGAAGTAGTCCATATTACGACTCCCTAGTTGCAATATAATTTTTTTTGTAGAACTCCTTGTATCTCCCTAGTTATTGAAAAAGACAATATAATTTTTTAACTTCTATTCTTCAAAATGGCAACTTTACTTTCCATTTATCAATCAATGATTTGAATGCAATTTCAAATATTGCAAATATTCAAATTTATATCTATTATAATTTTTGAATTAGAGACTAAACAATCAATGCAATTTTTCTTTTGTCAAAAACTTCTATATTGAATTCCTTTTGTCTTGCAAATTTTAAGAATATAATTTCCAAATCTAAATTTCACAAAACTATGTTGATGTTGGATTCCTTATAACTTCATATTTAGAAATTTAGGAACTTTGAAAATAATATTGCTATTTTTGTATTCCTAATTCGATTTAGGATGCATTATTTATCCAAACTTGTTTAATTGTAAGTATTTCAAATATTTTTGTAAAATCAAATGTGCAAATTACAGAACTTAAAAATTAAAGGCTTCAATTCTAAAAATAATCTTCAAAACTTTGTAAGAGCTTTCAAATGGTAATATTTATATTTCTAAGGTTAAATAATATTGCAAAAATATTATCTCTCCAATAAAATACTTTTAACCTTAACCTTAAATAAGTCTCCTTTAATCCTTGTAACTTCTACTTAGCAGAAAATCAATTCTAAAAGTAATAAAATACAATTATTATTTCAGGCGCTCCCTTCTCGATGCTAAATCTAGACTTTCTTTTAAAAATAGGTGCTCCACATAGACTGGTCAACTTCATTTAACTTAATCAAGGTGCTTCAAATCCAATGTTTTCCTTTCTATTGTAGTAGATGAGTCTATATCAATCTCATACAATAAATGACACTCCAAAAAAATTTGGTCTTCCTTTGTAATTTTTGGCTTTTGAAATATAAATGCCAAGTGTCGCCAAAACATCTTCTTGATATTTTCTAACATAGCCTGTAATTCTTCAATGACCTGTAGTGCTCGTCCTTCCTTATCACAAGTGGCATAAATAATGTTATAATGTTATTTAACCTTGTGAACATATTTTAATGCTCTTTTACTCTTTGTCTTCTCTGGTTGTGTTATTTTACTTCTCATAACACTTGGTTGTACATGTAATATACTTAAAATATTATTGCAATATTGCAAGGGATATTATGCATGCATTCTCTATGCTTCCTTTCTTGGTGATTGCAAATAATTTGACCTTTGATCTTCCTCAATACCTTTTAAATATCCACAAGCTTGTCTTCTCCTATTTACATTTTTGAACATGCAAGAAGCGCTTCAACTTCTCAATGATAGATCTTCTCCACTTAGGTGCTGCTCTACAGGTGGATCTTCTCCACTTATGGGCTCCTCTAGTTTTTACTCTTCTATGGTGGGTCTTCTCCTTTTGGTGGTGGCTCCCCTTATATCCAGTGGCTATTCTTTTAGGCAATATTTGGGTGCTTTCCCCCTATGCTTTTATGTCACCTCTACACTTTTCTATGGTTCTTAACCTATGAAACTCGATGATGCTTTACTTGGTGGATTTACCACTCTTATTGGTGGTTTCCTTCACCAATGTATTCTACAAGTTTGATGTTGCTTTCAATGTATTTAGAAACATTAATTCTACCTTTTTTTTGAGTACTATTTGGCCTCAATAAGACTTAGAATAAATCTGCACTTTTTAATGTAAAAAAAGCATAAAAAAATTTCCTTATCACTCCTTTTTATCACTTTGTAACTCTAATACTTGTTCTATTTTGCAGATTTTAAAAATAATAATGGTTTCTCTTTTGGATTTAATACACTTTACTGAAAAAAAAAATCTAGCTTTTAACAGCTCTATATATGATTATTTCAATAACTTATAATAATTACTTTCGATACTTTTAAAATAATACATTTCTAGAGCATCAAATATACACACCTTTTATATATTTCTTTATGGATTTTCTTCTTGATAGCTTGTTGTCCTAGGATTATGTAATTTTGCAGCTATAATCACTTTTCTTTTGATGCTTTAAAAATTTTAACTTGCAGCTCTTTTTGCTGCCCAAAAATATGCTTTCTTGTTGTAACATTTACTTATAATTTTTTCCAAATGTATGTTATCAACTTCTGAAATTTGTAGCTACAAATGCTGCCCTCTTGGCTGCCCTCTTGTTGTCCAAATTTGCAGTAATAATCCTTGTTCAAATTCCGATAAATTATTTTGTGCTTTTATGTCCAAAGCTTTTCCAAATCTATCAATAAACTCTTTCAAATTGAAGCTTACTTTTCTCTTTTCAATTCTTCCCAAAGTCGTAACTCAAATCTCTCAAATCACTCCTTACAAAACCTGATTATTTGATGTCCATGAATCTTCAAATTTGCTTCCTTCTTTTACTATCAATCCTTCTTTCAATTGAATATCTAATGCTTTCTAAAATTTCTTCAAATCACAGCTCTATGATTTCTTCAATTTGTTATCCTATGAATTTTCAACTTTTCCTTCAAAAATCAAAAAATTTTGTCTTTACAAATCAACCCTCAAAATCTTGTGGTTGTTCTCAAATTTCTCAAAACTATGGCCTCTTCAATCCTTTTTTCGTCTTCAAAATTGTTGAATTTTGACTTCAAATATAATATTGTTCGTTGTCTTCTTTCTCAATAATATGAATGCCTTGAGGTCTTCAAAAATGTTCTCAACACTTGGCAAACCTCTTGCTAAATATTTTTTTCTTTTGGGCTTGTACTTAGATGGTGA
This sequence comes from Wollemia nobilis, assembly GCA_028583015.1. Taxonomy (NCBI): domain Eukaryota; kingdom Viridiplantae; phylum Streptophyta; class Pinopsida; order Araucariales; family Araucariaceae; genus Wollemia; species Wollemia nobilis. The sequence goes on from JAQPPZ010002200.1 coordinate 4,142,555, forward strand.
AAATTTTTCCAACTTCCTCTTATTAGGAGCTTCCCCTACTTGCAATCTTTAGACACAAAATTTTCTTCAAATCTTCTCCAATGGCCATTGCTATAATTTTGCAATAAGGCTTTCTCTAGCTTTCTTATTCTTCCCAAAAATATGCTTGATATATTTTCTCTTCGGTCTTCTAACTCTACAATTAGACCTTCTCTAGCCTTCTTATTTGTATCCAATATATTCTTTAAAACTCTTATTTTGGATCTTATAATCTTGTAGCTACTCAAATGCCTTAATCAAGAACTTTAATTAAACCTTACCTTAGTTTTTCAATCTTCCAAATATGGGAATTCTACAATGAGGTATCTTTCTTGGATCACCAAAATTTGTTGCTTCTCAGCTCTACAATAGGATCCTTTTGTAGTCCTCCTCTTATATTCAATATTCAATCTTCCAAATCTTGAAATTCTTCAATGTGACCTCTTTCTTGGGTCTCTTCAAACTTTAATTTTCAATGAAGATATTCTTCTTGATTATCATCAATCTTCAATGGGGACTTCTTTTTTAGACCTCCTTAATATTAAATTGGGCCTTATTTTTTGGAACTAATTAATATTAAATGGTTCCTTATTTCTTGTACCTCCTTAAACTTCAATGTCTACTTTTCTGTAACAAATAATTAATCCCTACATGAGGAAAGCACATAGAATTTTAGGCAATCGAAGGTGAAATTATTCTCTATCCATTGTAGGAAGATTTTAAAATTTTGAGAACTAATATTTTGCAACAAAAACTTAGACAATAATAACCAAATATATTCAAATTTCTAGAATTCTAAAATCAATATTCTTCACTAGCTATTCTTAAAACTAGTGGAACATAGACTATGTTGAATCCTAGTCTTCATGAAAAATATTTTAACCCTGTGGAATGTCTCTAACCAACACTTAGTATGGAATATTATTATCTCTATCAAAATTTTCAATAGGATCTCCTTCAAGGGTCTCTTAATTACTTCAATTTCAAGGTCTATCTTCAATATCTATACATTTCCTCCTATTCCAAATTTGTTCTTGAAATAGGTAAAGCTTCAACTTTCACTAGTTTTCCTTCAACACAATGAGAAGTCCTATCTTTTCTGGTTTTCTTTTCTAGAGGTAATTTCTTCAACTTTACTAGTCTCTCCTTAACCAATGTAAATATCCTTTGCAACTAAAACCTATGCAAGACAAAACCTTATTATGGCTTTGATACCACTATTAGCTTTTGAAGCTAAATACTTAAGATAAAGCACAATATCTAAAATAAAGTTACACTATAAAATATATGATAATGGTAATCTATTAATCATATAATACTCATAAATAACTGCATAAATAACTTCACAAATAACTCAAATATATGCTATTAGCAAATTCTCATAACAATTTGATATCTATTGAATAAAGACCTCAAATACATCATACTTTTTCACTCTCCATAACAACTGTATATGACCATCAATCTATCACTCTATATATCACTCTCTACATATTTCACATACACACACAGACAATATATATATAATAGAATGTGACTCTTCACATGGAGCTTTCTTGACCTTCACTCTTCCTATGACTCTTCATCTGCCTATTCTATGCCACGTGCACATGAATAACTATACATATTTACATTCTTAAAATACTTTGCCTATTTACCCATTTATTACATTGGATAAAATAAATACTCTCACTCTAATCTATGACACTTTCCTAACCTAAATATGTACCCAAGGTGGTACATTAGCATGTACCAAATAATGTAATATATTCCAACAAACTCTAAACAATAGTAAGTTATATTTACATATACTTTCAAGATAAATGCATTCACTAATACTATTATACATTTATAAGGAAACTATAGGAAGAAAAGATAATTAGACCATATTATGTTAACAATAGACTATTTGTCTCTCAAGATACTCTCTAAAAATAAAACAAGTAGGTTTTATTTCCTTTTTAATAACTTTATTTCTACTTTTATCTTTTTTGTTTTAGTTGCTTTTATTTTTATTTTGTGGACTTGCTTTTCTATATTTTCCATAAAATAAATATTAAAATATTCCAAAAATACCATATAAATTATAAATCATTACCGTATATTCTAATTATATAAAATATTTATCTAGAACCCACATCTTGTAAACCTTATTTAACAAGCAAATTGAAAGTATATTTTTTATTTTCCCCAAAACCTGCAGAATTTGGTAATGAACGATCATGGATAGTCACATTCATTGGCTCTAGTATTGGAAGTTGTATGGGTCGGCTCCCACATATTTATGGAGTTTCATTGGCCTAGATGCCTTTCCTTGTGTGGATAAAGAGCTTCCTTCTGGTGCCTTGTGTCCTTCCGGTGCTTTATGGGTGGCTGGGTTGCCAACTCAAGCAGTTCCTTTTCTATGTGCAGGTGATCCTATCTATTTTCATAATTTTATGTCAATCTCCCCTTGTTGGCGGTTCCTTATTTTATGTCGAGTTTCAAAATACCACTCTTAGATTGTATCTGGTACTCTCACCTTGACTTATGCTATGAATAGTTTTATTCTTGTATTGGTCCCATTGTTTGTTTTATTTTTATATCCATATTGGGAACTGGGGTCTTCTGCTCTCCCATGCTTCGTGATGGTTCTTGGTTTTAGTGAAAGAGGATTTGTCTTCTTGGAGAGCAAGTGGGTAGTTAAACCTCTAGTTGCTGAGAGGCCCAGGTTCAAATCTCTCGCCTCACATGTTGCGGATATTTTATGTAATGGTTCCCTCGTGGTCACAGTCTGTTTACCCCTTGTGGCCACCACCAAAAAAAAAAAAAAAAAAAAAGTTTCAATCCCTTCTTGTTCTTGGTGCTTTGTTTTTTTGGGTCCATCCTTTGGTGCTCCTACTTTTAAGATATTTTTTTTGCTTTCCTTTGGAGTGTTTTACTTCTAGTTTATTCTAGTCCATTTTTATTTGTTATGGTCATGTATTTTTTAGTTTTGTGTATTGTCTCGTACCCTATATTAGTTTATTTTGTATCAGGTTCAAGGACCCTTTAAAACTCCCTCTTTTATCTAGAAAAAGTATATATCTTATTTATATAAAAATGTGTTAAAAACATCACACTTCAAGGTACAAAAAAAATTATTTTTATAGAGATTACTATCAACATATAGATATCAATTATAACATATGTTTGTCTCATGAATCAAATGTATTTATATGACTATTAAATCTTAATCAAATCATGATGGCAAATTGTCAAAATAAATTTTAATGATATAATCAGATGAAACTACATGTGACTTTTAGTGTTCAAATATGACTACCAATTACTAATATAGAATGTGATGCACATATTTGTAGTTGAAAAAATCATTTATTTTATGTGTACCATAAATGCTTGATATAAATATAAATGACATATAAATATAACTATCTTTCTTCTTTCTATTTTTGGTACCTTTACAACACACATTTTCTTTATGTTATTTGTTTTTTCTAACTTGGTTGTTGTAGAAATAAGATATTGTTTGAAAAGTTTCGTAGGAACAAGTCTAACTATATTTATTTCCTATTAGATTTTTTTTTTTTTTTTGTGAAGTTCACTTGTTCACTTCTTTTAGATATGCAAAAGTTTAATTATAACAAGACATTCCTTTGAATTGATGTTATTCCTTGTAAGCCTCGTATGCAAAGTCATGTATCCCTAGAATGGTCATGTAAAATTTTATTTTTTTAAGTGATGGATCAATAACATTATTTGAATCATCTAACAATTTAAACAAAAATTACAGGAATTTTATAGCTCAATTTTGAATGATAAAAGTAATATATATATATATATATATATTCTAAATTAAAAGAGTTTTATAATTTATATTAAATGGATGGAGATGAAATTGTACTATTGGCATAACCGTTTTGATTTTGATTTTGATTTTTATTTCTTTACATTTATGTTGAGTGAAGAAAGAACATTTAATAAAACCTCTATTAATCAAGAATATTTATTATTGTTGAGAGGAATTTATTAATTAGATGATAAGACCATTTTTAACCCATATAAATTTCTAAGTATCTAAAAAAACATAGAATTTGAGATAAATGTTTAAAAAGAATTTTTTTTAAGATTTAAATATTTTTTAAAATAAATGAAATGGTATTAGCTCAATCGAATGTGCATGAATGAAATAGTTTCAATATTATATAATTTATGAAAAAAAAAATTATTTATCAATAATCTGGATCCTTTCAGACCTATTACACTATGTAGTGTGGTGTACAAAATTATCTCCAAGTTTATTGCAGAGAGACTTAAGCCTTGGCTTAGTAAGGTTATTTCTGATGAATAGGGAGGTTTTGTGGTGGGTAGACAAATCCTTGATGGTGTGGCTATTTTTGTTGAGGCCATTAATTCTATGGAAATTTCTAAAGAAACAACTATGTTTATAAAATTTGATATGACTAAGGCTTAAGATAGGGTTAAATGGTTTTTTTTTCAGTAAAATTATCGTTGCTTTTGGTTTCCAATCCAAATAAGTTAGTTGGGTGATGAGTTGTATTACATCTCCATATTATTATGTCCTTATCAATGGTGAGCCTTCTACTTTGTTTCAGGCTTCGAGAGGTCTCCATCAAGGGGATCCTTTATCTCCTTATTTTTTTATTATTATGACTAAGGGTTTGGGTAGAATTCTTAAATCACATGTCAGTCAAGGGTTGATTCATGGTTGGAGGTGGGGTAATAGTTTACCTACATATTCTCATCTTCAATTTATGGATGATACTGCTCTCATGGGTCTTGCCTCTATTAGAGAAGCAACTAATTTTAGAAGATCTCTAGATATTTATTTGGCTTCTTTGGGGTAGAATATAAATGAGGGAAAATTCTCCATCTTCTTTTTCAATACTAATCCTCTTATATAGGAAAAATTGCTCAGATTCTTCGGTTTCAAATTGAAGTTCTTCATTTGACTTATTTGGGAATTCCTCTTTCTGTGGGCCCTCTACCCCAAGGTATCTAGAATAATATTTTGGATAAATTCAAGGCTAAAGTATCTCATTGGATTTTTAAGTGGCTTTCTTTTTGGGAAGAGTGTTGTTTCTTAAATAGGTGGTTCAAGCTTCATATATTTATCGGTGCATGATTAAGGTTGCTCCCGCTAGTTTTATTCATGAGCTTGAATCTCTGTCAAGAAGATTTTTATGTGCTAGAAATTTGGAGTCTTTTAAAATAGATTCCGGTTAAGTGGGATATTGTTTATAGATCGAAACATTATGGTGGTTTGGGTCTTTGTTTGACTTCTCTTTATGGTTAGGCATTTGCAGCCAAGCTTTATTGGAGATGGTACATTTGACAAGACCATGATTGGAATAAAATTATTTTCTTTAAGTATATTAATGGTGTTGAGGACTTTGAGATACCTAGATACAATATGTCTAGTAAAGGCTCTTTGATCTAGAACACCCTTAAGAATGGGGTATCTCTTGTTAAGCAAGGTTTGTTATGGATTTGTATCAGAGGCTCGCTCTATTCTGGTATTATTATTGGGATGGTTTCCCTATAATGTTATCTATGTTTCCTCATCTTCAATATCTATGTAATTATTTTTTGGCTGTTGGTTGGTACAGGGTGATGGATTATAAAGTTGCCAAAAGATTTATGTAGGTGGAGGTAATTCAGTGGAAATATCCTAGAGATTGGCTGGCAAGTGGTTCTATTCTGGATAGAGAAGAGTTGGTTCATATTTTGGCTACTAGGGAGTGTTCTTATTTATAGGATGATGATGTCTTGGCTTGGGATATAGATCCTAGAGGGGTTTTTTTAGTGGCTTCTAGTTACTATGTTTTAGATAGATAATTTTTTTGGGGATGAGGAGGTTCCTTGGTGGAAACAGGTTTGGAATAAGGTTTTTTGCTCCAAATGCAATTTCTATGTGGTTGGCTACATGGAAAAAATGTCTTACTTGGGATAATCTCCAAAAGAGTGGTTTTTAGGGCCCTTCAATTTGTTTCCTTTGTGATAATAGTGACAAATATTTAGTAAATTTGCTCTTACAGTGTTTGTTTACACGAAAAAATTGGCATCTTTGGTGGAGGGTGTGGAAACAATCTTGTTCTCATGCCTCTTCTCTTGTTGAGTTCTAGAGGATTTTAGGAAGACCTCCTACTAAGGCTTTTTTTCTTCAAATTACATGGATTATTGAGCCATCATGTATTATATGGCATATTTGGATTGAAAGAGATCAAAGAATTTTTCAAGGTGGGAACTTTACCATTTATCATATTTGGTAGAGGATTATTGGTATGATCCAAGAAACTGTTTCTTCTAAATGTCATTTCAGTCTTTCTTTGGAGCAATTTGAGATTTTGATGATGCAAGACATGAGTTTAGTGGAAAATGACCCTCATTTTTCTTTATCGAGAGGAGAGGCCTAGGGTTATGCATAAGGAGTCAGACCTAAAATCTATTTATAAAATCAAGGTGAATTGCCTTGGAATCCCAATGAAATTTGTAGAAGTATACTTGGCAAATTGCACTTATTTATCTCCAAAAACTTTCAAAATGTGGTGAATTTCATTAATTTATATCCAAAAAATTTCAAACCGTGGCAAATTTTTCTATGTTGGGGGATATGAATATCGGTTTGCAAAATATAAAAAATGTACAACATACTTAAAAGCTTTAGGTCAATATGAAATACTTTAGGCTAACATGACAATCGATTGCATGTCGATCGGCTGCAGGAATACCAATCGGCTGCAGGCATGTCGATCGGCTACAAACATGATGATCAGTTGTAGACATGTCGATCGGATGTAGGCATGTCGATCGGTTGTAGGTATGCCAATCAGCTACAGGAATGCCGATCGACTGTAAGAATTTTGATCGACTATAGGAATGTTGATCATCTATAGGAATATCGATCGATTGTAGGCATGACGATCGATAGTCCTTACAATTGATAGACAAATATCGATTGACACCTCTACAACTGATCAAATAAGGTCGATCGATACGATTCTGCAATCTACTGACTAATGTCGATCGACACCTCTACAACTGATAGACAAATACCGATCGATAATCCCTACAACCGATAGAATGATGTTGATCTACACCTCTATAACTGATAGACATGACTCTACAATTAATCGACTTATATCGACAGACAACTCTACAACCAATCGAATTATGCTGACAGACACGGCTCTGCAATTGATCGGCTTATGCCGACACACACAACTTTGCAATCGATCGACTTACATCGATAGACACGACTCTACAACTGATCGGCTTATGTCGACAAATATGGCTCTGCAACTGATCATCCGACATTCCTCTACAACCGATCAACTTATTTCGATAGACACTCCTCTACAACCTTCTTAAGTTTTTCGTTGTTTCAGAGCTATTTTTGAGTTAGATTATTTTCGATGTATGTTTATCGATACCTAGTATAGTATATATATGGATAGTATATGAGGCGATTTGTGCAGGAAAAATAAAATCATTTATAATTTGAAGGCAATTTGGACAAGAAATATAAAATCATTTATAATTTGAAGGCGAATTGGACAAAAAAATCAAAATCATATGTAATTTGAGGTCAGCAAATTAAAATAAATTTAGGTTCATGATTATCAATGGCAGGAGAATTTACCCCAAAAAAAAATTCACCTCGTAAATTTTGGGCGAATGGGCCCCAGTGAAAGGATCCAAAATTAGTCTTTTCAAAATTTAAAAAATCCTAAATAGATCCGATTTACGATATTTTACGCTTATGCATAACCCTGGAGAGACCTCAATCAAAAAGTGCAAAGAGATGGCACGTGGCATCCTCCACCTCAGGGGGTGTTTAAGATTAAATTGATGGCTCTTCTAGAGGGAATCCTAGGTATGCAGGTATTGGTGGTGTTGGGACATATAGTAATGGTGCAACTCTTTTCATTTTTTTCTGTTATAAGGGGAAGTAGACTAATAGTTATATTGAGGCCTTTGCTATTCATTTTTCTTTAGAAAAAAGTTATGGTCTAGGATAGTGGAAGATAATCTGTGATTTGGAATCATATTATTATTAATTTGTTTAAGACTCATAATCTTTCTAATGTTCATTGCCAACTAACATTAGTGGATCGACAAATCTTTCAAATTTATCGGCATATGGAGTTTATTTTCTTTGTTCATATTCCCAGGGAATGAAATGATCTGGTTGATTTCTTGGAAAAATAGGCTTCTAAGTTTTAGGAAGACTGGAATGTTAGGGAATGGGATCAGCTCCCATTGGATTGTTCTCGTCATATTACTAATTTGCTTGTTGAGGATATGTCTGGTTGAGATTGTTGTTTTTTGGGTGTCTTTTGGTCGAGTGCTTGATGGTTTTGAGGGTCTCTTTATTCTGGTCCTTGTAAGGATTATTGTTTTCGGATTCTCTGTTCCTTGTATGGTTTTATTGATTCAGTAAATTTTTACCAACAAAAAAAATTAAATTAAGTTTTTATAATATTATAAATGAACTCCAAAAATAACCAAAAAAAAAATTTAATATTATATGTAAGACTCTAATTAAAATAGTTTTTTCAAATTTTCAAGACCTAAATTTGAATCTGGTTGAACCAAACATATATACATGACTTCTATGTGCATGGTTGGAGTAATTTCAATCTTATATTGAAAAAAATAAAAATAAAAAATTTTCCATGTCTCTCATTAAGCATCCATCCAAAACCAGGTATTAAAATGGAAGCATCCATACAGAACCAGGTATTACGTGAACGGAATCTTTTTATTAGAGTATGTGATTGAAAAGAAAAACGGTTAAAATTCATCCCATACAAGGAACTTGTAGATTTCTACACGAGGAGAAAAGCTCAAGGAATATAGTTGAACTCGTAGATTTGTAGATTTGGTATCTTCTTGACAATGTTAAGGAAAAATAATTGTTAATGTGGAAAAATGCATGTATCCGAATAGTTGGAAAAAAATTATAAAACAATTTTAAAGATATAAAGGTTATTTAAAAATAGAAAAGTAAAAGTAAAATAATAATAAACATTTAAAATAAAAATAATAAATTGAAAAAGCTTTTATCAGTATTGGTTATATATATAAAATAAAATTTTCTTTCATTTTATTTAATGAATCATTTTAGGTTATATATCATATTCAACAAGTGAAAATAGATTATATGTAGTGTGGTTGTAACCAACTTTCCTATCAACCCAAACAAAAAAAATTATCAAATGAAATGAGATAGTAACAATTAAAATGTTATATAATAAAACATATTGTATAAAAATTAGTGATTGTAAATCAATACAGTAATTGAGTGGTGCAATAACACCTAAATTAAATATATAATTTTATATTGTGTAAATATTACATGTAATTTCTTTGTATTGTAGTAGCGATGAAAACATGTGAATATATTTGTATAGTTGTATCACTTAGGATATAAGAAAAATTTGAAAATTGAAGTATTCTATATTGACATGAATAAGATATTTGAAATATTAATTCTAACTTGAAGGACCTCTTACATATTCTAGGGGACTTTGCAGGGCATGGATTTAAGGCATCTTATACAAGATGGGTCTTTCCTATTAACATAGAATTAAAACTATTTTCAATATTGTAAACATTAGATTGTTTTGACATGGATGTAAGAGGCTTTATATGAGATTTATCGTTCTCATTAACATTTTTATATGAAAATTACATTTTTATTAACATCTTAATAGAGAATTTTTATGATATTTTTTTAGTATCTTATTAATACTAGGGTTTTTGTGTTATTCAAGTAGCTCACATTGATATTAGATTGTAGTGTTATGAGTGGATGTAGTTAACATTATTGTTTTGTAAGAAGTCAAGTGCCATAACAATATCATTGGTGGTCTTAAATTTCTTTATACTTCAACCTTAAAAAAATGTTTTCTTACACTTGTATATCAAAGCCTCTTATAATATAATCATTATATTATATGTTATTATTGTAAGATAATAATCAAAGATATAGAATATGTGGAATTAATACAATAATATAACAAAATGTTCTTCTTATCTAGCCTTCAAGTTGAATTGAAACTACCACACTTGCATCTAGTTGGATGTGGAAAAGTAAAAAATTTTAATTCTTGAAACTAGTATAGAATTTAGTTTAAAAAAATAAACATATATTGATTCCAAGTAAATTATGGTGACCAATATTCTTCAAAATATTTGTATTGATAAATTGACATGAAAATACAAAGTACCTAATGCACACTAGAGGATTTTTAATAGTTTTTATAAAAATTCTCATTCTATGGTTTTAAATTCAAGGTATCTCTCCCCTTAAACCATGGGCCATACCTTTATTCCTATTTTTTTTAGATTTAGAGTCTATTAAATAATTTATATCATGCAAATGTGCCTTCCTAGGTACATACTTAGGACATTAGATTACTTTAGGGGGAAGTTATATAGTTTCTTCATACAATGTAATAATACACAAGTGTCAATGTGCAAGTTGTAAATGTGCAAGGTGTCCCTTGCACAACTAGGTAGAGTGTTGTCCAAGGAATATATCTTTCATTATAAGAGGGCCTCATTGTAAGAGTTTAGTAAGCAAGTCAATAGGTAGTAGTAGTAGTAGTGGGTGACTCCATTAGTGATGGATAACATTATGGTTCTATAGCATCTTGCATGGAGTGTCCATTTCCTCCATAGCAATATTGTATTCATTTTCATCATTTCTATTTATAGCATATTTTTAAAATCTCATGAATTTACTTTATTTTATATTTTTGCATCTTGTGATTGTCATATCCCATTGCAATCTACCTTGAAATCTAATACTGGTATTAGATCCATGGTAGATCTAATCATAATAGGTCAATAATAATACCACCATTATTATTGAATCTAAGTTTTTTGCTAACCTAATGCGTCATATGACCAGTCATTGTCAAAAACTCTCAAAATATTCTAGGTGGTAGAATTAGGGAGAATCACAAGTGAGGACTGAAATAAATCTTAGTTTTAGAAAATGTTAAGATTGCATTTGATTAGAGTCTCTCCACATAGTTATAGAAAAACTTGTGAAGACCAAGACTCAAAATTCAATCCACTAGATTGACAAATAATCTAATGAAGATCATCCAGGATATATGGAACTTGGTAACTATTACTTGAAGGTTCTTATTACTACAGGGAACTAACTCTTAGATGATTGGGACACCTCCTACAACAGAAATCTAGGAGATTTCAACTTCATTTCCCAAAGGTCAAAGTTCCTTCATAGTGTAGAGATTAGATGCTGTAAAATAAGAATACTATAGAAGAGACTCTAGGAGAAAGAGTCATAGTGAATTCTAGATATTGAATATCTCTATTGATAAAGTTAACTTCACAACAAAAAAAACCACGAAAGCCTTGATCTAAAAGAAAAGGCCATAGAAACCTTGATCTTAAAAAGGCTACAAAAGCCTTGATCTAAAAGAAAATGTCATAGAATCCTTGATTTAAAAAATTCCATAGGAGCCTTGATCTAAAAAAAAAGGCCACAAAAACCTTAATCTAAAAAAACCACATAATCCTTGATCCTAAAAAAAGACTTCAAAAAAGAGTACCTAATTCAGAAGCATATTCATATTTTAGTACTAATCATTTATTGCTAGAAAAATAAATCTAGTGAGTTGGGAAACTTCCTACAAGAAATTTAGGAAGAGTATCTTATTAAAAATCATCTAGCACTTGAAGCAAACATGAAGGTGAATATATCAGGTGAATATCTCATTGAAATAACTTCCATTCTTGGAAGGATGAGAAGGACTAGGAGAGCCCTGTTCAAATTCAAAAGCAAAAAAATCAAGAGATTTAGGAAGGAGATCTCAATTCTAAAACTTGAAGAATAAGGCCTCAAGACCAAAGTAGATAAACAATTGAAGACCTATGAGAATTCTTAAGAAAAATGCTTTGAGAGCCTTGTTGTTGAAGAAAGAGAATGAAAAGATTTCCTAGAATAACTCATTGAAGAAATTCTCCATCAAGGAGAAACTTTATCACAAGGAAATGACTTGGGAAAATTATTACCATTCAACAACAAGCCCAATCAAGAGAAGAAGAGTTGGCAAGGAGTGCCAAAGAATATACAGAAGACCTCAAGACATTCAGAGTCCTGAGAAGAAGAACATCCTACTTGAAGTCATAATTTGACAAGAATAATAAAAAAAAAAAGGAGTTTGTCAAAGTTGAGAGACTTGAGGATTGCCTAAATATTCCTTTGAATCCACAGTTGAAAGGATAAGATCAAATAACCAAATCCTAGGCTCATGAAAGGAAGTTTGAGACCTATTTTTTGATGAAGGATAATCTACTTGGAAAAGCTAACAAAATTTGTAGAAAGCAACAAGCTTGATCTACATTATCTTCAAAAGTTGTCAAAAAGGTAAGCAATTATTGGTGCAAGTGAATTTATTATTCATATTACTAAGAAAATATGTTAAAGCACCTTATGTTAGATAAAAAATTGTATTATAAGTCTTCAAATAAGTTCAAAAAGGAAATTTATTTTTAAGGTTCATTTGCACATTAATTTGGAGTTGATTAGATTATAAAATTACAACTATCTATCAACTACCTATATTATATCTTGAAAAATAAGATTAGATCCTACAACTATATTTGTAGTGAAATTTGCATATTATATTTGAAATGCTGTAGTAGAATTGTTAAGAGCATATATGAGAAATTAGTGGAGCAATAAGGTGAATTTATTGTTACCATTTATAGTGCATCTATTAAGAACTATTCTAGTTAATTTTTTAACTAGTTGCTCTAAATTAGTTTGTGTTGTTAAGAAGCACACAAATAAAAAATAAAAATCTACAGCGCTATAGTGGCCAAAAGAAGCCACCATTACAAGCAAAAAGGTGGAGTAGAAAACCACCTTTGAAATTCTTGAAGGAAGCCTCAAATTGATACCTTGGAAGTCTCAATATTCAGGGATAATAGAAATCCTTTTTCAAACACAGAGTGCAGGAATCCTCATTTCATTAGCTTGGATTGAATATCATCAAAAGAATCAAGAAGGATTGTAAAATTCTTTATTTTGGTGCAAAAATTACATATTACAAAAATGCACCTATTTTTTTCCTTGGAAGAACAAAGGTATTACCATTTATATGGGGTAGAAGAACGTTCTTATCCAACATATTTATGGCTAAGAGAAGGAGCTATCAAAATCTCACACAAGCAATAGATTTACGGCCAAAAGGAAGAGCCACCAAAGACCTTACATGTCCTTGTTCAATGAACTTGCACCTAAGCAAAGGAGATATAAGAAATCTCATACAAATAAAAAATTTGTAGCCAAAGGAAAAGCTACCAAAGAGCTCACATGTCCAAGTGTTTAGGTGTTTATAAACACCATTTTTCCTTTGTTATATTTAGCCCTATAAGTAGTGTGTCACTTGCAACAATGGATCCATTCAAATAAGGCATTAACACCCATTTTTACATAGAAAGAAGGGCAACATTTAGTGATAGGTTATTGTTGGTCACGAATCTGCCACAAGAAATGATTTTACATGAAATGCGCCCTAGACCCGGCCAACATTGAAAGGCTGGGAGAAAGAAATGTCTCCCAGACCAACCTCCAGAGAGGGCTGGTTCCCTTACTAAATCTAAGCTTGATGAAGACTAAAGTTGTAGGAAAGGAATTATAAATGTGCAGAAAGAAACAAGAAATATAGTCGTAGGCAAAATTTATCAGATCGAGAAAGATTAGCAGCAGATAACCTCAAGCACTTCAACAGCATATAACGGAAGATAGCAACATAATTAAATTACAACCTTGTGTAGAAAACCTCCAAGATCACATTCTAGAACTCACTTCCTCACTAGCAATATTTAAACTCAGATGCAGAATTCAAATTAAGCAACAGATAAGAAATACGAGTGTAAATTAGCAATGTATAAGACAGAAGGAAAAATCACATAGACAGTTGCTTGCAAAACAAGAGCCCAAATATCTTTCATTCATGCAAAGAACTTGAAACCCTTTAGCAAAAGTCTCTCTCTCAATCCCTCTTTCTGAGATCTACATTGATATTTATAGAAGTATTGCTTCTTTACGACATTTAAAATATGCAACAAACTTCCTCGAGATCTACAAAATGTGCAACGAAAACAAGGAAATGATCCCCTTAAACCAGCCTTGGAGAAACCAGAAATTGAATGATATAAGGAACCGGTTGTCTTCATTAAATGGTCGTTCCCAAAACATGCTTGAATCGTTAGAAAAATCATGAATAGAAGCTTTAAATAATAAAGGCATCTTCAATTCTGGTGTCTTGGACACGTTCTTCTACCTTGTTCGCATTGGAAAGTAGCAAAAAATTTAATTCTGGAGAGCTTTTAATTCTTGGAAATCGCAATGCTTCATCGGGCCATTTGAACTTCTTTTTGGCACGAAACTGTGACAGGTCATGAAAACGCGACATGTCACAAAATCACGACATATTTTTGCTCTGTACACTTTGTCACTTTTCGATCGCAAAAACCAACCATGTCATGAAATCATGACGTATTTGGCTCCTTGGTCTCCTTTGCCACCTTAGCTCGCGAAAACGTGATGCGTCGTGAAATCACGGCGTTTCGTACTATTTTGCTCTTTCTCTATTCTATTTCCATGAAACTATGACCTATCATGAAATCATGACATTCTTTATCCATGTTGTTCTCTTCGCTACTTCGAACCGTGAAAATGCAACAAGGCACGATTTCGCTACACCTTCCTCTCTTTTGGATGTGTCTCCCTTATACGTTGTGAAAACATGACAAGGCACGCTTTCGCGAAGTTCTTCCATCGGCACCTTTGTGTTATCTCTAGGTCGCAAAAACCAAACAAGTAGTGAAATCATGACACTATCTCCCCGCTGCTCAATCTTGTCTTCCCTGTCACGAAAATTTGACATGTCACAATTTCATGACAATTTTCATCTGCCTTGTATGGTCCTGCTTCCAACCTATGAAAACATGACACTCTTGCCTCAAGTGGTTCTTTAATCTCCAGCATGTTGTGAAATCACGACAGGTTCTGTCTCCTTGGACTTTACTGCTTTTCGATCACAAAAATTTGTCATGTCGCAAAATCGTGATGTTCCATACAATTTGGCCGCCTTCTTGCTTCCTCCACGCGAAAACGTGACATGTCGCGAAATCGCGACGTTTCTCTGCACTTGGTCCTTCTGCCTCAATATGTCACAAAATCATGATGTTTCCTTGTTGCTGGAATTCACCTCCACAAATGTCATGAAATCGCGACGCATTGCATGCCTTGTGCTTTTTGTTTCAACTTTGCCGCGACCATGCAACACATCGCAATTTCGTGATGTTTTTCGTCTTTTGTGCCTTGTTCATTATTCTGTCACAAAATCGCTACAATTTCTCTTGCTATGCTCCATGGCCATTGTAAGTCGTGAAAACATGACATGTCACGATTTCATGACAATTTTACTGTGCTACCTCCATTGACCACTTTGACCACGATTTTGGAATACATCGTGAAATCGCGACAACTTTGTTGCTTAGCTCTTTTCTACCGTTTGCACCGCAAAACTGCAATAGATCACGATTTCGTGATAGCTTTACTTTTGACTTATCTCTCCTCAATAGACCCGTGATAACATGACATGTCACGATATTGTGACGGTTTTTAAACTGTGCCCTCCATGCTATTTTTTTGTCATGAAATCGCGATAGTCTTTGGACTTAGCTGTTTTTTGCATCAAAACCTATAAAGGAGTGAGAACTTCAACATCTTATGCATGAATAATCAACAATCAAAATAATGTGGCAAAAATGCCAATATTCTTGGCGGCTCATGAGGTATACAGTTTTGTTGTATGCACGAATCCCAAGCATGAATCCCTTGGGCAACAGAGTCAAGAAAAAAATTGAGAACAAAAAGTTGGTTGATGGGGTACATCTCGGTGGACTGCTACAACAACTCTTGCTGAATTACAGAAACTCAAGTAAATTTGTATTTGGATTAGCTTACCAGGTACTGTAAAAGAATCTCCATGAAAGCACCAGGGGTTGCAAAAACAGAAATGAATGAAATAAGTGAGGTGAGGACTATGGAATGGAAATAGTAAATGATGGAATGATGGAGTGGAGGGAGTGATGCAGTAGATACAGCACTGAAAGAAGGTCTACTGTGTCACCAGCTATGGGGATGGAAGAAAAATGAATAATGGAATGGAAGTGGAAGGGATGGTAGGAACAGTGGATAAATGCTAAAACGACATTGAAATCAGAAGAAAAGGAAAAGAAGAAATGAGAATATCATAAAGGGAAAAAGAAACAACAGCAGTGGCTTGATTACTTGCAGAAGAAAAAGGAGTAGAAGAAGAAGGGAATGAAGAGGGGAAGGAAGAAATATAGAGAGGAATCCACTAACTACTGGGAAGGAAGAAGAAAAAAGAAAGAAATAAATGTATCTGCAGGCTTGCATGCAAAAAGAGCCGAAGTTGACAGAGGAAAACAATACTTTTTTTTTTCTATTTTTTCTTTTTTTGCTTTTTTTTTTAAACTATATACAAGGTGATACTGGACTCGCACTTCATGGAGTGTAGGCTTTCAAATGAAATCCATTCACCAAAATAGGAAGTGGGCTGCCATCCAAATCTTCCAGATGAAATGAATTTGTTGCACCAGCACTGATAATGCGGAATGGACCCTCCCACAGAGCATCAAACTTCTTGTGCATCCCTAGCTTGGCTTTCTTTTCATTCCATTTCAGGACCAAATCACCCACCTTAAGGGGATGATCAGCGGAATTTTTATGGAACCACTTTGAAATAACCTGTGTATGCTTAGCAAACTCCTCGTAGGCTAAAGAACATTGCTCTTCCAATTGTAACAATTGAGCCAACTGCATATCCATGGAATCTACATCTACTTCATCATCCTAAAATTCCTGCAACTGCTGCAATACTAGAAATTCTAGATGAACAGGCAACCTTGCCTCTTTTCCATATACCAGGACATATGGAAAAGTCTTGATAGACTTCTTGATTGAAATCCTATCTGCCCATAAATCTTGATTCAACAAAAGGTGCCATGATCTCTTTTTATCCCCCAAAGATCTCTTTAAAATCCATAGAAAATTCTTGTTTGTGGACTCTACCAAGCCATTTCCCTGAGGGTAATAGTTAGAGGATGTATTCAAAAAAACACCATACTTATTTGCAAATTCAGCTAGCTCAGCTCCAATAAATGGAGTTCTATTATCTGTAATAATAGCATAAGGAATGCCAAAACGTGTAATCAGCCCTTCAATGAAATAAATCACCACTTCTTGATTTGAAACCCTAGTTGGAATAGCTTTAGACCATCTCGTAAAATAATCTATAGCAGTCAAGATATACTTGTGTCCAGTTGAAGAATTAGGATCAATAATCCCAATAAAGTCCAATCCCCACTGCTGAAAAGGTGCTTCAACCTGAATTGGATGCAAGGGCAATGATGCATTTCTAACCCTTCCTGTATACCTTTGACATTTGTCACATGCTTGGGCAATCCTGAAAGCATCTGTGAACAAGGTTGGCCAATAGTAACCAGCCCGAATAATTTTTAAAGCCATTGGTCTACCTGCATAATGTCCTCCTGATATGCCAAAATGAAACTCCTCTAGGAGTCTAGCCTTCTCTGATTCCTTGACACACCTTAAAAGAATGCCATCAATGTTCTTGAAAAACAATCCTTTGGGCAGCAACACATACCTGAGAGCTTGCAAACGAAACCTTCTCCATTGTGAGGCATTTAACTGTGAAGGGCATTTACCAGTTGTGAAATAGTTAATGAGGTCATCTGCCCAATCTTGTTCTTGAACTAAGAGGTTCATTAGATTGTTATCTCTAGCAAGATCATCTGCTTGATAATCAACTATTCTAGATACTATAGTCTTTACTAAATGTTGGCATAAGGCTTTACCCCACACTAGCTTGGTCAGATGAATCTCAACATCAAATTTTTGAATTTTGGTGACCCAACTAGCGCGTTTATCACCCATATCTCCCTGAATGATGAAATTCCTTACATCAAGATGTATAACATAGACGACTGTCCTACTCTAAGATATGAAGTGCTTGAATTTTTTGAGAGACTTCATGACAGCATACACCTATTTTTCAATGAAATTATATCTTGCCTCATGAGGTAAGATAACCTGACTAAGGAAATCAATGGGCCTTTCATTCCCATCATCTCCTTTCTATGTGAGTACTACGGCATAGCTTTCATCTTCCCAAACTGCATATAGGATGAAATCTTTTGAATAATCTGGATTAATTAATATAGGAGCCTGCACTATTCTATCCTTAATTTCCTGGAATGCCTCCTTCCTCTAAGTTGTCCATTTAAATTTTGCATCCTTCTTCAACAACTCAGTCATGGGCTTGACAACCTGGGCAAAATTAGAAATGAACTTCCTGATAAAATTAATCTGCCCAAAGAAAGACTGCAACTCTTTCTTATTTGCAGGGAGCGATAGTTTCTTCAATGCTTCGACTTGAGATGGATCAGTTGCCAAACCGTCTTCTGAAATGACATGCCCCAAGAGTTTACCTTCACTACAAAAATTGACTTCTTTGGATTAATGGAAATACCAAACTCTACATTTTCCAAAGATTTGCCTCAGATGAGAACAGTGATCTTCCCGTTTATGTGAAAATACAGTCATATCATCAAGATAAATAACAATAATCTTGTTCAAAATTTCCTCAAATGCAATTTCCATGGCTCTCTAGAATGTGGCCCCAACATTTGATAATCTAAAAGGCATTCACTGATGAGCAAAAGTGCCCCACTTAGTTGTGAATGTAGTAACCCAAATCTGGTTATATCCAGAGAAACCGTCTAGCAGTGAAAAACGCTGAGCCCTAGCAACAACATACAGTATCTGATCAATGCGAGGCAAGGGATAGTGATATTTCAGAGATGCACTGTTTAGATTTTGAAAATCTACACACAATTGTATGTCTCCATTTTTATTTCAAACCGAAACTAGATTAGCAACCCAAGTCGAGTGCTTAATAGGGTATATAATCTTGGCCTGTAGCATTTTCACAAGTTCGGCCCTCGAGAGTCTCAATATTTGGATTCACTGGTTGCTACTTTTTCCTGAAGGGTCTTACTCCTTATTCCAACTCAATAGTATGCTAAAAAATCTGTTTATCATATCCCTTCAGATCCTCATAACTCTAGGCCACAATATCAGAAAATTTTTGACACAGTTGCCTGATTTCTTGCAGTTCATCAGGAGTAGAATCAATCCCAATATTAATGACCTTATTGGGTTCCAACTGCAACTCCATGTACTCTTTCTTGTCAATATCAATCCGATGTTTCTTGGACCGATCATGCTGATCAAACAAACTTTCTAGAGTGATAAGACCCTTCGAAATATGATTATTCTGCAACTGAATCATACCATCAGTCTCTTCGTGCTCCAAGGTTCTTCCTTTGATGGTGGCAACTTCTTGAATAAAAAAGTTAACAATTTTCTCATCACTCTCGAAGACTTGCCAGAAAGTATTTTTTTTTGGGACACTAGGCCTGTACACCATCCTTACACTCTTTGGTTTCTTTACTACCTACTCAATGGAAGAAAAATTTGCTCCAAGAGATGCTAGAAGATCTACATGCTTATTCAACTCTCGTGAAATGGCTTGAATATTCAGATCTGTGAAAGATTCAAACAGGTCCCAAACTTGGTTGCGGTATGCTTTGAGATAATGCTGCTTGGAAATACACCTGATTGTTACTTGGTTTACAATCAGCTCAGAATCTCCAAAAATTTGCAACTGTTTAATTCCCAACTTTCTTGCCTTTTTCAAGCCTAGGCATAATGCTTCATACTCGGCAGCATTGTTAGTACAATTCCAAGTAAGATGGTATGAATATGTTCTTTGTAAACTAGAGGGAGAAATCAAAACAATACCTGCTCCTACACCATTTTTGCATCTTGCCCCATCAAAATGTAACTTCCATAGTTGATCTGTGATAGAGCTCTGATCATCTTGGTTAGGGAATACCTACATTATGCCATACTTGGGCTTTGTGATAGAATAACAACCGATTTCAGTCTCTAGCATAGCATTGAAATCAAGCATGGAAAACCTGTCTTCCAACCGAAGCTCATCGAAAACCTCATTCATCAAATCAGAACCCTCTAACTCTTCGGTTAGCATGTTGACAGACTACATGGTCTTTCCTGCTTCATCCAACATTTCAATATGAAAAGAGGAAGGTTTTTAATTATGAATACGAAGTCTCTTTCCTTTGAAAGGGATCTCCAAGTGAGAATAATCTAGTGCAAGGTAACCTCCCAACTTTGCAATAAACTCTCTCGATAAGCACATACTAAAATATGATTCTAGATCGACCACAACTATCTCTTGAATGACTGTAATTTGAGGCATAGTGTGTAAAACAATCGGGACATCCTTGATTACACCCACCATTTTCACTGGAGTCCCGTCCAACTGCAAGATGCCAGGGCTACTTCTTGTATATTCCATTCCCATCGCTTCACAAACTGCCTTTGGCATGACGGTTGTCACAACACCAGAATCAATCAGGAAATTATGTACAATCCAACCCTCCATCCTGAGTGACAGATAAAACATGGGTGGTATATTCCTTCCAATGGCTGTAGAAGTTAATGTTTGAGCCATAACTACCTGTGCTGGAGCTTTCCTCTTACTTTGTATGGTCTTCAAGGATTCCTGTAAGAGATTTACCTATCCAGGCAACTATAAGGTGTCATATAGACTTACCTTAGCTGGTATCTGTTTGAGTTCTTCAACAATGTTGTACTCCATGGAGGTATGTTCCTTCTCACCACTAACAGATTCAAATTTGCTCTTATATTGCTGGGTAGCCTCCACTCATTGTCGTTTGGTCAATGATGGATATCGCAACGTCTCTTTGGATTGTTCCTTTGTTTCTACTTGCGACTGGGAAGTAGAAGCTTTTTCCTTATCTTTTACTGGTGGTGGAAGTGGATCCTTCAAAAAAATAGATGATTGTCATTACACTGGGGAATCATGAGCCTTTGTTGGCATTTGCTACTTCGTTGCTTGTATAGGAGGCACTTTCAATGGCTCCATCTTAGTCGGATCTACCAACATTGGTTTCTTGCTGTTGCATGTCAGTATTTCTATATGCTCCTCCAAAGACTCCATGAAAGTAAGATCCACCTCTTGAATCATGTTTACACGGCTCCTTGTAAGAAATTGCAAATAATTTTGATGGACCATGCAAGTGGACTCATCATGTGGGTCATTATAGGAAGAACACCAAGATGGATCATGTAAAAATTCAGAAGGGCTAGCCTCTTCACTTACCAAAATTTCTGAGTTCCTTTTAGGTGCTTTCTCCAGATCTTTGCTAGGAGCAGGTTGTTCTCTAGTTACTGTCAGCATAAATCTTCATGGCTGATAATTCCTTTCTGCCTCTCTCCGTTTCATATATGTAACCTTGTTAGTGAGAGATCTCATAGTCGACTAAATTTCTTGTAACATAGCCAATTAAGGATTTGGGCTTGAGGACACAGGCGGTGCTGATAAAGGTAATGGAACTTGTGGGGAAGATAATGCAGGAGTTGGAAGTGGAGGGACTAAGTGAAATGCTCGGTGTAGGCAACTGGGGAAAAGTTGAAGTAAAGAGTTGAGGAACTGGGATGGGTGCAATTTGAGGTGCATTGGAGCTCCATTATGGGGTAGGATACATAGATGGCATGGGCTATGGAAGCGAACCAAAGTACAAATACTTAGACAGATCAGGTATGATAGGCATTGTTACCTTTGGAGGAAGTCTACCTATAGCAATCAAATCAGCTTCTGCTTTTAACGCTTGTTTGAACAAATATGGAAATGTAGTCACCTTGGACTACCAGATAGCCCAACCAATGTCTGTGTTGAATGCTCTAAGGTAGTAGAACATAGCTTGCTCAGGGGTAGGGCAAAGTCCTTCAGGCACTCGCTGCTAGCTTCTGGTGAAACGAACATTGAAATCTTCTATTGCCTCCTACGGGTGCCTCTGGATTGCGTTAAATTGATGCAAAAATGAAAATGGGTCAGCCTATTCATGAAAATTCTTCACTAACAATTCTCCTAGCTGATTCCAAGATGCAATAGTGCCTGGTTGCAGAGATCGATACCGATACAACAATTTTCCTCTCAAGGATAACACTAATAACTTCACCATCACATCTTCATTTGTTATATCATGAATGGCTTCCAGAGAAGCTACATCATGAATATGTTTGTATACAGTCTTTCCCGTACCATCATAGGTTGGCAAGGCTTTCAAAGCGACACTGGGAACTTGATTTTGAGCCTGCAAATTCAAGGCTCTTGAGCTGTTCCATGTTGAAAACTGTCGGGGTGGAGGATACTGGGCCATTGGGACTAATGTATGTAACTGAGAAGATGGAAAACTAGTAACAATCCCAAGGATTTGTGTGGATATGGTAGATGATGCAAGTGATGGGGAAACCAACCTAGAGTGTTCACCTCTTTTTGTGCTATCTTGTTCAAAAAACTAAACAAGATCTTCAACATTTTTGGACTTTGATCTCGTGATCATAAAGTACAGCTTTCATTGTATCCATGTTCAGAGATTTCTGGGTACTGCAGAGTCACAAAATGTTCTAACTATATGACATGAATGCAAACATTAAACCCTCAATACTATGGGATATTTCTGAGACATAAACAATCTGTCCCACCGGGCGTGCCAAAAAATGTTGGCACAGGTGGGTTTATCAATTTGGAATAATACTTGTCCCATCGACCATGGATTATTTGAAAGATAGAAGAAGTTTGTCCCACCAGGCATGCCAAAAACTGTTGGTCACAAATCTGCCATAGGAAAGGATTTTATGCGAAATGTGCCCTAGACCCGACCAACATTGAAAGGCTGGGAGAAAGAAATGTCTCCCAGACCAATCTCCAGAGAGGGTTGGTTCCCTTACTAAATCTAAGCTTAATGAAGACTAAAGTTGCAGGAAAGTAATTATAAATGTGCAGAAAGAAATGGGAAATATAGTTGTAGGCCAAATTTATCAGATCGGGAAAGATTAGCAGCAGATAACCTCAAGCACTTTAATAGCATATAACGAAATATAGTGACATAATTAACTTACAACCTTGCATAGAAAACCTCCAAGATCACATTCTAGAACTCACTTCCTCACTAGCAATATTTAAACTCAGATGCAAAATTCAAATTAAGTAGCAGATAAGAAATACAAGTGTAAATTAGGAATGTATAAGACAGAAGGAAAAATCACACAGACAGTTGCTTGCAAAACAAGAGGCCAAATATCTTTCATTCATGCAAATAACTTGAAAGCCTTCAGTAAAAGTCTCTCTCGATCCCTCTTTCTAAGATATACATTGAGATTTATAGAAGTCTTGCTTCTTTATGGCATTTAAAATATGCAACGAACTTCCTTGATATCTACAAAATGTGCAACAGAAACAAGGAAATGATCCCCTTAAACCAGCCTCAGAGAAACCAAAAATTGAATGACATAAGGAACCGGTCGTCTTCATTAAATGGTCGTTCTCGAAACATGCTTGAACTGTTAGAAAAATCATGAACAAAAGCTTTAAATAATAAAGGTGTCTTCAATTTTGGTGGCTTGGACACGTTCTTCTACCTTGTTCGCATTGGAAAGAAGCAAAACATTTAATTTTGGAGAGCTTTTAATTCTTGGAAATCACAATGCTTCATCGGGCCGTTTGAACTGCTTTCTGACGCAAAACTATGACAGGTCGTGAAAACGTGACATGTCATGAAATTGGGACATATTTCTACTCCATACACTTTGTCACTTTTGGATCGTGAAAACCAACCATGTCACGAAATCGTGATGTATTCGGCTCCTTGGTCTCCTTCACCACCTTAGCTTGCAAAAACGTGACGCGTTGCAAAATCATGACGTTCCGTACTATTTTGCTTTTTCTCCACTCTATTTCTGTAAAACTATGACCTATCAAGAAATTGCGACGTTCTTTATCCATGTTGTTCTCTTCGCTGCTTCGAACCATGAAAACACGAAAAGGCACGATTTCACTACACCTTCCTCTCTTTTGGCTATGTCTCCCTTATACATTGCGAAAGCAATACAAGGCGTTCTTTCGTGACGTTCTTCCATTGGCACCTTTGTGTTATCTCTAGGTTGTAAAAACCAAACAAGTCGTGAAATCGTGACACTATCTCCCTGCTACTCAATCTTGTCTTCCCTGTCGTGAAAATCTGACATGTCATGATTTCATGACAATTTTCATCCACCTTGTATGGTCCTTCTTCCAACCTGTGAAAACATGACACTCTTGCCTCAAGTGGTTCTTTAATCTCTAGCATGTCGCGAAATCGCGACAGGTTCTATCTCCTTGGACTTTACTACTTTTTGATCACAAAAATTTGTCATGTCATGAAATCATGATGTTTCGTACAATTTGGTCACCTTCTTGCTTCCTCCCCACAAAAACATGACATGTCATGAAATTGCGATGTTTCTCTGCACTTGGTCCTTTCGCCTCAATATGTCATGAAATCGTGACGTTTCCTTGTTGCTGGACTTCACCTCCACAAATTTCACGAAATCGCAACGCCTTTCATGCCTTGTGCTTTTTGTTTCAACTTTGCCGTGACCACGCAACACGTCACAATTTCATGACGTCTTTCGCCTTTTATGCCTTGTTCATTATTCTATCACGAAATCGCTACAATTTCTCTTACTATGCTCCATGGCCATTGTAAGTCATGAAAACATGACATGTCACAATTTCGTGACAATTTTACTAGGCTACCTCCGTTGACCACTTTGACCATGATTTTGGAGCATGTTGTGAAATCGTGACAACTTTGCTGCTTAGCTCTTTTCTATCGTTTGTGCCACAAAACTGTAATAGGTCACAATTTCGCGACAGCTTTACTTTTGACTTCTCTCTCCTCAAAAAACCCACGATAACGCGACATGTCGCGATATCACGACGGTTTTGAAACTGTGCCCTCCATGCTACTTTTTTGTCACAAAATCATGACAGTCTTCGGACTTAGCTATTTTTTGTATCAAAACCTGTAAAGAAGTGAGAACTTCAACATCTTATGCATAAATAATGAACAATCAAAATAATGTGGCAAAAATGCCAACATTCTTGGTGGCTCGTGGGGTATACAGTTCTATTGTATGCATGAATCCTAGGCATGAATCCCTTGGGCAACAGAGTCAAGAAAAGAACTAAGAACAGAAAGCTGGATAATGGGGTACATCTCAACGGACTGCTGCAACAACTCTTGCTAAATTACAGAAACTCAAGTAAATATGTATTTGGCTTAGCTTACCAAGTGCTGTAAAAGAATATCCATGAAAGTACCAAGGGTTGCAAAAACGAAAATGAATGAAATAAGTGAGGTGAGGACTATGGAATGGAAATAGTAAATTATGGAATGATGGAGTGGAGGAAGTGATGCGATAGATACAACACCGAAAGAGGGGCTACTATGTCATCGGCTGTGGGGATGGAAGAAAAATGAATATTGCAAATGAGGAAGTGAGTTCTGGAATGCAATCCTGGAGGTAGTCTGCGCAAGGTCGTAAGTGGATTATGATGTATTCTATTATTATATGTTGTTTATACACTTGAGGTTAAATTCTTGCTGAGTTTCTTTCTCGATCATACAAATTCAGCCTGTGGCTATATTTCCCATCTCTTTTTGTAATTTCCCATTTCTTTTGGCATATTTCCAATTTCTTTCCTGCAACTCTAGTCTTCATCAAGCTTAGATTTAGTAAGGGAACCAACCCTCTCTGGAGATTGGTATGGGAGATATTTCTTATGTTGGCCAGGTCTAGGGCGCATTTCACATAAAATCCTTTCCTGTGGCAGATTCGTGACCAACAATTATCTACATAAAATACAAAGCATTGGATGTTATAACCAATGAAAATAGAATGAATAAATCGGCATTAAAGACCTACAAACAAGTGCAGAGATAAGAACTATACCTAACGCATCCATTGAAGAGAGCATCCACTAAAATAAGAGCTCAAAGATGTGCCATATTATCGTGAAGCTCTCCATCTATAGTTGTCCATCATCCTCTCCAAGCCAACATGCAAAATAAATCTTGCATACCAATAAATATAACAAGTTCATGTAGGGTGAAAAGATCAAGAATAAATTAGGGTTGCAAGCACATATTTGAAGCATTAGAAATAAGGCTTATATACACAATCCACATGTCACAAACTCTCTAAGTCTCCCAAGATTCAAGCGCTCACCTAAAAGGAGTTACATTTTATTGGAGGGATTTAATATTCTTTGGAGGTTACCACCACCCTCAGAATTGCTAAAGGAACATCTATCACTACTAAATAATCATTCATTACTGAAGGAACATTTTATCACTACCAAAATAATGTTCATCATTACTGAAGGAACATTAAGAAGTTGTCTTGTAATGCTTTGTGTGAAACTTGTCACAAATTCCATCCTTATTAAGACATTGATCTTGGAGAATGAAATATATAGTAGTGTGTGAAGCATAATTTAGCGAAACAAATAAATGGAGCATTCAAACTGAGTTAATTCATGGAGGTGAAATGTCTATACACCAATCAACAATGTAAGGAAGACATTAAAGACACTATCATAAAACCAATGAACATTACTTGTATTTGGAGAATCCCCACAAGTGATATTTGATGATATATTTCACTACCATATTGTAGAAGTGAAGGATCACCAATCCAAGGATGAGTTTGCATTGGTCAAAGAGGGCTTTGACTACCCATAAGTGTTATGCAACACGTAGCTACAAATCTGCCAACACATAATATTAAGGAGAAATTGAGGTAAGGATATTTATGCTTATTTTAACGTAAGGTTTTTAGAGTTATAAGGGAACATATTATCTATTGCAATATTATATATTCATTAAACAAGCATACTTAAAATTTATTGATATTTACAAAAGTTATCAAGGAGGAATAAGGGATATTATTATTATTATTTAAATTACTTGCAAATTTTATTTTCAAAATTTTCCAAACTTGGGAGTTATAAAGAATTCAACATCAAACTTAGGAATTGGAAATTAGAAAATATTAATTTGACCAAAAAGGGGTATTTAAAGAGGTTTATTAAAGTTTTCAAAAGTTCTTTTTTCTATAGTGTTGTGTCAAAAACACTTAAAGGAATAAAAAATAATACCAAATTCAAAACCTCTTCAAAGAATTGAAAATAGTGCTTAGTTCAATAGGAGTAATAAGGATATAGAGAAGTTGTTTTTTGTATTTACAAAAGTTTACAAAATCAACTTAAAATTTAACTACAATTTACAAAAACACTATATTGATAATACATCCTATCCAAAATATACTAGGGAGTCATAAGGTATTCTACAAAACTTAGAAATATTAGCATCAATAAAAAATTATCATGTTCTAAATTCATTGGATAGATGTAATATTGCTACAAAACCTAAAACCTTATTAGGTTTATGAACTCTCATCATTATGGAGATATAATTAAGTCTACATAACCTAAAGGTTAACAAAGGTTTTATCAAATCAAGCTTTTATATATTCTAAGGATCACATATACCCTAATATTGGGAGCTATAAGGTATACTACTAAGATTTCATGGATGAAATTATGAGAAAATCTTTCAATAATGAAGAGCTATTCCAAGAAGTAAAATTTTACTCTCAAAATTTAATAGATACTCTCAAAGGATACAAGTATCTATCAACTAGAAATAAAGAGAAATTCTCCTTATTTCTTAAGGAAGCCATAGAAGGTAACTTGTAGCCTTGATTAAAAATCTCCATGAAATCCTCTATACCACATGGTGGAACTCACAAAAATTGATTATATTTTCAAAAGAAGAGTGTCTAATAGTTTATCTATCATTGATTGTGTTTGCAATTACTCAACACAACAAGCAAGTTAGCAAAAAGAAACAAAATTATTGTGATGATAAACTAATTTTCCATGAAGTAGAAATTCCACCAGCTTCAATGCAGAATTGCAAAAAGAGAAGAAGGAAGAATAAGAAAAGGTATACCAAAAAGGGACACTACACTACAAATACTGAACCTGTTGGTCACACTCAATTGAAAGAGGAACCTACAACATCAGCTTACTCTGCATCAACTAAAGAAAAAAACTACTGGATGAATTTTATCATAGTCAACAATGAAGGAGAATACAAGTTCCATTATCCAATGGAAGAAGATCCATATTGAAGACCAAAAGTCTTCAGTATCCAAATAATATAATATAGGACGGTGTTAGAGTTAGATTCTATTATATTATTTGGATCATGTAAATGTACCTTCCTAGGTACATACTTAAGATATTAGATTACTTTAGGGGGAAGTTATCTAGTTACTTCATGCAATGTAATAAATGCACAAGTTTCAATGTGCAAGTTGTAAATGTGCAAGGTGTCCCTTGCAGAGCTAGGTAGAGTGTTTTCAAATGAATTTATCTTCCTTTATAAGAGGGTCTCATTGTAAAATATTGATAAGCAAGTTAGTAGGTAGTAGTAGTAGTAGTTGGTGACTCCATTAGTGATGGAGCACATTATGGTTCTATAGCATCTTACATGGAGTGTCCATTTCCTCCATAGCAATATTGTATTCATTTCCACCATTTCTATTTATAGCATATTTTTAAAATCTCATGAATTTACTTTATTTTATATTTATGCATCTTGTGATTGCCATCCCCCCTACCTCAAAATCTAATATTTTTTTATTTGAAAAATATAATGACAAAAAAATAGGAAGAAAATATATGGATTAATTTTTATTCAATCCCCAATCAATTGGCATTAGCTCAACCAATTATATTTCTCAATATTTAAAAGCAGACCAAGGTTCAAATCTTGTCAATCACTACATGGATAATATCTAATCTTTGATGTAATACCACTATGTGGTGATGATATAATACGGGTGGGGCCCATTTCAATACCATATAACCAATTGAAACAAATGAAATCAATCCCCACTTTCACTTTGTTAGATAATGTATTACATTACTAGGTACATATCAATGTACCATCTTTGGTACATTACTAGAGTATGATTTTACTTTAGAGTAAAGTTAAGTAGTTACTTCAACATGTAATAAAAGCATAAGTGTTAGAATGTGCAATGATGTAATTGTGCATATGCATTATAGGATAGTGTCAAAGGTAGAGTAAGTCCCAAGGAATATATATTCAAATATAAAGGTCTTATAGTGAGTAAAATGAGTGAGAGAAGATAATATCAAGAGTGCATAGTATAGATCAGTAGTGTGATACAATGCAGTTCCTTTAAAAACAATTTATGGAGTTTTTATGTCCTCCATTATACTACATTGTACTATTGTAATATTTCATTGATGACATATTTCTAAATGTTTATCTCCTTATTTTATTGCATATTATAGTTCCATTATCATATAGATATCATATCTTGCTTATATTACATCTTGTGTCTGCATTTCCTATATTATATACTTATCAAAAGCTAACAGTGATATAAAAGCACATGGTATATTGATAGGAAATAGATAGTTATAAGGTATACTACATCAAACATAGATTACTAGAAATTAGAAATATTAAACTATTAGATATTAAGGGGTATAAAAACAAGTTCATTTTTTACTTTAAAAAGTTGGAATTATTTACTTACACTTGTCTCATACTCATATTAAAGTAATAAAATAAATCCAACCATAGAGAACTTCAAATTGATAAGTGCATAGTTCATTAGGACTTGATTATTATCATTTAAAAAACATTACAAAATCAACTCAAAAAGTGAACTATTACCAATATTAGAGTTTATTATAATCACTAGGGAGACATAAGGATCCTACAAAATCTAAGTTTTAGAAATGCTTTATCAAAGTAGTTGACATACTCTAAACTAGGGAGTCATAAGATAGTCTACTACAAAGGATCTATCAAAAGTATTCTTAAAATACTAAAGAGCTAAAGGAATAATATCATATACTACAATGGAAAAATTAACAAGAGGAACATTTCATCACAATGCACACTACAAGAAGACTCAAGATAAAAATCCATCCAATATATCATATCAAAGATGCAAAATCATTTCAAACTCAAAAAGAATTCTAGGTCAAAATGAAAATTATATTTGGTATATTTATTCTGGTGCAAGTCATAATATGAAAATAAATCTACAATGGTTTGAATATCTTTAAATCACTAAAATTTATAGGTTAAAATTTGTAGATGGAAAATTCTATCACATACATAGATATGGGTGTGTAACACCTAGTAAATTATTTCCAAATTTTCTACTACATAATGTAATTTATGTCCCTAGATTATTATCCAATCTTATTTCAGTAGCAAAGATAATAGAGAGCAAAAGTATCATTGAATTCAAACACAAAAACATATTTAATATGTGTCACATTATAAACCAAAATGAGATTGAAGCCACTGGATCAATGCATAGAAATATATATGCTCTATATTCTATCATAACTTCATAAGATATTGTTGTATTTCAAAATAATACTAATGCATTTCCTAAAGAATAGATTGAAGAGAATGAAGAACCTATATATCATACAAGTAGAAGAAATATAAGGTTCAAAATTAAAATAATGAGAGAACAACAAAAATATGCACTATTTGGAAATCTAAAAACTATAGAAGAAGAAGAAGAACCAAATAAAGATACTTATCCAGTTCCAAACAAATAAGACAATGAAGGAAGCAATATAAAGAAGAGTTCAAATTCTAGAACCAAGATGAAGATCCATATTGAAGACTAAAGTCTTCAATACCCAAATAATGTAATACAAGGGGGTCTTAGAGAATATATTACATCATTGGATAAAAACCAATTTACAACCTTTGGTACATTACTAGAGTAGGAATTTACTTTAGAGTAAAGCTATGTACTTACTTCAACATGTGATAAATGCACAAGTATTAGAATAT
Source organism: Wollemia nobilis (assembly GCA_028583015.1). Taxonomy (NCBI): domain Eukaryota; kingdom Viridiplantae; phylum Streptophyta; class Pinopsida; order Araucariales; family Araucariaceae; genus Wollemia; species Wollemia nobilis. The sequence continues at coordinate 4,173,602 of JAQPPZ010002200.1, forward strand.
GAAATAATATAAATGTGAATGTAGTCCACATGTACATGTGTCATAGGATAGATTACAATGTAGAGTAAGGTCCAAGGAACCTATATTTCTATATAAATATCTTATAGTGAGTTAAATGAGTGAGAGGAGATAATATAAAGAGTGCATAATATAGATCAATAGTGTGATACAATGTTCCTTTAAAACAGTTTATGGAGAGTTCATGTACTCAATTTTAATACATTGTACTATTTTTATAAGCTTTCATTAATGGTATATTTTTGAGTTATTGTAGAAGATAATCTCCTTATTTTCCTACATATTATAGTGTCATTATCATATAGATATCATAGTTTTCTTATCTTGCATCTTGTTGTTGCATTTTCTATATCATATAATCATAAAAATTTAACACACTTGATACAATTTGGAATCTCCCAAAACATGACCAATATCTATGAAACTTACATAATTTTTTTTATGGAAAACACCCCAAATGGGATACCACTTTCAAGTAAGTCCCAAGGAGGTAGGGGTATCTATTTTGCCAAAATTTCCTAGGGCTCATACCTAGCCTGCTCGCTTTGGCACACTCAAAGAGCATCCCTAGAACAACAAAAATAAAAACAAAGAAATACAAAAACACAAAGAAATGCAAAAATACAAACAAAATCAAGAAAAATAATAACAAAAAAAAATTAAAAAATTAAAAAACAACAAAAGACAACAAAAAACACAAAAAAAAACATAAAATACATAAAAATAACAAAAAATGCAAAAAACAACAAACAACAATAAAACACAAAACACACACAAAATAACCATAAAAAAAAACACAAAAACACAACAAAAAACACCAAAAATACAAAAAACATAAAAAAACAACACAAAACAAAATAGAATGAAAACAATACAAAACACCACACACACCAAAAAACTAAAAAGAAGGAAAAAATAGAATATGACTCTAGCCTTTCTAGGCCAAAAGGTTGTTCAGGCAAGATTCAACAAAGGAAACATTAGAATAATAATTCTGGGCAAGGGAACTAAAATACCCTACTTGAACCAAAGAGAAGCAAAAACAAAAAAAAAATGAACTGGGTACCTCTAGTACTAGAGCCATATAGAGAAAGGATATAAATAAGAGCTTCCCTTATTTGTAAATCCCACCATCTGGGAGGATGTCTGTAGTAAGTAAGATCACCTTTGTCCATAACCCAATAAGCTAAATCATTAATACTCCTTTTTTATTCTTTGACTACATGATTGAATTCAAATTTCAAGAAGCTCATTTGGATTAATTGAATATTCTCAACAATTATTTTTATTCTCCAATCAACCTTACGATTCTTAGAAGGAGTCTTTAGCAAATTAATCATGACTTGAGATTCAGATTCAACTAGAACATTTTTCCCTCTTACCTTAGTAACCTCTTAAATACCTCTAAGGATACCATACCCCTCAGCAAGGTTATTGGAAAGGATACCCAAATTCTTAGAAAAAATGAAAACTAGGGAACCATCTAAAATTCTACCAATTTATCTTATTCTAACGTTTCTAGGGTTTCCCCTAGAGGCTCCATCGATATTGAATTTTCCAAAATCCTTAAAAGGAGGCTTCCAATTCCTTGTTCTATCCATATTTCGATTACTCACATTCCTTTTAAGTTGATTGCCCTTAGAAGTATTAATACTCAATATTTTCATAACTTGATTCCATATTTTGTGGGATTTCTATGGGTGTTTAAGGAGTTTTTGGACTGATTCAACTAAGTTAGCAATGGTCTTTTTCTATATATAGTGAACTTCCTTCATTTCTTGATTAAAAATTCAGTTGTTTCTTTCCTTCTATATACTCCAATGTAGAATGATAGAACCCATCCAAACTAGCTACCTAATAATATGATCAACACCCTCTTGATTAGGATAATCCCTCTAAAGTTGTTCAAAAGTAAAAATATGGGACCATTGTAAGCCAAGTAAGATCTGTATTCTCCTTCATAGCTTAAAATCTAAGGTACACTTAATACAAATATGGTTGAGAGTTTCCACATTCTCTTCATATATTTTACATCTAAACAGGCCATGAAAACCATATTTCATAAATTTCTCACTAGTGAGCACCCTACGATGCAATAACATACATGTAAAGAACCTCACCTTAGGCTAGATATTTTGAGCCCATACCTGAGTAAATATATCATAATATTGGTTGGGATTATTATGGCATAAGGATAAATAACCTTGAGCAACTAGATACTCATCCTTAGTAGTGTTGTTCCATCCAAAATAGTCTTTATCATGCGACCAAATGAGAGATATCATATGAAGGGTGCTTTGGATATATTGTTTTACCTTTCTAGCATTTTAATAGGCCAATCCTCAATAGGGATCCAATATCTACCAACATATGAATCACCAATATGGTATTGATAGTAATTAGCAACCTTTATCTAGTCATCTCGATGAATATCCTCTATCCAAGACATTCAATCAAGAAACTAAGTTATCAAAGGCTAGTGACCGTCCCAATAATCTATCCAAAAAAAATTCTATTGCCCATTATGAATGATTCAAAATTACTTTTTCTTAATCAAATCTTCACCAATATTAAGAACCACTAAATGGGAGAACCTTTGGTAGGTAATTGATAGCAAATAAGGTCTTCAGGAATTTTGTTCTCGACATATTTAGCATGAAGATTCTTAACCCAAAGAGCATCAGGGTTATGCAAAATCTACCTATACAATTTAGCAACTAAAGCCTTATTATTATTAATAGAAAACTAGAATCCTAACCCCCCTTCATTCTTGGGAAGGAATAAAGTATCCCATTTCACCAAGGCCTATTTTATTTTCTCCTTAGTACCACTCTAGAGGAATTGATGATTGATTTAATCCAATTCTCAAATAACAACCTTTGGGATATTCAACATAGTGGAAACATAAATAAGTATAACTTGAAGGATTGATTTTACCAACGTAATTCTACCCTCAAATGAAAATCACCTATTGGTCCACTTTATAATTTTCTTCTTAACTCTATCCAACAACCAATTCCTTTTTTTTTCTATATTTGAATATTGATAGGAATGCCTAAATAAGTGCTCAAAATGGAGGTTTTCTTATATATTAATTTATCCAAGACCATGGATTCTTTTGTGGGAGAGCAGTGAAAGAAAATGACTTTAAATTTAACTTAATTGATCAATTATCTGGTAACATTAGAAAAATAGCTAATGATTTTCTTAAATTCATAAGCTTCATTAACTATAGATTTACCTAATAGAGTGGATTCATTAGAAAATAAATATGAGAAATATACCTATCTAAATGGTAACTCCCTCAAGGGTTCTATTTTCTCTATTTTTTGTTATAGCCCTATACAAGCATTCAACAAGAATTATGAATAGATAAGGGGAAAGGGGGTCACCTTGCCTAATACCTGTAGAAGTAGAGAATAAATAAGAAGGCCTACCATTAATAATTATATATTAGGACACTGAAGATATAAATCCCATAATCCAATCCATCCAATCTTGAGAGAATCAAAATTGCCTCAAAATGTTGACAAGGAAGTCCCAATCCACTCTATAATAAGCTTTACATAAGTCAAAATGAATGACCATAAATGGATATTTTTGCATTTCCATGGAATGGATAGCTTCCTAAAAAATAACTATAACATCCATTATTTTATGCCCTTCCACATAACCCTCTTGTTCAAGGAAAATAATCTTATGCAAAAGATACTTCATCCTTTCTACCATGATCTTTGTAATGATTTTAAGAACATTACATAAAGCTATAGGTCTAAAAGCTGAGATATGATCTTCCTCTCGAGATTTTGGGGCAAAATATATATAAATTTTATTGATAACCTTAAAAAACAATTTGGCTTTCTTGGCTTCTTCTGCAACCTCTAATAAATCTACATGAAGGATATCTAAAAACTCTTGATAGAACTCAATGCAAAAGCCATCAGGACCTAGGGTTTTTCCTTTCAGTATTTTAAAAACCACTTGTTGAAGTTCATTGATAGTAACTGGAGCATTCAAAACAAAGTTCTCCTCAGAAGTGATAAGAGTAGGCATAGATTGAAGAATATTCTATTGAGAAGTTGATTCAAGCAGTGCAACAACAAATAGATTGGAAAATTAATTGACAAAAACAAATTTCATGCCATCCCAAGTGTAGACAACATCTCCAAAATTAGAATTGAGGGAAGAAATAAAGTTGTGATATCTTCAAGCTAGAATAGATTTTTGGAAGAAATCTATATTTTTATCTCCTTCTTTGAGACATTGTATCCTATACTTTTGCTTCCATAAGAGTTCTTCTCTTTTTTCCCATTCCTCTAACTGAATAGTGAGTCTAATTTCATTTGTACTTCTACTCTCTATGATGCTATATAAATGGATTTTCTTATTAAAATTTTCAAGTTGAACAAAAACTTCATGTTTTCTTTAGACATCTCCAAACTCCTTCTAGTTCCAAATATTGATTTTGGATTTAATGTATTGCAACCTTTTCAAAAAATAAAACATCTTAGTGTCATACCTTGGTTTACTTCCTTCCACCATTGTTGCACTTGTGGTCTGAAGGAACTATCTCTAAGCCACTTTAACTAAAATAAAAAATGCGAGAAACTCACATTGGTTTTCTAAATTTCCACCATGATTGGCCAATGATACGAACCAACATTGTTAAGATTATTCACCTTATGAATATGACCATATATTAAGAAATTATTATATAAAAAGAACCCATCCAATATCTCCATGATTCAAGCTAAGCCTTACCTTCTATTAGACCAAGGCATAAAGCCATTATCTAGCTGGATGTCCACAAGATGAAAGTTTACAATATATTCACTCATGAGGTTAGTGCTTTTGTCAAAATTTCTATTTACCCCCATTTTCTCATCTAGAGAGAGGATGGTATTAAAATATCCTTTGATCAAGATCCAAGATTCAATAAAATGAGAGATAATATAATTTATATCCTTCAATTGTCTTCTATTTTCCTCTAAAATAGTTGGAGCATAAATAGTTATGCAAAGCATAATTTTGTTAGAATGTGTAATTTGAATAGCTATAGCCAAAATACCCCAATTACCAACCATATTCTACATAACTAACTGTTTTGGGTTCGAAAGGTAAGCAATGCTTCCATCCAACCAAATTTTACTAGCAATTAAATCCATTTCCTCTATTGACATCTTCATTTCCTGAAGGAAAATAAGATGTATATGGTTTTTCTAAATAATTATTCTAATTTTATTTTATTTATAAAGACTCCCTTTGAGTCCTCTAATATTCCAAGTAATGATCTTCATTAATACCAAGGCTAAATAAATTAGTAAGGGCACTAATCATACCTTTCTCTACAATATTTTCACCTTCTTTTGCCATATCATGTTGATTGCTCTTGCGACCTAATTTTTTATTGGAATCCATATTTAGTTTTTTTTCCTATTTATTGAATTACCACAATTGAATATGTGATGGCTTCTAACCTTGAAATGCATGTACAAATCCAAATTGTTACTAGAAGGTTCAACATAGTCTATCTTGGGACCTATATTATTTGAAGTCTCAACATTTAAAAGATTATTTTTCTTGTGTATATTTCTTCCTTTTTTTCCTGTTGAAAACCATTAATTTGATGGTTTTTCTCTAAGTCCTTCCTTGCATCTTTAAATTTCATTTCTAAGATTTATATCTACATTATTTCCTCTTCCTCACCTAGGATATCATTTATGAAAATAATTTCGAACATATTACCCGATAACTTCATTTGATCCTTGATAACTAGTTTTTCTAAGTGCTCTTCTTATAAGGCATTTGGAAACCTGCTAAGTTTGTATCCTCTTTCTTGTAATATAGATTTTTTTGGGGGAAAACACTAGCCAGGTGATCATACTCATGGCAAATTCTACAACAAGAAGGAATGTTGTCATAGTCCACCACTTGCTCCCAAGTATCCTCCTCAAATTGTAATGAGATCTTTTCAGGTACGGGTTTGTCAAAATCCATTAAAATACAAATTTTAGCATAAATAATATTTTAAAATTTTTGAGTACAATCAAAAATCATCATAAAATTTCCCAAAGAGTTTCCAATTGAAGAAAAAACAATCAAATTCCAAAATTCAACTAGGAGGCCAAAGAGTCTAACCCACATATGACCTATAGAAGGCATCTCTTCTTCAAATTTAAATTTAGTATTTTAAGGCTTAAATGAAATACCTACCCTTCCAAAGAACCAAGGACCCCCTTGAAATATTATCTTGATCTTCATTATTAGAAAATATAACAATAAAATAACCATTTGGATAAATAGATATTTGTAACTCACCTTTTATTTTATAGTTTTTTGCAACCCAAACTTTGAAAGTTGATAGGTTCAAACAAAAACCCAAAAAACAAAAAAATAATCCTATTTTTTCCATATCTTCTATTCTAGTCTAAATGATGCTCATATCTAGATTAACAATTGGAGTTCCATCAGCTACCTTAAAGCATCCTAAATAAGTTTTCCTAGGATCAATATTAGGCATTATTAAAGGTTTACAAGAAACCCTAATATTAATGTTAGCATTAAGCTAAGGCTATCCACTATGGGACATACCTAAAATTCATTTTTGGGGCCAAGTCTTTGAAATAACTTTCCTTGAAAAATGTTTCCAAAGTGGATTTATTTTGGGGGTGCTCCTTAGTGCTGAATTTGCTTGAGATTTGAACCATTTTTTGATCAACTACTTGAAACTTGTTTTGAGATCTCTTTAATCCATGCCTTGGATGCTAAGAAAATGTATGATTTTCACTTTTGTTTTGTGTAGAAAATTGGAATTCATTGTCAATCATTTTTTTAGCGTGAATATTTGTTGAAAGATAGATTTTTAACCCATTTTGGGTCCTCTACAACATATTCAACTAAAATATTGAGCAAAAACCATAAAACTATTGGCAATTAGGTCCTAAAGGCCTTGAAAAACAACCTTTTGAGTCACTTGCACTTAACATAGATTAAACCCTTGCACAATCGCTCACTTTCATAAAACAACCTTCATCCCTATGAAACTTACATATTAATACATTTCTTTTAAGAACCATTTTATCATGTTTGATCATCTCATATTTCATAATAATTTCAAATGTACCATCTATTCCTTGGATTTGACTTGTTATATATTTTATTTTCTTCTTATCTCCAACTTGGGCATCCAACAGATTATTAAAAATATCTATAATACCTTATTTACTTAAAGAAAATCTATGGATCTATATTATTTGGTCAAATTTTTAACATTTAGAGTAGTGTTGTAATGATGATTCTCTAATATAAGATTTATCAATTACCATATTACATGCTCTAGATGTTTATAATAGGCAACCATTTTAGAATCAAAATATACTTCACATAGCTCTTAAAAAAATAAAATATTCTTAATATAAGCATATATTAATCTGGGCACTATTAAAAAAGAGTGTGCTAAGTTGAATAATAATAGCAATTTTTTGTATAATATATATATATATATATATTAATTTTTTATTTTGAATTTACATGGTGGAATTGGTAGTCGCCACGAATCCGGGCAGGCTGTCCAAATTTTTATGGCCACCATAGTATTCTGTGTTGTCCGCCCCAGAAGCCGCCACACAGATCTTCACGCAGTCCGCCCCTATAACCACCATGCCACAATCATTTTAAACCTTTTATGCCACTGAAAGCACCAGGAAATGGACAAGCGTTCAGTCTAGCGAGGCCCGAGATTTGAACCTTGGACCTCCGCCCCCTTATGGGGTTTGGATGAACCAATTGGGCTACACCTCGGACCTAATTTTTTGTATAATATTATATCATAGCATTTAGTTATTAAAAAAAACTCAACTTCTTATCACTTATTGTATTTAATAATAAAATTTATATAAATCAATAATATTGAGTTTAACATTCCTCAATAATGTATATTATATCATTAGTAATTAACTTTATTTAAATAACCCCATACCCTCTAGACAAATGATGTTCATAACACAAAAATACAAACAATGATGTAATGTAAAATGACAAAGTAAGTATGGTATAAATGTGTTTTGGATAATATTTCACTCATATAAATTATATAACAACTAATTAAAAATTTACATTTCATGAAATATAAACATTAATTATATATTTACATGAATTTTATAATAATAATGATAGTGATTTTTCCAACATTTTATTTTAATTAAAGTGAGTTAGAGTTTTAATTTCATACACAAAAAGAAAAGAAGATATAAATTGTTGTAGTAATACAAGTAATTAGAGAGATTGACCTTAACATGTGAAATAAAAAATGAGTTAGATATCACACTTTCCTCAATTATATGGATCTTCCTATCCTTAATCATATTACAAAATTTCCCTCAAGTGACTTTTAGATCTATAGCGCATTTTATATATTATCTTACAATGAATCAAACTACAACTTCTATGACATCTCTAAGTTCTAGATTGACATTTGTCTTGTTAGGTATTCGAATATTATCATCCCATGGGAGGTATAATTTTTATTTGATTCAATTATAGATAAGCAAATTTTGAGATCCAAGGGTTTATGTTCATGTTTTAGACATTTTGAGGAAGTATAAGTAGTAATGAAGCATTATGTTAGTAATGGAAATGGAGTCATCATCATTATGAAAAAAGTTTGATAAAATTTTGATGACTATCCATTACTAAGAATATAAATTCATAATAGTGAAGTGAAAATAAAATATACTTAAGCATATTGAATATCCACTTCAAAATTAAATTATGTCACCCAAAAACTAATATATATCACTACCGTGTCAATTTAAAAAATGCATGTAGATTACAATGAATGAATATAATTAGAAAAACTTAATCACAACTTTATCTAAGTTGAAATAATTAAACTTATCATTATGTATTAATGATATTTTAAGATAAAAAATTATAATGTGTAAAAACATAAAAATTGCATGTGCTTTTTTTATTGATTGGAGGAAGGGGTTTTGAAAGGGTCCCCAAACCTTTTACAAGAAGAGAAAGCCCATAGAGAGGAGCCTACAAAGTAGATTTACAAAAGGATAAGAACCTCGAGGAGAGACCTACAAAGCAAAATCCCAATCATGAACTTGAGAAATAACTAAACCAGAAGACTCCAAAACTAACCTTTGCCTCACCTTATGTTTTTATTAATGGTGGAAAGCAACTCGCATTCTTTGTTAGATGCAAGAAATTGAGATTCTTATTTCTTTAGGGATAAATCTTGCCCACCAATTTTATCATTACTAGAGGCTTCATTTCTCGAAGTTAGATTTTAGAAAACCAAATGAATTTTGTTACCAAATTTGTGCTTCTTGACAATTCAAGATGGTTTTTCCAACTCTGACTCAAAAAACTCCTTCGATCAATGGCTATTATATTGTAAGTTTTTCTTCTAACACAAATAGATACAAAGCCTTTGAGTTAGGGATGATAACATATGGTGATGCCAGTCATCTTGTTCAACCATAGAAGTTGGGATTTGATCCTTAAATGGAACTCTCTATGGTGATTGTTTGGGTTCATCTTTATGCTCTACCCATGGAATATTGGTGTACTAGGAAACTTATTAGAACATTATTTAGGAGTTTCAAAGGACAAAATGAGAGGTGGATCTACTTTTTATATCCAAATCTATGTGGAGATGGATCTCAACCAACCTCTCCCAATTGAAATAGAAATTAACATGGGAGGATTATCTTGGATACAATGTGTATACTATTAGGTAATCCCATTTCAATTTAGGATCTACCACAAACAGACTCATCTATCTTGCTTCTACCCAAAGGGCATCATGAATAGCTTCATTCATCCAAAGTAAATCATCACCTACAACAAGTTTGTTGAGAATAAAGAAGTGAATTTGCCCACAACCTCGAATTTTAATCCTCCTATGGAGGATTTTGATGCTCCAAAGAGAAATAATAATAAAAAGAGCAAGACAAAACACTCCAACCAATTAGCAGAAATAAAATTCAATAAGTATAAAATTTTTAATTCTCTCTTGGGTATGGAGGAGGAGACCACCATAATAGATGAAACTCAAAAAGATAATGTTTCCACTGTAAGGATTGAGGAAACTACCCATCATGTTTCTTTGAATTTAGATTTAGAGGCTAATAACTTAGCGCTAACAAATCGAAGGAACCAAACCCTTGCAATGATTGTGGTGGATAATGATATTTAAATGAAAGATAGAAAAGAGGAGAGAGGGAAACCTAACCTTGGGATCCAACAAGTAGAGAAAATGTTAAAAGACTCTCAAGTAAAGAGTGTAGGAAGAAAATCGAACCAACAAAAGTTGGCTAATGAAGAAGATCAACAAGTCATCCAGAGAAAGGTCAAGGAAATTGACACTTAGTAGAATCTAGGTTCCTAATGATTGTCCAATCTTAGAATATAAGAGGTCTAAATAGCAGATCTCATAAATTTGTTCAAATTTTAATTAAAGTTCATCATTCTAAATTAATTATCTTTCAAAAGACTAAAGCTTCCATTCAAAACATGGATATAATTGTTAAGAAAATTTGGAGATAAACTGATTACATGGTTGTTGGATCCCAAGGGGCTTCATGGGGAGTGATGACTTTATGGAATCCTCTTCTCTGGATGTCTTTAGATCACTTTGTTTTTCAAGGTATCCTCACTTCTCTCTTCAAAATCAATAATTATATGGAGATTTTATTGATTTCCAATTCTATAGTGCTACAAATTGTATGGAGCGACAACACAAATGGTTAGTTTTACAAGATAGTAGAACCAAAAAAGAGGAAGTGGATTGGATATTGGAAGGATATTTCAATGCTAAACTTACTCCTAGGGATCAGGAAGGGGGAAATAATTCTTTGGAATAGGGGGATAGATTTATTATGTCCAAAATTAATCAGTTCAATTTTTGTTGATGTTCATCATGTAGGGTCTCCATATGCATAGACAAACAAACAAGTAGGGTCAACAAATTGAAAAATCAAGCTTGATAGAATTTTGATTTTTGAGGAGGCCTTTCTTCGTTGGTCTTTTAGGATGGATATTTTTAATCACACTAACTTTGATCACTTTTTTGTTCTTTTAAAAAGGAATTTGGGCCAAAATCCTCCCAAGACCTTTTCATTTTGATAATTTTTGGTTGAAAAATGAGGATTTGAGGGAAAAAATTCCCTTCTGTTGGGAGGAGAGTTGTCCTTCCCATGGGAGAGCTATGTATATTTTCTAAAAACAAATTCAATATATCAAATATTATCTCAAATTCTGTAAAAGAAGTATCAAATCTAATTTTCAATCCCAAAAGGCTCCTTTATTGGAAAATATGGACGAGTTGGTCACCTACTTTAGGACAAGAGCAATCACATATGATCTAGAATATGAAGATGGATTGGTCAAAAATTAATTAGAGTCCATAGACAATCAAGAGAAAATTAATTAGAAACAAAACACAATTTTCTTTCATCACTCTATATTTGCAAGTAGATAAAGGAATTCTTTGACTTACCTTTAGGATTCCAATGGGCAAGTGATGGATACCATACTAGGTATGCAACATGCAATAAATATTTTTTTTTTAAATAATTTTAGTGCCCCTATTATCCCTACTCTTGTAGTGCAACAAGAGATACTTAACTGTATCTCCCAAATTATTTTAGCCAATCAAAACCAAGCCCTTTCTAGTATGGTAGATAAATATGAGGTAAGGAGCATAGTTTTTAGCATGAAATCAAGAAAATATCCAAGGCTTGATGGTTTTCCAATTGAAATATTCAAGACTTTCTAGGATGTCATAGGAGAAGATTTAACCAAGGCTATTGAAGAATCTCATTCAAATATAACTATGCTTTAGGCTCTAAATCATACTTTCCTCACTTGGATTCCTAAAGTGGGACAAGCTACCAACCTTGGATATTTTTACCTGATTGCTCTTTGCAATGTGACCTACAAGATAATCACTAAGTTGATGGATGAAAGGATTAAGAATATTATATACAATATAATCTTCTAGGAACAAGGATAATTTGTGAAGGGGCATAAAATTTTGGATAGTGTTATTATATCCTAGAAGGTTATCCACTCCATGCAACATTCTAGTCAAATACGCATGCTTATTAAAGTAGATATATCTAAATCTTATGATAGAGTCCCCTGGTAGTTTTTGGATCAAATGCTTGAGAAATTTGGCTTCTCTCAAGAGTGGAGAGAGTGGATCATGAGTTTTTTCTTGAGGGTTTCCTTCTTTGTTCTTATCAATGGCTATCCCTCGACCCATTTCCTTGCTTCCAAGGGTATTTATAAGGAGATCATATTTCCCCGTTTATTTTTATTATTATAGCAAAAATATTAGGTAGATTTATTTGTAGAAATAAGCAACAAGGTTTTTGGAATGTGTGCAACTAGGTGAGGAGACGTGAACTCATCTTTAATTTATGGATAATATCAGTCTCTTTGGGGAGGCTAACATTTGAGAGGCTATAACGCTCAAAACCATATTAAAAAAATACATGGATGCTACTGGTTAGTAGGTAAATGCAACCAAATCCAAGGTTATTTTCTTCACCATAGACAGAAGATCAAATTCTATCCATTTTGAGCTTTACCTAAGGTACCCTTCCGCTTGATTACCTAAGGATTCCCCTTAATTTTAACATCCTAAGAGTAGCTTATTGGAAAGATTTAATGAATAAAATCACTACTAAAGTTAATCATTGAACTCATTATTGGATTACCTTTGGAAGATGAATGACTCTCATTTAATCGATGATCCAAGTCATGCCTGTTTATAAATTCTCCATCCCACTTGCCCCCATGAGAGTCCTTTTAGAGTTGGATTTTTTTATGATAATTTTTTTTGGTATGGCACAAAAATGGGTAAGAAGTAAGCTCTTATTAATTGGGATAAAATATGTTAGCCTAAAGCTCGAGGAGGTCTTGATTTTTGTAAAGCAACTTTAGACAATCAAGATCTTATTGGGAAGCTTTATTGGAGATGGATATCCAAGGAGGCTTTATTTAGTACAATCATCACTAGTAAGTATTTGGGTTCTATACCTCATCAGGAAGCTAGCCACATTCCTCTAAGGATCCCTAGATCTATTATTTGGAAGGTCCTAAAAGCTAATGAACAATTGGTTAAATCTATACTTTTCTAGAAAGTAGGTATAGGAGACAAAACTAACTTTTGGAGTGGTTCTTGGGACTAGAATTCCCCCATAATATATGGGTTTCTAGTGTTACATACCTTGCAACAAAGCCTCGAAGGTATATTATGAATAAATATGGCTTCATACATTACTTCCGGGCATATTGGAGATTTCTCTTTCCGTCAATGGAAGAGGTTACAAGAATGGCCTATTCCTATCCCTCTTCATCAAAATATTCTTATTGATAATATACTCAGGAAAATATGCCTTAAAAGGAAAGAGGAAGATGATAGGATCACCTAGGACATTGGAACTCTATGTTTCTTAACTGCAAATGATGGTTATAATGCTTCTACTCCTTCCTATTTTGATCCTGCAAGATGCCACATTGGATAAATTTTGGGTATGTGTTGACCTAAAATTAATTTCGTTGCTTGGGAAGTAATGCATAAGATCTATCTCACCTATGATAACCTTATGAAGAAAGGCTTTTATGGCCCTTTCAACAATATCATGTGTAAATCCCAGGAGGAGACACTTGATCATATACTTTTCTAGTGTGCATTTGTAAAATATTTGTGGAAAAGGTGGTTAGACCACTTTAATGCTCACCCAAAATTTTAGGTGACTCTTTATAATATCTAGTATATTTGTAAATACAAAAAATTAAATAATATCTCCATTCAGCTAGGTCGGTCCCTAGGCCTGAGTTTCATTTTGTGGCACAATTGGCTGGAAAGAAATTCTAGAATTTTTAGAGAGGAGTTCAATCCAATGGAGCTAGTTTGGCATAAAACTTTTATCAAGGTTTTTTAAATTTTTAGGGCTCACTTTGGGGATAAGAAAACTTAGGAGAATGATGGAATTCCCAAGCCACAAAAATTGGGATCATGGCAACCCCACTCCATCTGGATAGAAAAATTTTAATTCTAATGGTGTAGCTAAGGATAACTAAGGGGTTGTAGTCATTGGTTTTTTAGAAGAGATTTCAAGGAGAAGATACTCCATTGGGAGCTAGAGGGTCTTAAAAGGGCCACTAACATTGAAGTTGAAGTACTTGCTATTAAATAAGGGTCTCTCAATTATTTGGATAATGGGGTTAGAATGATAATACTTGAGTCTAACTCATAAATAGGTGGGGCTTCTAGATTTTATTAGAAATTTAATAAATATTGTGAGCCAAATTAAGTACTCTTGGCAACAATTTGAGGATGCCATCCTAGTCTATGTTGACAAATGAATTAATGTAGTGGTTGAATCTTTGGCTAAAAATGATACTGAAATTCAGATTGGATACATGTTGAATTCTAATCAGGATAGGGACACTTCTGAATGGCTAGAGGTGAACCAAAAAAAATTTTAGTTTGTCCAACAAATACTTAGGTAAGGATGAGGATAGGTCCAAATTCTGCTAAGCCTTGTGGATCAATGGAGGATGAGCAATTATTTATTGTTCTTTTGGTGCCTCTTGTAGCACCCTTTGGCCTTTTTTGGGATAGCACTAGTAGTGTTCGTAGTACTAACAAGCTTGCTATGTTGGTTAGGATAATGTAAAGAAAAAATGGGACCAAGTTAAAAGTTTCTACTCTTTAGATGGTACTCAAGTTTTTTATATTTTTGGATATGTTAATCTAAGTTTTATTCGTATTTTAGGGCTTGCCAAAATTTGTAGACCTATGACTATAATTTATTCTTTTTCTATCAAATAAATGTTTTTTTACCTTTTCAAACAAAACATTATTATGATTATAGATATAGATTAATATCTATTTTCATTTGATTTAGATGGATCATCTAATTTATATATTATACACAAGTAGAATAGATTATATGGAATGGAGTAAAATGACTAAAAAAACTATGTTATATAGTAAAGAATATTGCATACAAATGAATATTTATAAATCTATAAAGTAATGATGAAAGCATGTGAATAAATTTGTATACTTCTATCCTTTAGGATATAAGAACAATTTGAATATTAATGTATTATATCTTGGTATGAATAACATATGCATATAAATGAATAATTTTAATTCTATAAAATAATTTAAAGGTACAAGAAATGAGTAATTTTAAATGTAAAGTAATGATGAAAGCTTGTGAATAAATTTGTATACGTGTCTATCACTTAGGATATAAGAACAATCTGAATATTAAAGTATTATATCATGATATGAATAACATATGCCCTATTCTTAATTGTAATTTTAAATATATTTTTTAACATTATATGAGCCTTTATTATATCATGGATTTAAGGCACCTTAACAAGATGTTTGTTTCTATTAAAATAAAATTACTACTAATTTCAATATTGGAATTTTTAAAAGACCAATTTAAAATTTTCTCACCCACACCAAGGGGGAAGGGGACTCTCTGAAACACTGATCTACAATCCAATATTTTCAAGACCCAACTTCCCTATATAGAACATAATCATACATCTTGAGACTTCATTTACTAGGCTTACAGCCAAAAACCACATGCTCAACACTTGGACAACCATCAAGACCAATAAATAGCAATAAATGGACCACACCATCCAAATTGACTATTGTAAAGATAATACCTCATGGTTTTCCATCTTAGCTTAGAAATATCCAAGGCCAAAAAAAACCCTTTGCTACAAAAATCCCACACACTTCTACCTTAACAATTTGAATCATTTCCCAATCCAACACACAGGATATATAAGAGAAAATATGCCCAATAATCATAGAAAATCAAGAGATGATTCTCATTATTTGACATAGTTGCACTAGGATCACATTAAATACTAAAAATATGGTAGTCATGTTCACTTTTGCAAATAAAAATTACAACTTCTTTTGGACCAACATAGAGTTTGTAGAAGGGAGAGTCCACGGGAGAAGCTTACGATCCACACTTTTGGTATCCCTATTCCTAGGTAGAACACCACCAGAATCCACCACTAAAACACCACCATCTGAGATCCTACATCCACAAACATCAAGTAAATGGGGAACACTATTGCTATGAGTAGACTTCCCGTAAAACTCCAATATCCCATTCAAGAATAATGAATGGACGAGTTTTCCACCTAATGTGGGTAATATGTATGGGACTTCTATAAAATCCACCATAGGAACCTCAAGATCTAGGGTATTTGGGGGATCTAGATCTACCCCAATCTTCATTGAAACTATACCATCCTCCATGCAAAAACCAACACTACTGCTCCCTCTCCCTCTCCTATTTTTTCTACCCACTTATGGTACTTGAATTATTACAAAAAATAATGTTAAATGCATCCACTAACAACACTATAATCTAATGTTGACCCATGAAGGATACCATAGTGGTAATTCCTTGGGTTTTCATCTAGGAGATCCAAGTTCAAAACTCGGTAAGAGGGGACATAGAAGCCTCATAAAAACTAGTGTAAACTTAATTTTAAAGGTTTTTAGGATGGGCACCAAAGAAACCCTTAGACCCCCAGCCACAACGAGTGAGGGATGGGCTTTTTGCATATCCATAACAAGGAGTGGGAATAATAACCAACTTAGCCACAACCAAAACCCTTTATTAAGTTCCCCACCATGATCAACCAAAACACCAAATAAAGTGGATTAAAGGGCTTATTATAGCTAGTATGATTTGAACCAAAGTTGGATGGACCCACGATACAGATCACATACCTCACCATAGTGAGTGGTATACTCACTATGCAACCACTCACACCAACTTGGTTGCATACTCAACCTTAAATATGTTTTTCAATTATTTTACATAGGTTTTTATGAGGGGTCCTAGTCCTCTCATAGTGAGTGGTATTTCAACCTCAGACCTCTCAAAGAGAAACCAAAGCCCTTACCACTAAACTAAGCTTACAACTAAAATATTTGGTTTAGGGTGGGTACCAAAGCAACCCTTAGACCCCTCGATACAACCAATGAGGAATGAGTTTTTGCATATCCATAGGAGGGAGTGGGAATCATACCGAGGTTGGCCACAACCAGTACCCTTTGTTGAGTTCACCCACTCAAGCATATGAGAATTTTTTTTGGGTTAATACTTCTTATACACATATACTATGGGGTTAAACCCATGTCTCATAACTAATAATACAAGTGACATTATTGCTAGTAGACCACATGTACATGCATATAAAGGGATTATGGTATCCAATGTGATTTGAACTACAGTTTAATGGACCCACGATATGGATCACATACCTCAATTGGTCATTTCACACCAACTCAGCTACCCACTCACCCTTAAAATGGCTTATGGTAGCTAGTGTGATTTGAATCATAGTTGAATTGGCCTATGATATAGATCACAAAACTTATATAGCCACCTCACACCAACCCAATTTACCACTCACCCTTAAAAGGGCTTATGGTAGCTAGTATGATTTGAACAAAAGTTGAATGGACCCGTGGAATGGATCGCAGACCTTAGTTGGCCACCTCACTAAAGAGTAGAAAAATTGTGCATCTAGAAAAGGGAAATGAATTGCACTTATTGATTTAAGAATTCAAAAGCAAAATTTAATGTAAACACGATAACAATATATAAGAAATGGGGTCCTCTTTATATTTATCAACTTGTCAAATTCATGGTTATAATGCATCCCCTTGAGGGCTCTGAATTGATACAATCATTAGGTGTCAAAGGATATAATCCTTCCAACGACTCGTATGCGCTTTAAGGTCTTCCTTGCACTCATGAATTGAAGAGCAGGTTTTTGATACTGCTCCTATGATATATCTATATTCAAAATTGTAGCTCCTTTCTTGCACACTAAAATACCAGGATCTACGTACAAAGAACTCAAATTTGTTAATAGCATATGCGGATTGAAACAAAATCAAAGGGATGCATGCAATATTGAATATAAAAAGTGAAAAGAATAATAGAAGGTGCAAAACTACTCAAAACAATACGAAAACTTAGTATAATGCATATATTCTACTCTAGAAATTATCTATATTGAAACAAAGATGAAATTAGATGCAAAATCCATGGCCATACCTAGGTGTTACAATTGGGACTTTTAACCACCCCGGGGTGGGGCAGCCACCAAACCTAGTGGTTTTTACCTCCAATTCTTCTAGGATCTAGTTTAAACTATTCCTAGGGGTGTTTTCATCGAATTTGGTGATCTAATTCACTAAAATGGATGGGTTTTGGAATGGATTTGCGTATTTGGGATCACTTGGAAACCTCCTTTGATTGATGGAATCAAGGGAAAACACATGGTGAAAAGGGGATTGAATCTTGGCATCACTTCGTGGTGAAATATTACAAAAGACTCCTCTGAATTTGGTGGATTGGCTCCACTTTATAGCTCAAGAGAGCACAAGTTTAAATGGGAAATATTGGCCATGCGAGGCAAGTGCCACCATTTGTCAAAACCTTGCCATGCATAGGGTGGGAGAAACCTCCAATTTGGGCCTCCAATTTGCAATTTTGTGACTAAATTGATATATGTCATAAATCAATGGATAGGATAAATGGTAGAATTTGATTGCCATTTATCCCACCCTTGAACTTTTAAGGTTCCAGGGGCTTGGTCATCCCCCCTAGGGATGGATATTGGTGGCCATCCCATCTAGGTTTGGCTATCGGTGGTCATCCCTAGGTGGAATGGCCATGAAATGGCCGTTGTCCTAGGGTGGGATGACCATGGTTGCATGGCCCAAAACTTCCCAAAAGTGGGGAAAAACTTCCCAAAAGTGGTAAGGACCATTATTTAACCCCTGAGGATTGCCCAAGGAGGCCATATGGTGCTGATAAGAGCACATATTGGTAGTCTAATTGGATTGACATGATTTTAGTGTCTACATATGTCCCTTTTTGGGATGCATTGTGTGAAACAAAGCATAGAGCAAAAATAAATGACTAAACTATCAAATGATTAAGGTTATTCAGTAACCTAACCAAATTTAGATGCCCCCATCATGGAATAAGCATACATTCTTGGAATCCTTGCTTTGGACATATTTGAAGGATTTGATTTTGGTACACCTTTCAGCCACACTATAAGAATAGGTTTAGGATTATGGTATACTTGGTCTTGGTTCCTTGTTTCGCTTATAATATTGTTCTGGGAGTCATCCCAAGGCTTCAAGGAGACCAAGACTTTGTTTTGTGGAATTGGTGCTTAATTATGTGCCCCAACATGGGCTTGAAATTATCTTTGGCAATAATTCTTTTGAATGTATGCAAGTTGCACTTTTGAGTGTTTGAGTGTTGATTTTGATTATGAATTCATAATTATGACTACCCCCTCAAGCGATGAGTCAATGAAGGTGACTAGTAATGAAAATAATGAGTCACTTGACCAATATGACTTGATTAGGGTTCCTTCATATTTACCCATTGTGAAATTTATCAGTTTTGTTAAGATTTTGGTGGTTTTTGATGATATTTCATGGAAGAAAGGAAATGAATACCTCGTTCCCATGGAGAAATCTAATTGCAATGGCCTTCTTGGGGATTGAAGTGGAGACTTTTCAATTCATCAATGAATAATTTGGTTCAAATGGCCTTATGGTAATTTAATCATCTTTCTAGATTGCATGGAGTGCAAGTCGTTGCAACCACCAAGTTTATAGGGTAAATAACTGGATACGAGGCTCACTTAAATTTTTAGTGATTATTTGATTTTTTTGTTAATTTTGTGATTTTTTATGATGAGAAAATATATGCATTTATGTCTACTTCTTGGTTTTCTAATGGATATTGATTGAAATTTATCAGTTTTGTTAATATTTTGGTGGTTTTTAGGCCTTTTTCTTTGCTTTTTCTTATGTTTTTTGGTGTTTTTTGGTGGTCATCCTAGGGTGGGATGGCTGCAACATTCATGGCTATCCTAGGGTGGGATGATCACCAAATTTGGTGACCATCCCACCCTGGGGTGACCATGCTTATTCTAGGGATATTTAAGCTCAAAATTGGCAAAATGAGGCTTATTTGCACACTTCTGACTTGGAATATTGAGAGGTGAGGAGTAGGAGAGTGATTTTGCAAAGTGGAGCACTGTCAAAACCATCCCACAGTCACCATGAGCCAGCCTATAGACTCGACGAGCGACGGAGCTAGCGCGAGACGGGTAAGGGCTGAATTTTCTACTATCCTTTGTTAATTTTGGAAATGTAATTATTTTCACCTTTGCCAATGAAACACACTAAATCTCAATAAATGAACCTCATTAGTGGTAGTATTTATTATTTTGTGCTTTAATTTTTTTTTTAATGAGGTTTTTTGGCTTGTTTTTTTGTGGCCGTCCCTAGGTGGGGAGGCCATTTTTTGAGCATTTTGGGGGCCATCCCTAGGTGGGGTGGCCACTGGTGGCCGTCCCTGGGTGGGATGACTACCAATTTGGTGGTTGTCCCTGGGTGGGACGACCATGATTTTGAAAGAAAAATATGCCTTTTTTTAGGTGATTTTTTTTTTTTTTTAAGCTTGCTTGCCCCTACTAGGTGATCAAGAGTCGGTATCAATTTTTAACTCTCTTTTAGACCGCTAGGGACCTACTAATAGAGGATGACTGGGAATGGCTTGATACCATTGGTCTCAAGCAAGTGACATGATTAGATCTAGTGATGGGAGATAGAGCCTACCTAATGGATTTGATAGATCTATGGGACTCTCACACCAACACCTTCCACTTATCGATCAAGGAGATGATAGTGATGTTAGAGGACGTCTACAAGATTTTGTGTATTTCAATAGAGGGGCATCTGATTATGTCTACTCATCGTGATCTTAAAGACATGATTTTGCAAAGGTATTTTAGAGAGGATTGGTGCGAGGCATTATGAGAATTTTCTAGTAGAGGCATCCTAGTGGAGCTATGGTATGATGCAGAGGTCTTGACTAGGAGACATGCCTTGATGATGATGCTTATATCTAACATATTGCTACCAAACTCATCAAGATCTAGGTTCCCATGGAACCTTTTGGAGTTGGTATTTTCACTGGTGGAGTGCACCATAGAGAGGTTGTTAGTGATGGCGTGGGGCACTACTTTGCTAGCATAGCTTTATGATGAGTTGTATGAGATCCATTACCATAGGTGAAAAGGATTGGACTATAGCTTTCTATTGTAGGTGTGGGAATGGTAGCACATTATCATGGATTGACCATGGGGACTACCTTGGATGATACGAGCATAGCTCACGGATGTGGATATAGGATATGGTATCCTTTGGTAGCGAGACTAGGAGAGGGGTCAAAGCCATCCTTATGCAGGTATGATTGATCACTATGCATATTCATTTGCATGGCTCAGGGTAGAGGAGGTTACCTAGAGACCATACAGAGATTGTCCAACATGGCCTGAGGCTGAGGTGTAGCTTCGATGGGTACAATGAGGGAGATGGTTAGTTGGTCGACATAGGATCGAGCAAGAGTATTTCCCATATGCTCGAGTGATGCGGTAGTTTGGGCTATGCTAGGGGTTTCCTAGCGATCTAGTGATCTAATGATGTGAAAATGAGAATACATTTACTTGACCTATAGTGGAGGTAGTTGGAGAGGAGGCATATCCTGTGGAGGTCATATCTAAGTGAGATAATGTTGGGACCATAGTAGAGTATGACTCTTGGTGGGTGATGCACTAGTGGTGAGGGGAGGGGCCACTAGGAGGTGGTACAGATGTGATGATAGAGGAGGCTCACGAGGAGGCTCCAATTGAGGCTCTAGATGAGGAGGAGCTAGAATTAGGTGAGTAACATGATGAGGAGATAGACTCAGGGGAGTGACATGTGCATCACTAGATAGATGATGAGTGGATGGATAGCATGGATATGGAGGATCAGCAAGAGGATTATGATGAGGATGATTTTTATGAGCAAGGAGTGCAGGTATAGTTGGTAGCACATGATGCCACCATTGTTGAGCTATAAGGTGATTTGATTATAGGGAGATAAGAGTGGAGGGACTATATAGAGGAGAGGGCTCTCCTACAGGCACAAGTGTAGACTACTTAGGAAGATATTGAGAGGTAGGTAGTAATGATTGAGGGGTAGGCAGTAGAGCTAGCTACTTTTTGATCATAAGTTAGAGTAGGGAGCTTGAGCCAGGGGGTATTGGGTAGTGATGAGGTAGCTAGGCTATGGGGGGAGGTGACATAGCTCTAGACTTTACTAGGTGACTATCAGGCTCATCATCAAGAGGAGCTATCATACACATAAGATTTGGAGGATGAGGTAGCATACCTTAGAGAGCACTTACCAACTCGTCCTTCTGCTAGTGGGTCCGAGTAGAGTAGGAGGAGTGGTACGGGGTAGTCATCTATGAGGATGGGCACTCCTAGCTCCACAAGGAGATCAAATAGGGTAGGGGGTAGTAGATCTGGGAGCTCTTGATGAGTGACGATCGAGGATGGTGGTGAGAGTCATGGTGTTGGTCCTACGTGACCATGGCTTTTGAGACTCTATGGTTATTTTTGGATTTTGGGAGCATGAGGTTTGAGGACCCACTTGATTGTAGCCTACAAGTAGTTTTTGGATTATGATGTAGCCTTTGTGTCCCATACATACATATATATATATATATATATACATATATATATATATATATATATATGAGTTTTTCTATTGTCATCATGTGTTTTCTTACTACTTTATTAGATGTATGAGATGCTTATTTTTACTTTGTCGATACTTTTGTGGATGCTATCATGGATGCATCTATTGTAATATCATGTTAGTTTATGGTATGTACATGTATGTATGCATGATAAAATGGATGATTTGTTAATATGTACTGATGAATTATGAATACTATTTGACATGGTAGATGCTAACACCATATACTGTACAAAATTTATCGATTCATTTTTAACTTTATCATAAGATTTTGTAGTGGAATGTGAAAATGTGAACTAAAAAATATGTGATAAAATGGTATAGAATGGAATGAATAATAAGATATAGAATATCCTTGATATTTTTAGGAGACTCAAATGCTCTAGTGAACTAGTCAAAAGTTATATATTAACCATGCAAAACTTTTTGGCAAGGTATAAATCTACTAGGATGACCAAGATATTCAATATCCTTTTGTGTGCATGTGAGTTCATTGCTATAATAATGCATAAAGTTACCCTAGTACCAAACATGATTTATGCAGTCCATCTGTACTGAAGATCACCCTACGAGTATCATGATCCTGAGTTTTGTACATAGTTGGATTAGACCATTAGGTAGTAGAGGCTACCAAAAGCTAGCTCATCCACAAGATGACATTGGTCTGTACAAAATAAAGTTGCTAATATGATAGACATATCATCATGTGTAAGGATACCACCATTTCTAGGTAGACTCGATGCCACCCAACCTGTAATGAAGATCACCTCATGGTTGTCAAATGTTGAGAATTCCAAGGATTCAAGTTTAGTACTCCCTTCTTTTCTTTTATTTTTAATTTCTCCAGGGATTTGCTCATTTTTTTTTGGTGAGCGAGGGATTTTGGTAGTGGTGAGAACCACTGTTTATTTTACTTTTTTCTTTTGTTAGTGGTAAAAACCACTTTTTATTTTGGGGATTTTTGCTTTTGTATTTGTTTCTCTTTGGATACTTGCCCATATTTTGTGTGGGGCAAGGGATTTTTATTTCTTTGGGTAGGGAGGAGTTTGTCCTTTTGTCAATTCTTAGTATTTTTGAACCATGCGCATAGGGGGATGAGCAAGGTAAATTTTTTGCTTAAGGTAACAAGGACCACTTTGTAGATTTCATCTTTCCTTGTGCAAAACTTGGATTTATTTATGTGAGAAGGTGTTGGGATTATGATGTATACAAGGTATAATCAAAGAAAGACTCTACCTTCTAAAAATCAAGATAGCTTTCTAAATAATCTTAAAACCAAACTAGAGACGGTTGAGTGACCGAAAATCCTAATGATGCCTTATAACAAATGACTAGGTGAAGGGAAAAAGACACAAATACGAAAGGTGGGGAATGTGGATGGAAATGATAATTGTAATGTAGACGGGTGTTAATAATGACTTTTGAAAAAGTTGATTTTGAAGGATGGCTAGTGTACAGACCTAGTGCTAGACATGTATGAGCAACTCTAGAATACAAAATGCAATGATGGGTATGCTTAATGCAAGTGATTGTATAATGCAACGATATGAAATGTAATGAAATATTTTTGTATTTTTGTTATTTTAATGATGTTTTTGGATTTTGATTAATATATAATATATATAAAATATATATATATATATATAAAAAAAAAAAAAAAAAAAAAAAAAAAAAAAAATATATATACATACACATTTGACCAATGGGCTTAGTGGATGCCATTGGGGCTTTTTGGGTGACCAAAGGGTTTATGGGTACCTTTGGGGATTTTTGGGTGACCAAAGGGTTTATGGGTACCTTTGGGGATTTTTGGGTGACCAAAGGGTTTATGGGTACCTTTGAGACTTTTTGTGTGACCAAAGGGTTTATGAGTACCTTTGGGGCTTTTTAGGTGACCAAAGGGTTTATGGGTACCTTTGGAGCTTTTTGGGTGACCGAAGGGTTTATGGGTACCTTTGGGGCTTTTAGGTGACCAAAGGGTTTATGGGTACCTTTGGGGATTTTTGGGTGACCAAAGGGTTTATGGGTACCTTTGGGGGTTTTGGGTGATCAAAGGGTTTATGGGTACCTTTGGGGCTTTTTGGGTGACCAAAGGGTTTATGGTTACCTTTGGGGATTTTTGGGTGATGAAAGGGTTTATGGGTACCTTTGGGGCATTTTGGGTGACCAAAGGGTTTATGCGTACCTTTTAGGATTTTTGGGTGACCAAAGGGTTTATGCATACCTTTGGGGATTTTTGGGTGACCAAAGGGTTTATGCGTACCTTTGGGGATTTTTGGGTGAACAAAGGGTTTTATGCGTACCTTTGGGGATTTTTTAGATGACCAAAGGGTTTATGGGTACCTTTGGGGCTTTTTGGATGACCAAAGAGTTTATAGGTACCTTTAGAAATCATGTATATGAATGGATGGATGGATGATCATCATTGGATGGGTGGTTGGGTCTATTAATAAGAGGTTGGTGCAAGACTTGTGTGGGTGGTTGTGTTGGAGGTGGAATGACCAAAGGTGGTCAATTTTGAAGGGGACATTTTTGATCCTCAAATACTAGAAGCTATCACCAAATGGGATGTGGTAATGGGAACACACACAAATAGAACTCTTCTTCGTCATCCAATAGGATGATCTATTCATATTCTTCATCTAAACTAGGGGATTTAATAGGTGCTATGATGTAATTTGATTCATCATCAATTGTCCATTCATAAAGGGAACCTTGATCCTCCTCCTCATTTTTAGATGGAATAGTATGCAAACCTTCACCTTCTTCACAAGATTAGGTGAAATCATGATATATCTCTTAATCTACCATATTTGTAGAGAAATAAACCCTAAAAGAGTGGACATTATTAGGATTAGCATAAGGATCGCACGCAAGCTCATTCCTATAATTCAAATCTAAGTGCTCTAAACTAGTTGTGAGGATGTTGACAAGCATAAGCTTGTTGTTTTCTAAGATAGATTTATCATATGGTATTTAATATTACATATGGAAAGGAATGCAAGTGCCTTTTTTGTACTATCCCAAACCATAGCCATGCCAATGGCAATGATGGAGATATCAATGTCAAAGTCAATATTGGATATATAACTGATATCCTTAGAAAAGGTTTCTTCATCATCTTCTTGTTGAGGATATGGTTCTATGCCATATTCAATACCCCCATATATGAAGTTCGTTTGATTGGGAGGTATGCCTAGAAGTACAATGATACCTATGCGGAGGTGAGGTCATCCCATATTATGTATTGTCTCAATGGTTGGAACTATTGTAATATTCCTTACTAAGTACTATCATAAGCTAGTAGTAGCCAAATGGATTATGACTTGTTATGGTGAGAATGGAGGGGACGGAAGTGAGGCTTGAGAAAACATATTCTTGCCCTTCATGAGTGTACTTAAAAAATTGGTGAGCTATGGATGGCATGTACTTCGTATCCCTAATACAAGGTCTGCCTAGCAAGATATTATAAACCATTGTGTTCTCTAAGATGTGATACAACATTGGTATGGTTTTGTGTCCCACCTGAATAGGTAAGACTATAGTGCCAATCATTGAGCATAGAGTATCATTGAATTCTTGGAGGGTATATGTGGATGCAACAATGTGGGATGTTGGAAGACCTAGATGTTGGAGAGCACTCGTGGTGATAATATTGCTTGAAGAACCAGTATCAATTAGAACTCTTTTGTAAGGTTTTCCATTTACACATGCAATGATGCATAAGAGAGGATCAACCCTATCATTTGATATTGGTTTAAGTTCATGTTCATGAAATGTGATTATTGGATATTTGCACTAATGAACATGCCGCAAAAAATTGATATAGTTAGACTCCTAGGGCTACAGTTCAATTTACTTAAGGATCTCCATAAGAGCTTCTCAATGAGGTGGAGACTATTGGATAATCTCATAGATAAAGGGTCAGGCCGATGTTGTTCACAAGATTTGAGCAACCTTAATTTTTATGTGACCACTAGATGAGGTGGAGGTCTTTGCACTAGAGGTGGTGGAGGTTGTGACATGGAGGGAATGTTGTTTGAAGCTATAGGTGGTGTGACTTGATTTAGATAACGTCTATTCCTTGTCATGATTTTAACCATGTTGATGAACCGTTGTTGATGGGGTGTCATATGGATCTCATTTACCTACTTTGCTTGATTTGCTTGCACCTCATGAGTGGGCAAAGGGTCTTTAAAGATACCCATCTATTGATTTTTTTTTTTAAGAGGGTTATCAACTTGAATATCATTCCTATAAATCATGTCTTGTACTAAGTGTTTTAATTAGTAGCCTAGGGTCCTCAATGTCTTGTACTAAGTGTTTTAATGTCATGTCTTGCCTATGGTACTTATAGTATAGATGTTAATAATTTCCAATGGACTTTGTTCTATTTGGATCCATAAGTCGGATCTCAAGTAGAGTAATTACTTTAGCCGCACATAGATGATCAAATAGGGAATCCATAGACTTAGTGAAAGGTGTAAATTACCATTGAGGATGACATTGTTGGTTTTGCCCTTGATTCATTTGATTTTTGTTATTATTGTTTGTAGGAGGAGGTTGGGCCTTATAGTTTATCTTCTGAGGTGATGTTAGTTGCACATGCCATATAATGCTAATGGCAATTGTATTAACTATTACCAACTTTGTTTCTTGGTGCTTTTAGCAACGTAAAAGGTTTAAAATGATTGTGGCATGGTGGTTATAGGGGCAGACGGGAAGATCTAGGGTGCCACAAGCAAGTATGGTGACCATAAAGCGGCCCGCTCATTCATGGCGGCTATCGATTCCACCATGTAAATTCAAAAAAAAAAAAACTATTGCCAACTTTGGTTGTGTCGTATTGCATTTTGTGTTCTTATTCCACTCCTTACAAGGTTTTGCAATTTCCTCCTCTTGAATTTTTATTTCTTAGATTGTTCTAGCTTATGCTAGAGCCTCTTCAAGAGTTTTGTATTTTTGGAGTTGTAGCAATAATAAAATTGGCTTTAAACAACTCTTGCAAAACATGCGAGTCAACTTAGATACTGGTAGTAGGTATAGTAGCTTAGTAAGAAGCGTTCACCACATGTTACCATAATCCGTGATTGACTCATCATCATACTACTTCAACCATGTGAGGTCTATCAAAGTCACATTTTTCTTAGTGTTAAAAGTGAAATGTTCTAGGAATGCATCTACAAATTGTTCAAAGCTATGGACATTGTGCCTTGGGAGTTGATTGTACCACTATACGACTAGGCCAGAGAGGGTAATCAAAAAGTTCATAGAAGTAAGGCATTGTTATCCTGGCTACAAAAGCATTGATTCATAAACCTATCAACATGATCCTGTGCATCTTACTCTCCTTTGAATATATACATACTGGAAAATTTAAAATGCTCTAGGTATGGAGAGAAAGGTATTTATGGATGAAGTGATTGACTACAAAGCTGGTGCAAAGTGGGCTTTTGAAGCCCAAATCTAGAGGTTTTGTTTTCTATTTTTTCCATGCATTCTAGGAATTATATATACGCATAAGAGGATTTGATATCCTCTTCTTTAATTTGGCCTCGTAGGGGAGGGTAAGAAATGTCAAGCATATGGTATGGTGGTTGAGTGTCATCAACCATACTATCATAAGGTGCTTCTAGATATTCTTATTCTGGTTCAAGATCATCATAGGATCTGTAAGGTGTTTCTTGAATTGGCCTACATGGAGGAACAAACACCTACAGAAGGTGATCTATATTTGGCCTAGGAGGCAAGTCCTGATTAGGCCTAGGAGGTTGAAGAGGTAACATTTGGTTAGGCCTAGGAAGTCTATTTAGATTAAATTTTGGTTACCTCTGATGAACCCC
The DNA here is from genome assembly GCA_028583015.1 of Wollemia nobilis. Lineage (NCBI taxonomy): Eukaryota > Viridiplantae > Streptophyta > Pinopsida > Araucariales > Araucariaceae > Wollemia > Wollemia nobilis. The sequence goes on from JAQPPZ010002200.1 coordinate 4,202,180, forward strand.
CTATCTATGATTACTTGGGGTAGGGACCCCATTACATAAGGTCTCTTGAAACAACTCATGGGTTTTTTGTTCAATTCTTTGCTTTTCTAACTGATGTTGGCAATCCAAGCATTTTTTATCCAATCAAAGCTGATTGAATTGAGCTTGGTGGTCAACATATCTTTTAACACTTGATTTATTTGATCAACCATGCGAGGTATATTAGCCCTAGTAGTATTTCCATGGAACCTATCTTGTTCAAGAAGATCTTAAACATCAACTACGAGCTTCCCTTGATCAAGAGAGGTCACATTTACTTGAGGCTCAGCCCTAAAAAGATGTTCTTTATACTCAAATAGCATAGAAGCACTCATGCTTGCATGGAATAATGAAATCGAGCATAATAAATATTCTCCGTAGGTCTTCCTTCATAAATGAGGAAGGAAAGGGTTGAATTTGCTCATCTAGGGTGATGAGTATCATACTCATCTTGGTACTTATGTTGCTGAGACCTATTAGGGCAGTTTAAGGTCATAGTTTGATCATTTGGCCCTACCCATGGTGAGTAATATTGATCTTACATGTAGGTGTGCAAGGTAGACCGAGAAGGCACGTGAATTCATGGTATTACTCTATTTTTTATGCCTCAACGTGTAGTTACCATTATTTATAGAAGGTATGTGAAGTGTCTATATCTAGAAAGTATGTTTCCTGATTAGGACCAAGACTTGTAGGGGTGTACCACGTAGGGGTCCCTTGTAAATCAGGTTCTTGATTTGAAATTTTAGCACTTGATAAAGGAGGAGTCCACCAAGGATGTATAATCATATCCTTACATACTCTCCACAACATCAGCCCTTGAATAGTATTGGTTGGGGGTGCATACCATAGCTACTTTGTTTTCAATCCTACGTTATTATCATTTTTACCAATTTTAATTATACAACACACAAGAATGAAAACACACAATAATACAAGTATTTATCTCTTTTAAATATTTTATGTGTTCCCTAAAACTATTTGGTATGTTTTTGATTTGGTGTTTGCAAATATATCTCTTTTCACATATTTGAATATGGTTGATGTAACTCTCAATTTTTTAAAAGGATTTCACCTATATACTTGCAATGACAAAACCTAGTGATGAAATCCAGGTAGCTATACCGATCGAAATATGGATCTGAAACCCATATCCAATTAGGGAGCACATGTCCTACCAGTCCTCACCCATATTTATTGTGGGAAGTGATACACCTTATGAATATGAAAGTGTACTATTTTCCATGGCTAAGATGGTTCTTGGAGCTATCCTTGGCCAAAAATAGGGTTTGTATCAAGAATCATGCGAGCCAACGGGTGGAGATAAAGCCAACTGTAATTGGTCTCTATTAGTGGTTGGGTATGAAGTTCCAACTCACTAATGTTCAAATGTGACGTGGTGTGTGGTTTATTTTATACTTTAAAAAAGTAAAAACAAAAGAGTACTCAATGATAACTTCACTAAATGTAAAATAATGTTTCACTTTCATAAGTATTAAATAAATGATTGAACCTAAAAAATGCATACCCTATATGGCAACCTAAATACTAGGTAGTTCATAAGCAATCAAACCACACAAATGCATTCTTACTTGATTATTTCCATGTTTTTTTTTTGAACTTAAGAAAAGTAAAATCTACTTTTCAAAAAAATAAGGAAAATAAACAAAAGCTAAATATAACTTTATCTAAATAGTAATAATGTTAAATAATATCAAGATACTCATATTGAAATCCTAAGTTTACTACTATTTTTGTCAGTTTGAGTTGCAAGCTCCCTATTTGGTGGCCATCCCTGGGTGGGATGACTACCTATTTTGGGGCCATCCCGGGATGGGACGACTGCCATGGCCATCCCTGGGTGTTCCAATTATGAAATTATGGGTTGTTTCATACCATAACAACAAAACAAAAATGACGCCTATTTATATGTGATGATCTATCTGTATTCAAACTTGTAGCTCCTTCCTTGTGCACTAAAATACTTGGATATACACACAAAGAACTCAAATTTATTAATAGCATATGCGGATTGAAACAAAATTGAAGGGATGTATGTAATAGTGAATATAAAAAGTTAAAATCATAATATAAGGATAAAAACTACTCAAAATGACACCAACACTTAGTATAATGCATATATTGTACTCTAGAAATGATCTATACTGAAATAGGAAGGAAATTAGATGTGAAACCCATGGCTGTCCTTGGGTGTTCCAATTGGGAATGTTAACCACCTAGGGTGGGGTGGCCACCAAACCTAGTGGTTTTTACCTCGAATTTTTCTAGGATATAGTGTAAACTATCCCTAGGGATGTTGTTGTAAAATTTTGTGATCTAATTCACTGAAATGGGTGGGTTTTGAAATGGATTTGTGTATTTGGGATCACTTGAAAACCTCCTTCCATTTATGGATATCTCAAAGGAAAACACAGAGTGAAAAGGGGAATGAATATTGATAGAAATTCATGGTGAAATATTGCAAAATACTCCCTTTGAAATTGGGTTGATTGGTTCCATTTTATAGCTCAAGAAATCACAAGGTTGAATGCGCAAGTTTGACCATGCGAGGGAAGTGCTGCTATTTATCAAAATATTGCCATGCATAGAGTGGGAGAAACCTCCAATTTGGGCCTCCAATTTGTAAATTGTGATATATTATATGTGTCCTAAATATTTCATAAATCAATGGGTGGCATAAATGGTATAATTTGATTGTCATTTATCCCACCCTTGACTTTTTAGGGTTCTAGGGGCTTGGTTGTCCCATCCAGGGAGGGTTGTTGGTGGTCGTTCCATCTAGGGATGGTCATGGGTGGCCATACCTGGGTTGAACAACCATGAACTTGTGGCCATCCCAGGGTGGGATGACCATGGTTGAATGGCCCAAAACTTCCCAAAAGTGGGGCAAAACTTTCCAAAAGTGGTAAGGACCACTATTTAACCCCTAAGGGTTTCCCAAGGAGGCCATATGGTGCTAATAAGAGCGCATCTTGGCAGTCTAATCGAATTGAAATGATTTTAGTGTCTACACTCACACAAAATCAACTACAAACTCACCCTTCAATTTTTATTTTAGGGTGGACACAAAATAAATACTTAGACCCCCAACCACAACCAAAAAGTAGTGGATATTTTATGTATCCATAGGAGGGAGTAGGAATCGTACCCAATTAAGCCACAACCAGCACCATTTGTTATGTTTCCCATCATGATCAACCAATTCATCCACTCAAGCAAATAAAAGGCTTTATGGTAACCAGTGTTATTTGAAACAAAGTTGAATAGACCCACGATATGAATCACAGACCTCAACTAGTCATATAACTCCAATTTGGCTGCCCACTCACACTTAAAAGATCTTATGGTAGCTAGTGTGATTTAAAATGAAGTTGAATGGATCCACATTATAGATTGTAGACCTTTAAGGGCTATCTCACATGAACTCAACTACCCAATCACCCTTTAAAATTTAAGTTTACACAAGTTTTTATGAGAGGTTTAAGTCCCCTCATACCAGGTTTTGAACTTGGATCTCTTGGATGAAAATCCAAGGAATCACCACTACGATATCCCTCATGAGTCAAGTTTAGATTTATAACAAACCTCTCGTATGATATTTAATTATATATTAATTGATGAAGTGTATTACCTTTTCCATATAACAAGGTATTGTTGATGTCTATTGTCTATACAAGATTAGGTATACACTCTCGACAAGTCAGGGTTGGTTGGAAGAAAATGTATGAGGTAAGTGATGATTCAATTCATGATTACATGGAATGCTCACCACATATGCATATCATATAGATTTCATGGATGATTTGTTAAGTTTATGTGAGCCTTATTTCAAAAATATTTTATGTCTTAATTGGCATTGAAAATACCTAGGGCATGAGAGCATTTGGTAATGAAAATACCTAGGCATGAAAGCCTTTTTTAGAGTTGTATGCTTTACAAATTAAAAGGGTTTGTATGTTTAGTATTGAAAATTAAAATAAAAGGTAAAATAATCTATAAATAGTTATATAAATATAAAACAAATAAAATAAAGTAAATTATAAATAAATACTAATATATTGTCATAGGAGGGAGTGTGCATATTGGTAAATTACTCTTTTTATGTCTATTATTTTTTAATTTAAAGTGTGCATGTAGCAATTGAATATAAAAGTTGAATTGAGGCATGTACCAATCATGGTTGGTTTTAATGATCTCCATAGACTATTATGTCATCTTTATCTTGAGCCACCAAAAGAAAAAAAGGGGGTTCTTCGGGTATTTTGGGGGAGATGATTATTTTATGGATATTACTATTGCATGTTTTATAGTAGAAGACATCTAAATTCTAATATCAAATAAAACCAGGTGTGTTTAGCATATGTTGTCATATGTTAGCATTTGCTGGAAAAGTTGTTTTGAAAATGGTGCTTAAATAGGATGGATTTAAGTTGAGCAATTCCTACGATTGTTGTTGAATATTTTGTGTTATTTTGGCTGTTGTTTGCATGTTTTAGAAGCATTAAACTCAAAATAAAATAAAATACCTTTGTGTGTCTTCAATAGATAAAATAATGAGACACTTTCTTATAAATTAAAAAAATATATAATATTCTAAAAAACATCTTACAATGTTATTGGCATTGATGAAAGATTATTTGGTGGATGTTTTCTTATTATACATGTATTGGTATATGAAATAGTGAATTGTGTATTGTAATGTTGGGGAGATTGTGGCCCAAGAAAATATTAATATTATGAAGGAATCAATATTTTATGTAAATGAACAAACATATGTTGTAGTATGAAATTGTGATATATGCATATGTGTTTACCATGATTGATTATGCATTATTGTTTAGATAAAGATTACGTGCATGAGGTATATGAGTAGGCATAATTATTAAGGAGTTATAATCTGATCCCATGTTGAAAAAGAAAACTCTGAGCTTCATAATACCACCATGCCATACAAAAATGAAGGCTTGGAGGTCTACTATAGTGGCTAGGAGTGTGGTATTGCTACAACCAAACTTTTGGAATCAAATCTAAAGGATTTGGATGTAATCTCATTAAAGGATATTTAAAAAAGCCTCTAGTTGGAAGGAAAGCCTCTGTGCTATTATTAAAGCTATTGTAATATTCTATTAGATAAAATAAGAATTGTATGTGGCTTCTAAACTGCCAAAATATGTAGAGGATAGCTAATTGCAAACACTTATGTTAAATTTAATTATTATTGTTCTTTTATCAAAGATAGCATAATATATTATTATGAACCCCATTTTATTACCATTAGGTTATTTTAGCCAGGTTCGAGGAGAGAATATGTTCAGTATCTGAAATATATATGTGTATGGAACCTCTTCGGAATTTAAATATCATTGAAACAAAGATAAATTGTTATTATTATCTTATTTATGCTCTATAAAATTTATGTGAGAAACCATTTGTTGTCTTTGATTCACATATGCTGGAATTCATCTATCGAACGAGTAATTGGAGAGTAAATCTATTGAAGAACTCTATTTCATCCTTTGTGATATAAAATAAATAGATATTCTAGGCAATGGTACTTGGTCTTGATTACATTTCTTCAAGTCTTATTTAAGCTATTACGTGTTCCATGTAATATGTGAGGTAGTGGAACTATGATTAGTTTATAAAGTAAAATAATAAATTGGAATAAAGTGTGTTGTATGAAACTTAGTTCTTCAACTCAAATTTTGACCATGAATATCAGTTGTAAGGGCTAATTTTATTATAAAAAAAAGAAACTTAGAGACCGGAAAAATAAATTTAAATCAAATGCTTTGAACTTAAATCTTGTTAGTAAATATGTTATAACCATATGAGATTAGACGTAGCACTTGCTGTTGAAAGGTTGAACTAGTTGTCGGTAATATTTCCATGACAATCAATATCAAATGAATAAATGGGAGAGAATTTAACTAATACATTTGTACTATAATTAGTGTTTTTTCTCTAGTCGACTTAGACTTGATTATGGGCATTTGATTGAGATTAGGGATTTAATATACAAATTAGTTCTCGGTTGAGAATTTATATAATATGAACCTTATAAAGAAAAAAAACTTGAGGTGGTCCATTGTCCTGAATATTTCTTAACATAATTAGTTGATTTTTGAAAATATTTCAATAAGAACTTGGGTTGCGTAGATAAGTTTTCTAGCTCAATGTGAAACACAAACCAAAACTCAATATAGCAATTTATTGAAGCCTTATGGAAATCTGAAAATTTAGATGTTGATTAGAATATGAGTAGTTTGGTAAATAAAATCATAATATTATATGAAATAAATAGTTTTTTTTGCTTGCTTTAATGATTAGATGTTCAAATAATTAAGAAAAGGTTTTACCTTAGCCTAGCAACATGTTGAATATAGAACTATAGTACTAAGAGTTGAACCTATTATTCCTACATTTTATTAGGAAAAATATTAATCCATGTGAAACAATCCTAAAAATCTCAAATTAGTTTATTGAGAAGGGTAAATCATTATTATTTCCAATGAAAAATATGGCTTAAAAATAACCAAATATGTTGAAGTGTGAGCATGCACACAACAGGTCTAAGAGCAATTGTAGACTGATGAAATTGGTTAGAAAAAAGTGACTAGTTCATATTTGATAACAAGGGGTGGTATGGAATGCCACCTTTAGATTGTTGCTTGATAGTACTATGATAAATACCATTTTCATTTGACTTAGCTAGACTAGCCTTGATATTTAGTATGAGATAAATAATCATGAGTCACAATGAGAATGTGTGATTAAGTCCAAGGTTAGGGTATTGACATGGCTCTAGCTGACTCTAGGTAGGGGACAATCATCTAAAAACTGGAATATGTACATTGATCCCTCACAAAATAAAAATAGAATAAGTTGAATAGATAGGTCATTTATTCAAAAATGCTATGTGATGGGGAAATAAAGCATTCCACTCTAGGTGTTATGATCCCTAGAGGATAACCCCTACTATGGATTGACCCTCATGCCATAAAATGAGGATGTTAAATGAAACAAGTTAATTCTACTAACAGTACCTTTATGATATTTGGCCAAACTCGTCGACTTGGATGGTTGTTTGTAGTAGTCCTAAACCCAAAAGTGGTATAATAAACTTGTACTAACTAAAGTTTATGTTAATGTGTTATTGTATGGAATTAATTTACTATGAACTTGAAAGCACTCTTGTGAATAAAATTGTGGTTTGAAAACAACAAAAAGTATACCCTATGATAGCACTTGTAATTTTAGTGGTACAACCAAGTAAGTAGACTTGGGTTGTTACATATGGTATTAGAGTATAAGAGATCTTAAAGTTATAGGAATCTGATTAAATTTTGTTGGACAAATTTGAGGTTATAAAAAATATTGTTTCTTATCCCTACATGTATTATGGCATGTAAGTTGTGAGGTGGAACTTCTAGAGATCCCACGGGAGGTGGGAAAGAGGAAGACATCATAAGACAAAAACCAAAAGGACCACAAACAAGGAACATAGGAGAAGGTCCTCAAAGGAAAAAAAGAAGAAGAAAGTGAATGAATCTCCATTAAATGAGCCTGGTATGGAGGAAGGAAACTTAGCACAAGTAGTGCAATTGTTACTAACTCTTTTGGAGTAGCTAAAAGAGGAAATGACTCAACAAAAAACTCACATGGCCCAACAACAAGAGTTGATAGTCCAATAATGGAAAGTAATGGAGGATTATGACAAGAAAATTGATGCAATTAGTGATTGGCCAACACCTACTAATGTGACAAAGGTGTGAAGTTTTATGGTTATTGCAGGATATTATAGGTGATTTGTCAAAGGATTTTAAAGAATTACCCAACCCATTACAAACCTTCAAAGTTAAGCAAAAGCCTTCAAGTGGATAAAACATTATGAAGAGGCTTTTCATGTTTTGAAAAAAAGGTTGACAACCACACCAATTTTACAACCAACTTATCCTAATAAGAAGTTTACATTATGTATTGATGCCTCCATTGAAGGATTAGGAGGGATTTTGACCCAAGGTGATATGGTCATTGCCTATAAATATAGGAAACTTAAGAGGCATAAGATGAATTATATCACTCATGATTTGGCGTTGGCATCTATTATACATGCACTTAAGATTTGAAGGCACTATTTTTTGGGAAAACCATTTGAATTGAAGACGGATCACCAAAGCCTAATATGCATATTTAATCAACCCTTATTGAATGCTAGGAAAAGATTCTAGATGGAATTTTTAGCTGAGTACGATTTTGACATTGAGTATATTAAGGGTAAGGAGAGGAGAGTATGTATCACCAAAGTCTCATATACATATTTGATGCTCTAAGTAGGAGAGGGTGTATCACTACAGTGACAATAGGCTATTATGATCTGTTAGATCAAATTAAAGTGTGGCAAGGGAAAGATGAGTTTTTTTAGTCTTGTAATATTTAGGTTTAGTAAGAACCTGGAAAGGATGCAAATTTTGTATACAAAGATAATTTATTATTTTATGAATACAGGTTGGTAGTTCCATAAATAGGTGGATTGAGGTAAAATATACTTATGGAGGCCCACAATACTCCTTATGATGCACACCTGGGAGGGGAAAAAATACGTAAAAATTTAAGAAAATATTACTATTGGCCAGGAATGAAAAAAGATATCAGTAATTATGTGGCCAGATGTTTAGATTGTACCCATATGATATACCTATGCAAAAATGGTAAGTGGTATCAATGGAATTTATAGTGGGATTACCTAAAATAAGGTTCAAGCATGATGCAATATTGGTAGTTGTGGATAATTTAACCAAGGTTGCACATTTTATACCAAGCAATGTGTAATATGATACACCTACAGTAGTAAGTAAGTTTTCCAGAGAAGTGGTAAGATTGCATGGGTTTCTAGAAGTTACAATCTTTGATAGAGATTCTTGCATTACCTCTAAATTTTGGCAAACATTGCATGAAGCATTGGAAATTAAATTGAATATTAGTACTTCTTATCACCTTGAGATAGATGGTAAATTGAGATGGTGAATCAGGTACTAGAATATATACTAATAATGCACTGCATGGATCAAAATACAAAGTGGGAAGGCTATTTATACCTAGTGGAATTTGTATACAATAACAGTTATCATGCATCACTAGGTATGGTACCTTTTTAAGTCCTTTATGGGAGATGATGCAAAACTCCTTTATCTTGGGATAATAAAAAATATTAGGTAGTGATCGGATTAAAAAATATGAAATAAATGGAAGATAAATTGAAAAGAATTCAACAAAAGCTGAAAGAGATCACAATTCTCCAAAATATCTATGCAAACCACAAAATATAATTTAGGGAATATTCTATGGGAGATAGGGTATTATTAAGGGCGAAACCAACTAAAAGGTCCATAAAATCTTCTAAATTTGAATCTATATATGTGGGTCCATTTGAAATTGTGGATAAAATAAGCCCTATTGCATACAAACTTGCTCTATCACCAAGCCTATCCAAAATCCACAATGTCTTCCATGTGTCCCTATTTAGAAAATATATTTCTAATCCAACTCATGTTTTGGATGTTTCCAAATTGCAGATGATTGACCCACTCAAAATTGAAGTTTGAAATTTTTGTATACTTGGTTTTAGAACCAATAATTTGAGGAAGAGAAGCATAGAGCAATGTCGGTTCCAATGGGACCACTAATCAAATAAAATTGCCAAGTGGGAAGACATGGAAGATATGCAGTAGCAATTTCCTTACCTGTTTGAATAGACATAGACATTTTTTAAAACAAAAACATTTTGTATGATATGATGAAGTATGTATATATACATATGGGCATGAGACTGTATACTGAGTAGAGTAGATTGTGTATGTTGATATGGTTTTAGTTATTGTAGAACATCATGTAAATGATTATATAGAAAAGATCAAATTGATAATGGAATTTGTATATGTATGTTTACATGATATAAGAAATATGAATACCATTTTCTCTTGTATTTGTCAAATACATATATGAAAATGTTTTAATTTTCATTAACCATATTGTAAAACACAGGGACTATGTTTGTTTCTAGTGGGGGATGATGTAATGACCCTCTTGCATGATCTTTGTTTATATATTAATTGATAAAGTGTATTGCCTTTTCCATAGAACAAGGTATTGTTGATGTATATTGTGTATACAAGATTAGGTATACGCTCTTGACGAGTTAGGGTTGGTTGGTGGAAAAGGTAAGAGGGAAGTGATGACTCAGCTCGTGAGTACCTAGAATGCTCACCACATATGCATATCATATAGATTTCATCAATGATTTTTTAAGTTTGTGTGAGCCTTGTTTCAAAAATATTGCATGTCTTAATTGGCAATAAAAATGCCTAGGGCATGGGAGCATTTCACAATAAAAATGCCTAGTCATGGGAGCCTTTTTTATTTTTGTATGCTTTACAAATTAAAAGGATTTGTGTGTTTAGTATTGAACTTTAAAAGAAAATGGAAAATAGTTAGAAATAGTTATATAAATTTAAAAAATAAAATAATGTAAATTTCAAATAAATACTAATATATTGTCGTACGAGGGAGTGTGCATATTGGTAAAATACTCCTTTTAGATCGATTATTTTTTAATTTAAAGTGTGCATGTAGCAATTGAATATAAAATTTGATTTGAGGAATGCACCAATCATGATTGGTTTTAATAACCTCCATCACCATGGAAATAAAAAAGGTGGAAGTGATGCATGTAGGGAGTGGTGCATTCATTATATTGGGGGATAGACTGTTATGTCATCTTTATATTCAACCACCAAAAGAAAAAAAGGGTTTTCTTCGGTTATTTTGGGGAAGATTATTATTTTATGGATATTACTATTGTATGTTTGCTAGTAGAAGACGTCTAAATTCCAATATCAAATAAAACCAAGTGTGTTTAGCATATGATGTCATATGTTCACATTTGCTAGAAAAGTTATTTTTAAAATAGTGCTTAAATAGAATGTTTTTAAGTTGAGCAATTCCTGCAAATTCTATTGAAACTTTTGTGGTTGTTTTTTATGTTTTTTGTATATTTTGGAAGCATTAAACTTAAACTAAAATAGAATACCTTTTTGTGTCTTCAATAGATAAAATAGTGAGACACTTTCTTATAAATTAAAAGAAAACAAAATATTCTGAAAAATGTCTTACAATGTTGTAGGTATTGATGAAAGATTGTTTAGTGGATGTTTTATTTTATACATGTATTGGTATATGAAATAGTGAATTGTGTATTGTAATAACGGGGAGACTCTGGCCTAGAAAAATAATATTGTTATGAATGATTTGGTATTCTATGTAAAGGAACAAACATATGTTGTAGTCTAAAATTGTGATGTTTGTGTATGTGTTTGCCATGATTTATTATGCATTATTGTTTGGATAAATCATGCATGCATGAGGTAGATGAGTAGGCATAATTATTAAAGAGTTGTAATCGAATTCCATGTTGACAAAGAAAACTCTGAGGTTCATAATACTGCCATGGAAACTGAAAAAGATGGCTTGGAGGTCTACTATAGTGTCTAGGAGTGTGGTCTTGCTACAACCAAACTTTTAGAATCAGCCTTAAAGGATTTGTACATAATCTCATTAAAGGAGCTTTAGAGAAGCCTCAAGTTGTGAGGCAGGCCTCTATGCTATTATTAAAGCTATTATATACTTCTATTAGATAAAATAAGACTTGTATGTGGTTTCTAAACCACCAAAAGATGTAGAGGATAGCCAATTGCAAACACTTATGTTAAATTCAGTGATTGTTGTTCTTTTTCCAAAGAGATCATAATGTCTTATTATGAACCCCATTTGATTAATATTAGGTAATTTTAGCTAGGTTTAAGGAGAAAATATATTTAGAACACGAAATATGTATGTGTATGAAACCTCTTTGGAATTTAAAAATCATTAAAACAAAGATAAATAGTTATTATTATCTTATCTGTGCCCAATAGAATTTATGTGAGAACCATTTTTTGTCTTTAATTCACATGTGTTGGAATTCATCTACCGAACGAGTAATTGGAGAGTAAATCTATTGAAGAAATTTATTTTGTCCTCTGTGATAGAAAATCAAAAGATATTCCAAGTAGTGGTGCTTGGTCTTGATTACATTTCTTTGAGTCTTATTTAAGCTATTACATGTTCCATCTAATATGTGAGGTAGTAGAACTATGAGTAGTTCATAATGTAAATTAATAAATTGGAATAAAATGTGTTGTGTGAAACTTAGTTCTTCAAATCAAAGTTTAACTATGAATATCAGTGGCAATGGGTAATTTTATTTAACAAAAAAGAAACTTAGATACCGGAAAAATAATTTCAAATTAAATGCTTTGAACTTAAATATTGTTAGTAAATCTGTTATAACCATATGATATTAGATGTAGCACTTTTTGTTGAAAGGTTGAGCTAACTACTGGTAATATTTCCATGAAATTCAATATCAAATGAATAAATGGGAGAGACTTTAACTAATACATATGTACTATAATTAGTGTTGTTACTCTAGTTGACTTAGACTTGATTATGGGTATTTGTCTAAGATTATGAATTTTTTTATTCTTATCTAGAACTTAGTTTTTTCTTGAGAATTTGTATAATATAAACCTTATAAAGGAAAATAAACTTGATGTGGTCCATTGACCTAAATGTTTCTTAATGGAATTATTTGGTTTTTGAAAAGATTGCAATGAGAACTTGGGTTGTGTAGATAAGTTTTCTAGTTTAATGTGAAACACAAACCAAAATTTGTAAGTCTAGTAGAAAGGAAATGGGCCCACAATTACAGAATTGCGGAGAGACAATGCAGCAATAATTATATAATTAAATTAACTTAGTATTCAAGCAATATTACAAGCATTATATAGTGAAGTAAATGTGAGAGGGAGGAGAAAGAGATGGCGGAGGAGAAGGAAATGGAGGCAGTGAACGAAGATGGAATATAGTAGGAAGTGCGGTGGGAGATAGGGACGTAGGAGGTGGAGAAGGAATTTTTTTGACCAAAAAACTTGTCAACCAAAAATGTGTCGTCCAAATAAAGCTCCTTTCACACTTGGCCACGAATATGGTATTTTTTTGAGACACTTTAGGAAAGACCCCTTTTCACACTTGCTACATTCTCCCCCTTAAAGTTAAGAGGACTGACTACACAGTATCTCAGCTTTACAAATTAAGCTTTAGCCATTGCTTTGGTGAATATGTCAGCAATATTTTCCAAAGTATGGCAATATTGAAGCTCAACAACTTTAGTTTCCACCATATCTCTGATGAAGTGGTACTTCATATCAAAATGTTTTGATCTACTATGGTAGACAAGATTGTATGCCAAATGAATAGCATTGATGTTGTCACATTATATTTTGGTTGGACAACTTTATTGCTCTCTAATATCTTCTAATAATTTTCATAGCCACAAAGCTTGAGTACTAGCATGAGTGATGGCTATATACTCAGCTTTTGTTGAATATAGTTCTACTACTGTCTTCTTCTTGGAAATCCAAGTTATTAGTCCTGAAACAAGACTAAAAATGTTTCATGATGTGGATTTTTTATCATCAATATTGCTACCCCAATCACTATCACTGAACCCTTCAAAATTGATAGTATCACTTTTGTAGTACTAGATTCCAAAAAACAATGTACCCTTCACATATCTCAAAATTATTTTAGCTATCGGCAAATGCAGCTCAGATGGTTTAGACATAAATCTAGAGAAAAGAGATACAACATACCAAATAATTGGTCTGGTGTTGGTGATAAAAATCAAACTCCCAAAAATTCTTTTGAAAGTGGTCTCGTCAACTTTTGGTGCTCTGTCATCCTTGATTAATTGGATTCCATGTCCAACTAGAGTTGCAACTGATTTGCATTGCTCCATAGCAAATTTCTTAATAATATCCTGAGCATACTTAAGTTGATAGATGAATATCCCTAAATCTTCCTGATGAACTTCCATTCCAAGGAAGTATTGCATTAAGCCAAGTTCCTTCATCTCAAATTCTTGCATCATGGAGTACTTGAAATCCATATTAATTTTTTCATTACTACCCATAAAAATGAGATCATCCACATACAAACAAACTATGAGGATGTCATTACCTTGATTTAGGTAGTAGAGTGTGGGTTCATTTTTTCTTCTGATGAACCCAAAATATTTAAATTACCCATCAATGCATGAGTACCAAAATCTCGATGTCTGCTTGAGGCCATAAAGTGCCTTCTTCAATTTTTAAACAAGGTGCTCCTTGTTTTTCTCTTCAAAACCCTGCGGTTGCTCAACATACACTTCTTCTATCAAGTAACCATTGAGAAACACACTTTTTACATCCATGTGTTGGAATTTCCAACCCTTATGTGCAGCTAAGGCAAGAACTATTATAATAGTCTCCTATCTGGCTATAGGAGAAAAAATTTCTTCATAATCAATTCCATATTTTTGATTGAATCCCTTTGCAACTAGTCTTTCCTTGTGCCTCTCAATGCTACCATTAGCATTGAAATTGGTCTTGGAGACCCACTTACATCCAACATGTTTCTTTACTTTAGGAAGCTTTACCAGTTCCCAAATATCATTGTTTTTATAGAGGTTATCTCCTCTTTCATGGCATCTTGCCAAATATTTTGGGTACAAGCCTTCTCATAACTAGAAGGTTCAAGTTGTGCACTAGTTAAAAAAACATAGTTAACTAGATCTCCCCTAGGTTCCTGCTGGGAGACATCATCACCATACAAATGCATATTTTATAATATTTGTGGAACATAATTCATTTCATTAGCTTGACTTCTAGTATATATTTTTGAAAAAAAATTATCCAACATCTGATATGATGGATTATTTTGTAGAGTTATCTTACCTTTGGATGGAGAAGTGATTTCCATTGGGCTTGTGGAAGGAGAATTCTTGCCTTTCTATGGTGACTGATTTTGCACCTGCTTAAAAAATACATCATTGGATTCAACATCACTGAATATTTGGGGCTTACCCCACTCTCCCCCTTCACAAAAAAATCACATCCCTAGAAAGCACATTATTTCGAGTCCTAGGATTGTAGAGTTTGTAAGCTTTTGTGTTCTCACATTACCCTAAAAATATGCATGTCTAACTCTTTGGATCGATATTCTTTCTCAGCTCATCAGGAATGTGGGAATATGCCAGTGAACCAAACACTCTAAAATACTTAACATTTAGCTTCTTACCATACCAGGCTTGGTAAGATGTTTGCCCTTCTAAACTTGAAGTAGGACTTCTGTTCAAGATATGTATGCTGGTCTTGGCTGCATTTGCCTAATATGAATTAGTCAAATGCTTCATCTGAATAATAGACCTTGCCATATCCACAATGGTATGATTCTTCCTCTTTGCCACACCATTTTTCTGTGGAGTGTAGACAGCTATGAACTGCCTCTTAATGCCATGTTGCTTACAAAAATTCAAAAACTTGTTAGAGTATTCTCCTCCCCTATCTGATCTAAGATACTTTACAAAATATCCACTCTCATTTTCAAATTTTACTTTGAAATCGACGAAGCATTCAAATGCTTCATCCTTATATTTCAAAAAATATATCCAGTACATTCTAGTAAAATCATCAATGAAAAGTAAGAAGTAAGAGTTGTTACCAAGACTCTTGGTTTGCATTAGACCACTAATGTTTGTATGCACTAGCTTAAGTGGATTATTGGCCTTACATGCTTTTCCATGAGGAAATTTTGACCTGGCATGCTTGCCCAAGGAACACCCTTCACAGACTTCCTTACTATCTTGAACTTTGGGAAGTCCGGTTACCATTATTTGTGAAGTTAGTATTTTCAAACTAGCTAAATTCAAATGACCATATCTCAAGTGCCATAGGACACTTGGATTGGTAATAGCAATTTTTGCTTATTTATCTCCCCCTGGCTGGCAAAAATTTAAAGGAAACAATCTATTCTTTGACATTGGAACTTGTGTAATAATTCTATTGCTATTATTTTTATCAAAAATGGTGCATTTACCCTCATCAAAAAGCAACTTGTAGTTCTTTTATAAAATTTGACCAAAATTTAAAATATTGTGTTGGAGATGGGGTGTGTAATAGATATCACTTACTTGCTTGATGCCTTCTTTAGTTGGAACCATCATGGTGCCAATGACTTTGACCGCCAATAATTTGTCATCTCCAAATAAGATGCTTGATTTGTATGAGGAGTCTAGAGTAGCAAAGAGTTCTTCTTTGCCACTCATATGGTTGGAACACCCAGTGTCCAAAATCCATGTATCATTCATGTTCTGAACTACCTGACCATATGATAGAAATAGATTTGTAGCCTCTTCCTATTCCCCAAAATTGCCAGACTAACTACTGAATTTGCTTGGAATGCTTTAAAAGAAAGTTATAGGTGTAGTGACAAAGTCAAACAAGTCAAACTACAAACCTTGAAATGATATTTTGAAGAAGGTTGGTGATTACTGTGTGCAGGTAAAAGCCATAGTAGATAAGATGGTCACTCTAGGAGAATAAGTCAATCCTAAAGTCATAGTGAAGAAAGTGTTGAGGACACTTCTTCCTAAGTGGAATTTAGTTGCCATAATTATAGAAGAATCCAAAGACCTAACCTCTCTGTCTTTTGAAGCCCTCATTGGTTCAATTCTCTCACATGAAGAAAGGTTACAACAATCTCCTTCTATAAGTTACGGAGGAGATGAAAATGTCTTTTCTTCTCATGAAGGCAGAGGTAGAGGCAAAAATAATTATAGAGGTGGAACTCCTAAGAGAGGAGGAAATCAGAATAGAGGAGGATTATCAAACAGAGGAGAACATCAAAATAGAGGAGGACAAAAAAATAGAGGTAAACAATCAGACAGAGAAAAAGGAGGAGATAAATCAAAACAATATTGCTACAATTATGGCAAACCTAGCCATTATGCTCATGACTATTGGTCAAAGCCTTCATAAGGTAGCAACAGTAGTCAGAGCAATCAGTTTGGCAATTTTGGAGAAGAGGAAGAGGCTACAAATCTCTTTCTCTCATATGGTCAGGCAAATCAGAACATGAATGATACATGGATTTTGGACACTGGGTGTTCCAACCATATGAGTGGCAAAGAAGAACTCTTTGCTACTCTAGACTCCTCATACAAATCAAGCATCCGATTGGGAGATGACAAATCATTGGCGGTTGAAGGCATTGGCACCATGGCGGTTCCAACTAAAGAAGGCGTCAAGCAAGTAAGTGATATCTATTACACACCCCATCTCCAACACAATATTTTAAGTGTTGGTCAAATGTTAGAAAAGAACTACAAGTTGCTTTTTGATGAGGGTAAATGCACCATTTTTGATAAAAATAATAGTAATAGAATCATTACGCAAGTGCCAATGTCAAAGAATATATTGTTTCCTTTAAAGTTTGGCCAGCCAGTGGGAGATAAATTAGCAAATTTTTCTATTACCAATCCATGTGTCCTATGACACTTGAGATATGGTCATTTGAATTCAGCTAGTTTTAAAATACTAACTTCACAAGCAATGGTAACCGGACTTTAGCAGTTATAAAAGAATCTATTCTAGGGAAAATAATTTTGTCAAGGGCAGCTTGGATATGATAAAGGGTGGAAGAATTATTCTTCTAAGCTTCCTTTTTATCCCTTTTATCAGTAGCATTCAAAGCTTCCCAATCAGTAGTAGTAGGTTCAGTATATCCCTCTTCAATCACATCCCAAATACCTTTTCCTATCAAAAGAGTTTTCATTTTAATTGACCAATACTCATAATCACCACCATTGAACTTAAGGATTGGTAGACTAGTATTGGATGCCATTTTAGAAAGAAAACTTTATTTCAATTTCAAAAAAGTAGTACAAAGAAGTACAAAATAGATCACTAATTTAAATCAAATCTAGCCTTTTTAATATGCTCACTTATTTGGTGTTCTTCTTCTTGAGGATCGCCTAGAACTGGAAGGACGAAGTTGTCTACTTCGTCGTCACTGATCATAATGACTTTTGGTGCTTCTTCCCCTTATTTCTCTTCCTCTTTTTCTTCTTTTTCTTCTTCTACTAATTTTGGATCAGGAGAGCGTGGTGTATACCTCCCACTTGATTCTACTTCAGGCACTGCAGGGGTATAACTGTCACTCGATTGTCCTTCAGGGATGACTTCAACCGTCTTGGACTCTTCTATTCTTTTCCCAAATATATTGTCCTCTGATTCAGCCTCATATCTAAAATTGGGCTTCCTATGGTGGGCTATTACTGAGTTTTGTAGTTGACTGAATACCACATGTATTCCATTTCTCCGGATCTGCTCATCAAAAGACTTAGCTGATTATCTCCTTAGTAGAGAGCATAGGGCGTGATAACATTCGGTTGATCAGATCATCTACTCATCATGGCAAAATAAATTAGTTGAGTTGCATATATCTATATTTCAAATACTCAAGAAATTTTTATCTTCAAAAAAGGTTTTCCAATTTCCATTTCCAAAAAAGTTTTCAAAGTTTTCAAATTTTTTATAAAGTTTTCAAAAAAAAATTAATAATTTTTTATATCCTTCATTATTTTTTTAAACACAATTATATTTTAAAAAAATTGAAGAATATAATTTTAAAACTATTAAATTAATTAAAAAAATTTAATAAAAATTTAAAAAAACTTTAAAAAACATGCTAAAACCTTTTTTAACAAAAAACTTTGTTTTTTTGAAGCGGAGGGGAACTGATCCCCAGACCTGCCGCCAGGTAAATTCCTCACGGTGGGAAATAAACCAACCCGTCTACTCCTTCAAATGAAAACAAATGTGGTAAGCCTTTTATTTAATCATTTCTTCACCAAGAAACAAGAAACAAGAAAAAAAAAGAAAAAAAAATATTAGCACTGCGGTGGGTTTCAAACCAAAGACCTCCACCAAACAACTCCTCCGAATTTGCCAACTATGCTATGTGCTTTAGATGGACATTAAGGGAAAATAATGATAGTTTAAAGCAAGGAATAAAAATTTTATTTTTAAAAAATGAACCTCCCTTTTATCCCACATGCACTATGAGATGGGTGCAGAGGGATTTATTAACGCGAAGGTGCGCGTTATAAATTGATTATCTTTGGGCAATCACCAAACCAGTATTTTGCCCTTTATCAAATTTTTTTTTTTTTGCCATGTGGCATCCTCGCTTGCAATCACCTCGCCATATTAGACCAACCAAATTTTGCCTAGTGTCAACTCCTCGCCACCTCCACTTGCCAGCTCTACTACCAACTCAGCTCCTCGAGCTACAGGTCCTCCATATTAGTTGTCCATGTGTTGTCCATGTGTCACCTCCCAATTGGTTCCTCAAGATTCGTGCCCCCTGGCATCCTGATTGGTTCCTTAGGATTCGTGCCTCCGACTACGTTCTGCCTCGGCTCTCGCATCGATAGTCTGACTTTTGCTCTTTTTCAAAATTTGTTCTACCTAGAAAACTATGCCTCAAAGTCCATGCCAGTTCCCTGATTGGTCTATTGAGACCTCGGCTCACATGCAGTTTTGGGAAAACATGCGTCCCACAGGCCCACACTCTGATACCAATGTAATTCTAGTAGAAATGAAATGGGCCCATAGTTACAGAATCGCAAAGCCAATGCAACAATAATTATATAATTAAATTAACTTATTATTCAAGCAATATTACAAGCATTATATAGTGAAGTAAATGCAAGATGGAGGAGAAAGATACGGTGGAGGAGAAGGAAATGGAGGTGGTGAACGAAGAGGGAATATAGGAGGAAGGGCAGCGGGAGATAGGGACGTAGGAGGTGGAGGAATTTTGCTGACCAAAAAACTTGCTGACCAAAAACTTGTCATCAAGCTCCTTTCACACTTGGCCATGAACATGGTGTTTTTTCTGAGCCACTTTAGGAAAGACCCCTTTTCACACTTGCTAAAAAATTAAATATAGCAATTGATAGAAGCCTTATGGAAAGCTGAAAACTTAGACGTTAATTATAATATGAGTAGTTTGGTAAAGAAACTCATGAAATTATATGTTTTAAATATTTTTTTTGCTTGCTTTAATGATTATATGTTGAACTCATTAATAAAGGGGTTTACCTTAGCTTAGCAACATGTTGAATGGGGAACTCTAGTACTAAGAGTTGAACTTATTATTCTTGAATTATATTAGGAAAAATATTAATCTGTGTGAAACAATCCCAAAAACCTTAAATTAGTTTATCGAGAAGGGTAAACCATAATTGTTGCCAATAAAAAAGGATGGCTTAAAAATACCCAAATATGTTGAAGTGCGAGTAGGCACACAACAGATCCGAAAGCAATTGTATATTTAAAAAAATGATTTAAAAAAAAGATTTGGTCATATATGATAACAAGGGATGGTATGGGATGCCACATTTAGATTTTTGCTCGATAGTACTATGATAAATCCCATGGTCATTTGACATAGCTAGACTAGCCTCGATGTTTGGTATGGGACAAAAAAATCATGAGTCATAATGAGCATGTGTGATTAAGTCCAAGGTCAATGTATAGACATGGCTCTAACTAAATTCAGGTAGGTTACAATCATCTAGACACTGGTATATGTACATTGATCCCTTGTAATATAAAAATAAAATAAGTTGACCATATAGGTCATGGATTCAAAAATGTTAAGGGATGGAAAAATAAAACATCCCTCTCTAGGTGTTATGGACCCTAGATAATAACCCCTACCATGGATCAACCCTCATGCCATAAAACGAGGATGTTAAATGAGACAAGTCGATTCCACTAATGGCACCTTTACTGGATTTGGCCAATCTTTTCCACTTGGGTGGTTTTTTGCAATAATCCTAAACCTAAAAGTGGTATAATATGCCTGTACTAACTAAATTTTATGTTAATGTATTATTGGATGGAATTAATTTGCTATCAACTTGAAAGCACTCTTGTGAATAAAATTGTGGTTTGAAAACAAAATATATATATATTCTATGATAGAGCTTGTAATTTTAGTGGTACAACCAAGTGGGTAGACTTGGGTTGTTATAAGATTGCAGTGTTGCTAGTGGATGTGGTCAACATTATTTTTGGTAAGAATTCAAATACCACAACGATATAATTTGTGGTGTCAAATTCCTTTATACTTAACAAAAAAATATTGTATTCTTATAGTTAGTATATAAAAAGCCTATTATAAGATAATCATTGAATATACATACAATGTATATATATATATATATATATATATATATATATATATATATATACATATATCATTATTGTAAGATAATCATCAAAGATATATGATATGTGAGATTAATACAATGAAAAACGTAATGTTGTTCTTCCTATTTGACCCTAAGTTGATTTGAAATTACTACATTTGCATCTGGTCAGGTGTGGATGTAGCAAAACATCTCATAGATGTGGGAAAATAAAATTATGTAAATATTTAAAGTAGTATAGATTTCAGTAAAATAAATCAACATATATTGATTCCAAGTAAATTATGGTGACCAATATTCTTGAAAATATTCTTATTGAAACGTTGATATGGAAGGCCAACATTCCGAATGCACATTAGAGGTATTTTAATAGTTTTTTTAAAATATTCTCAATCCATGGCGTATTTCCCCCTAAACCATGGGTCAAACCTTTATCCCTAATATTTGAACTAAAAAATATAATGAGGAAAAAATTAGTAATAAAATTAATGGGGAAATTTGAATTCAATCCCTACTTCCACTTGATTCAATTTTGAATCTCCAAAAAGCTAACCAATATCTATGAAACTTACATAATAATACCTCGTTTTTAAAAACTATTTTATCATGTTTGATCATCTCATCTTTAATTATCACTTCAAATGTAACATCTACTCCTTGGATTGGACTTATTATATATTTTATTTTCTTCTTATATCCAACTTGGGAATCCAATATATCATTAAAGAATATCTATAATACCTTATATTCATTAATAAAATCTATGGATTTATATGATTTGTTCAATTATTGAGCATTTAGATTATTTACATTAGTTGTAATGATGCTTCTCTAATATAAGCTTTATCTATTACCATATGACATGATCTAGATGTTTATAATAAGCAACCATTTAACAATAAAAATATACTTCACATGGCTATTCAATATTAAAATTTTCATATTGTAGGTATATATTAATTTGAGGGCTGTTGAAAAAGAGTGTGCTAAATTAAATGATCATTTTTGCTATATAATATTAGATCATGACCTACAATAATATTGATTTCTTAATACTTCACATGCCTGAGGTTTGTATGGAAAATGATTTTTTAAGATTCTTAACACTTCATAACTTCTTAACCATTTGAGGTTTGTATGCCTGAGGATTCCTTAACTTTTAAGGAGGAGGATAAGGTTTGAAATTTTTTAAATGATACATGCATAATAGAAAGGTTATTTTGATACCACTCTATGTTGATCATATAATACAATTGAGTCTCATTTTAATTGTATATAATATTATATCATGACCTACAATTATTTAAAAAATCATGATTTCTTAACACTTCACATGCCTGAGGTTTGCATGGAAAGTACATTTTTAATATTTTTAACAATTCTTAACTTCTTAACTAGTTGAGGTTTGTATGCCCGAGGATTCCTTAACTTTAAAGGAGAAGACTAAGATTTAAAATTTTTCAAATGATACATGCATAATAGATAGTTTATTTTGATACCACTCTATTTATGATATAATACATATGGGGTGCATTTTAATTGGATATAAGCAATTGAAAAAATAAATAAACAAGTTTACTTCAACTGGTGGGGATCAAGGAGTTTCATATCAATTTATCATGACAAGAAGAATCTTGTTAAAGCTTACATTCATTTTATCAACCATATAGTCTCTAGATCCAAGGATTTAAGTGAGTGCAAGAGGAGAGGATAATTCATTCAAAGAGAGCATATAATGCAATGCCAAATATCATCAATGTATTCCATTATATTTTCAACAACTGAGAGTTCTAATCCTTGGCTATAATATAATTTATGGAAGTTTTCCTTTATGGATCATGAGCCTTACCCACTTTCAATTATTGGATTTATCCAATGTATTCTATTTTATGTTAGTTCTTTTAATTAATTAAAAAGTTTTAGAGAAGAAAATATGAATAAAATTTCTAAAGAGAAACATATAGAAATTAACTAATCCATTGGAAAAAATACCAAGGAGATCTTTTTTTCAAATAATGTGTTTTTCTTAACCTGTACATTCTAATTTCATCATAATAATTTTATATGATCTCAAAGTGCAGTGTCATATAAATAATTGGATTACTTATTCAAAGGGCTTCAAGAAGAGTTGTTACATGACTATCTATAAATTTATGTCATTGAAGATTAATATATTCCAAAGTTGATATATTCATAGAAAATGAATGTTTAATGTGGTTGAAATTCCCACTAAAATTATGTTTTATGTAGAGGCCCATGCCACACTTATCTATGATTGGTTGTGTACTTGGACTGCATGATCGATGGTACCCAAAAATTATAAATATTGTGCAAGATAAGTTCACATTGACGGAGGGAGGAAATATTATTCTTTCCCAATGTTCAATGTGCCCAATGTTTTTAATCTAGTATTTTATAAGCACTAAGCAACCAAAGATCAACAATGTTGAGTTGCCAAGAGTAGTAAGGATCATTTGACTACCTTGTTTATCATATGCATAAGTGAAAGCCCATCCCACACATAATTTGAATGGTTTTTTTGTTCATATTCATAATATGGTGTGAATTAGTAAGGCTTAGTGCAACTAATTATTTATAATTGGCTGTGTATCGCTAGTCATAATTATTGTGAATAGGAGTGTGTTCCTATTTGAGTCTATGATGTTGGATAGAGTACATGTTCATATCCAATTATATTGTATGACCTTAGATAGATAATTTTATCCCTACCCTAGGTTATGTTTCTAGTGAGGTAATTTCCACTAAAGAAACATAGTGAGATCATTCCCACTAGTATGTGTTGTAAATAGTTGAGTGTGTCCATATACATACTCTAAGTGTACTTATGAATTATTGAGTGCTACATAGTTCACCATATGGTTATTTGTACTCACGTCAGTATTCCTATCCATGTTTGGATCATAATGTAATAAGGGGGAGTGTTGGAATTCATTACATATGATCACAATTAGTTGAGTGGTTAGAACCACTCATGCAAGAACTATATGAGAAAATTTAGTTGATTGTGATTTCCACCAACTATGGAAAACATATTTTTAGTATGGTTTTTCTATATACAACAATGTAATTTATATTTAAACAAGCATTTGATCAATGAGAATCATCTAATTGCCATCAATAATAATTTTTTATTTTTGTAGAACAAATTCCCATAAGGAACAATTGATAAGAAATTCCTTGATCACCACAAATGGTACGTTAACAACCTTTGTATTTTGAGTAATGACACGTGTCTAAATTTTAAAAATTAAGTTCCAAAATCTAAATATAAAAAATGTCAAGGTGTTAAAACTGCCCTTCATCTAACTTTTCCTTTTGAATAACATGTTAGTTAGGTTCATCATTCTCGGTAATTATTGAGAAAAATCCCTATATAAATTTTATTTTAACCCTAAAAGGACCAAAAGTTGAATTTGTGCAATACTAACAAGGAAATTTTAGTGATATTAAGATATCGTCACTTTCAAATATTTTTATTGGAACCTATGGTGGTATCATTATCATAGTTGAATATGGATTATGTAGCTACTTTGTTTCTCTATCTTTATAGTTTTTAAACTAAAATACATATAGAACTAAATCACTTTTGTGTATAAATATAACCAACTAAAGCTTTTTGTATTTATTAATAGCAATTACACTCTAAATTGATAGTTACATAATCATAGACCTATAAAATAAATGAACATGTAAATAATTAGTCATACTTAGTTTACTACAAACATAATATTCTATGTTGATATTTAGATAACTATAAACACGTGAAAAAAAGTACATGAAGATTATAAATCCTTTAGAAGAGGGAAAATACTCCTTACATGAACTTAATTAATCATTTAGAAGAGAAAAAAATCTTTCCAGGTCTAAATTTGTATCAAAGACAATATTACTAGTTTTAGCTCTAACCAAATAGGTTAAGAAGTAGAAAATATAAGAAAATAGAAACCATAGGGAGAGAAGAAAAAAACACTAGGATGAAAGTATAAACAACATGATGCCTCTCTTATGCACACAAATTGGAAGTTGCATGTTAAAATCTATCTTCCTCTTATTTCCTTTAATTTTTCTTTAATTTCGAAGAATCAATCCTCACATTCCTATACAAGAATATGCTTACTAGAATCATGAAGGTCAACATACAATAGAGAAGTTCA
Organism: Wollemia nobilis; assembly: GCA_028583015.1. NCBI lineage: Eukaryota > Viridiplantae > Streptophyta > Pinopsida > Araucariales > Araucariaceae > Wollemia > Wollemia nobilis. Next base: position 4,227,593 of record JAQPPZ010002200.1, read on the forward strand.
ACTAAACCCTTCACTACCATATATAAGAGAAGGCTACAAATCCTTATTTATATTATTTTTCTAATACCCATACCTGATAGAAATAAAAGCATTCTAATAATACCTAAAAAAAACAATGTGCTAATATTGGACATAATTTCTCAAAAATGATAAAAGTGATAGAAATTAATAATTAGAACATAACATCAAGTAGCATTAGATCAACTAATTAGATTTGTTAATATTTAAAGAGGATTTCAAGGTTCAAATCGAGTCGAACAATACATGGATTATATCCTAGATTTATTGTAATACCATGTGGTGATGATGTAATAAATGTGGGGCTCATTTAAATCCCATATAACCAATTGAAAAAAATATTTTTGACACTACATCAAATGAAATTATATCAATTGATTAGATTCCTCAACTTTCGAGGAGACCAAGGTTCAAATATTGCCAAATGATACATGCATAATTGCCGAGATTTTTGTAATACCACCATGTGGTCATGATATAATATGTGTAGATGTTATTTCAATCCCATATAACTGATTAAAAAAAGCAATTTGGACAAAATATTTATAATTGTGTGCAATAAGGCCACTAAAATTATTTTAGTCAACAATCATTATGATTGATATGAACTGATTATAGTAGATATCTAGATGAATACCCATACTCACTATATGTGATACACATATCAAATAGATATTCAAACATTGTATTGGATTCTCTTGTTGTGGTATATACAACATATATATAACTCAACTCCAAAATTAATCTATAATACTATCACAAAGAATTCCAAGGCTTATTATTATCGTAAAACAACCCAAAAAGTACATTTTCACTCATCTTTGTGCCTCAAGTATTAATAAGGAGAGGGATTGATTGGGGGAATATCTATATTTTCTTTTTCAATCGGTATTCTACAATCTCTAGTTGATCGAGTATCCTACGCATGAATATGATACACACCCATGCTAAAGGATTTTCTCGCATGTATAAGGATCTCTTGGAATACATGCCCAATTTCTCTAAAACTCCCTTGAAAACCCTTTAATGTTAAGTAAAAGCTAATCCAAAGGTCCTAAATGAAGCAACAAATTGTGTCAAAAAGCAAAGGAGACTTTTGAATTGATAGAGTGAGGTAGTTGAGACCCATTTAATAGAATACAAAAAACATATCAAGAATTTTTTACATCATAATACTCAACTCTAAACAATAGTAAGTTATATTTACATACACTTTCAAGACAAATACATTCACTAGGGCTATTATGCATTGATAAGGGAACTATAGGAAGGGAAGCTGATTAGACCATATTATGTTAACAATAGACTATTTATCTCTCAAGATACTCTCTAAAAATAAAACTAGTAGGTTTTTTTTTTTTTTTAATAACTCTATTTCTACTTTCATCCTTTTTTTAGTTGCTTTTATTTTTGTTTTTAGACTTGCTTTTCTATATTTTCCATTAAATAAATATTAAAATATTCCAACAATACCATACAAATTATAAATCATTATCGTATATTCAAATTATATAAAACCATTATCTAGAACCCAAGTCTTGTAAACATTATATAACAAATAAATTGAAACTGTATTTTTAATTTATATAAGAATATGCATTAAAAAATAAATTTCTAGATATATTATTATCAACATATAGATTTAAATTTAACATATGTTTGTCTCATGACTCAAATGTATTTATATGATTATTAAATCCGAATCAAGTCATGATGGCAAACTAGTAAAATAAAATTTAATGATATAATCACTTTAGATGAAACCACATGTGACTTTCAATGTCCAAATATGACTACCAATTACTAACATAGAATGTGATACACATAGTTGTAGTTGCAAAAATCATTTCTTTAATGTGTACCATAAATATTTGATATAAATATAAATGTCATATAAATATAACTGTCTTTCTTATTTCTATTTTTTACACCCTCTACAACACATATCTTCTTTATGTTATTTGTTTTTGCTAACTTTTTTGTTGTAGAAACAAGATATTGTTTGAAAAAATCGATAGGAACAAGTCCAACTATATTTATTTTCTATTAGATTTTAGTTTTTTGTGAAGGTCACTTAACTTATTTTGGACATGCAAAAGTGTAATTATAACAAGGTTTTCCTTTGAATTGATGTTATTCCCCAACTATATTTATTTCCTATTAGATTTTATTTTTTTTGTAAAGGTCACTTGTTCACTTATTTTGGACATGCAAAAGTGTAATTATAACAAGGCTTTCCTTTGAATTGATGTTATTCCTTATAAGCATCCTCTACAAAGTTAATTTTTCTTAGAATGGTCATGTAAAATTTTCATTTTTTAGTGATGGATCAATAACATTATATGAATCATCTAACAATTTAAATAAAAATTAATGGAATTTTATAACTAAATTTTAGATGATAAAAGTAATATATAAAAAAATATGTTTGAATTTTTTAATTTTTAAATTAAAAGAGTTTTATAATTTATATTATATGGATAGAGGTAATATTGCACTAATCGTATAACCATTTTGATTTTGATGGTTTTAATGAGCAAGAAGTGTAGACATATTTGGAAGCACAAGATGCCACCATTGCTAAGCTACAGGGTGGTTTTATCAGAGGGAGACAAGGTTGGAGGGACTATGCAGAGGAGAGGACTCACCTACTGGAACAAGTGCAGATTGCTCAGGTAGATTTTGAGAGGTAGGTAGTAGTGATTTAGGGGCAAGCAATAGAGCTAGTTGCTTTTTGATCATAAGTTAGAGCAGGGAGCTTGATCCATGGGGTATTGTGCAGTGACAAGGTATCTAGGATATAGGGGGAGGTGACACAAATCTAGAATTTACTGGGTGACTATCATGCTTGTCATCAAGAGGAGCTATCATACACACAGTATTTGGAGGATGATGTAGCACACCTTAGAGGGCACTTACCAACTCATACTTCTGCTAGTGGATCCCTATAGAGTAGGAGGAGTAGTATGGGGTATCTATATATGAGGATGGGGGCTTCTAGCTCTGTGATGAGATAAAATGGGGCATGGAGGATTAGATCTAGGAGCTCTTGATGAGCAAAAATTGAGGGTGTTGGTGAGATTCATGGTGTTGATCCTAAGTGACCATGGATTTTAAGACTCTGTGATTGTTTTTGGATTTTAGAAGCATGAGGTCTGAGGACCCACTTGATTGTAGCCTAAAAGCATTTTTTGGATTATGATGTAGCCTTTTATCCCATATATATATATATATATATATATATATATATATATATGAGTTTTTCTATTGTCATCATGTGTTTCCCTACTACTTTATTAGATGTATGAGATGCTTATGTTTACTTTACTGATGCTTTTATGGATGCTTATCATGGATGCATGTATTTTATTATGATGTTATTATATGATATGTATATGTGTGTATGCATAATAAATGGGATTATTTTTTAATCAGTACTGATGAATTATGGATATTATTTTACACACTAGATGCTAGCACAATAGACTGTACAAAATTCATCGATTCATTTTAACATTATCATAATATTATGTAATGGATTATGAAAATGTAAATTAACAAACATGTGATAAAATGGTATGGCATGGAATGCATAGTAAGATGTTATAGAATGTCCTTGAGGTTTTCATGAGACTCAAGCACTCTAGTGAACTAGTTAAAAGTTATATATTAACTATGCAAGACTTTTTGGCAAGGTATAAATCTGTTAGGATGACCAATATATTCAATATCCCTACATGTGCATGTGATTTTATTGCTATAATAATGCATAAAGTTACCCTAGTGCCAAACAAGATTTATGCAAACCATATGTACTAAAGATCACCCTACGAGTATCATGATCCTAAGTTTTGTACATAGTTGGATTAGACCATTAGGTAATACAGGCTACCAAAAGCTAGCTCATCCACAAATGACATTGGTCTATGCAAAAGAAAGTTGCTAATGTGATAGTTATATTATCATGCATAAGGATACCGCCATTGCTAGACAGGCTTGATGCCACCCAACCTATACTGACAATCACCTTATGGTTGTCAAATATTGAGAATTCCAAGGATTCAATTTCAGTACTCCCTTCTTTTCTTTTCTTTTTTATTTGCTCCAAGGATTTGCTCATTTTTTTTTATGAGCGAGGGATTTTGGTAGTGGTGAGAACCACTGTTTATTTTACTTTTTCTTTTGTTAGTGGTAAAAAACACTTTATTTTGGATATTTTTGCTTTCGTATTTATTGCTCTTTGGGTACTTGCCCAAATTTTGTGTGGGGTAAAGTATTTTTATTGCTTTGGGTAGTGAGGAGCTTGTCCTTTTGTCAATTCTCAACATTTTTAAACCATCCACATAGGGGGATGAACAAGGTAAAATTTTTGCTTAACGTAACAAGGACCACTTTGTAGATTTCATCTTTCCTTGTGCAAAACTTAGATTTATTAATGTGATAATGTATTGGGATTATGACATATACAAGGTACAATTAAAGTAGGGTTCTACCTTCTAAAAATTAGGAAAGATTTCTATAAAATCTAAAAATAAAACTAGAGACGGTTGAGTGACCTAAAAACCCTAATGATGCCTTATAAAAAATGACTAGGTGAAGGGAAACATACACAAATACAAAATATGGGGAGTGTGGATGGAAATGATAATTGTAATATAGACGGGTGTTAATAATGACCTTTGAAAAAGTTGATTTTTAAGTATGCGAGTGTATAGACCTGGTTCTAGACATGTATGAGCAACGCTAGAATGTAAAATGCAATGATGTGTATGTTTAATGCAAGTGATTGTATAATGCACCGATATGAAATGTAATGCAATATTTTTGTATTTTTTTTCTTTAATGATGTTTTTTGATTTTTACTAACATACATACATACATACATACATATATATATATATATATACACACACACACACACACACATACACACACACATTTGACCAATGGGCTTAGTGGATGCCATTTGGGCTTTTTTTTTGGGTGAATGAAATTTTTATTGGTATCTTTAGGTCTTTTTGGGTGACCAAAGGGTTTATGGGTACCTTTGGGAATTTTTGGGTGACCAAAGGGTTTATGGGTACCTTTGGGAATTTTTGGGTGACCAAAGGGTTTATGGGTACCTTTGGGACTTTTCATGTGACCAAAGGGTTTATGAGTACCTTTGGGGATTTTTGGATGACCAAAGGGTTTATGGGTACCTTTGGAGATTTTTGGGTGACCAAAGGGTTTATGGGTACCTTTGGGGATTTTGGGTGACCAAAGGGTTTATGGGTACCTTTGGGGATTTTTGGGTGACCAAAGGGTTTATGGGTACCTTTGGGGCTTTTTGGGTGACCAAAGGGTTTATGGTTACCTTTGGGGATTTTTGGGTGATGAAAGGGTTTATGGGTACCTTTGAGGCTTTTTGGGTGACCAAAGGGTTTATGCGTACCTTTGGAGCTTTTTGGGTGACCAAAGGGTTTATGTGTACCTTTGGGGATTTTTTATATGACCAAAGGATTTATGGGTACTTTTGGGTCTTTTTAGATGACCAAAGAGTTTACAGGTACCTTTGGAAATCATATATATGAATGGATGGATGGATGATCATCATTGGATGGGTGGTTGGGTCTATTAAGAAGAGGTTGTTGCAAGACTTGTGTGGGTGGTTGTGTTGGAGGTGGAACGATCGAAGGTGTTCAATGTTGAAGGGGATGTGTCTGCTCCTCGAATACCATAATCTATCACCAAATGGGATGTGGTAATGGGAACACACAAATAGAACTCTTCTTCATCATCCAATGGCATGATCTATTCAGATTCTTCATCTGAACTAGGGGAGTTAATAGGTGCTATGATGTAATTTGATTCATCATCAGTTGTCCATTCAGAATGGGAACCTTGATCCTCTTCCTCATTTTTATATGGAAGAGTATGCGAACCTTCACCTTCTTCACAATATTAGGTGAAATCATGAAATATCTCTTAATCTACCATATTTGTAGAAAAATAATCCCTTAAAAAGTGTACATCATTAGGATTAGCATAGGGATCACGTGTAAGATCATTCCTATAATTCAAATTCAAGTGCTCTAAAATTGCTGTGAGGATGTTGAGAGGCACAAGCTTGTTGTTTTCTAAGATAGATTTATCATATGGTATTTAATATTACATATGGAAAGGAATGCAAGTGCCTTGTTTGTACAATCCCAAACCATAGCTATGCCAATGGCAATGATGGAGATATCATATGGCAAAGTCAAAATTGGATATATAACTGATATCCTTAGAAAAGGTTTCTTCATCCTCTTCTTGCTGAGGATATGGTTTTGTACCATATTCAATACCTCATATATGAAGTTTGTTTGATTGGGAGGTATGCCTATAAGTACAATGATACCTATGGGAAGGTGAGGTCATCCCATATTATGTATTGTCTCAATGGTTGGAACTATTGTAATATTCCTTACTAAGTACTCTCCTAAGCCAATAGTAGCCAAATGGATTATGACTTGTTATGATGAGAATGGAGGAGATGGAAGTGAGGCTTGAGATTAATCAATGCTTACCTCATGAGGTCATTCCTAGTCTACTAGACTAGGAATTTCTTCCATGGAAATTGCAGACATGATTGGAAGAATGTTGTTAATAGGCCTCTTCGACATGTTCCTCTATGGAGGATTTGATGGTGATGAAGGTATATCTGAAGGTGCAATTTATGATGATGGTATAGAATGATATGGTAATGGATCAATGGAATGTGATGATGATAGGATCAAACCTTGAATGGACATTGTTGGAAGTCTAAATGAGTTGATGAAAAGGTCAACTCGGGGATGAGTTGTGCCAAGTTGTAGTATTTGAAGGGCTCAAGGTCTATAGAGACAACATGTTCTTGCACTTCATGTGTACTTCAAAAATTGGTGAGCTATAGATGGTATGTACTTTGTTTCCCTAATCCAAGGTCTTCCTAGAAATATATTATAAACCATTGTGCTCTCTAAGATGTGATACAACATTGGTATGATTTTTTGTCCCACCTAAATAGGTAAGACTATAGTGCCAATCATTGAGCATAGAGTATCATTGAATTCTTGGAGGGTATATGTGGATGCAAAAATGTGGGATGTTGGAGAGAACTCATGGTGATAATATTGCTTGAAGAACCAGTATCAATTAGAACTCTTTTGTAAGGTGTTCCATTTACACATGCAAATGATACATAAGAGAGGATCAACCTTATCATTTGATATTGGTTTAAGCTTATGTTCATAAAATGTGATTATTGGATATTTTACTAATGAACGTGCCCCACAAAATTGATATAGTTATACTCCTAGGGCTATAGTTCAATTGACATAAGGATCTCCATAAGAGCTTCTCGATGAGGTGGAGACTATTGGATAATCTCATAGATAGAGAGTCATGCCGATATTGTTCATAATATTTGAGCAAGATTAATTTTTATGTGACCACTAGACGAGTTGGAGGTATGTGCACTGGAGGTGGTGGAGGTTGTGACATGGAGGGAATGTTGTTTGAAGCTACAAATGGTGTGACTTGATTTAGATAACGCCTATTCCTTGTCATGATTTTAACCATCTTGATGAACCATTGTTGAGGGGGTGTTGTATGGATCTCATTTACCTACTTTGCTTGATTTTATTGCACCTCATGAGTGGGCAATGGGTCTTTAAAGATACCCATCTATTGATTATTTTTTTTAAGAGGGTTATCAACTTGAATATCATTCCTATAAATAATTTCTTGTACTAAGTGTTTGAATTTCATGTCTTGCCTATGGTACGTATAGTATAGATGTTAATGATTTCCCATGGAATTTGGTCTATTCGGATCCATAGGTCGGATCTCAAGTAGAGTAGTTACTTTAGCCACACATAGACAATCAAATATGGAATCCATAGACTCAGTGAAAGGTGTAAATTAACATTGAGGATGACATTGCTGGTTTTACCCTTGATTCATTTGAGTTTTTTTATTGTTGTTTGTAGGAGGAGGTTGGGATTTATAGTTTATCTTCTAAGGTGATGTTGGTTGCACAGGCCATATAATGCTAATGGAAACTTGATTAACTACTACCAGCTTTGGTTGTGTCGTATTGCCTTTTGTGTTATTATTCCACTCCTTACGGGGTATTGCAATTTACTCGTCTTGAATTTTGATTTCTTAGATTGTTATAGCCTATGCTAGAGCCTCTTCAAGATTTTTGTATTGTTGGAGTTGTAGCAATAATAAAATTGGCTTTAAAAAACTCTTGGAAAACATGAGAGTCAACTTAGACACTAGTAGTAGGTATGGTAGCTTAGCAAGAAGTGTTCGCCACATGTTACCATAATTCTTGATTGACTCATCATCATACTACTTCAACCATGTGAGTTCTATCAAAGTCACATTTTGCTTAGTGTTAAAAGTGAAATGTTCCAAGAATGCATCTGAAAATTATTCAAAGTTGTGTACATTGTGCCTTGGGAGTTGATTGTACCACTCTATGACTAGACCAGATAGGGTAATCAAAAAAGTCCTTAGAAGTAAGGTATCGTTATCCTGGATACAAAAGCATTGATTCATAAACCTAGTAACATGTTCTTGTGCATCTTACTCTCCTTTAAATATATACATATTGGGAATTTTAAAATGATTTAGGTATGGAGAGAAAGGTATTTATGGGTGAAGCAATTGACTACAAAGCTAGTGCAAAGTGGGGTTTTGAAGCCCAAACCCAGAGGTTTTGTTTTCTATTGTTTCAATAGATTCTAGCAATTCTTTATATGCATCAGAGGATTTGATATCCTCTTATTTACTTTGGAATCATAGGTGAGGGTAAGAAATGTCAAGCATATGGTATGGTGGTTAAGTTTCATCAACCATGCCTCCATAAGGTGCTTCCAAATATTCCTATTCTAGTTCAAGATCATCGTAGTATCTGTAAGGTGTTTCCTGAATTGGCCTACATGGAGGAACAAAAACCTACAGAAGGTGATATATATTTTGCCTAGAAGGCAAGACCTTATTTGGCCTAGGAGGTTGAAGAGGTAACATTTGGTTAGGCCTAGGAAGCCTATTTCAATTAAATGTAGGTTAACTCTGATGAAACCCATGTCTATGATTACTTGGGGTAGGAACCCCATTACATAAGGTCTCTTGAAAAAACCCATGGATTTACTATTCAATTATTTGCTTTTCTAACTAATGTTGGTAATACAAGCATTTTTTATGCAATCGAAGCTGATTGAATTGAGCTTGGTGGTCAACATATCTTTTAACACTTGATTTATTTGATTATCCATGCAAGCTCTATTAGCCCTAGCAGTATTTCCATGGAACCTATCTTGTTCAAGAAGATCTAAAAGATCAAATACGAGCTTCCCTCGATCAAGAGAGGTCACATTTACTTGAGGCTTAGCCCTAAAAAGATGTTATTTATACTCAATTAGCATAGAAGCACTCATGCTTGCATGGAATAATGAGACAAAGGATAATAAATATTCTCCTCAAGTATTCTTTCATAAATGAGGAAGGGAAGGGTTGAATTTGCTCATCTAGGGTGATGAGTATCATACTCATCTTGGTACTTATGTTGTTGAGACATATTAGGGTGATTTAAGGGCATAGTTTGATCATTTGGCCCTACCCATGGTGAGTAATATTGATCTTACATGTAGGTGTGCAAGGTATACCGAGAAGGCACATGAATGCATGGTATTACTCTACTTTTTTATGCCTCAATGTGTAGTTACGATTCTTGATAGAAAGTATGTGAAGTGTCTATATCTAGAAAGTATGTTCCCTAATTAGGACCACGACTTGTAGGGGTGTACCACGTAGGGGCCCCTTGTAAATATGGTTCTTTATTTGAAATTTTAGCACTTGATAAAGGAGGAGGCCACCAAGGATGTATAATCATATCCTTGCATACTCTCCATAGCATCATCCCTTGAATAGTATTGGTTGTGGGTGCATACCATAGCTACTTTGTTTTGAATCCTACGTGATTATCATTTTTACCAAATTTAATTATGCAACACACAAGAATGAAAACATACAATAATACAAGTATTTATCTCTTTTAAAGATTTTATGTGTTCCCTAAAACTATTTGGTATGTTTTTGATTTTTTGTTTGCAAAGATATCTCTTTTCACATATTTGAAGATGGTTGATGTAACTCTCAATTTTTTAAAAGGATTTCACCTGTATACTCGCAATGACAAAACCTGGTGATGAAATCCAAGCAGCCATACCCACCAAAATATGGAGATGAAACCCATATCCAATTAGGGAGCACAGGTCCTACCAGTCCTCACCCATATTGATCATGGGAAGTGATACACCCTATGAAGAGGAATGTGTACTATTTTCCATGGCTAAGATGGTTCTTGGAGCCAGCCTTGGCCAAAAATAGGGTTCGTATCAGGAATCATGAGAACGAATGGGTGTAGATAAATTTAACCATCATTGGTCTCTATTAGTGGTTGGGGATGAAGTTCCAGCTCACTAATGTTCAAATATGACGTGGTACATGGTTTCTTTTATATTTTAAAAAAGTAAAAACAAAAGAGTACTCAATGATAACTTCACTAAATGTAAAATAACATTTCACTTTCATAAGTATTAAATAAATTATTAAATCTACAAAATGCATACCCTATATGGCAACCTAACTATTAGGTAGGTCGTAAGCAATAAAACCACACAAATGCATTCTTGCTTGATTCTTTCTATGTTTTTTTTTTTAACTTAAGAAAATTTAAATCTACTTTTCAAACAAACAAGGAAAATAAATAAAATCTAAATATAACTTTCTATAAATAGTAATAATGTTAAATAAGATCAAGATACTCATCTTGAAAGCCTAAGTTTGCTACTATTTTTGTCAATTTGAGTTGCAAGATCCCTATTTGGTGGCCATCCCTAGGTGGGATGATTGCCAATTTGGGGGCCATCCTGGGATGGGACGACTGTCATGGCCATCCCTAGGTGTTCCAATTATGAAATTAGGGGTTGTTTCATTCCATAACGATAAAAAAAATTGATGCCTATTCATATGTGATGATCTATCTATATTCAAACTTGTAGCTCCTTCCTTGCACGCTAAAATACATGGATCTACACACAAAGAATTCAAATTTATTTATAGCATATACATATTGAAATAAAATTTAAGGGATGCATGTAATATTGAATATAAAAAAGTTAAAAGCATAATAGAATGTGCAAAACTACTCAAAACGACACCAAAAATTAGTATAATGCATATATTGTACTCTAGAAATGATCTATGCTAAAATAGGGAAGAAATTAGATGTGAAACCCATGGCTGTCCTTGGGTGTTCCAATTGGGACTGTTAACCACCCTAGGGTGGGGTGGCCACAAAACCTAGTGGTTTTTACCTCCAATTCTTCTAGGATCTAGTTTAAACTATTCCTAGGGATGTTGTCGTAAAATTTGGTGATCTAATTCACTAAAATGGGTGGGTTTTGAAATGGATTTGCATATTTGGGATCACTTGAAAACCCCCTTCCATTTATGGAGATTTCAAAGGAAAACACATAGTGAAAATGGGAATGAATATTGATAGCACTTCATGGTGAAATATTGCAAAATACTCCCTTTGAAATTGGGTGGATTGGTTCCATTTTATATCTCAAGAAAGCACAAGGTTGAATGCGCAAGTTTGACCATGCGAGGCAAGTGCTACCATTTGTCAAAACCTTGCCATGAATAGAGTGGGAGAAACCTCCAATTTGGACCTCCAATTTGTAATTTGTGATAGATTATTTATCCTAAATCTATCATAAATCAATGGGTGGGATAAATGGTATAATTTGATTGCCATTTATCCCATCCTTGACTTTTTGGGGTTCTAGGGGCTTGGTTGTCCCACTCAGGAATGGCTGTTGGTGGTCATCCCATCTAGGGATGGCCATGGGTGGCCATACCTGGGTTGAAAAAACATGAACTGGTGGCCATCCTAGGATGGGATTGCCATGGTTGCATGGCCCAAAAATTCTTAAAAGTGGGGCAAAACTTTCCAAAAGTAGTAAGGACCACTATTTAACCCCTGACGGTTTCCCAAGGATGTCATATGGTGCTGATAAGAGTGAATCTTGGCAGTCTAATAGAATTGACATTATTTTAGTATCTACACGCACACAAACTCAACTACCCACTCACCCTTCAATTTTTTTTTTAGGGTGGACACCAAATAATTACTTATACCCCCGACCACAACCAACAAGGAATGGATCTTTTATGTATCCATAGGAGGGAGTAGGAATCATACCCAATTCAGCCACAACCAACACCATTTGTTACGTTACCCATCATGATCAACCAATTCATCCACTCAAGCAAATAAAATGCTTTATGGTAGCCAGTGTTATTTTAACAAGAGTTGAATAGACCCACAGTATGAATCACAAACCTCAACTAGTCATATAATTCCAATTTGGTTGCCCACTCACACTTAAAAGATCTTATGGTAGCTAGTGTGATTTAAACTGAAGTTGAATGGATCCATGATATATATTGTATACCTTGAAGGGCCACCTCACATGAAATTGGCTACCCAATCACCCTTTAAAATTTAAGTTTACACAAGTTTTTATGAGAGGTTTAAGTCCCCTCATACCAGGGTTTGAACATGGATCTCCAGGATGAAAATCCAAAGACTCACCACTACGATATCTCTCATGAGTCAATTTTAGATTTATAAAAACCCTCTATTATAATATTTAATTATATATTAATTGATGAAGTGTATTAAATTTTCCATAGAACAAGGTATTGTTGATGTCATTGTGTATATAAGATCAGGTATATGCTCTCGACAAGTCAGGGTTGGTTGGAAGAAAATGTAAGAGGTAAGTGATGATTCAGTTCATGATTACATGGAATGCTTACCACATATGCATATCATATAGATTTCATGGATGATTTGTTTAGTTTCTGTGAGCCTTATTTCAAAAATAATGTATGTATTAATTGGCATTGAAAATACCTAGGGCATGAGAGCATTTGGTAATGACAATACCTAGGCATGAAAGCCTTTTTTATAGTTGTATGCTTTACAAATTAAAAGGTTTTGTATGTTTAGTATTGAAATTTAAAAGAAAAGAGAAAAAAATATAGAAATGGTTATATAAATATAAAATAAAGTAAATTATAAACAAATACTAATAGATTGTCGTAGGAGGGAGTGTGAATATAGGTAAATTACTCTTTTAAGATCTATTTTTTTTCAATTTAAAGTGTGCATGTAGCAATTGAATATAAAATTTGAGTTGAGGCATACACCAATCATGGTTGGTTTTAATAATCTCCATCATTGTGGAAACAAATAATGTGAAAGTGATGCATGTAGGGAGTGGTGCATTCATTATATTCAGGGGATAGACTAGTATGTCAACTTTATCTTGAGCCACCAAAAGAAAAAAAGGGGGTTCTTTGGGTGTTTTGGGGAAGATGATTATTTTATGGATATTACTATTGCATGTTTTCTAGTAGAAGACATCTAAATTCCAATATCAAATAAAACCAGGTGTGTTTACCATATGTTGTCATATGTTGGCATTTAATGGAAAAGTTGTTTTGAAAATGGTGCTTAAATAGGATGGATTTAAGTTGAGCAATTCCTATGATTTTTGTTGAAGATTTTGTTGTTATTTTTGATGTTGTACATAAGTTTTGGAAGCATTAAACTCAAAATAAAATAGAATACCTTTGGGTGTATTCAATATATAAAATAATGAAACACTTTCTTATAAATTAAAAAAAACATAATATTCTGAAAAACATCTTGTAGTGTTGTTGACATTGATGAAAGATTATTTGGTGGATGTTTTCTTATTATACATGTATTGGTATATGAAATAGTGAATTGTTTATTGTAATGTTGGGGAAACTCTGGCCCAATAAAATATTAATATTATGAAGGAATCAGTATTTTATGTAAATGAACAAACATATGTTGTAGTGTGAAATTGTGATATATGCATATGTGTTTACCATGATTGATTATGCATTATTGTTTAGATAAAGCTTGCGTGCATGAGGTAAATGAGTAGGCATAATTATTAAGGAGTTGTATTCTGATCCCATGTTGAAAAATAAAACTCTTAGCTTCATAAGACCACCATGACAACCAAAAATGAAGGCTTGGAGATCTACTGTAGTCACTAGGAGTGTGGTATTGCTACAACTAAACTTTTGGAATCAAATCTAAAGGATTTGGATGTAATATCTTTAAAGGATCTTTAGAAAAGCCTCTAGTTGGAAGGAAAGGCTATGTGCTATTCTTAAAGCTATTGTAATATTCTATTAGATAAAATAAGAACTGTATGTGGCTTTTAAACTGCCAAAATATGTAGAGGATAGCTAATTGCAAACACATGTTAAATTCAACTATTATTGTTCTTTTATCAAAGAGAGAATAATATATTATTATGAACCCCATTTATTACCATTAGGTTATTTTAGCCAGGTTCGAGGAGAAAATATGTTCAGTATCCAAAAAATATATGTGTATGGAACCTCTTTGGAATTTAAATATCATTGAAACAAAGATAAATTGTTATTATTATCTTATTTGTGCTCAAAAAAAATTATGTGAGAAACCGTTTGTTTTCTTTAATTCACATATGTTGGAATTCATCTATCGAACGAGTAATTGGAGAGTAAATCTATTGAAGAACTCTATTTGATCCTTTGTGATATAAAATCAATAGATATTCTAGGCAATGGTACTTGGTCTTGATTACATTTCTTCAAGTCTTATTTAAGCTATTATATGTTCCATTTAATATGTGAGGTAGTGGAACTATGATTAGTTTATAAAGTAAAATAATAAATTGGAATAAAGTGTGTTGTATGAAACTTAGTTCTTCAACTCAAATTTTAACCATGAATATCAGTTGTAAGGGCTAATTTTATTATAAAAAAAAGAAACTTAGAGACCGGAAAAATAAATTTAAATCAAATGCTTTTAACTTAAATCTTGTTAGTAAATATGTTACAACCATCTGAGATTAGACATAGCACTTGTTGTTGAAAGGTTGAACTAGTTGTAGGTAATATTTCCATTATAGTCAATATAAAATGAATAAATGGGAGAGACTTTAACTAATACATTTGTACTGTAATTAGTGTTTTTGCTCTAGTCGACTTAGACTTGATTATGGGAATTTGACTGAGATTAGGGATTTAATCTAGAAATTAGTTCTCGATTGAGAATTTATATAATATAAAACTTATAAAGAAAAAAAAAACTTGAGGTGGTCCATTTTCCTGAATATTTCTTAACATAATTAGTTGATATTTGAAAAAATTTCAATGAGAACTTGAGTTGCGTAGATAATTTTTCTATCTCAATGTGAAACACAAACCAAAACTCAATATAGCAATTTATTGAAGACTTATGGAAAGCTGAAAACTTAGACTTTGATTAGAATATGAGAAGTTTGGTAAATAAAGTCATAATATTATATGTTTTAAATAGTTATTTTTGCTTGCTTTAATGATTAGATGTTAAACTCATTAAGAAAAGGTTTTACCTTAGCCTAGCAACATGCTAAATATAGAACTCTAGTACCAAGAGTTGAACCTATTATTCTTGCATTATATTAGGAAAAATATTAATCCATGTGAAACAATCCTAAAAATCTCAAATTAGTTTATCGAGAAGGGTAAATCATTATTATTGCCAATGAAAAAATATGGCTTAAAAATAACCAAATATGTTGAAGTGTGAGCATTCATACAACAGGTCTGAGAGCAATTGTAGACTGATGAAATTGGTTAGAAAAAGTTACTAGTTCAGATTTGATAACAAGGGGTGGTATGGAATGCCACCTTTAGATTTTTGCTTGATACTACTATGATAAATACCATGTTCATTTGAATTAGCTAGACTAGCCTTGATATTTAGTATGAGATAAATAATCATGAGTCACAATGAACATGTGTGATTAAGTCCAAGGTTAGGGTATTGACATGGATCTAGCTTACTCCAGGTAGGGGAAAATTAGCTAAACACTAGAATATGTACGCCGATCCCTCAAAAAATAAAAATAGAATAAGTTGAGTAGATAGGTCATTGAATTACAAATGCTAAGTTATGGGGAAAGAAAACATTCCCCTCTAGGTTTTATGATCCCTAGAGGATAACCCCTACTGTGGATTGACCCTCATGCTAGAAAATGAGGATGTTAAATAAAACAAGTTAACTCTACTAATGGTACCTTTACGAGATTTGGCCAATCTCGTTGACTTGGATGGTTGTTTGTAGTAGTCCTAAAACATAAAATGGTATAATAAACTTTACTAACTAAAGTTTATATTAATGTGTTATTGTGTGGAATTAATTTACTATGAACTTGAAAGCACTCTTGTGAACAAAAATGTGATTTGAAAACAAACAAAAAATATACCCTATGATAGCACTTGTAATTTTAGTGGTACAACCAAGTGAATAGACTTGGGTTGTTAAATATGGTATTAGAGTAGAAGATATCTTAAAGTTATAGGAATATGATTAAATTTTGTTGGACAAATTTGAGGTTAGAAAAAATATTGCTTCTTATCCTTACATGTCTTATGACATGTAAGTTACAAGGTGGAACTTCTATATATCCCATGGGAGGTGGGAAAGAGGAAGCCATCATAAGACAAAAACCAAAAGGACCATGAACAAGGAACATAGGAGAAGGTCCTCAAAGGAAAAAATAAGAAGCAAGTGAATGAACCTCCATTAAATAAGCTTGGTAGGAAGAAAGGAAACTTAGCACAGGTAGTGCAAGTGTTACAAACTCTTTTGGAGAAGCTAAAAGAGGAAATTACTCAACAAAGAACTCATATGGCCCAACAACAAGAGTTGATAGTCCAATAATGGAAAGTAATGGAGTATTATGACAATAAAATTGAAGCAATTATTGATTGGCCAACACCTACTAATGTGACAAAGGTGTGAAGTTTTATGGGGATTGCAAGACATTATAGGTGATTTGTAAAAGGATTTTAAATAATTACCCAACCCATTACAAACCTTCAAAGTAAAGCAAAAGCCTTCAAGTGGATAAAACATTGTGAAGAGGCTTTTCATGTTTTGAAAAAAATGTTGACAACCACACCAATTTTACAACCAAATGATCCTAATAAGGAGTTTACATTATGTATTGATGCCTCAATTGAAGTATTAGGAGGAATTTTGACCCAAGGTGATATGGTCATTGCCTATAAATCTAGGAAACATAAGAGGCATAAGATAAATTATATCAAGGTATCTATTCTACATGCACTTAAGATCTGAAGGCACTATTTTTTGGGAAAACAATTTGAATTGAAGATGGATCACCAAAGCCTAATATACATATTTACTCAACCCTTATTGAATGCTAAGCAAATATTCTAGATGAAATTTTTAGCTGAGTACGATTTTGGGATTGATTATATTAAGGGTAAGGAGAGGAGAGTATGTATCACCAAAGTCTCATATACATATTTGATGCTCTAAGTAGGAGAGGGTGTATCACTGCAATGAAAAAATGCTATTATGATCTATTAGATCAAATTAAAGTGTGGCAAGGAAAAGATGAATTTTTTCAGTCTTGTAATGTTCAGGTTGAGCAAGAACCTAGAAAGGATACAAATTTTGTATACAAAGATGATTTATTATTTTATAAATATAGGTTGGTAGTTCCATAAATAGGTGGGTTGAGGTAAAAATTCCTTAAGGAGGCTCACAATACTCCTTATGATGCACACCCGGGAGGGGCAAAAATGCGTAAAAATTTGAGAAAATATTATTATTGGCCAAGAATGAAAAAGGATATCACTAATTATGTGGCCAGATGTTTAGAGTGCTAAAGAGTGAAAGTAGAACATCTACATCCAACTGGAAAGTTATACCCATATGAGATACCTATGCAAAAATGGTAAGTGGTATCAATGGAATTTATAGTGGGATTGCCTAAAACAAGGTTCAGACATGATGCAATTTTGGTAGTTGTGGATAGTTTAACCAAGGTTGCACATTTTATACCAAGCAATGTGTAAGATGATGCACCTACAGTAGCAAGTAAGTTTCCAAGAAAAGTGGTAAGATTGCACGGGTTTTTAGAAGTTATAATCTTTGATAGAGATTATTGCATTACCTCTAAATTTTGGCAAGTGTTGCATGAAGAATTGGAAATCAAATTGAATATTAGTACTTCTTATCACCTTGAGATAGATGGTAAATTGAGATAGTGAATCAGGTACTAGAATATATGCTAATAATGCACTGCATGGATCAACATACAAAGTGGGAAGGCTATTTATACCTAGTGGAATTTGTATACAATAACAGTTATCATGCACCACTAGGTATGGTACATTTTTAAGCCCTTTATGGGAGATGATGCATAACTCCCTTATAATGGGATAATAAAAAGATTAGGTAGTGATCTGATTAAAAAATATGAAATAAATGGAAGATCAATTGAAAAGAATTTAGCAAAAGCTGAAATAGGTCACAGATCTCCAAAATATCTATTCAAAACCCAAAATATAATTGAGAAAATATTCTATGGGAGATAGGATATTATTAAGGGTGAAACCAACTAAAAGGTCCATAAAATTTTCTAAATTTGACTCCAGATATGTGGGTCCATTTGAAATTGTGGATAAAATAAGCCCTATTGCATACAAACTTGCTCTACTGCCAAGCCTATCCAAAATCCACAATGTATTCCATGTCTTACTAGTTACAAAATATATTTCTAATTCAACTCATGTTTTGGATGTTTCCAAATTGCAGATGATTTACCCACTCAAAATTGAAGTTCGACATGTTTGTATACTTGATTTTATAACCAATAATTTTGGGAAGAGAAGCATAGAGCAATGTTGGGTCCAATGGGACCACTAATCAAATAAAATTACCAAGTAGGAAGACATGGTAGATATGAAGTAGCAATTTTCTTACCTGTTTGAATAGACATAGACATTTTTTAAAACAAAAACATTTTGTATGATATTATGAAGTATGTATATATACATATGGGCATGATACTGTATACTATGTAGATTAGTTGGTATGCTTTGGAAATTGGGAAATTAAAATTTGAAAAAATTTTATAAACACAAAAAAAAAACCAAAAAAAAACCAAAGTAAATTACAAAAAAAAAAAAAATAAAAAAAAAAAAAAAAACAAAAAAAACAAGAGGGAAAAAAAAGATTAGGTATACGCTCTTGACAAGTCAAGGTTGGTTGGTGGAAAAGGTAAGAGGGAAGTGATGATTCGGCTCGTGAGTACGTGGAACGCTCACCACATATGCATATCATATAGATTTCATGGATGATTTGTTAAGTTTGTGTGAGCCTTGTTTCAAAAATATTGTATGTCTTAATTGGCAATGAAAATGCCTAGGGCATGGGAGCCTTTGGCAATGAAAATGCCTAGGCATGGGAGCCTTTTTATTGTTGTATGCTTTACAAATTAAAAGGGTTTGTGTGTTTAGTATTGGACTTTAAAAGAAAAGGAAAAATAGTTAGAAATAGTTATATAAATGTAAAAAAATAAAATAAAGTAAATTATAAATAAATACTAATAGATTGTCGTAGGAGGGAGTGTGCATATTGGTAAAATACTCTTTTTAGATCTATTATTTTTCAATTTAAAGTGTGCATGTAGCAATTGCATATAAAAGTTGAGTTGAGGCATGCACCAGTCATGATTGGTTTTAATAACCTCCACCACCATGGAAATAAAAAAGGTGGAAGTGATGCATGTAGGGAGTGGTGCATTCATTATATCGGGGGATAGATTGTTATGTCATCTTTATATTCAACCACCAAAAGAAAAAGGGGGTTCTTCGGGTGTTTTGGGGGAGACAATTATTTTCTGGATATTACTATTGCATGATTGCTGGTAGAAGACATCAAAATTCCAATATCAAATAAAACCAAGTGTGTTTACCATATGTTGTCATATGTTCACATTTGCTGGAAAAGTTATTTTTAAAATTGTGCTTAAATATGATGGATTTAAGTTGAGCAATTCCTACGAATGCCATTGAAAATTTTGTGGTTGTTTTTTATGTTGTACATATGTTTTGGAAGCATTAAACTCAAACTAAAATAGAATACCTTTGTGTGTCTTCAATAGATAAAATAGTGAGACACTTTCTTATAAATTAAAAGAAACTAAATGTTTTGAGAAACGTCTTGCAGTGTTGTAGGCATTGATGAAAGATTGTTTGGTGGATGTTTTCTTATTATACATGTATTGGTATATGAAATAGTGAATTGTGTATTGTAATGTTGGGGAGACTCTAGCCCAGGAAAACAATACTGTTATGAATGAATTGGTATTCTATGTAAAGGAACAAACATATGTTGTAGTATGAAATTATGATGTTTGTGTATGTGTTTGCCATGATTGATTATGCATTATTGTTTGGAGAAAGCCTGCATGCATGAGGTAGATGAGTAGGCATAATTATTAAGGAGTCGTAATCTGATCCCATGTTGACAAAGAAAACTCTGAGCTTCATAAGGCCACCATGGCAACCGAAAATGAAGGCTTGGAGGTCTACTATAGTGGCTAGGAGCGTGGTCTTGCTACAACCAAACTTTTAGAATCAGCTCTAAAGGATTTGGATGTAATCTCATTAAAGGAGCTTTAGAGAAGCCTTGAGTTGGGAGGCAGGCGTCTGTGCTATTATTAAAACTATTGTAATCTTCTATTAGTCAAAATAAGACTTGTATGTGGTTTCTAAACCGCCAAAAGATGCAGAGGATAGCCAATTGAAAACACTTATGTTAAATTCAAAGATTGTTGTTCTTTTGCCGAAGTGAGCATAACGTCTTATTATGAACCCATTTGATTACCATTAGGTAATTTTAGCCAGGTTTGGGGAGAAAAGATGTTCAGAACCCGAAATATGTATGTGTATGGAACCTCTTTGGAATTTAAAGATCATTGAAACAAAGATAAATTGTTATTATTATCTTATCTGTGTTCAATAGAATTTATGTGAGAAACCATTTTGTTGTCTTTAATTCACATATGCTGGAATTCATCTATCGAACGAGTAATTGGAGAGTAAATCTATTGAAGAACTCTATTTCATCCTCTGTGATAGAAAATCAATAGATATTCCAGGCAGTGGTGCTTGGTCTTGATTACATTTCTTCGAGCCTTATTTAAGCCATTACATGTTCCATTTAATATGTGAGGTAGTGGAACTATGATTAGTTCATAATGTAAATTAATAAATTGGAATAAAGTGTGTTGTATGAAACTTAGTTCTTCAACTCTAAGTTTGACCATGAATATCAGTGGCAAGGGGTAATTTTATTTAAAAAAAAGAAACTTAGATACTGGTAAAATAACTTTAAATCAAATGCTTTGAACTTAAATCTTGTTAGTAAATCTGTTATAACCATATGATATTAGATGTAGCACTTGTTGTTGAAAGGTTGAACTAGCTACCGGTAATATTTCCATGACATTCAATATCAAATGAATAAATGGGAGAGACTTTAACTAATACATTTGTACTATAATTATTGTTGTTGCTCTAGTCGACTTAGACTTGATTATGGGCATTTGACTGAGATTAGGGATTTTTACATTTTAATCTAGAACTTAGTTCTCGGTTGAGAATTTGTATAATATAAACCTTATAAAGGAAAATAAACTTGAGGTGGTCCATTGACCTGAATGTTTCTTAATAGAATTATTTGGTTTTTGAAAATATTGCAATGAGAACTTGGGTTGTGTAGATAAGTTTTCTAGTCTAATGTGAAACACAAACCAAAACTCAATATGCAATTTATTGAAGCCTTATGGAAAGCTGAAAACTTAGACGTTGACTAGAATGTGAGTAGTTTGGTAAAGAAACTCATAATATTATATGTTTTAAATAGTTGTTTTTGCTTGCTTTAATGATTAGATGTTGAACCCATTAAGAAAGGGGATTACCTTAGCTTAGCAACATGTTGAATGGGGAACTCTAGTATTGAGAGTTGAACCTATTATTCCTGCATTATATTAGGAAAAACATTAATCCATGTGAAATAATCCTAAAAACCTCAAATTAGTTTATCGAGAAGGGTAAACCATGGTTATTGCCAATGAAAAAGGATGGCTTAAAAACACCCAAATATGTTGAAGTGCGAGCAGGCACACAACAGGTCCGAGAGCAATTATAGATTTAAAAAATTGATTTAAAAAAATGTTTTTATCATATATGATAACAAGGGATGGTATGGGATGCCACCTTTAGATTGTTTCTCGATAGTACTATGATAAATCCCATGTTCATTTGACTTAGCTAGACTAGCCTCGATGTTTGGTATGGGATAAAAAATCATGAGTCATAATGAGCATGTGTGATTAAGTCCAAGGTCAAGGTATTGACATGGCTCTAACTGACTTCGAGTAGGGGACAATCAGCTAGACACTGGCATATGTACGTTGATCCCTCACAAAATAAAAATAGAATAAGTTGACCAGATAGGTCATGGATTCACAAATGCTAAGGGATGGAGAAAGAAAGCATCCCCATCTAGGTGTTATGGGCCCTAGAGGATAACCCCTACCATGGATCAACCCTCATGCCAGAACACAAGGATATTAAATGAGACAAGTCGACTCCACTAATGGCACCTTTATAGGATTTGGCCAATCTCGTCCACTTGGGTGGTTGTCTGCAGTAGTCCTGAACCCAAAAGTGGTACAATATGCCTGTACTAACTAAAGTTTATGTTAATGTATTATTGGGTGGAATTAATTTGCTATGAACTTGAAAGCACTCTTGTGAACAAAATTGTGGTTTGGAAAAAAAAAAATATATACCCTGTGATAGCGCTTGTAATTTTAGTGGTACAACCAAGTGAGTAGACTTGGGTTGTTATAAGATTGTAGTGTTGCTAGTGGATGTAGTTAACATTAGTTTTTGTAAGAATTCAACTACCACAACGATAGAATTTTTGGTGTCAAATTCCTTTATACTTTAAAAAAAAATATTGTGTTCTTATAGTTAGTACATCATAAGCCTATTATAAGATAATAATTGAATATATATATATATATATATATATATATATCATTATTGTAAGATAATCATCAAATATATATGATATGTGAGATTAATACAATGAAGAACGTAATGTTGTTCTTCCTATTTGACCCTAAGTTGATTTGAAAATACCACATTTGCATCTGGTCAGGTGTGGATGTAGAAAAACATCTCATAGATGTGGGAAAATAAAATTATGTAAATATTTAAAGTAGTATAGGTTTCATTAAAAGAAATCAACATATATTGATTCCAAGTAAATTATGGTGACCAATATTCTTGAAAATATTCTTATTGATACGTTGATATGGAAGGCCAACATTACAAATTCACATTAGAGGTCTTTTAATAGTTTTTGTAAATATTCTCAATGCATGGCATTTTTCCCCCTAAACCATGTGTCAGACATTTATACCTAATATTTGAACTAAAAAATATAATGAGGAAAAAATTAGTAAGAAAAGTAATGGGGTAATTTGAATTCAATCCCTACTTCCACTTGATTCAATTTTGAATCTCCAAAAAGCTAACCAATATCTATGAAACTTACATAATAATACCTCATTTTTAAAAACTATTTTATCATGTTTGATCATCTAATCTTTAATTATCACTTCAAATATAACATCTACTCCTTGGATTGGACTGATTATATATTTTATTTTCTTCTTATATCCAACTTGGGCATCCAATAGATCATTAAAGAATATCTATAATACCTTATATTCATTAATAAACTCTATGGATTTATATGATTTGTTCGATTATTTAGCATTTAGATTATTTACATTAGTTTTAATGATCCTTCTCTAATATAATCTTTATCTATCACCATATGACATGATCTAGATGTTTATAATAAGCAAACCTTTAACAATCAAAATATACTTCACATGGCTATTCAATATTAAAATTTTTATATTGTAGGTATATATTAATTTAAGGGCTGTTGAAAAAGAGTGTGTTAAGTTAAATGATCATTTTTTCTATATAATATTAGATTATGACCTACAATTATTAAAATAATATTGATTTCTTAATACTTCACATGCCTGAGGTTTGTATGGAAAATGATTTTTTAAGATTCTTAACACTTCTTAACTTCTTAACCAGTTAAGGTTTGTATGCCTGAGGATTCCTTAACTTTTAAGGAGGAGATTAAGGTTTGAAAATTTTTAAATGATACATGCATAATAGAAAGGTTATATTGATACCACTCTATGTTGATCATATAATACAATTTAGGCTCATTTTAATTGTAAATAATATTATATCATGACATACAATTATTAAAAAAATCATGATTTCTTAACACTTCACATGCCTGAGGTTTGTATGGAAAGTACATTTTTAATATTTTTAACAGTTCTTAACTTATTAACTAGTTGAGTTTTGTATGCCTGAGGATTCCTTAACTTTAAATGAGAAGACTAAGATTTGAAATTTTTCAAATGATACATGCATAATAGATAGTTTATTTTGATACCACTCTATTGATGATATAATACATATGGGGCTCATTTTAATTGTATATAAGCAATTGAAAAAATAAATAAATAACTTTACTTCAAATGGTGGGGATAAAGGAGTTTCATATCAATTTGTCATGACAAGAAGCATCTTGTTGAAGATAACATTCATTTTATCAACCATATAGTCTCTAGATACAAGGATTTAAGTGAGTGCAAGAGGAGATGATAATTCATTCAAAGAGATCATATCATGCAAAACCACCTATCATCAATGTATTCCATTAGATTTTCAACAACTGAGAGTTCTAATACTTGGCTATAATATACTTCATGGAAGTTTTCCTTTATGGATCATGAGCCTTACCCACTTTCAATTATTGGATTTATCCAATGTATTTTATTTTGGGTTAGTTATTTTAATTAATTAAAAAGTTATAGAGAAGAAAAGATGAATAAAATTTCTAAAGAGAAACATATAGAAATTAACTAATCCGTTGGAAAAAATACCAAGGAGATATTTTTTTCTAATAATGTGTTTTTCTTGACCTGTACATTCTAATGTCATAATAATAATTTCATATGATCTCAAAGTGCAGTGTCATATAAAGAATTGGATTACTTATTCAAAGGGCTTCAAGAAGAGTTGTTACATGACTATCTCTAAATTTATGTCATTGAAGAAAAATCTCTTCCAAAGTTGATATATTCATAGAAATGGAATGTTTAATGTGGTTGATATTCCCACTAAAATTATGTTTTATGTAGAGGCCCATGCCACACTTATCTATTATTGGTTGTGTACTTGGACTGCATGATCGATGGTACCCAAAAATTATCAATATTGTGCAAGATAAGTTCACATTGAGGGAGGGAGGAAATATTATTCTTTCCCAATGTTCAATGTGCCCAAGGTTTTTAATCTAGTATTTTATAAGCACTAAGCAACCAAATATCAACAATTTTAAGTTGCCAAGAGTAGTAAGGATCATTTGACTACCTTGTTTATCATATGCATAAGTGAAAGCCCATGCCACACACAATTTGAATGGTTTTTTTGTTCCTATTCATAAGATGATGTGAATTAGTAAGGATTAGTGGAACTAATTATTTATAATTGGTTGTGTATCCCTAGTCATAATTATTGTGAATAGTAGTGTGTTCCTATTTGAGGCAATGATGTTGGATAGAGTACATATCCATATCCAATTATATTGTATGACCTTAGATAGATAAGTTTATCCCTACCCTAGGTTATGTTTCTAGTGAGGTAATTTCCACTTAAGAAACATATAGAGATCATTCCCACTATTATGTTTTGTAAATAGTTGAGTGTGTCCATATACATACTCTAAGTGTACTTATGAATTATTGTGTGCTACCTAGTTCATCATATGGTTATTTGTACTCACGTCAGTATTCCTATCCATGTTTGGATCATAATGTAATAAGGGGGGAGTGTTGGAATTCATTACATATGATCACAATTAGTTGAGTGGTTAGAACCACTCATGTAAGAACTTTATGAGGAAATTTAGTTGATTGTGATTTCCACCAACTATGGAAAACATATTGTTAGTATGGTTTTTCTATATACAACAATGTAATTTATATTTAAACAAGCATTTGATCAATGAGAATCATCTAATTGCCATCGATAATAATTTTTTATTTTTGTAGAACAAATTCCCATAAGGAACAATTGATAAGAAATTCCTTGATCACCACAACTGGTATGTTAACAACCTTTGGATTTTGAGTAATGACACATGTCTAAATTTTAAAAATTAAATTCCAAATCTAAATATAAAAAATGTCAAGGTGTTAAAACTACCCCTCAGCTAACTTTTGCTTTTGAATAACATGTCAGTTAGGTTCATCATTATCGGTCATTATTGATAAAAATCCCTATATAAAGTTTTTTTCACCCTAAAAGGACCGAAATTTGAATTTGTGCAATACTAACAAGGAAATTTTAGTGATATTAAGATATCGTCGATTTCAAATATTTTTATTGGAACCTATGGTGGTATCATTATCATAGTTGAATATGGATTATGTAGCTACTTTGTTTGTCTATATTTATAGTTTTTAAACTAAAATGCATATAGAACTAAAGCATTTTGTATTTATTAATAGCAATTACACTCTAAATTGATAGTTACATAATCATAGACCTATAAAATAAATGAACATGTAAATAATTAGTCATACTTAGCTTACTACAAACATAATATTCTATGTTGATATTTGCATAACTATAAACACATGAAAAATAAGTGAATGAAGATTATAAATCCTTTAGAAGAGGAAAATACTCCTTACATGAACTTAATTAATCATTTAGAAGAGAAAACAATCCTTGCAGGTCTAAATTTGTATC
Source organism: Wollemia nobilis (assembly GCA_028583015.1). Classification (NCBI taxonomy): domain Eukaryota; kingdom Viridiplantae; phylum Streptophyta; class Pinopsida; order Araucariales; family Araucariaceae; genus Wollemia; species Wollemia nobilis. Next base: position 4,254,530 of record JAQPPZ010002200.1, read on the forward strand.
AGAGACAATATTACTAGTTGTAGCTCTAACCAAATAGGTAAAGAAGTAGAAAATATAAGAAAATAGAAACCATAGGGAGAGAAGCAAAAACCACCAGGATTAAATTATAAACAACATGATGCCTCTCTAATGCACACAAATTGGAAGTTGCATGTTAAAATCTATCTTCCTCTTCTTTCCTTTAATTTTTCTTTAATTTCGAAGAATCAATCCTCACATTCCTATACAAGAATATGCTTACTAGAATCATCAAGGTCAACTAAACCCTTCACTACCATATATAAGAGAAGGCTACAAATCCTTCTTTATATTGTTTTTCTAATACCCATACTTCATAGAAATACAAGCATTGTAATAATACCTAAAAAAAACAATGTGCTAATATTGGACATAATTACTCCAAAATGATAAAAGTGATAAAAATTAATAATTCGAACATAACATCAAGTGGCATTAGCTCAACTAATTAGATTCCTTAATATTTAAAGAGGATTTCAAGGTTAAAATCATGCCCAAAAATACATGGATTATATCCTAGCTTTATTGTAATACCATGTGGTGATGATGTAATAAAGGTGGGGCTCATTTCAATCCCATATAACCAATTGAAAAAAAAAAATTGACACTACATCAAATGAAATTATATCAATTGGTTAGATTCCTCAACTTTGAAGGAGGAGACCAAGGTTCAAATCTTGCCAAATGATACATCCATAATTGCCGAGATTTTTGTAATACCACCATGTGGTCATGATGTAATATGTGTAGATGCTATTTCAATCCCATATAACTTATTCAAAAAAGTAATTTAGACATAAGATTTATAATTGTGTGCAATAAGGCCAATAAAATTATTTTAGTCAACAATCATTATGACTGATATGAATTGATTATAGTAGATCTCTAGATGAATACCCATACTCACTATATGTGATACACATATCAAATAGATATTCAAACATTGTATTGGATTCTCTTGTTGTGGTATATAGAACATATATATAACTCAACTCCAAAATTAATCTATAATACTAGCACAAAGAATTCCAAGGCTTATTATTATCATAAAACAACCCAAAAAGTACATTTTCACTCATCTTTGTGCTTCAAGTATTAATAAGGAGAGGGATTTATATAGGGAATATCTATATTTTATTTTTCAATCAATCTTCTAAAATATCTAGTTGATCGAGTATCCTACACATGAATATGATACACACCCATGCTAAAGGATTTGATCATATGTATAAGGATATCTTGGAATACATGCCCAAGTTCTCTAAAACTCCCTTGAAAACCTTTTAAAGTTGAGTAAAAGCTAGTCCAAATTGTGTCAAAAAGCAAAGGAGGCTTTTGACTTGATAGAGTGAGGTAGTTGAGACCCCTTTTATAGAATACAAAAAACATATCAATAATTTTTTACATCATAATACTCAACTCTAAACAATAGTAAGTTATATTTACATACACTTTCAAGACAAATGCATTCACTAGGACTATTATGCATTGATAAGGGAACTATAGGAAGGGAAGCTGATTAGACCATATTATGTTAACAATAGACTATTTATCTCTCAAGATACTCTCTAAAAATAAAACTAGTAGGTTTTATTTATTTTTTAATAACTCTATTTCTTCTTTCATCCTTTTTTTAGTTGCTTTTATTTTTGTTTTTAGACTTGCTTTTCTATATTTTCCATAAAATAAATATTAAAATATTCCAACAATACCATACAAATTATAAATCATTATCGTATATTCAAATTATATAAAACCATTATCTAGAACCCATGTCTTGTAAACAATATATAACAAGAAACTATATATTTAATTTATATAAATATATGCATTAATTTCAATTTCTAGATATATTATTATCAACATATAGATTTAAATTTAACATAGGCAGTTCTCACCAAGTTTTCCATTCAAAGCATCCCTGTCTACTTTCTCTCTATTTTTAAAGCTCCTACAAGTGTCTACACTAAAATTGAACAAATCCAGAAGAGGTTCCTATGGACTGGTTTTGAATCTAAGCAACGCTTTCACTTGGTGTCCTGGGATAGGGTTTGCAAACCAAGGGAGTTTGGAGGTATTGGGATAAGGAGAATACAACATTTAAACATGGCCCTCCTGGCCAAACAAGCTTGGCGTCTTCTGACAAATGCAAATGCGGAATGGATTACTATAATCAGAAGAAAGTATTTGCAAGAAACTGAATTCTTAAGTTATTCCTTTCCTCCCAGGGGATCAATTTTTTGGAAATCAATCCTTCAAACTAAAAAATTGCTAAGCAAATGGCTACGTTGGAAACTGGGAAATGGAAGAAACATTGATTTTTGGGACCACAAATGGTTAAAGGACTATCCCCTCTCTGCAGACCCCATCCTTTCAACCCTTAGAGCTTGGACAATTGAAGTTTTTGGTACCAAAGTTGCAGATTTTATTACTTTGTCAAACAATAGAAGGGTTTGGAAGCCAATAATGAACAATGATCTACCAGGGGCATCAATAATATTGGAGAATGAATTAAGACAGTATTTACTCCCTTCTGGAATTCTTGAGGACCAGCTTATCTGGGAAGCTTCATACAATGGGGATTTTTCTGTCAAGACTACTTATCTGATGCTTATTGATAATGATGAACCTACTTTCCCTCACTTGGAAGTTTGGCCCAAAAGCATTGTTTCGAAGATTGGGTTTTTTGCATGGCTGGCCATCCAAAATAAGATCCTCACCATGGATAACTTAATAAAAAGAGGTGTGATTGTTGTTAATAGGTGTTATCTTTGTATGTCTGAGTGGGAGTCTATTGATCATTTGTTTCTGTATTGTAATTTTTTTGTCTCAATCTTGTTAGGTCTGTTACAAGTGTTTCATATTTATTGGGTCCATTCTCAGTCCATTTTTGACTTATTTTTCCAGTGGCCTTCTCCATTTTTTAATAGGCGTCTTAGGTATATGTGGAAGATCTGCCTTCATCACTACTTGTGGCAGATATGGTTGGAAAGGAATCGTCGGGCCTTCTTGGATAAGGTTTCTCAGTCATCCTCTGTCCTATCAAAAATTTTAGTATATGCTAATGAGAATGCTTGTTTAGTGCCTGCAACATCTAGACCTCCTAATCCTTTTGAAGCTTCATTAGGCCAGTCATTAAACTTACCTCTCACTGATGGCCTAAATCATCCTCAAGTCTGTCCTAGAACCATGATCACATGGACCCCACCCCCCTAGGGTGGATTAAGTTAAATTTTGATGGGGCATCTAGGGGCAACCCGTGTGAAGTCAGGGCTGGTGGCTTACTTACGGACCACAAGGGTGAGGTGCTTGTAGCTTTTGTTGAACATCTTGGAGCTCAAACTAACAATGTCGCTGAAGCGAGGGCAGTTTGGAGGAGCCTCAAGGTGGCAGAGAATTATCCAAGGAAACTGTTGGTGGAAGGTGATTCTCTTATTATTATAAATCTTCTAAAGAACACTAAGAGAGCTCCTTGGAGATTTGATGACTACATCCACGAAGCAAGGGCTCTAATTCATGATCGACTCGAGGCCATAATTTTGCATACCTTTTGGGAAGCAAACATGGCACTGATAGGCTGGCAAATGAAGGCATTGTAGCAGCAAATTTGATCACGTGGACTAAAAATATTCCTCATGCAGTCTCAATGGTGATAGATAATGAAAAATTTTGATTGGAAGGCTCAAAGTGGATCAATGACAAAAAATGGGGGCATTTTTAAAAAATATTTTCTTGAACCTTATAATGGCTTTTGTCATATTTGTTTTTTTTGTTCATGTGACTAGTGTTTTTTGCAGCTGGTGGGGCACTGATATAGGTTTTTTATCTACAAATTCATGCATGGAAAAAATCCGCTTTGTCCTCAAGTATTTCCCAAGGTGTGTTTGGATTCGATGTCGCAAAAATGCCCTACCAAGAAATAACAAAGTGTTGGAGATCCCTGACAATGAGGTACCAGACCCCACCATAATAGTCTTGGAGAAGATGACAATTTCATCAGCCTCCAATAGTGTCAACCAGTTGAAGAGTCTGTTTGGCCTCATCAGTGTAGCTGTTGATTTGTGTGATTCTCTAAATCTTTAGTTTTATAGCCAGTAGTTCCAGGGGCACAAGGAGTCGAAGGCAAAATCTAAAGATGATGGCAAGGAGGATGATAAGAAGTTAGATGAGGACTACAAGGAAGACCGCTTGGCCTCTTGGCCGTCCATTCTATGGGATGTTTTTTTGACCATATTCTATTATTTTTATATGGGCACAAGCTACTCTGCTTGGTGCTTGCATGATTAGTTTTTGTCTTTGTTAGTTCTATTTTGTGTCTTTCTTTTCTCGATGGCCATAATATTAGGCTTCCATAGTTTAGTTTGGCTGTATTCTCGTTGGAAGAGTAGGTCTTGGCCCTTTTTGTTGTCAGTTTAAACTTTTAGGACTTGGCCTTTGTCCAGTTGGTCAGTGGACCCTATTTTGTAAAATGGTTTTGGGTCAACCATTTAAAACCCGGTGTTAATTATAATATTCTCTTACTTACCAAAAAAAAATTTAACATATGTTTGTATCATGACTCAAATGTATTTATATGACTATTAAATCCTAATCAAGTCATGATGGCAAACTGTCAAAATAAAATTTAATGATATAATCACTTTAGATGAAACCACATGTGACTTTCAATGTCCAAAAATGACTACCAATTACTAACCTAGAATGTGATACACATATTTGTAGTTGAAAAAATCATTTCTTTTATGTGTACCATAAATATTTAATATAAATATAAATGTCATATAAATATAACTGTCTTTCTTCTTTCTATTTTTGACACGCTCTACAACACATATCTTCTTTATGTTATTTGTTTTTGCTAACTTTGTTGTTGTAGAAACAAGATATTGTTTGAAAAAATTGATAGGAACAAGTCCAACTGTATTTATTTTCTATTAGATTTTAGTTTTTGTGAAGGTCACTTGTTCACTTATTTTGGACATGCAAAAGTGTAATTATAACAAGGCTTTCCTTTGAATTGATGTTCTTCCCCAACTATATTTATTTCCTATTAGATTTTAATTTTTTTGTAAAGGTCACTTGTTCACTTTTTTTGGACATGTAAAAGTGTAATTATAACAAGGCTTTCCTTTGGATTGATGTTATTCCTTATAAGCCTCCTCTACAAAGTTACTTTTCCTTAGAATGGTCATGTAAAATTTTCATTTTTTTAGTGATGGATCAATAATATTATTTGAATCATCTAACAATTTAAATAAAAATTAATAGAATTTTATAACTAAATTTTGGATAATAAAAGTAATATATAAAAAAATATTTTTTAATTTTTAATTTTTTAATTTTTTTAAATTAAAAGAGTTTTATAATTTATATTATATGGATAGAATATTGCACTAATCATATAACCATTTTGATTTTGATTTTCTATTTCTTTACATTTATAATAAGGTAAGAAAGAACATATAATAAAACCTCTAGTAATCAAGAATATTTATACATGTTGAGAGGAAGTTCTTAATCAATTGGATGATAAGATCATTTTAAACCCATATAAATTTTGAAGTATCTAAAACAACATATAATTTGAGATAAATGTTTAAAAAAGAAAAATTTGTTACGATTTAAATATTTTATAAACTAAATCAAATAGTATTAGCTCAATTAAATGTGCATGAATGGAATAGTTTCAATATTAATAATTTATTTGAAATAATAAAAATAAATAATTTTATTTGTCAATAATAAATTAAGTTTTCAGAAGAAATGCCATCAACTGCTCTTGTTTGGGTCTGTTTATTTGGTCTCTCGATACAATACTAGCATCCAAAAATATTCATTACAATTAAAAATTATTTAGGATTTTACATGATGACTTTTGATAGCACCCAACACTTAAAGCATATGATTTATGCAATGATTTGTGTTTTGATTGATTTTGACAAACCACTTCCAGATAAGATTACTTTACAACATGAGGAAAAAATATGAGAGCAAGTAGTAGATTATAAAAATATTCCATTTAGATACAAAATGTGTCATGAATATGACCATCTAGCCAAGGATTGTCCACATAATGTACCTAACAAAGAGAAAGAGTATGGGGACTTGATAGGGTTTCAAATCCCTAAACCAAAACACAAAGAAGAAAATAGCAACAAAAGAGAAAATAGTAATTTCACCTAACACCTTTGAAATTCTCTCCACAAATGAGCAAGCAGATGATGAGGATGACCAAATGAAAACACATTTTGATGAAGAGAGAGAATAGGAAGGATTGCATGATGATAAATCACTAAAAGAGTTTGCCTTGATGCTGTTAAATAACAGTAAAGAAAAAGAAGTACAACGTAGAAAATCAACCCAAGTGCAAAACAAAAGGACATATTCAAACTACAAACAAAATGGATCCTCAAAAAGACCATACAAATTCTGATAGCACTGTCGCGGCTAGGATAAGGATGCCATAATCCTAGTTTATAGTCAATATTTTTAAGGTAATGTTGGAAGCTTTGGCTACTTTGCTAAGAAATTTCTGAATTTTTTGGTAATTTGTTAAGCTTTGGTTTATTTTTAGTATTTTCATTTTTTGTTTGATTTTTCATTACCTCCTTTGACTTATTTTTTGTTGTATTTGTTTTTATTGATTTTGTTTGTGATGTTTTTGATTCATTTTGTTGTTTCTATTTTTGTTTTGTTTTGTTGTTTTGTGGTTTTTCTGTGTTTGTGTTCTGTGGTGTATTTGTTTCTTTTTGTTGTATTTGTTTTGGTAGTGTTTTTTTATGTTGTGTTTGTGGTTTTTTCTTTGTGTTTCATGTTTTGGTATTTTTTTTTGTAATTTTTTTTTATTTGTATTTTTTTAATTGTGTTTTGCAATGTTGTTTGTGTGGTTTGTGTTTTTTTCTTGTGCGGGTGTTTGGTTGTGCTTTTTCTTGTCGACACACTCAAGGAGTATGTTTCTTTTTTTTTTGTTATAAATTTTTGTGTGTTTGTGTGTTCTTGTTTTGTGTTGTTTCAGGCATGCTCCTTGTGTGTGTCAAAGGTGGTAGGCCAGGTGAGAACCTTTGGTATTTTTGGTGGAAGAGATACTTTTGGGATGTTTTCCAAAAAATAAAAAATAAGTTTTCATAATATTATAGATAAACTCCAAAAATAACAAATAAAAAAATTAAAGTTATATACAAGACTCTAATTAAAATTGATTTTTTCAATTTTCAATGAAACCTAAATTTGAATGTTGTTGAACCAAACATATATACATGACTGCTATGTGCATGGTTGAAATAATTTCAATCCCATATAATTTATTGAAAAAAAAAAATATTTGTCCATAGTAAATTAAGTTCTGAATCTTGTCTAACCAAACATATATGCATGGCTTCTATGTGCATGGTTTGAATAATTTCAATCCCATATAATTTATTGAAAAAAAATTATTTGTTCATAATAAATTAATTTTTTATAATATTATGGATGAATTCCAATAGTAACACAAAAAAATTATATATAAGATTATGGTTAAAGGTAAACAAATTATACAAAACTTTAATTTTAATTTTTTAATTTAATAATTCAGGGCATAGAGTGGGTGTTGCTACTATAAACCTTGGGTTAGATGAAGTCATGTGGACCCAATGTTTCAGGTATTGAATAAAGACAACCACGTGGCAAACTCTTGATCACTATCATGTAGCTTATCTTTCAGGTATCAACTAACCTGCAAATACTTGATCACTATCATGTAGCTTATAAACTGTAATTTAAACCTTAAATCTATTAAAAAACCAAAACCCTAACCACTATATTATCTTACATTATTATTATTGATAACTAACAATCATGTTTTCAGTGTGTTAGATTACCTTCGTTGATGTTAGTCTCTTAAAATTGACCAGAGCAGTGTTTACAATTGACCTCTAACATTCAGGACAATACTAATTTATCATATATGAAGTTTTCTTGCTTTTCAAGAAAAATTATCAGATAGCCATCCCATAAAAGCTAAGAAAATTTGTTTTGTAATAGGTGTTCGTCAGTAAGCTACGAACTCTTTACCTTTACTTATAATTCTTATTCTGGATGTGAAAATAGACCCAAGCACATTCACTTTCATGGAAATTTAGCTTTATGTAGGATATGCTTGGTACTGCTAACATTGATTCCCAGCAAGTCATGGCGTCGAATATGGTTGAATATTCTCATGTTAGAGTTTCAGTTTGATTGAAATTCTATGTCGGTCTTTATTTTCCATGCAGTACGCTGATATGACCAGCACTTTGAAAAATCAAAGATGTGACTTAAACTATGGGTCTTTTCCATGTCTTTCATTAAGCATCCATCCAAAACCAGGTATTAAAGTGAACGGAAGCATCCATCCAGAACCAGGTATTACGGTGAACGGAATCTTTTTATTAGAGTGTGTGATTGATAACAAAACGGTTAAAATTCATCCCATACAAGATTCATTACACATAAGAGGAACTTGTAGATTTCTATATGAGGACAAAAGCTAAGGCAAAAAGTTTAGATATAGTTGAACTCGTAGATTTGTATCCATACAATGCGTGGTATCTTATCACGTTTGAGTAAGATTTAAGGAGGTAGGGGTATTTCTCCCCCCACTCCACATGAGCATGTCTGGAAAAAAACAAAAAAAACAAAATTTTTTTGAGTGTCTTGTCCAGAAAAAACACAACCAAATACGAAAAAAAACAACATAACAAAACACACATAAAAAAACAAAACACACAGAAAAACCACAAACACAGCATAATAATGTTTGTAGCTTGGCTATTTTGTTATGTTCATTTATTTTTAGTGTTTTTTTTGGTTTGATTTTTTAATAGCTCCTTTGGCTTAGTTTTTGTTTTATGGTGTATTTGGATTTGTTTTTATTTTGGTTCTGTTTTTTTTTTTGAAAAAATTGAAAAAAACTTGTATTAAAAAATTGATCAGTTACAATTGGGATAAGATACATCCTAGCCGAAAACAATGAAAGCACATGATTACAAGAGAAGAGGAAGATGTGCACTAAATCCAAATCTTTTGAATCAATATCAAGCTAGCTGAGAGAGCTGATAGGTCAGTTACAACAACTTATCGCGAAAACACATAGCAAACACCAACTGCACCTCTGTCCGCAAAAAAGCTACAAGTCGTGAAATCGCGACACAAGACTCCTCTGACCGCAAAAAAAGTCAACCTATCGGGAAATCGCGACATGTCGCGAAATTGCGACAAAAATTCAACCTTGGCCGCGACATAGCAATACGTCGTGATATCGCGACAAAAATCCAGCAGCAGCCACAACGACGCAACACATCGCGAAATCGTGACAACAAACCTCCAGTGGCCGCAACGGCGTAACATGTTGCGAAATCGTGACAACTTTCCTCCCTTGGCCACGACGTCGCAACTATTTTGGTTCTATTTTGTTATGTTATTTTGGTGGTTTTTTTGTGTTTAGTGTTCTATGAATTTTTGGTTGTGGTGTAATTGCCTCTCCTTAACAATGTTAAGAAAAAAAAATTATTGATATGGAAAAATGCTTGTATCCTAGTTGTTTTTTATATAAATATAAAGGTTATTTAAAAATAAAAAATGTAAATAAAATAATATTAAAATTTTAGAAATAAAAATAATAAATTTCTCAGTATTGCTTATATATAAAAAATAAAATTTCCTTTCATTTTATTTGATGAATTATGCTCGTTTATGTACCATATACAAGTGAAAATAGATTATATGTAATGTACTCTTCTATCAAACCAAAAAACACTTCTATATTTATATCTATATATATATAAAATGAAGTGAGATGATAACAATTAAAATTTTATATAATAAAAAATATTATATAAAAACTAGTGATTGTAAATCAAATAAAGTAAGTGAGCGGTACAATTAAACTTAAATTAAATATATAATTTTGTATTGTGTAAATATATAATATATGTTAAATATTAATTCTAACTAAAAGATCACATTCCAGGGGCCTTTGTCATGGCATGGATTTAACCCATTTTATACAGGATGGGTCTTTTCTATTAACATAGAATTAATACTATTTTCAATCTTGTTAAAGTTAGATTTTTATGACATGGATGTAAGAGGCTTCATATGAGATTTATGGTTCTCATTAACATTTTTATATGAAAATTACATTTTTATTAACATTTTATTGAGAGAATTTTTATGATATATTTTTAGTATATTATTAATATTAGGGTTGTTGTGTCATTCAACAACCCTATTAAAGCCAAAACAATATCATTTGTGCTCTTAAATTCTCTCATTAAAATGTTAATAAAAATGTAATTTTCATATAAATAATATATGAATTTAATTATATGTATAATATATCATTATGGTTCTCATTAACATTTTTATATGAAAATTACAAATGATATTTTCTCACATTTGTACATCAAAGCCTATTATAAGATAATAATTATATGATCATTGTAAGATAATCATCAAAGATATAGGATATGTGGGATTAATACAATTAAATAACAAAATATTGTTCTTTTTATCTAGCCCTCAAGTTGAAATGAAACTACCACACTTGCATCTAGTTGGGTGTGGAAAGGTAATTTTTTTTTTTTAAATCTTGAAATTAATATAGAGTTTAGTTTTAAAAAATCAACATATATTCCTACCAAAAAAAATTCAACATTTATTGGTTTCAAGTAAATTATGGTGACCAATATTCATATTGATAAGTTGATATGGAAATACAAAATGCCTAATGCACACTAGAGGCTTTTTAATAGTATTTTGTAAAAAATATTATTCTATGGTTTTAAATTCAAGGCATCTCTCCCCTTAAACCATAGGCCACACCTTTATCCCTATTTTTTAATTGAAAAATATAATGCGGAAAAAATAGGAAGAAAATATATGGATTAATTTAAATTTCATTCCCAATCAAGTGGTTTTAACTCAACTGGTTATATTCCTTCATATTTAAAGAGGAGACCAAGGTTCAAATCCTGCAAAGTGCTACATGGATAATATCTAAGCTTTGGTGTAATGCCACTATGTGGTGATGATATAATATGGGTGGATCCCATTTCAATCCCATATAACCAATCAAAAAAAAAATTGAATTCAATCCCTACTTCCACTCTGTTAGAGAACATATTACATTATTGGGTACATATCAATGTACCACCTTTGGTACATTACTAGAGTAGGAGTTTACTTTAGATTAAATTTAAGTAATTACTTCAGCATGTAATAAATGCATAAGTTTTAGAATGAGCAATGATGTAAATGTGCATGTAGTCCACATGTACATGTGTCATAAGATAGAGTCAAAGGTAGATTAAGGCCCAAGGAACCTATATTCAAATATAAAGGCCTTATAGTGAGTGAAATGAGTAAGAGGAGATAATATAGAGAATGCATAGCATAGGTTAGTAGTGTGATGCAATGCAGTTCCTTTAGAAATAGTTTATGGAGTTTTCATGTCCTCCATTATATTGCATTGTAATATTTTTTAAGCTTTCATTAATGACATATTTTTGAGTTACTGTAGAAGTTTATATCTTTAATTTCTTGCATATTATAGTGCCATTATCATATAAATATCATAGCTTACTTATCATGCATCTTGTGGCTACATTTTCTATATTATATACTTATCAAAAGCTAACTGTGATATCAGAGCACACAATAGATTGATAGGAAATAGGGACTTATAAGGTATACTACATCAAACATAGATTATTGGAATTTAGAAATATTAAACTATTGGATATTAAGTGGTATAAAAACAAGTACATTATTTACTTAAAAAATTTGAAATTATTTACGTACACATGTATCATACTCATACTAAAGGGACAATAGAAATCCAACCATAGAGAACTTAAAATTGATAAGTGCATAGTTCATTAGCAAAGATAAGGAGTTTATTATTTTTATTTACAAAACATTACAAAATCAACTAAGAAAGTGAACTATTACCAAGATTAGAGTATATTCTAATCACTAGGGAGACATAAAGATCCTACAAAACCTAAGTCTTAGAAATGTCTTATCAAAGTAGTTCACAGACTCTAAACGAAGGAGTCATAAGGTAGTCTACTACAAAGGATCTACCAAAAGTGTTCTTAAAGTACTAAAGAGCTAAATGAATCCTATCATATACTACAATGGAAAATAACAAGAGGAACATTTCATCGCAATGCACACTACAAGAACACTTGAGATCAAAATCCATCTAATATATCATATCAAAGATGTAAAATAACTTCAAACTCAAACAAATTCATAAGTCAAAATGAAAAGGATATTTGGTATACTGATTCTGGTGCAATTCATCACATGACTAACAATTATAGGTTAAAATTTGTAGATGAAAAATTCTCACATACATAGATATGGGTGTGTAATACCTAGAAAATTATTTCCAAATTTTCTACTACATAATGTAATATATGTCCTCGGATTATTATCCAATCTTATTTCAGTAGCAAATATAGTAGAGAGCAAAATGATCATTGACTTAAGACACATAAATAGAGTTAAGATGTGTCACATAATAAATAAAAATGAGATTGAAGCCACTTGATCAATCCATAGAAATATATGCTCTAGATTCTATCGAAAATTCACAAGATATTGTTGTATTTCAAAATAATACTAATGCATTTCCTAAAGAACATATTGATGAGAATGAAGAACCTATATATCATAAAAGCAGAAGAAGAAATAGAAGGTTCAAAATTAAAATAATGAGAGGACGACAAAACTATGCACTATTTAGAAGTCTACAAACTATATAAGAAGAAGAACAACAAAAAAAAGATACTCATCTAGTTTCAAAAAAATACGACAATGAAGGAAGCAAGAGAGAAGAGTTCAAATTCCAAAACCAAGATGAAGATCCATATTGAAGAGTAAAGTCTTCAATACCCAAATAATTTAATACAAGGTGGTCTTAGACAATATATTATATTATTGGATAAATATCAATGTATCACCTTTGGTATATTACTAGAGTAGGAGTTTACTTTAGAGTAAGGTTAAGTAGTTACTTTATCATGTAATAAATGCACAAGTGTTAGAATGTGCAATAATGTAAATGTGCATGTAGTCCACATGTACATGTGTCATAGGATATAGTCATAGGTAGAGTAAGGGTCGAGGAACCTATCTTCCTATATAAAGGCCTTAAGTGAGTGAAATGAGTGAGAAGAGATAATATAAAGAGTTCATAATATAGATCAATTGTGTGATACAATATTCCTTTAAAACAATTTATGGAGTGGTCATGTCCTCCATTATACTACATTGTACTATTTTTATTAGTTTTTATTAATGGCATATTTTTGAGTTATTGTAGAAGATTATCTCCTTATTTTCCCCCATATTATAGTACCATTATCATATAGATATCATAGCTTTCTTATATTGCATCTTGTTTTTGCATTTATATATCATATAATCATCAAAAGCTAACACACTTGATACAATTTTGAATCTCCAAAAACCTGATCAATATCTATGAAACATATATTTTTTTATTTATGGAAAACACCTCAATTGGGATGCCACTTTTAGGTAAGTACCAAGGAGGTAGGGGTATCTATTCTACCAAAATTACCTAGGGCTCGCACCTGGCCTGCCCCCTTTGGCACACTCAAAGAGCATACCTAAAATAAAAACAAAAACAAAAAAACACAAACAAAGTCAAGAAAAAAAAATTATAACAAAAATTATAAAAACAACAAAAGACAACAAAAAGAAAAAAACAAACATAAAATACATAAAAACAACAAAAAATACAAAAAAGAACAAACAAGAAAAAAACACAAAAAAACATAAAAACAGCACAAAAACACAACAAAAAAGCACAAAATACAAAAACACAAAAAATATAAAATACAACACAAAAACAATACAAAACAACACACACACACCTAAAAACTAAAAAGAAGGAAAAAATAGAATACAACTCTAGACTTTCTAGGCCAAAAGGTTGTTTAGGCAAGATTCAACAAAGGAAAAATAAGAATGATTACTCTGGGAAAGGGAACTAAAATACCCTAATTGAACCAAAGAGAAGCAAAATCAAAGAAAAAAGAAATTGGGTACCTCTAGTACTAGAGCCATCTAGAGAAAGGATAGAAAGAAGAGCTTCTCTTATTTGTAAATCCCACCATCTAGGAGGGTGGTCGTAGTAAGTAATATCACCTTTGTACAATATCTAATTAGCTAAAGCATATTTGACCACATTATTATATTCAACTTTCAAAAGGCCCATTTGTATTAATTGAATATTCTCAAAAATTATTTCTATTCTCTAATCAACCTTATGATTCTTAGAAGGAGTCTTCAACAGATTAATCATGACTTAAGAGTCAAATTCAAATGCAACTTTTTTTCATTTTACTTAAGTAGCCTCTTGAATACCACTAAGGATACCATACCGCTCAATACGGTTATTGAAAAGGATACCCAAATTCTTAGCATAAATGAAAATTAGGGAATCATCTGAAAGTCTATCAATTTCTCCTACACTATCTTTTCTAGGGTTCCCCCTAGAGGCTCTATCGATATTAAATTTTCCAAAATCATTAGGAGGAAGTTGTCGATTCCTTGTTCTATCCATATTTTGATTACTCACATTCCCTTTAAGTTGGTTGCCCTTAAAAGTGTTAATCTTCAATATTTTCGTCACTTGATCCCATATTTGGTGGGAGTTCTAGGGGTGTTTAAGGAGTTTTTTTACTGATTCAACTAAGTTGGAAATGGTATTTTTCCAGATATAGTAAATTTACTTCCTTTCTTTTTTGAAAATTTAGTTTTTTTTTCTTCTAGATATTCCAAGGTAGAATGGTAGAACCCATCCAAACTAGCTACCAAATAAAATGATCAACACACTCCTGATTAGGCCAATTCTTCTAACATTGTTAAAAAGTAAAAAATTGTACCATTGTAAGCCAATTAAGATGCGTATTCTCTTCCATAGCTCAAAATATAAGGTACAGTCAATAAAATTATGGTTGAGAAAATCTAAATTACCTCAAAACATTGACAAGGAAGTCCCAATTCACTCTATCATAAGCTTTAGATAACTCTAAACGAATGAACATAGATGGATTTTTTTGCATTTCCATAGAATGGATAGCTTCCTGAGCAAGAACTATCACATCCATTATTCGATGCCCTTCCACATAACCCCCTTGTTCAAGGGAAATATATTATGTAAAAGAGGCTTCATCCTTTCTACCATGATATTTGTAATGATTTTAAGAAGAACATTACATAAATCTATACGTATAAAAGCTAATATATAATATTCTTCTTGAGATTTTGGGACAAAATATATATAAGTTTTATTAATAAACTTCAAAAATAATTTGGCTTTCCCAGATTTTTCCACCACCTTAGATAAATTAGAATGAAGGATATCCCAAAACTCTTGATAGAACTCAATGCAAAAGCCATAAGGACCTAGGGTTTTTTATTTTGGTATTTTAAAAACCACCTGGTGAAGTTCATTGATAGTAATTGGAGTATTCAAAACAAAGTTATCCTTAGAAGTGATAAGAGTAGGCATAGATTGAAGAATATTCTATTGAGAAGCTGAGTCAAGAGGTGCAACAATAGATAGATTGGAAAAGTAATTGACAACAATAGATTTCATGCCATCCCAAGTGTAGACAACATCTCCAAAATTAGATTTTAGGGAAGAAATAAAGTTGTGAGATCTTCAAACTAGAATATATTTGTGGAAGAAATCTATATATTGATCTCCTTCTTTGAACCACTAGATCCTAGATTTGTGCTTCCATAAGAGTTATCTTTTTTCCCATTCCTGTAACTGAGTTGTGAGTCTAATTTCATTTGTATTTTTACTCTCTATGAGGCCATCTAAATGGACTTTCTTATTCAAATTTTCAAGTTGAGAAAAAAAATCATGTTTTGTTTTCAAACATCTTCAAAATCCTAGCTCCAAATCTTTATTTTTGGATTTAATGTATTGCAACCTTTTGGTAAAATAAAACATCTTAGTCACATACCTTGGTTTACCTTCCTTCCACCATTTTTGCACTTGTGGTCTGAGGGAACTATCTCTAAGCCACATTAACTAAAATAAGAAATGTGAGAAACTCACATTGGTTTTCCAAATTTCCACCATAACTGACCAATGATTTGAACTAGCATTGTTAAGAGTCTTCACCTTAGGAATATGACCATGGATT
The DNA here is from genome assembly GCA_028583015.1 of Wollemia nobilis. Taxonomy (NCBI): domain Eukaryota; kingdom Viridiplantae; phylum Streptophyta; class Pinopsida; order Araucariales; family Araucariaceae; genus Wollemia; species Wollemia nobilis. The sequence continues at coordinate 4,270,765 of JAQPPZ010002200.1, forward strand.
AAGAAATTTTTAGAGAACAAGAACATATATAATATCTCCATGGTACAAACTAATCCTTGCCTTCTATTAGACCAAGTCATAAGTCCATTATCTAGTTGTATGTCCACAGGATGACAGTTTACAATATATTCACTCATGAGGTTAGTGTGTTTGTCCAAATTTCTATTTACCCCTATTTTCTCATTTAGAGAGATGATGGTATTGAAATATCCTTTGATAAAGATACAAGATTCAAGAAAATGAGAGATAATTTAATTTATATCCTTCCACTATCTTCTCTTTTCCTCTAAAGTAGTCAAAGCATAAACAATTATGCAAACCATAATTTGGTTAGAATTCCTACTTTGAATAGATATAGCCAAAAGACCCAAATTACCAACCATATGGTGAATAACTAACTATTTTTGGTCTAAAAGGTAATCTATACCACTAGAAGTCCCATAGGAACTAAGGGAAATTTTTTCTAGCTGGCCAGATTTTACTAGCAATTGAAATCATTTCCTCTATTGACATCTTCGTTTCCTGAAGGAAAAAAGATGGTGGATGGTTTTTCTGAATCATTATTCTAATTTTATTTTGTTTAGAAAGACTCACTTTGGGTTTTCTAATAATCCAAGTGATGATATTCATTAATACCAAGGCTAAATAAATTAGTAAGAGCATTAATTGTACCTTCTTCTACAAGATTTTCACCTTCTTTTTCCATATGATGTTGATTGGTCTTGTGACCTACCTTTTGATTGGAATCCATATTTAGTTTATTTTCCTATTTCTTGACTTACCCCAATTGAATATGGGATGACTTCTAACCTCAAAGAATGCATGTACAAAGCCAAAGTGTTACTAGAAGGTTTAATAGATTCTATATTAGGACTTATATTATTTGAAGTCTTAAAATTAAAAAAACTATTTTTCTTGTGTGATGAGGGTCGTTGTTCATTCATCATTTAATCATTATGTGTGTCAATCCAGGGCGATGTCCAAAGGCTGTATACGATAGAAGGTGTCACAGTTGCAGGTTCAATTCATTTAAGAACAGGGTTTTATTGGTGGATCAGTTAGCATTTTGGGGGTTTTGTTGTGACCTTTAACTCCTAAAAAATGAAATGAACTCCTATTTACTTTTGCAGAAACAGAATTACAGGAAATGAAATGACAGAATCTGAAATTGCAAAAAATGAAATATTGCTAAATTGAAATTGTCAGAAAGGCAAATTGCAGAATTGAAATCACACATAGTTGCAGAAAAATAAACTAACTACAATTCTCTGAGCATGTTCTAAATCTAGAAATTCAAACTAACATCTATTGCAAAACTGGAAATGTCACAAATCTAGAAATTGCAGTAAAATGACAAAAAACTGGAAATTGCTGCAAATCTGGAAAATGACAGAAAACTTGAAGTTGCTGCAAATCTGAACAAAAATGTTGAAATTGCATGGAATGATGGAAAAATGCTGTCAAGACTAAAATCTGAATTTAAAGCTGCTAAAGAAATGAAACTGGCAGAATTCTGCTAACCTGCTGCAACAAGGAATTAGCAATGTATTCTGTCAGAAGATGCCTTCCTCTGGTCCTGCAAGTGGCCCTTGCTTCCAGAACTAGATGAAGGTGAAGAGTTATGCTAAGAAAACCTAAATACTAATAATCAACTCAACATGCCAATTGAGAACTAAAAATTGCACCTTTTTATTCAATCTGGAAATGCATTATAGTAATGCAGGAAAAACCTGTAGATTACTATTCTGCTACAAAAACAACTGCACTCTCTATTTCTCTATGTCTCCTATATGACTATATGCCTATATTCTATATGCTCAACCATGTTGGGAGCTCTCTTATTTATAATATTATGTTGATATACTTGATTACTGATTTGCAGGGATTTACAACTATTTGCACAATTGTTTCCTAGAATGCATGAGCTTGCTTTGTCAAACTTGATCTATTCAACCTTATTAAGCTGCATTCATTGAGGAAATCAGTTAACATGAGCTGGGACAACTTTCTGGTCAATTGTCAATACTTTCCTCTATCGATCTGTCACTTTTTGACCATCTTTTGTTGTTCCTGCGCTATTCCCTATTCCTGCGCTATTATTCCTGCACTGCTTCGAAATAACAGGAAGTGACATTTAGTTATTATTTCATGCTCCAAACGCGTAGGGAAGAAGTATTTGACCACCTAGAATGTTTTCCTTTATCTTGTACATCCTTTTTGCATTGGTGGCACGTGCTGGAGTGACTGTTTCCAAGCCCTACTGTAAATGTACAACTGGCTGGAACTGTCACAGTCATAGTCTATTTTCCTACATAGTCAGCTACAGGGGACAAGGTCTTTGGTGCCTTTTGCAATTGAATTAGTTCAAACAGAGGAATATTACTATTAAGCACCAAACATTCAACAATTACTACTGATTTTGAATCACTACTGATAAATTAGCTAAAAAATAGGTGAAACTACAGAAAGAAACAGTAAAACAGAATATATGCACTTATCATTTCAGAATATGCAAATATCAGTACATAATGCATTTTACCCAAAATTAGCATAGAAACATAATAAAAAGGGTGATTCAAATAATTAGAATGTATCCAAAAAGTGTTCATAGATGAGGCAATTCCTGGCCTCATCATTTTCCTCCCAACTTATGGTAATGCATGTCCTCATGCATTTTGTGCAGCTACTGAGGCACATAGGTCCAGATCCAGACATCTTTCATGAAATTTTAACAATGCACCACCAATTTTGTAGAATCCACTGACTATTTTTATAGACTGAAACCATTGTTGGAAGTGCTCATCAGGTTGTGGATCATTATCAAAGAAATAGGGGATAGGAGTGATGACTATGGGCATTCTGTATCTTAGCCCTATCCAATGTTCTTTGATTTCTGAAATAATGTGTATAATACCTTCTGCCCTTCTCCTTGACCAAAACAGGTTAGTGGGAGAAATTGGCTCCCATTTATGTAGGGAGATAGACAATTCACCCCATCTGTTCTTACATGCTACCACAACATCATCAAAGAAATCTGCACAAAAATTTTGAAATTGAGTTATACCTTTTTGCAGATTTCCTAGATAAAGTTGTCTCATTCTAGGATCCCTCATGAAGGAATAGTGATTGCTGGTACAGTCCCTATGATTGAGAGGAGCAGGCCTGACAAGTAAAACTACCTATGATTCTAAGTCCTTAGCTATCTTCTTCTCTGAGTCCCAATAAATATGATTTTGTAAGGTGGACATAAAGGCCCTCAGTTGTAAATCTCCTGTATACAGGTGAGGCAGAAACATACTCTCTATTGGCAAAAAGAAGTTATGTAAGAATAACTCACATATTAAGTTCTGCTACTCTGCTGGACTCTGCACAAAGGCTTCCACAAATTCTGCAGGAGTGGTCAACTGGTGAGGGAGCTTAGAAACCAGTCTCATAATCTGCCAACGTAGGTACCTCTCCTTGAGTAGGAGGCTGTAGAACCTAGGTGGTCTTCTACACTGTATTGCATACTCTGCAATTTGACATACATCTTTTACCTGTGTTTTCAACCTGTTGACTTCTGTTTCTTTCTCTGCTAGTTTGGTTGTGGCAGAGTTCAAAGTTGCAATTTTCCCCTCTAATTGATGACACTGAGTCATCCAATAGGCTAGGTCTTCATTGTACCTAGTCAAGGGCACTGTGTTTGGGGGCCTCAAAATTGGTTGCATCTGTGCCACTATGTTGACCTGTACACCAACTTCCATAGTTGATGTTGCTATTGGCAAATCTGTCTGTGTCCCTTATTCTTCTATAACTATAGTGATTGGAATTTCATGAGGAAGCATTTATGCTAGAGGAGAGAGTGTGGACACTTGTTCCGGAGCTGCAACTGTTTGGTCCTGCATAGGAAATGTTTGAATGTTCTGCTGAGGGGAACTGTCATTCTTCATCAAAATTTTAGATGGATTTTCTTGCAAAAGCATATCATCAGATGTTTCTACTCCTGCTGCATCTGCAATAGGTGATTCCTATGCCTGTGCTATGTCATATTCTGATTGTCCAACCAAATCTAGGAGAATTTGAGCCCATTCATCAGGTACTATTTTTGTCAACCCTGTAGACTGATTTTCCAACTGCAACAATTTGTTTTGCAATTCTTGAACTTGCTGTTGCAGCAAAAAAATTTGTTGATATTTTTCTTTCATGGCCTCTTCAGCATGATCAATCCATTTGGTCTGGGTTTTAATAACACTCCTTGCAGCATGCAACTGAGTGTGGATGTCAACTTCCTCCTCAGATTCAGACCCAGAATGTGTCTCAGACTCAGAATGCATCTCAGACTCAGTATATTTTTCAAATTTGGAATATTTGTCAGACGTAGAATACATGGGAGTATGCTCCTCAATCCTAGCTGGTTCAACATTGAAGTCTAAATGCTCCTCAGACTCAGAATCAGTATAATCAACCAATGGACGGATAGGGCTTATTACAGTTTCTTCTATTGTTAGGTCAAATTCCATTGGTTGTATTTATGTTTCCTATGAACTTTTTGTCCTAATTTCTTCTTCTGACAAATTGATTGGGTCTGCAATATGTACTGGTGTATCTGACAAGGTTTTTGTTTTCTGAAGTCTTGCAGACCTTCTCAACCCTATAGGTTTTGGATGTTCCTGAGCAGATGCAGCTTCTGCTTGTTCTAGAGCAACTACAGATTGTTCTGTTGGGTCAGGAATAGACATGGGTTCTGTTGTTGATTCTAGAGTAGATGCCTGCTCACTAGAACCCCCAGTTTCTCTGTTGGGCTGTACATTGTCTGCAAATGTCACCCTTCTTCTTTTTATCCAGGATTCAGATGTTGATGCATGTTGTCTCCTAATTTTGGAAGATGGGGGACTGTCAGGTGAAGGGGAATTTCTATGTTCAGAGGGTTCTGGCTGAGGATTTTCTTCTGCATCTTCCTTTGTTTCCTCTCCCTCTGGTGCTGAGTTTGCATCATTAATTTCTACCCAGGGAGAGAAAAAATGTTCAAAGTTCCTAGGGTTTCCCCTAAAATGGTATTTACAAATGAGTTTAATTAGCCCATGATGTTTAGGGCTTCCCTTCCATGCTTGGTACTTTAGGGCCATGGCTTTAAGTTCCTAGTAAAAATACAGAGGAATGTTGACCCTACATTCTGGTCTAGCTGCTCCATGGCACAAATGGTTGAGGATTCGGAGGTGTGGGCCAGACACAATAGGAAACTGGTCATCACAGGTAATGTACCGCATTACCCACATTGTGACATCATCCCAAGGAGACTACAAACTGGACCTCTTTACCCCTTTACATACATTTTTATTCATCAAAAATTTGATTTGCCTATCCCCTTCTTTCGTAAATTGATTCACTAGGTCTAGTAAAGTATTTTTGCCGATTTTAACAATTTGCAAACCTTGAAGGGGAAATTCAGTAATCTAACTAAGTATTTTGGGGGTTACCTGGATAAACATCCCAGCAATATGTACTCTATCATTTCGGAAGGTGCGTGCGAATTCTGCCACTAGGCCCTCAGAATAACCGTCGAATTTGCGTAGAAACGGCAAAAATCCTCCATTGGTAAAAATTTGCAGGGACGCAACATCTATTTCTAGGTAGATGATGTTCTCAGGTTCTGCTCTAACCTTCTTTCCACCCATGGTATCTTCTGCTACTTTCTATGTGTCGGTGGCTGTAAATTTTTACGACCTGCGTCTGTGTTCTCTATTTTTAGGGCTTTTTAATCTTCAGCATCGAAACTGCTTTCAAACATGCAGAATGTCGTGGCAGTGTTTACGACATCGTCAACCCCTAATTTTTGCTTGATTTTGTTATGGTTGTCAACTTTCACGTGCTGCACGGAATCCAAAACTTGAACTTTCCATTTTCCACCAAATAAATCACCGTAGGACACGTGTCATAAATTTTTACATGAAACCCATTCCTGCCCTTAATGACTTATTCCTGCGCTTAGTGATTTAAACAGTTCATTCCTGCGCTTTGGGAATAAAATAGTCCATTCCTGCGCTTTGGGAATAAAACAGTTTATTCCTGCGCTTTCTGTTTGCTGATTTCGGTGTAGTTTTCACTTTTGCATTCTAGAGCAGAATTAGGCAGAGGCATTTGTAAAACACTTTCTACTTTTGATTCCCCTTTTTACATGCTTTATACTAATCAAGGATATATACACTTATATACTAATGATTTACTCTATTCAAAAAATGAAAAGACACATACCTGTTAAAACCATTTTATCTACATTTCAGGATGCTCCTGCTAAAATTTCCAGCAAATCAATCTTTGAACTAAGGCAGGTGCAATCTGAAAATAGATGAAACAATGGTCATGGAACAATGAGGGTGAAACCAACTAGGTAAACATGTCGAAACCCCGATTTTCATGTAAACCCAACTCAGGAGCGCCTCAAAGAGGTTTTCACTTTTTGAGTTTTTATTTATTATTTTTTTTCTCTCTTTTTTTTTTTTTTTATAATTTGTATCATTCTGTTGAATTCGAGATGGAAGAAGAGCTTTCTTCCCAAATGTGTACATCCAAACTTCCCAATTGCTTGAGAAATTCCTCCTTATTTTGTGGTTTATGGTACATACGAAGACGATGTCCATTTACCACCAATTTGCATTGTGAGTCATCGATAGGTGTAAGGCGAACAACTCCATTGTCAAACACTTCCTCAATTTGGTACGGCCCAAGCCATCTGGTCTGCAACTTTCCAGGGAAGTCCTTGTATTGTGAATCAAACAACAAGGCCCAGTCACCTTGCTAAAATCTTCGTTGCTGAATGTGACTATCATGCCACATCTTTCTTTGTGCTTGGATCATCTCCGTCTGATGTAGGGCATCCATGCGTAGTTCATCCAATGCATCAAGTTGCAGAATGCGATCTTCTTGTGCCTACGACAGATCAATACCTACTTCCAGAGCAGTTCGAAGAGTTAGTAATTCAAACTCAATAGGCAAAAGCGATTTTTTTCCATAGACCAATTCATAGGGCGTAAATCCAGTGGTAGATTTCCAAGTGGTATTATAAGCCCAAATAGCTTCTGGTAATTTGTCCAGCCAATTTCTTTTATGGACTGCTACTGTTTTGGTCAGAATTCATTCTAATTCCCTATTGGTCACTTCAACTTGGCCATTGGCTTGTGGATGATAAGGTGAGGATTTTCTGTGTTTGACTTGATAGAGTTGAGTGAAGGCTTCAACAACTTTTGAAGTAAATTGGGGTCCTTGATCAGTTGTGATGGATTGTGGGGCTCCAAAACGTAGAAAAATCTGTGAATACAGAAAATCAGCAACTTTTTCTTCTCTAGCATGCTTAAAGGCACGAGCTTCTACCCATTTGGTAACATAATCAGTACATACCAAGATATGCACTTTGCCTTGGGAAGAGGGATTAATGGGTCCTACGAAATCTAAACCCCATCTTTCAAATGGTTTTGTTCCTATTTGAGGTTGTAATGGCATTTCATTAGTAAAGGTAGGTTTTCCCATTCTCTGGCAAGCATCACAATGTCTAATGTACTTCTTTACATCTTTATGCAAAGATGGCCAATAATATCCGGTTCCCAAGATTTTGCGAATAGTACTTTTGACTGAATAATGCCCTCCTGATGGTTCATCATGGCATGCCCGTAGGATATCATATATTTCATCCTAGTGGATACACCTACGTAAAACATGATCAGGATTGCATTTAAACAGTAAGCCCTCTATCCATTGAAAAGAAGAACTTTGCTTAATTAACTGTTTCTTTTGTTTGGGGGTAAAGTGAAGAGGAATCTTCCTTGTAGCCAAGTAATTAGCTATGTCTGCAAACCATGGAGATTGTATAGAAATAGCAAACAACTTTTCATCTGGAAAGGTATCTTCTACAACTTCCCCTGTATCTGCATTTGGTATTCTTGACAAGAAATCTGCAACTACATTAGATTTCCTAGGCTTGTTTACTATGGTAACATCAAATTCCTGTAATAGAATCAACCAACGAATAATTCTTGCACTAACCAATGGTTTATTCATCAAGTATTTGATTGCAGTATGATCTGTATGGATGAATACTTGGTACCCTGTGATGTAGTGTCAGAATTTGTTAATAGCATAGATTACAGCCAAGAATTCTTTTTCGGTAGTAGTGTAGTTTTTCTCAGCTCCTGTCAAGTTTTTATTGATATAGTAAATAGCATAATGCTCCCCATTGTCAATCTGTCCTAACACAGCTCCTATAGCGGTATTGGAAGCATCAGTTTGAATATGAAAAGGTAACTCCCAATTAGGACCTCTTAATACAGGTGGAGTGGTTAACTTTTCCTTCAAGTCTTCAAAAGAAGTTTGACATTCGGAAGACCAAACAAATTTAGAATCCTTCATGAGTAAAGCAAACATAGGATTTGCTATAGTGCTGAAGTTAGCAATGAATCTACGATAAAAACCAATGTGCCCTAAGAAACTGCGTACATCAGTTTGAGTTTGTGGAGGAGGGAGATTTTTGATGACTTCAACCTTCTTAGGATCAACTTTGATTCCAAAAGAAGAGATATGATGTCCAAGGACAATTCCTTCCTCCATCATTAAGAAGCATTTCTCAAGATTCAGAGAGAGGTGGTATGTTTCACAGTGAATCAACACTTTTTCAAGTTGTTCTAATGCATATTCAAAACTATTTCCAAACACCGTGAAATCATCCATATAAATTTCAACACTTTCATTGGTTAAATAAAAAAAAATTGCTAAAAAAACTCTCTGAAATGTTGCTGGAGCATTACATAAACCAAAGGGTAAAACCCTGTAAGCAAAAGTTCCCCAAGGACATGTAAAGGTAGTCTTTTCTTGGTCTTCTGGGGCAACTTGTATCTGGTTATATCCGCTGAAACCATCAAGGAAACAGAAAAATTTCTTTCCAGCAAGGGTATCCAATACTTGGTCTATGAATGGTAATGGGAAATGATCCTTATGTGTGGCCTTATTCAACTCCCTATAATCCACACATACTCTCATTTTACCATTTTTCTTTGGAACAATGACCAGTGGTGAAACCCATTTACTGTCAGAAATTGGATAAATGAATCCAACATCTAAGAGTTTTTCAATTTCCTCTTTCACAATTTCCTTTAGAGCAGGGTTCAAACGTCTCTGAGGTTGCCTTACTGGTTTTACGTTTTCTGTGTATATCCTATGTGTACATACCTCAGGATGAATTCCAGTCATGTCTTTATAATTCCATGCAAAATCTTGAACATGTTTTTGTAAGACTGCAAACAACTTGGCTTCCTGGTCCTCAGTTAGCCAGCTATTAATGTTCAAAAATTTACCTGGCTGGATTTCAATTTGTTTGATCCCTGGATAGATAGAACTAGCTGCTTCATAGTTACTGATTAATGCATTTAATGGACAATGGTGTGGTTGTAGAGTATGAAATACTCTAGAATCTATCTCAAAAATGATACCTGATGGAATCAGAGGACATTTGAAGGTGTTAAGGAGATGATGATGCCATCCATGTGGTAGAATGAATGATCTTTCCTGATTAGGCATGGATGATAGAAGTTCAGAATTTTGTTCCTCCTCTTGCCACAACAACCGATGAACAAGAGTTTGATCATCAGTTAGTCCTTTCGATTGTAATGTTTCAATTAGGACAGTTTCACTCTCAAATATTTCTCTCCCAGGTGTTGTGATTTCCTCAATATGTTCTTTTACTACAACTGTAGCCAAAGTAGCAATGGTTTCCTATTCTTCATCAGATTCAGGATACCAAATTTGTCCAAAAAATTTAGTTGAAGGTTGAGCTGGTGGATACAAATAAATTTTCTTTAGGTCAACACCATTAGAAATGGTCATTTCTCCTGACCTGCAGTCTATAAAAGCAGCTACAGTAGCCAACCAAGGTCATCCTAGAATGATAGGGTATCCATTGACTGATTTCCTAGGCTGCAACACTAAGAAGTCTACAGGATATTCCCAAGATGAGACTTCAATGGCTACATCTTCTAGGATACCTTCAGGTTTAGCAACTGACCTATCTGCCATTTCCAAAACTGTGGTAGTAGGACTGAGATTCTTGAGCTACAATTTTTGCATTGTGTCCTTAGTCATAACATTAATTGCAGCTCCAAGATCAATTAGCACATTAGGAATTTGCATTAATCCAATAGTAATTGTAACTATTGGACTACCGAGGTCACTATATTTAGGAGGAACTAGTTTCCCAGACAATAAATCAGCTAATTTTCCTTCTACCTGAACAGTTTTAGGAAAGGCCTTCTTTTTACCAGGTTTCTTGATACATAACTCCTGAATAGTTTTTTTGAGTGAAGGCACATCCCTTATTGCCTGCAACAAAGGGAGAGAAATTGACATCTTTTTAAGTTCTGTCACTAATTCTGATTCAGAGGCAGTATCAATATGATCAAACCTTTCAGGGTATGGTAATGCTACTGGAGAAGATTCCTGCATTTTTTTTGTTACTTCATCTTTTTGTTTTTGTTGCATTGTCTCCTGATTTGGAGGTTCTTGTTTCTCACTTATTTCTTCAATGGTGGGTGGAACAGGTTCAGGTAAAACCTTCCCTGAATGCAGCTGGATGTTACTACAGTCAAGTACATGAACTGCAATAGAATCTTCAGACTCAACCTCATAAACAGGGGTTGTTTGTCTGGTATTATTTGGGTTAGTCACAGGCTGAGCTGGGAGTGGAGGTTGTTTCATTGGTTGCATTTGTTGATGTTGTGTTCTTCCCTAAAAATTTGGATTAGGAGTTGGCAGCAAGTTTTGAGTTTGCCCTTGATACCTTTGCTGTCCTTGATATGGTGGATATTGTTGTCCCCATATTTGTCCTTGTTGTGTCCACTGTGGATGAGTTGCATTCCACGGTGGATTCATCCATCCAGAATGTGACCAATCTGGAGAAGCTATCCAAGGTTGGTTCCAAGGTTGTGTAGGGACTTCTGCATGTCCCCATGGCATGTTCATATTCCAAGGAGATTGTCCCTAGTTTGGAAACCGAGGAGCATTGGGATATTGTGTATAGCCACCACCGGATCTCTGCCCAATAGCATTAAGTTCTTCTGTTTGGGTGCCTAAGATAGATTTTAGATGAGGCAACAAAGGACATCTATCTGTTGAATGTTCCTTGGAACAAATTCCACAAATAGAAGTTTTGTTAAAAGGACAATCCTGCAGGGCATGCTTATTCCTGCATCTTGGGCAATAAATTGCCAAAGGTGGTGTAGAATTGGATTTTGTGTTTCTCTCACCTAATGCAGAATTGAGTTGAACAAGGATATCAGTTTTTAAATTAGCCATTTCCTCCATTAACTCCTTTATGTCATTATTGCTAGAATTCCTTTTCTTTCTCCGTTGGTGAGTGCGGGAATAGTTTCTACATAACTCCACAATATCTTCAAGGTCAAGTTGATCTATGTCTCCTTTTCCCATTAAATCTAACACTTCCCTAGATTCATCCTGCAATCCTCTTAAGAAGATAGGCTTTAAGAAATCAGGTTCTACAGGACCACATCTCTTTTGGACAAAGGCAAAGCGATCAAGGTAATCCTCTAAACTTTCATCTTCTTCTTGCTTGATCCGAAACAACTCATCTTTTCTGTTTCGTACTCTACAATAATCCTGATATTTATGTAAGAATGCAGTCTCCATGTCATCCCAACTACGGATTGAATTAGGTTCAAGATTACTCATAAACCATCGGAGAGCAGCATCCTTAAGTGTAGAAGGAAACAATTTCAATTTTTGATTATCATTTATGTAGTCATAAGTCTGACATAACACTTTGAATTCAAACAAAAATTGATCAAGATCTTCTGAAACAGTTCCCCTAAAAATTGGCAATATGGATGGAGAAATAGTTTTCATGGGAGCATCTAAAGCTGGATCCAACCGTATGGGATATTCAAAAGTCTTAGGAGGATCATCAGCATACCCACCTAGTGGTGGTAGTGGTGCTGCCATAGTTGTTTTCTTTCTTGAGTTTGATGTGGATGGTTCAGACTTAAGGGAACGTTTAGCAGAAAGTGCTACAAAAAGTTCTTGCTCTAATCTGTCCAAAGCTTCAGTTGGTGAAGAAGGTATTTCTTGCTCTGGCAATTCTTCATCTGATCATGAAGAACGCCTTGGTGGTTCAGAACTAGTCCTGATAAACCTCCCTCTTTCGTCTCTTGGCCTATGCATTCATGCCTATTCACTAAATAAACTGAAATGCAATAATTCAAAAATTGCAACACAATTCTTGACCTGTTTCACTTTTCCTAACAACACCGATTGTTCCCCGACAACGGTGCCAAAAATGATGAGGGTCGTTGTTCATTCATCATTTAATCATTATGTGTGTCAATCCAGGGCGGTGTCCAGAGGCTGTATACGATAGAAGGTGTCATAGTTGTAGGTTCAATTCATTTAAGAACAGGGTTTTATTGGTGGATCAGTTAGCATTTTGGGGGTTTTGTTGTGACCTTTAACTCCTAAAAAATGAAATGAACTCCTATTTACTTTTGTAGAAATAGAATTACAAGAAATGAAATGACAGAATCTGAAATTGCAAAAAATGAAATATTGCTAAATTGAAATTGTCAGAAAGGCAAATTGCAGAATTGAAATCACACACAGTTGTAGAAAAATAAACTAACTACAATTCTCCTAAGCATGTTCTAAATCTAGAAATTCAAACTAACATCTATTGCAAAACTGGAAATGTCACAAATCTAGAAATTGCAATAAAATGACAGAAAACTGGAAATTGCTGCAAATCTGGAAAATGACAGAAAACTTGAAGTTGCTGCAAATCTGAACAAAAATGTTGAAATTGCATGGAATGATGGAAAAATGTTGTCAAGACTGAAATCTGAATTTAAAGCTGCTAAAGAAATGAAACTGGCAGAATTCTGCTAACCTGCTGCAACAAGGAATTAGCAATGTATTCTGTCAGAAGATGCCTTCCTCTGGTCCTGCAAGTGGCCCTTGCTTCTAGAACCAGATGAAGGTGAAGAGTTATGCTAAGAAAACCTAAATACTAATAATCAACTCAACATGCCAATTGAGAACTAAAAACTGCACCTTTTTATTCAATCTAGAAATGCATTACAGTAATGCAGGAAAAACCTGTAGATTACTGTTCTGCTACAAAAACAACTGCACTCTCTATTTCTCTATGTCTCCTATATGACTATATGCCTATATTCTATATGCTCAACCATGTTGGGAGCTCTCTTATTTATAATATTATGCTGATATACTTGATTACTGATTTGTAGGGATTTACAACTGTTTCCTAGAATGCATGAGCTTGCTTTGTCAAACTTGATCTATTCAACCTTATTAAGCTGCATTCATTGAGGAAATCAGTTAACATGAGCTGGGACAACTTTTTGGTCAATTTTCAATACTTTCCTCTACCGATCTGTCGCTTTTTGACCATCTTCTGTTGTTCCTGCGCTATTCCCTATTCCTGCGCTATTATTCCTGCACTGCTCCGGAATAACAGGAAGTGACATTTAGTTATTATTTCATGCTCCAAACGCATAGGGAAGAAGTATTTGACCACCTAGAATGTTTTCCTTTATCTTGTACATCCTTTTTGCATTGGTGGCACATGCTGGAGTGACTGTTTCCAAGCCCTGCTGTAAATGTACAACTGGCTGGAACTGTCACAGTCACAGTCTATTTTCCTGCATAGTCAGCTATAGGGGACAAGGTCTTTGGCACCTTTTGCAATTGAATTAGTTCAAACAGAGGAATATTACTATTAAGCACCAAACATTCAACAATTACTACTGATTCTGAATCACTACTGATAAATTAGCTGAAAAATAGGTGAAACTGCAGAAAGAAACAGTAAAACAAAATATATGCACTTATCATTTTAGAATATGCAAATATCAGTACATAATGCATTTTACCCAAAATTAGCATAGAAACATAATAAAAAGGGTGATTCAAATAATTAGAATGTATCCAAAAAGTGTTCATAGATGAGGCAATTCCTGGCCTCATCATTGTGTATATTTCCTCCTTTTTTCATGTTGAAATTTTTTAATTTGATGCTTTGTCTCTATGTCCTTCCTTGCATATTTAAATTGTGTTTCTAAGATTTATATCTCCATTATTTTTTCTTCCTTTTCTAGTACATTATTTGTAAAAATAATTTCAAACATATTAGCTGTTAACTTTATTTGATTCTTCATAACTAGTTTTTCCAAGTGTTCTTATTAGGCATTTGGAAACCTGCTATGTTTGTATCGTCTTTTTTGTAATATAGATTTTTATTTGGTTTGACACCATCCAAGTGACCATATTCATGGAAAATTCTACAATAAGAAGGAATGTTTTCATAGTCCACCACTTGCTCCCAACTGTCCTCCCCAAATTGTAATGAGATATTTGTCAAAATCCATTAAAACACAAATCTGAGTGTAAATAATATTTTAAAATTTTTGAGTACAACCAAGAGTCATCATAAAATTTCCCAAAGAGTTTCCAATTGAATAAAAACTATCGAATTCCAAAATTCAATGGGGAGGTCAAAGGTTCTAACCCACATAGGACCTATATAAGGTATCTCTTCTTTAGAGTTAAGTTTAGTATTCCAAGGCTTAATGAAAATCCCCACCCTTACAAAGAACAAAGGACCCTCTTGAAATTTTTTCTCTCTATATATAATTATTATAAAATAAAATAAGAAAATAACCATTTGGATAAATAGAATTTTGTAACTCACCTTTTGTTTTTCAATTTTTTGCAACCCAAAATTTGAAAGCAGATAGGCTCAGATAAAAACCCAAGAAACAACAAATTAGTCATATTTTTCTATATCTTCTATGCTATTCTAAATGACACTCATATCTAGCTTAACAATTGGAGTTCCATCTACTGCCTTAAGACATTCTAACTCAGTTTTCCTAGGATCAATCTTATGCATTCTCAATGGTTTACAGGAAACCCTAAGATTAATGTTAGCATTAGGCTAAGGCTATCAACCATGGGGCATACCTAAAATGTATTTTTGGGGCCAAGTATTTGAAATCCTTTCCCTTGAAAGGGATTTCCAACGTGGAATTATTTTTGGGTGCTCCTTAGTGCTGAATTTTCTTGATATCTAAACCATTTTTTGATCACCTGCATGAAACTTGTTTTGTGATATCTTTAATCCATGCCTTGGACGATGAGAAAATCTATGATTTTCACTTTTGTTTTGTGCAAAAAATTGGAAGTCATTGTCAATCAAGTTTGTAGCATGAATATCTATTGAAATATATATTTCTAACCCATATTGGGTCCCCTACAACATATCCCACTAAAATATTGAGCAAAAACCACAAAAATATTGGCAATTAGGGCTTGAAGGCCCTTAAAAAAAACCTTTGGAGTCGCTTGCACTCAACATAGACGAAACCCTTGCACAATCACTCGCTTTCAAAAAACAACCTTCATCCCTAAAAAAATTACATAATAATACATTGCTTTTAAGAACCATTTTATCATGTTTGATCATCTCATATTTCATAATCATTTCTAATGTACCATATATTCCTTGGATTGTACTTGTTATATATTTTATTTTCTTCTTATCTCTAACTTGGGTATCCAATACATCATTAAAAATATCTATAATACCTTATATACTTAAATAAATTCTATGTATATATTATTTGTTCAATTGTTTAACATTTAGAGTATTATTGTAATGATGATTCTCTAATATAAGCTTTATCAGTTACCATATTACATGCTCTATATGTTTATAATAGACAACCATTTTACAATCAAAATACACTTCACATAGCTCTTGAAAATTAAAATGTTCTTAATATAAGCATATATTAATTTGGGGACTATTTAAAAAGAGGGTGCTAATTTGAATGATAATATCAATTTTTTGTATAATATTATATCATAGCCTTTAGTTTTAAAAAAAAAACTCAACTTCTTATCACTTATTGTATTAATTAATAATAAAAATTTATATAAATGAAAAATATTGAGTTTAACATTCCTCAATAATGTATATTATATATTTAACCTACAAGAAGTGATCTACCAAGTTAGGGTTTAGCATAGGAATGGTAGGAGTATGGGCAATTGGAGATGGATTGGAGGAATGTTGTGATGGCATCAAGCCCATCACAGAATGTGCATGCTAGTGACATTTTTCATCTAAAAATTATTGGAAGGAATAATATTTCCCAATGCATGTCAAGAATTGTTTGTTTAATAATAATGGATGTTTAGAATGATGTGAAGCCATGTCGGTTCTAGTGGTTCAACCAGACTCGATGGTAGAAGATGTGGAGTATTTAACCAAGCGTGTGCTTTTAAGAACCATTTTATCATGTTTGATCATCTCATATTTCATAATCATTTCTAATGTACCATATATTCCTTGGATTGTACTTGTTATATATTTTATTTTCTTCTTATCTCTAACTTGGGTATCCAATATATCATTAAAAATATCTATAATACCTTATATACTTAAATAAATTCTATGTATATATTATTTGTTCAATTGTTTAACATTTAGAGTATTGTTGTAATGATGATTCTCTAATATAAGCTTTATCAATTACCATATTACATGCTCTATATGTTTATAATAGAAAACCATTTTACAATCAAAATACACTGCACATAGCTCTTGAAAATTAAAATGTTCTTAATATAAGCATATATTAATTTGGGGACTATTTAAAAAGAGGGTGCTAATTTGAATGATAATATCAATTTTTTGTATAATATTATATCATAGCCTTTAGTTTAAAAAAAAAAACTCAACTTCTTATCACTTATTGTGTTAATTAATAATAAAATTTTATATAAATGAATAATATTGAGTTTAACATTCCTCAATAATGTATATTATATATTTAACCTACAAGAAGTGATCTACCAAGTTAGGGTTTAGCATAGGAATGGTATGAGTATGGGCTATTGGAGATGGATTGGAGGAATGTTGCGATGGCATCAAGCCCATCATAGAACATGCATGCTAGTGACATTTTTCATCTAAAAATTATTTGAAGGAATAATATTTCCCAATGCATGTCAAGAATCGTTTGTTTAATAATAATGGATGTTTAGAATGATGTGAAGCCATGTTGGTTCTAGTGGTTCAACTGGAATCTATGGTAGAAGATGTGGAGTATTTAACCAAGCATGTGCTTATTGGAAAATGTATGGGCATCCAAATTTATCTTCCCTTTATGGAGGCTTGGGTTAGGAAGTCTTGGAACCCTGATGGTGATGTGGAGGTGATGTTGAGTGTGAATAATTATTTTATGGTGGTTTTATCTTGTCTTGCAGATCGTAACAAAGCATTTAAAGAGGGTCCCCATTTCTTTAACCAAGTTGGACTCTTTCTTAAACCTTGGCATGTGGGTTTCAACTCATCAAAGGAGCGGCCATTATAGGTTCTAGTGTGGGTTCGACTCTTGTTGCTCCTGTTGGAATTATGGAGAAACAAAATCTTGCATATGATTGTCCTTCTTCTTGGGAAGTCAATTAGACCATCACAATAGACACTGGAGAAAAAGGTGATTTTTTTTGCTCGTATTGTGTTGAAATTTATTTAAATAATCCTATTCCAAATTCTATTGAAATACAGTCTAGATTGTCTACATGGTTTCAAAAACTTGAATATGAAGCTCTCCTATTTTATTTCTAGATCTATCATGAATATGACCACTTACAAATAAAATGTCCTAAGTTTGTCCCACTTGTGGCTTCAAATATTGGTCCCTCTCAATTTGTAGGAAATTTGGATAAAGAAAAATCCTCAATAAAGGAAGGGGATTGGGATAAGGAAGGATTTATTCCTGTAAAATCCCAAAATAGTGGAAGAAGGGTAAAAATAGCCCTTAAGGATAGTTAACCAAATGCTCTGCTCAACCATTTTGATATACTAGATGATCTTGATTAGTGCATGGAGTTACTTGAAACGTTGCTACCTGATGCAAATATAATAGGGCTGAATCAAATATCTCTTCTTGAGGTGGAACCTGTAGACACCAAAATAGCACCAATATGATTATGTGACTGCAAACACTGATCGCATTGACACACACAGCCCCTAGGGTAGTCCCCAAAGGTTAAACAATGGTCCTAACCACTCTCACAGTAATTTTGGAAGGTCAGGAGTCAATTTGGTACCTTCAAGCACTTTTCTCAATACTCGTTTCACCTAGGGACGATTTCAAACTGGGATTCGCCCCACCCAGGAATGAATAGCAGTATTTGCTCTAGGGTGGTGTGAATAGCAGGTTTGACGGAAAAAAGTCAAATCTTGACAAATGGCAGCTCAGATCCGCCACTTAATGCTTCCTTCATCGCATGGGAGTGTGGGTGAGCATTTTTGAGCGTTAGAGGCAGTTGCAATGGCAGTAATGAAGTCCCTAATTAGGGAGGGATCTCCTTCCCCCTGGGAAGGCATGATTGCCAAGTGATGCCTCTGCATGCACAATTTAAGAGACCTCTAGGTCTATAAAATGGTGATTCTTCTCACCCCAAAATATACAGAGAAGGAGCATTTTTGAGCAATGAAGTGTAGCTATTTTACTTCCCCATACGCCCTTGTTTGATTTGTGCCTTTCACATCCTTGATCTCTTTTAGAGAGGAGTTCATTGGATGACCATTAGAAGGTCAAATATTGAACCTAAAACCTGACATTTTGCCATAGCATACCACCCAATTTTCCGACAACACTTTACCAAAGATTTTGGACCCATCCCAAGCGGATTGGTGCTGAAATCAGGCCCCAAACAACGGGCGGCCTACCCCGGGTGCCCCCCCCTGCACTGTTGTAGATCTAATTGTCCCCTTTAGGATTGATTAGTAATCTATGGAAGATTTTCCTTATGTAATTTTCTTTTGCATTTCATCTTATGCTGCTTAGATATTTTGTAATTTTGATTTCATAACATTTTGAGCAAATCTTATCATGCTTCATAATTTTTCCGTCTTTACTAACTTGCATAGGGCATCATCAAAATCCTGGTGTTAGAGGCCAAATTGGGGAAATCTGACCATCTAGGTCATCCCAAAATACCCCTAACTAGCTAACCCCCACTTTTGTAGGAGATTTGGAGCTGTCCAAAGGTGACATTTTGAGTGGTGTTATCTGGCATTTTAATGCAGGTCTATTCGTTCCGCCCCGGAGCGAATTCAAATATGTGAGGAGTTTCCTGACTGTTACATTTGCAGTGTTTTATTTGTGAGGTCTTGATGCCCCTATCAAATTTTTAGATCATTTGGATATATGTTACTTATCGTTTTATTTATTCTTTACATGTACTAATCATAGGCTTGGAGATTGCATGTTTCATCTCATCCGCAGGTGCTACTAACCATTTCTTGTTTCCTTGAGCACAAGATCTAGATGTTAGAGGAGCAGTAAGGAGTCAAGACTCATCAACCCAAGTAGCGATGACATTTTGGTCTACCCATATTACATGTGGGCACGCGAAAGAAGGATGGCTATCCATGGATGTAACCAAGAAATAAATTTAATGCTCCTCGCCCCTAAAAATGGAGGAGGCAAATTGTAACCGAATTTTGAAACATATCAATAAAAGAAAGGGTTGTTATCTGCATTGGCTTTTCATTTGGGTTTCAATTCATTTATGCTTTTCCTATTTCATGCATTTTCAATTCGTAGGACTTAGCGTTAAGTTTAGTTCCATTTTGCATCATACTTGGAGCTTTTCCTTTTTTTTGTTTTTGTATCCTCATGCTTTCAGTGGCGATCACAGTGGGACACTATCCTATGTTTTTTTTATATCAAAAATCTGATCAAAACTTGCTTTTTTCTTGCAGGTATCATTTTTTTTTAACACGGGACTGTTGTTCGTTCCAGTCTATGGTGAATACAGAGCCGAAATTTGTCTTATCCAGGGACGAATGGGAATGCGCCCCACCCTATGACAAATTGAGTTCTGTTATTCATCTCACCCAGGGATGAATAGCTCTCTGCATAATTTCAAGGCAAAAACTCAAAGCCAACAGATTCAGGCAAAGAAGAGATAGGGATTCTAAACTTTCCCTATCATTTTTTGTCTTCAGTTTTTCTATTTTGTGGTTACTTGCTTTCTTAGGGAAAGTTTTCTTTTACTGCTTTATTTTTTCCTTCCTTTTTGCAAAATAAAAAAGAACCCCATACATCACATGGCAAATTAGACACCAAGGAGTTGGTCGTAAAACCCCAGCCCTTGATCAAGACCAACGGTGGATTTCATCACCACCTTGGCTTGAATTTTTGCATCCATTACCTCGATCACTACTATTGCTAGACGTAAATCCTGATGAAAGCTGACCGAGTGTAGTTGGGATGATTCCTAACACATGAGGATAAGTCTTCTATGGTAGGTGTCATAGACAGGGCGATTCCCCTTTCGTACCGCCTACGTTCCACATACCATCTACTCTCACATACCTATAGTTTCCTTCACGTAAGGGCGGGTATATAGAGAGGTTGGTATATCAGCCTGGCAATGGTATATCGAAGGGGCAACCATTTTTTGGAGTCATAAGAGCCATCATATTGCATTTAAACATTCTTTACAAAAACCTTCAAAAACAAAAAAAAAACAAAAACCAAAACACACTAAACCAGGTTTAGGACACACTTTTAATCTTTAAACGAGATAATCATTGCTTTGTGTGTGTGTTCTCTTTTCTATTTAGTATAGCATAAAAATCATAAAAAGAGATAAAAACCTACATAGCTTGTAGAAAAACACCACCATGGTGTACACTCATAGCCAAGCCCAATCAAGGGCGAAAGCTGCGAAGAGTGTACAAGGGGGAACAAGTCACCTCCGCTACAACCCCAAGGACTTGGTCATTCCACCTTGGTGGCCTGACCCACAAGAGAGTCCACATCGTTCCATTTTAGAATGGGACTATAGAGGCACCCCTTTGAGGGACACACCCATTTGTCATAGCCCCTTTCAGGAGGAGTCCTTACACGTGGCGCTCAACATAGATAAGAAGGCTCCCTTAGAATTTGATATGAGTGGCCACCACGTGATGAAGCACTAGAGCAACATTGGTTCCATGAGGACAGGCCACATGATTATGGCATCCCTCCTTTACCCCCCATCACTCTTAGAACCAATAGACAAAACCTAGAGCACAAGGCTCTCCAAACAGGGCGAGCCAACTCTGCCCACCCCTTTCATGCATATGAAAGGGAGCACGAGGAAGACCCTTACATTCCTCAAGAGCAATATACAGCATGGGAGCAATACGCTTCCACACCCGCTATATACCATGACCACCTACTGAGGCCAAAGCATTAGGTAAATGCTGCCAACCTTGACAGAGGGAAATGACCTATTGAGATATCAGATCATCGTGACCGAGGTAAGTGCATAAGAGAGGCATCCAGGCCTCCTAGGCTCAATATGGTGGAACAAATTGACCTGGAAGTCATCAAACATGCCACCCACCAATAACAGATAATGCGGCTTGAGCAAGACCAACAGTAGCTAGAGCATCTATGTCACCTTGGCAAAGAGTGCATTCGGTGCCAAAAAGATGAGCTGCTCCATAACCTGGTGCCTGAGAGGGTTCTGACCCCTCACACCCAAAGAGTGGAACCATATGAAATGTGCAACCCCTTGGTGTGAGATAGGTCTCTGTGACCTTACCAAGTGTTTCCTTTGAGACCTCCTAGACCTAAGCAGGAGGCCACTCCCCGGAACAACAATGGGCACCCTCCGGGGGGAACCACCCAGGGTCATAGGTCTCATCCAGAGACTCCTCAGGAAGCTTACAAGGAGTATGAGCAAGAAGAAGAGCATGCTAAAATGCCCTACAAAGGCAGAGGGGCTGCTATCCAGCCACCCCTCTATAGGCCTCAAGTCTCCCACAACCCACAACAGGAGCAAACTAAAGAGGAAGAGATTAAATCTTTAGATGCATATAAAGTGCTGCTAGAGCATTTGGAGTCTGTAGAAACCAAAAAATTTTGGCCCCAAAAATCCCACATTATGCCAACTCCGCAGTCATCCTGTCCATCCGTCAGTGCCAGCACCCCCTTACCTTGAACATTTTAAGCTACCTTAGTTGGCAATCTTTAGAGGTGAGGAGGATTCCCAAGAGCATGTGACGAGATTCCTAAGCTAATGCTTCGGCATTCAAGACAATGATGCTTTGTTATTAAGGACATTTATAACCACATTCATGGGCCCTGCCTCAAATTGAATTACTCAATTACCAAAGCACAGCATTAACAACTTAGATTAGTTAGTGGATGCGTTCCTCGGATGTTTCACCTTCAACACCAAGAAGAAGGCATCACTAAGTGACTTAGCCAGCCTCAAGCAGTATGAGGAAGAAACCATGGTGGCCTACAGGAATCGATGGAGGACTTTGCTTTCAAATCTGCCATACCTCCCTCCTATGTCCAACCTCACTCAAATGTTCTCAAAGAGCTATTTGAGATTGATCTCTATGCTATTGCATCTGCAGAAATATGCCACCTTAGAATAAGCTCTAGCACAAGCCATAATCATTGAATAAATCAAGATACAGGATGGCGAGATAGCCAAACCTAAGAAAAAATAGTGGACTAAGAACACTAAAACAAGGACCACGCAACAAAAACCCGATGCGGTCAATCAAGTTGCTATCAATGTCCCTAAGCCTGCACAAGTAACACAGCCCCAAAATGCTAACTATTAGGTGCTCATAACAACTATAACAGAGAAAATTAGAAGCAATAACAAAGTCAGCAGTGTCGCCCTAGGCAACAATACACACCCTACACAGAGTCCAGGGACTCCCTGTTTGAATGCTTGTTAGCGATAAATTTGATCAACCTGCCAGAGATTCAAACCATACACCCCAATGCTCCCAAGCCTAAGGGGTATAGGGAGGACTTGTACTGTAGGTTCCATAAATTTCAAGGACATGACATAAATGCCTACTGGAAGTTTAAGGGCTTGGTGCAAGACCTAATTGATAATAAGACACTAGCAGTGGATAATCCCGTGGCACCAAGAAATCAACAAATGGAGGTTTTTAAAGACCCCTTGCCTTCTCATGCTCTACAATAAAGACCCTACAAGTTAATGAGATCACACAGAACTGCCCCATGCAGGGGTATGTAGGGATGATCAGTATAGTGACTCAGAACAGGAGGTATCCGAGCATAGTTGCCCCTACGGTAGCTACAGGTGAGGTTCCAACAACATCATAACCACAACAACACCTTGTAAAACCTCATTTTCCTAGACCAATGGCCACACTTTAGACCAATCTCACTCAAAATTTGAGGACCACCTCGGCTAGGCTCTCCATATACGAGCTCATACAACAATCAACGCCCCATCGAGAGGCTCTAATAGAGATATTAAAAGTCATCGAGTTGCAGCCCCATGAAACAAATTCTTTCAACAACTTCATGGGACATGTCAAACAATGCACTAATCCAGTCATCAAATTTTGAGAAGACGAAGTGAAATCAGTGGTTGATGACATGGTGGATCCACCCCTGCACGTTATTGCATGGGTCAACGGGATCCCATATAAGAGGGTGTTGATAGACACTAGCTCATCTAGTAATATCATCACAACCGTGGCCCTAAAACATTTGAAGTTCCCTGCATCTCACATCATAGCTTCCACCTACACTCTGCGAGCATTCAATGATGTGATATGCTCAACAATCGACACAATTGTCCTACCCATCCAAGTGGGGCAAAATACTATACCTACATTGTGCCATATTTTGGAAGGTTGGATGGCCTACAACATCTTGCTGGGTTGGCCATGGATCAGGGACATGAAGTGTGTCCTTTCGATAGCTCACCAGTGCTTAAAGTATACATTTTAAGGGGAGGTGCATGTAGTCCCAATGTACTTAGAACCCTTCAAGTATTACAATGTGGTGCAACTGATGCCACAATCAACCCTTCCATCAACACATTTGGATTTTTAGTTAAATCCATCTAAACAAGGTCCGATTTCATATGCATCCCCATTGACAAGTCCATCAAAACCCTAGTTGGGTCCATATTCATCGTCTGGTCCTTCACCAATGACACCACCTATGGTGGCCAAATAGAAGGACAAAGGGAAGAAACCCCTAGGAGATGCACCACCATCAATATCAACTATCTCTACTGAGGAGATGCCTAGCTGAATGGAAGTCGAGACTCCTAGTTCACCCGACATGGAGTGGACTCAGGGAGAACTTCCATTCCCTCCCCCTCAACCGCCAAAAATCACCATTGAGATGACCAATACGGGCCTGGGGGAGTATCTGGTGTAGAATATTGTAGCAACACCTACACTGGAGTCCATGCAGGACATGGGGAGACCTTGCCTCTCCATCAACACTATTTTTCCCCTAGTCTACCCGTCGAACTAGACAAACTTTGTGTATGGGGGCCTTGATCATGGCGTTGCACCATGCACGCAAGTGGACGAAGATGAAGATCCTTTTGCTGAAAATGTCAACTATTTGTCTAACCCAGACTTTGCTTTGAGGTACCTTTGCCAATGCAATTGTCATGGATATGGGTTATGCAGATATGATCAAGGGGTACATGTTCTTTGCCAACCAAGATACCAAATGCCATATTACAAGTCAGGAGTAGGGTTCAACCACCCCCTACCCTTGGACATCTTGGTGGAGAACATGCAAGGCCTAGGGATAGGCAAAAAGGGGGGTTTGGCATTAAATCCATATGCCAACCCTAACACGACATATACATTGAGGGATTATCTCCCATTAATGGCAATCAACCTTGTTGACCCTCGTAATCCCTTCCCTTCGCTCATGAGAGGAGAAATCTCGACGGCTCATTTTCAAGGAGGGTCTGGACAATGTCAAGAAGGGTCCTCAGAGGATGAGTCAGAGTATGACCCCTTCAAATCAAATAGTGATCACTCATAGGTGATCCCCATGGATGATTATCAAGAAAACCTCTTGACAATGTTCCATTTATATGCTCTGATCGAGCAAGCACCACTCCAAGACAATCAAGCCCCATCGCAAAGAGCATAACAACACCAATGAGGCCACATCAATTTTCTCGAGCAAGATGAGCCTTTAATGCCACGAGTAGTTGTCAGAGCCAACGAAGGCCTTTGGATCTCTGATAATGATTATGAAGATGATACTGAGATGGCATATCTCAATCACATGAGGTAGATGCAGCCACAATATCCCTTAGAGATTAATGACATATTTGAACAGCTAAACATAGTTCCAAGGCATGAGTGGTACGTAGAACCAGCATGATGGGAACAAGTGTTGAATCTGCCACTTTGGGTAGATGAAGGATACCTTCCGCCTAGAGACCCTATAGCACTAGCAGTTCTGAGGGTAGACCATGTCCTCCCATTCACACATAGGGCCGATCCATTCGTGCCAATACCTCTAGAGCCAGATTCGAAGCACAGAGAACATCTAGAATGTTCAAGTCATCACACCTACTATAATGGAGACCAAAATCATTTCATCAACATGATCTCCTTTGAATTAACCACCACAATCCACAACTCGATCGATCCAACATAGTCATTGTATCTAGACATAGATGCCATCG
The DNA here is from genome assembly GCA_028583015.1 of Wollemia nobilis. NCBI lineage: Eukaryota > Viridiplantae > Streptophyta > Pinopsida > Araucariales > Araucariaceae > Wollemia > Wollemia nobilis. The sequence continues at coordinate 4,296,337 of JAQPPZ010002200.1, forward strand.
ACTGGGATCATTTCAATTCACCTCCATCCCCATCAGAGTACTGGCATTTCGATAAAATGCTTCATTTTACCCCAAGGCCAACTCAGGATATCTTCTATGCTGAGGAGGAACCTGATGTTCCCAATGCAGATTTAAACTCAACAAATGATATCCATTTGATCCCAACTCCACACCAGTTGGAGGATGGACCCCACATGTCAGTCGAGGAGATGACTGACGTAGACATCGGCTCTGATCCAATGAATCCATAGATTATCAAGCTGGGGGTAATTCTATCCCCTGAAGAGCAAGCCAAATACATTGCCCTTATCAAAGAGAAGAAGGAGGTTTTTGCATGGTCATACAAAGACATGTCGGGACTAGATCCGCATCTAGTCACACATAATCTAACGCTTGATCTGATAGTCAAGACAATTAAGAAAAAACTACGTAAGATGCACCCAACAGTGGCCTTAATGGTTAAAGACAAATTACAAAAGCTGTTGGATGCACAGTTTGTCATCTGCATGGATTACCCACCATGGCTGTCCAACATGGTGCCCGTAAAGAAGCCCGACGAGAGGATTCTCATATGCACTAATTTTTGAGATCTAAACAAAGTGAGTCCTAAGGATGACTTCCCTTTTTGAGCATCGATGCATTGGTAGATGCTACAATAGGTCATGAAATGCTTTCCCTCATGGATGATTTCTTAGGATACAATCAAATTCGTATCAATCCTAAGGACCAACTAAAAACGGCATTCACAATGCCTTGGGGGACATTTTGCTATAAGGTCATGCCTTTTGGCCTTAAAAATGCTGGCACCTCCTACCAACATGCAATGACGTACATCTTCCATGATTACATGTATAAAACTTTGGAAGATTACATGGATGATTTGTTGACCAAATCTCTTTTACACCCAGATCATCTTAATGACTTAAGCAAGATCTTCGATCGCCTCATGGAACATAAAGTTAGACTAAATCCCAAGAAGTGTGTATTTTGTGTCACATCTAGAAAACTCTTGGGTTTCATAGTCTCAAAGTGAGGCATCAAGGTGGACCCAAAAAAATTCAAGGCAATCCTTGAAATGCTTCCCCCAACTACCATCAAGCAGCTCAGAAGCCTGCAAGGAAAGGTCACGTCAATCAAGCGCTTCATAGCACAACTATCTGACAAGTGCTGACCCATGAATAAATTATTGCACAAGGGGGTAGCATTTCACTGGGATGACGAGTGCCAGTCAGCCTTTGATGACATTAAACAATACTTGGCTTCATCGCCAGTATTGGCACCACCTAGATCGAGATTGTCGTTCTACTTATACATCTCAGCTATTGAGGTGGCATTGGGCGCCATGCTAGCCCAAAAAAAAGAAATTCACAAAGAGTAGGCTACTTACTATCTTAGCCACACCCTAGTTAGTTATGAACTTAACTATGCATACGTTGAGAAACTCTGCTTGGCAGTGGTGTTTTCTACCAAAAATCTGTGCCATTACATGCTGAGCAACAAGACGTATGTTGTGTCTAAGGAGAATCCATTGTGGTACATGATGAGTCATACTTATCATAGTAGCCGCATGGTGAAATGGATCATTTTGTTGATGGAGTTTGACATAGATTTCATTGGACAAAAATCAATAAAATGCCAAGTCATAGCCGATCCACTAGCAGAGGCTCCTCTCGAAGATGATCAGCCTCTGACCATAGAAATACCCGATGATGGGGTCTTCCATGTCTCAGAATCGCCAGATTATGATGAGCCTAAGTCACAGGCTAACATAACACTATTTTTTGATGGTTCTAAATGTGAGCAAGGTGGTGGCACGGGAATAGTATTCTTCACACCGCAGGGCACTCCAATGCCTCTATCATTTAAATTAAATTTTTGATGTAATGCAGAGTATGAAGCCTTGCTCATAGGTCTTTAGATAGCAATCACCATGAACATCAAATGATTGAATATCTTTGGTGATTCACTGTTAATCATCAACCAAGTCAAAGGGGTATTCCAATGCAAATGCCCAATCCTGTAGGCCTACAAAGCCCTTGTGGACAAATTCCTGGAAAATATTGAATGGTACAACATCGAGGCACTCCCTTGGTCATCGAATCATTTTGCGGACACTATGGCCTCCTTGGGATCCTTAATATCGTAAGACATTTTTGGTGATATGACAACCATTCAAGTACAAACACTATCGCAATCCGCGATGGAGCGTGCAAGCTCTGACTTGACGCCAGGAATCCACATGATCCAGATTGAACCACCTTAGGATAGGTTCTCTCGAATCCATGATTTTTTGAATCATGCCAACAAGGCCCCTTATTCTCCCCTACTCCCCTTAATAGCAACACAACACTATTCTTACAAGTTCTCTCCCACTCAGCTTTTTCTAGGGATGAACTTCAAGAGGGATTGGCCATTCAGACTATCGAGGTTTTCGATCAACAGGATTGGTATTCACCCATAAGGGACTACCTCAAGTTAGGTAACCTCCCACTTGGATTGACGCATGCCACAAAATGAGCATTCAAATAGAAAGCGACAAAACATGTCTTGTTAGGAGACATTTTGTACCGTCAAAGCTATGAAGGAATCCTCCTCCGTTGCTTGGACCAACAGGAGTCCGCTTGGGCAATCACCCAAGCACATAATGGTACATGTGGTGGCCACTTCAATGGTATGGCCATCGCAAAATGAATTCTCTGCATGGGCTATTATTGGCCATATTTAGAGCAAGATTGTTGCGCATATGTAAAGAAGTGTGTGAAGTGTCAACACCATGCTAATTTGACACACGTACCTTCCTAGGCCTTGCAACCGATTCAATCAACTTGGAATTTTTTGTAGTGGGGCTTAGATCTAATTGGAAATATCTCCCCTACATCATCAAGACGTCACACATTTATCATAACGGCCATAGAGTACTTCACCAAGTGGGTGGAAGCAGTTTCGCTTACCTCTACAACAGGACCCCGCATCGTGGAGTTCATTTTACATAACATCATATGTCAATTTGGTATTCCATCCAAAATAATCTTAGATAATGGGACGTCATTCAAGAAAAAATACGTGCGTGCTTTGACCACAAAGTACAAAATTCAACATAGTTTTTTGACACCCTATTATCCACAGGCAAATGGGCAAGCAGAGGTGTCAAACAAAATGCTAGTTGCCATCCTCAAAAAGACAATCGTAAACAGTCATAAGGATTGGAACATTCAAATCCCACTTGCCCTATGGGCTTATCGCACTAGCATTTGGATGCCCACTGGGGCAACTCCATTTTCGCTCGTGTATGGCTCTAAGGCAGTCATGCCTCTCGAGTTGGAAATTCCTTCCCTACGCATATCAATGCAAGAGTTCATCGATGATGACACTACATGGCAGGCCCGGTTAGACCAGCTTACATTGCTTGATGAATGATGCGTTAATGCTCTCAAGCATTTATGTATCTATCAAGAGCAACTTAAGAGAGCATACAACATGAAAGTTCACCTGAGGGACTTTTAGGTTGGTGACTTGGTCTTAAAAGAGAACCAACAGAACTCTAGTTTGCCATCCCATCTGAGGGACAAGTTTGCTGCAAATTGGTTAGGTCCCTATGTAATTGATAGTAAAATAATACTTGGAACATACCAGCTAGCCTCTCTTGATGGAATAAAGGAACTAGAACCCTTGAACATCAATCATTTTTGGCCATTCCATATCTAGAGGAGCCACAGCCCAACCAAAAGCTCCAAGGATTCCCATAACCGCTTGGTCAACCCAAAAAGCTCCAAGGATTCCCATAATCACTTGTTCAACCCAAAAAGCTCTAAGGATTCCCATAATCGCTTGGTCAACCCAAAAATTCCCCAAAGGTGCCCATTACCCCTTTAGTCAAGCCAAAATCTCCAAGGATTCCCATAACCGCTTGGTCAACCCAAAAAGCTCCAAGGATTCCCATAATCGCTTGGTCAACCCAAAATGCTCCAAGGATTCCCACAATCGCTTGGTCAACCCAAAAAGATCCAAGAATTCCCATAATCACTTAGTCAACCCAAAAATTCCCCAAAGGTGCCCATTACCCCTTTGGTCAAGCCAAAAGCTCCAAGGATTCCCATTACCGCTTGGTCAACCCAAAAAAGATCCAAGGATTCCCACAATCGCTTGGTCAGCCCAGAAAGCTCCAAGGTTCCCATAATCACTTGGTCAACGCAAAAATTCCCCAAATGTTCCTATTACCCCTTTGGTCAAGCCAAAATATCCAAGGGTTCCCACAATCGCTTGGTCAAAAAAATAAGAAAATTCAAAAACAATAAAATCATCAAAAATAACAAAAATTTGCATTTCCTTTCCATGCATACTCACAATCATCACAACAATAAAGAGATATTTTTGCATCTCATCTCCATATTCAATAAAATCAATCCATCAAAAACACAAAAATATATAGCTGCATTAAGCATCGCATCCATACATTACATATTTGTGGTCATAAAGGTCAAGGCACCATAGACTGTAATTACTTGGCAAAACCATCATTTTCCACATTTTTCCACTTTATCAATAATTCATCGCAAATAAACGCCATTCACATCATTTCACCATATCATAGTCGGTTGTCTTCTAATGTATCAAGAGTTTTTGTCATTCAGCTATCATTAGCTTTCTAGCCATGTACTGTACCAAGTCAGATAGATTTTACAAAGGTAGAGTTCTACTTGGATCACACCTTGTTACGTAGCATCCCAACACAAATTAAAACACATAAAAATTCCCAAGTTGTGTGAACGAAAGATGAACCCTGCAAAGCAATCTAGGTCACCATAAGAGAAATGGTTATCTTGCTCATCCCCCTATAAGAATGACCCCAAGAATGCTGAGAGTTGGCAAAAGGACAAGCATCTTCCCTACCCAATTCCCCAAGAATCCCAAGTTCTCAAAAAGTTGCAAACGTCATAAAATTTTGCAAAAGTCAAAACTCCAAAAATTTGACATCACCACCAAAGTGCATACATCAAAAGGCACATACAATAGTGATTCTCATCACTCAAAATTCAAATCCCTTGCTCAAAAGAAAAATAAAAAATAAACTGTGATTTTTATCACTACAAAAGAGCAAGTATCCCAATACAATTGAAGAAAATAAGGGAGTCAAACTTGAATCCCTGGAACTCTCAGCATTCTGATAGGTCATGAGGTAAACCTCAGTATCGATTTGGTGGATAGCCTATTGGTCACTGGTGGTAAACCTCCCACATGACAATATATCTATCACATTAACTCATGTACAGATCAATGTTTGCATGTGGATGAGCTAGCTTATGGTATCCTAGATAGCACCATAGATTAATTTGACTAAATACAACAAAGGAAGTTAGTGGAGCTAATTAGGTTATCCTCAGTATAGGTTTGGTTGACAACTTATCTGGCACTGGCGGTATCATGATAAATACCACATAAACAAACTCAATTGCACACATAGGGATGTGAAATAACTTGGTTCAAGACAAGTCCGATTCATACCTTGTTCAAAAGTCCTGTAAGATAAAGTATAGTCATGGCAAATTAGTTAAAAAATTCTGAGTCTCAGAAAACCTTAACTACATTCTAAACCAACTATTCTATCTTTCATCCTCGCATTACCATCAGAAAATACAAAAATAACATGTGTACATGAAAAGTCATTTACCACAGCAATTTCCCAGCACCAAAAAGCCATAAATTCTAAATAGTCTATGGTGCGACTGCCAAAAAAATCACAAATTCAATTCATCCATTCCATTTGCATATCACATATAAATAAAAAACATTTGCATTTCATCAAAACATATGCATCCATCAATATAAATTAACATGCATACATCCATATTCATCAATCATCATGCATAACATCAAATCATGACATGTGCACAAATAAAAGAAAGTCATTTGTATATATCATCAAAATTGCCCACAAGCTACAATGAACCGGTCCTATGACCCCACAACAAAATCCAAAAGCTCAAAAATCCCCAAAGCCTAAGGCGTCGGCCACCATGATCACGTAGGATCGGTGCGATGGGAACTACCCCCCATGGTGTGGGTCCTATGGGACCCCTTAGGTCGGCTACTGCTAGCCCCCGCATCATGCCTACTACCCCCTCCCTCATCCAATCACCTACGATGAGATGATGTTGACTGCTCAGTATCACTACCCCTCATCCGGCACGAAGAGCCACCTCTAGAGGGCTCAGGTACCCACCCCCGATGTGGATGATCTCTCCCTCCAAATCCATCTGATGTCGACACCACTCCACCTCCCACCAATGGTACATCGCTACTACATCATCATGCTATGCCAGCTGCATCCGTAGGAGATCCCTCTCCCATGCAGCGTCGATATCCCCCTCCTATCGGTGGTGCGTAGCCCATGCATTCTCCCACTCTGCTAGCTGATCCCGCAAGAGATCCCTCTCTTGTAGAGCCTCCCCTAGCTCCTCATCTCACCTCCGCAGTAGCCCCACCAACCATGCATTCTTAGCATGCACCCCTGCCTCCGTGTCCTCTGCCACTGCCTAGTGCATAGGCAATTTTGGGACCATAGCCTGCTCTGGCTCCCACTACTTTGGGGCGTCCTGCATCTCTGGCTGATCTGGAGCACCATCATCCACACCCACATCATCTACCTCCACCATGTCCGCATCCTCTAGCGAAGCTCCCCAATCATCTCCTAGTGCCTCGACACCCTCCTCGCCTGCTGCTGCTGCCTATGTGCCTCCTAGTGGCCCCTCTCCCCACCATCACCATAGTATCCACCATTGGTCATACTCCATGGTAGTCCCGATGTCGTCCATGTCTGGGACATCAATCATCATGTCTGAATCCTCGCCAAGTGGCATGATGACTGGTCGATCTAGAGTCCTCTCGTCCCCTCGATGTCGATAGACCATGGGCTCCCTAGGCAACCCCTAGCACACCCCAAACTATCATGTCACCCAAATGTACGGGAAGAACTCCTGCTTGGTCCCATGCCACCCAATCAGCCATCACTCCCTACGTACCCATCGAAGCCACTCTCCAGCCTCAAGCCAAGCTGGACAGTCCCGATAGGGGTGCCAAAACACCTCCCCTAGAGCAAGTCGAGCAAAGGCATCGGCATAGTGCCCTACGACACCTACCCACCGTCGACTATGTCCTTGCTCCTCAGACTGCCACCACAAAGCTACATAACCTATATCCTTATCCACCATCTCCACCCGAGTCATCCATAGTAACCCCACTGGCCTCTCCATCGCTATGTGCTGCCAAGCCCAGCTCTGCAACAGATAGCTGTAGCTAATCCCCTTTTTCCTTCGACAGCGGACCTCGTACAACTCACCATAGAGCTGTGCCAATAGTTTCTATCCCCACCTCATGATCAAAGGCTCATGTGTCGAACACTCAACCAGCCGATAGACCACATCCAACAGGTTCCATGGGAACCTCGCGCCCGACGAGTCGGGTAGTAGCATGTTGGAAATGAGGCCCATCAGCAAGGCGTGCCTCACTCCCAACACCCCCTTCTCAAGCCACCATCATACCAAAATACCACCAATATGGCATTCAACCTCTGCCCTCTCCACTGGACTATCCACACCCACCTCCTCCCCATGCCCGAAGCTGCGTGTCAACACTATTGTCCGTTGGTCCCGTGGCATCATCCTGATTGACAATCCATCTATCAAAATCCACAAAATCTGATAGACATCCTCTAAAGTAACCGTCATCTCCCCTGTTGGGAGATGGAAGGTATTAGTCCGAGGATCCCACAAGTTGATCAGGGCCATCAGATAAGCCCGATCCCCGACCACAGGCTCCAGCCGAGCCACCTGCTTGAGCCCAAGGGCATCAAGCCACTCCTAGTCAGCCACAGCTAGCGCCTCCCTTGCTTCAATGAAAATAGTAGGCACACGATACTAGCTCTTCACAACCTACAAAATAAAACAACACAAAAACATTAAAATCATGAAAAACTGCATAAACAGTAATATACAACACTACATCAAACACTGTACAACTCAAAACAAAAAAAATTATAAAAATTAGTTTGTCAACCTAGGGTTTTAACTTTAAATTGATAAATTAAACAAAAAAAATCAAAATTCCACAAAATTAATTTGTCAGCCTAGGGTTTTTAACTCTAAATTGATAAGTTAAACAAAAAAAACAAATTCAAAAATATAATTTGTCAACCTAGGGTTTTAAAAAAAAACTCTTAACTGATAAATTCAAAGCAAACAAAAAAACAAATTCACAAAACAATTTTCAGTCCTAGGGTTTTAACTCCTAACTGATAAATTAAAAAACACAAACAAAAACAATAAAAAATGACTAAGGTTGAACAAAGTTTTTTAAAACTACGTTTTACGCTAAGTTTTTAACTTAGTTTTTAACCTAGAGTTTGATCTTTGTTTAACGAGGGTTAGCCTACGTTTTCAGCTAAGTTTCGATTTTTGTTAGCCTAGGGTTTTCTTTTAGTTTACAAACAATGAACAACACAATATGGTTTCCACTAGGATTTCAACCTAAGTTTTAATGAAGCCATACAACACAAAAATAACAACATCCATTTAACTAGGGTTTTCATTTTCATTTGAAAAACAAAAACAAAATACAAAAGAAACAAACCAAATAAACTTGCAGTTTTAAAACTGTAATGCAAAAAAATAATAATAATAACGAGGAGGATCACTTACTAGTCTCGCTTTAGCTCCATTGATCAATATAATTCATGCACTCATGATGTTGGGAGAAATTCGGCAGCTCTTCGCTTCGTAGAATTAACCTCCTCCTCCTCAGAGCTCCAATTTTCTAGGAAAAACGAAGACAAATGAGCCCAAAACTTAGTTTTGGCCTTTAAATAGGCATTTTAAGCTTGTAATCATTCTTCCCTGGGATGAGAACTCTGGTTAGCACTCGTACCACCCTGGGATGAATACTAAACTGGTATTCGTCCCACCCAGGAACGAATTCAGGGCAAAAATTTCAAAAACATCAAAAAAATTGCAATAAACTTGCTCGATGAGAGTGCTTTTGCACTTGACATTCCGGGCATGCAAAAAATATTTCGGGGTCACAAATCCTCACTATACTACTCCCTAAGAAGGCTACCATAGCCGGACCACTCCATGGGAGGATGGATTTTTGAGAATTTCATCCCCAAGCGACATCGCAAAACGGGTCCACACCCAACCAAAATAGCAATAACATTGCCGAACGAAGGTGCATTTGCACTTGACATTCTTGGCATCCAAAACAGACATTGGGGTTACAAAATGTCACTATCCTACTCCCTAAGAAGGCCACCATGGCCGGACCGCTCCACGAGAAGATGAATTTTTGCCAATTTTAGCCCCAAAAAGCGTCACCAAAAGGGTTAACACCCACCAAAAATAGGTCTAAATGTTGGGAAACTGCACACACATTTAACACTAAACATCTGAAGGAACCCTTACACAACTCATCTTGGGTCAAGCGAATCATCACTTTTCTCATGCAGGTCATTCCCTCATCGATTCGTCGCTTGAGGGGGTAGTCACACTTAGTCACCAATCAACAAATACACACCCAATCATGGAAATGGCATGCATTCAAAGAATCATTGGCAAAGACAATCACGCTCCTGCTTGGGACAGCAAACAAGCAATAATCACAAGCTGATCAATCACTTGGCATTCATGAATCATGAACTCAAGGTTCCCACAGACAAAAGGTTGTGCCCTTTGCCTATTCATGATTGATCAATGTCCAAGCTCAAGTAACACCTCACTAGAAAAGGTTAACACTTGAATTGAGTTCCTTCGCTCGTCAGAAGCAAGGATTCAAGAATGCATGCCCCTTTCCATACTTGGGGCATCCAAAGTTGGTTAGGTTACTAAGAAACCCTAATCATTAGTGCTTTGGTTATCTATTTTTGCTCGACGCTGCGCCTTACACAGCGCATCCCAAAAAGGGGCATCTATAGACACCAAAATAACACCAATCCGATTATGTGACTGTAAACACTGATTGCATTGACACACACAGCCCCAGGGGCAGCCCCCAAAGGTTAAACAGTGGTCCTAACCACTCTCATAGTAGTTTTGGAAGGTTAGGAGTCAATTTTGCACCTTCAGGCACTTTGCTCAATACTCGTTTCACCTAGGAACGATTTCAAACTAGGATTCACCCCACCTAGGAACGAACAACAATATTCACTCCAGGGTGGGGAAAATAGCAGGTTTGATGGGAAAAAAGTCAAATCTTGACAAATGGCAGCTCAGATCCGCCACTTAACGCTTCCTTCATCGCATGGGAGTGTGGGTGAGTGTTTTCGAGCATTAGAGGCAGTTGCAAGGGCAGTCATGAAGTCCCTAATCAGGAAGGGATGTCTTTCCTCCTGGGAAGGCATGATTGCCAAGTGGCACCTCTGCATGCCCAATTCAAGAGACCTCTAGGTCTATAAAATGGTGAGTCTTCTCACCCAAAAATATATAGAGAAGGAGCATTTTTGAGCAATGAAGTGCTGCCGTTTTACTTCCCCATACGCCCTTGTTTGATTTGCGCCTTTCACATCCTTGATCTCTTTTAGAGAGGAGGTCATTGGGTGACCATTGGAAGGTCAAATATTGAGCCTAAAACCTAACATTTTGCCATAGCATACCACCCAATTTTCTAAAAACACTTTACCAGATATTTTGGTGCCGAAATCAGGCCCCAAATGACGGGCGGCCTACCCCGAGTACCCATCCCCCCGCACTGCTGTAGATCTAATTGTCCCCTTTAGGAGCAATTAGGAATCTGTGTTAGATTTTCCTTCTGTCATTTTCTTTTGCATTTCATCTTATGCTGCTTAGATAGTTTGCAATTTTGATTTCATAACATTTTGAGCAAATCTTATCATGTTTCATCATTTTTTCGTCTTTACTAACTTGCAGAGGGCATCATCAAAATTCGGGCGTTAGAGGCCAAATTGGGGAAATCTGACCATCTGGGTCATCCCAAAATACCCCCAATTAGCTAACCCCCACTTTTGCAAGAGATTTGGAGTTGTCTAGATGTGACATTTTGAGTGGTGCTATCTGGCATTTTGTTGCAGGTCTATTCGTCCCGCCCTAGAGCGAATTCAAATCTATGAGGAATTTCCCGACTGTTCCATTTGCAGTGTTTTCTTTGTGAGGTCTTGATGCCCTTGTCAAATTTTTAGATCATTTGGATATATGTTAGTTATCATTTTATTTATTCTTTGCATGCACTAATCGTAGGCTTGGGGATTGCATGTTTCATCTCATTCGCAAGTGCTACTGACCATTTCTTGTTTCCTTGAGCACAAGATCTGGACGTTAGAGGAGCAGCAAGGAGTCAAGACTCATCAATGCAAGCGATGGCAATGTTTTGGTCCACCCATATTACATGTGGGCACGCGAAAGAGGGATGGCTATCCATGGATGTAACCAAGAAACAAATTTAATGCTCCTCGCCCCTAGAAATGGAGGAGGCGAATTATAACCGAATTCTAAAACATATCAATAAAAGAAAGGGATGTTCTCAACATTGGATTTTCATTTGGGTTTCAATTTTTTTATGCTCTTCCTATTTCATGTAGTTTCAATTCGTAGGACTTAGCATTAAGTTTAGTTTTGTTTTGCATTGTACTTGGAGCTTTTCCTTTTTTTTATTTTCGTATCCTCGTGCTTTCAGAACCTAAGGAATCAAATCTAGTGTATTTAAATGAATACTATATGGCTTTGGCTTTGAGTATAGGTGATATGGTTGGCTCTATCCCTAGAAGGAAAATTATTTTGGAAAGTGGTACATATATTGTTATGCTCTCTCCTACTCAGGCACTGATGCAATCATTCTTGTACTGCAAAATTCCTATGGTGTTGGGATTACAATAGAAAATAATTAAAAATGGTACTTTGGATAGGAATATGAAGGTGGATCGAAAGAAAGACATGGACAAAATTAATTTAATGGGGTAGACTTTGGTGGATTTAGGCTTGGTGAGAACATTGGACTCCCATTTTTCTAACCACCAAAAATGATTATCCTCTCATGGAATTTAAGGGGGTTTAACAACATCCCCAGAAAAAGAGTTATTCATGATTTGATTCATGTACATTCTTTGAATGTGGTGTCTATTCAGGAGACTAAATTGGCTACTGATAGTATGTTCAATATTACTCCCAAGTTGTGGATAAGGGGTTAATGCTAGTGTATTGATGCATATGGATATGTTGACGGTGTCGCTTGTTTATGGGATCTGATTAAGATATTTCTTCTTCCTTGGATTTCCAGTAGACATTCTATTTCGATGATGGGGCATGATAATGAATCTAGAGAAACCATCCTACTTACAAATATGTATGCTCCTATTGATTACAATGGAAAAGTAAATGTGTGGTAGCACATTGGCTTTGTGAGAAATTTGTTTCCCTTGTACCCATGTATTTTTTCTATAGATTTCAATTCTATCACTTATCTAGAGGAGAAATACGGTGGAGTTGATCATATCGAGCCTTTTTATTCAATATTTAGTGCTCATATCTAGGCCTTGAACTTGATTGACATCAATCCATATAATGGTATATTTACCTAGCACAATAGAATATGTGGGGAAGATTCCATCTCAAAGAGACTAGACAGGTTTCTAATCTCTAGTTTTTGGATTGGTAATAATAGAAGCTCTAGTTCTATGATTCTAGAGGGTAGGGGATCTGATCATTGGCCTATCAAACTCTCTACTCTTGATTTTGGGCTAAATAATAATCCTTCCTTTAATTTTCAACTTATGTGGCTTCGAGATTCTAAGATTCATGATTTCATGTGAGGCTGGTGGACTAATGGTAGACCTTCTCATGGCACCGCTATGTATTCCTTTATGAAGTGACTACAATTTGTTAATGATAAATTGTAGATGTGGAATAGTCTAAATTTTAATAACCTTTCCTTGGATAAGTTGGAAGCTCTTAAGAAGGTGGAATAAGATTCAAGGAAGATTAGAGATGATGGAATCATGAAGGAGCTTCTCTTTGAGGAATCTGAAGTTCTGAAAGAACTTGTTGAATGGGAGTTGAGGGAATATTTTTTTTAGAAACAAGATCGAGTGTATTGCCTTCAATAAGGGGATAGGAACATGTCCTTCTTTTTTAACTCAGTTAAGGCTCATCATAATGGTAACCTGATTTACTCTCTTTGCAAATTCTCAGGGTGTCCTTCTCTCTTCTTTCAAGGAGATTTTAGAAGAGACTAGGAGGTATTTTTACTCTCTCTTTAAGGAGCACTCCCTCTCATATGATGAGGATGAAAAGTTTATTCTAATTTGTAATCCCTCGATTATTTCTAGAGATATGAATGAGCATTTGATGGGCCCAATTTCTTGTGAGGAGTTGGAAAATGTTGTATTCAAGATGAAAAAGAGAAATCCCCAAGTTCGGATGGATTCCCGATTGAGTTTTATCAAGAGTTTTGGGAGTTAATAAAAATTGATCTTCTAGAAGTGGTCCATGAGTCCCAAAAGAACAAATAGATGCTAAGGGTCCTAAATTCTATCTTTGTGGTGCTTATTCACAAAAATATGGAGTGAAATCTCTAGATATGTTCAAGCCTATTGCTCTATACAATGTTGTGTATAATATCATTACAAAAATTATTTCCAAAAGGCTAAAGATATGGTTGAGCAAAATCATATCTGAGGAGCAAGGTGGGTTTGTTGATGGCTAGAAAATCTTGGATGGGGTTGTTATTACTATGAAAGTTATTCACTCAATGGAAACTTCTAAGGAGAAATCTATTTTTATTATGTTGGATATGGCCAAAGCTTATGACTAGGTCAAATGGTCCTTTCTTCAGAATGGTCTTGCTATTTTTAGCTTTGAGGAGGAATGGATTAGATGGGTGATGAGTTATGTCCCTTCTTCCTCGTTCCCTATTCTTGTTAATAATGATCCTTCAGAGCTATTTGAGGCCTTAAGGGGATTGAGGAAAGGATATCCTCTATCTTCTTATTTGTTTATCATTATGGTAGAAGGGTTGTGAAGACTACTCAAGTCTTAGGTTAGACATAGTCTCATTCATGTTTGGAAGTGGGATAGCAGTTTGTTGCCTCTTTCCCACCTTCAATTTGTTGACGTACAACTTTTTTGGGAGTTTCCACTACCAAGGAATATGGAAACATTAGAAGGTCTCTTGACATATATCTTGGTGCTTCTGGGTAGTTGATTAATTAGGAAAAGTCTTCTATTTTCTTCTTTAATACCCCTCTTCTTATTCAATCCAGGATTGCTATAATTTTAAGATTCTAGGTCGAGAATCCCCTCTTCATTTATATTGGTATTTTGATTTCAACTCATCATATACCTAGATATTCTTGGCAGTATATGCTTGATAACTTTAGAGGGAAGGTGAATCACTAGACCATCAGATGGCTCTCTGTTGTGGCTGATCCACAACACACCCCAAAATTGGGGACCCACCTTTTTGCATGCTTTCAAAGAAGACCGTAGTGGCCCAGATGCTAAAAAATCAAGGAAAAAGGCAAAATATCACAAAAGAGAAGAAGTGTCGTGATATCACGACATGTTGCTCCATCGCGGCTAGAAATGAAAAGTTGTCGCGATATCGCGACATGTTGCTCTGTCATAGCTAGAAATGAAAAGTTGTCACGATTTCATGACGTGTTGCACTGTCGTGACTAAGAAAAGAAAGTGTCACGATATTGCGATGCGTTGCTACTCATAAAAGAAAGTTGTCATGATATCGCGACGTGTTGCTGCTAAGAAAAAGAAAGTGTCACGATATCGCGATAGGTCACATTTTTGTGGCTCAAACAAGCGAAGTGCAGTGGAACGAAAAAGTGTCGTGATTTCGTGACATGTCGCGTTTTCACGGCCAAGAGTAACAAAATGCAACGAAGGATAAAAACATCGCGATTTCATGACATGTCACGTTTTCACAGTTAAGAGCAGCAGAATGCATCATGAAGAGAAAATGTCGCGATATCGCGACGTGTTGTGAAATCGCGGTTCATAAAAGGAGAGAGAAAGACAAAATGAAAAATGTCACGATATCGTGACTTGTCATGAAATCGCGGTCTAAGGCAGCAAGAGAAGAGTCAATGCAGAAGTTGTCACGATATCACGACATGTCACCATTTCGTGACCTGAAGACGAGATGAAGGGCAAAAGATAAAAAATGTCACGATATCGTGACATGTCAGGTTTTCACGGCATAAAAGTGAGGAAGGAACGAATGAAAGAAAACATTGCAAAATTGTGACATGTCTCATTTTCATGATTCACGATGACCAACAAGCTAAGCGAGGGAAATGTGTCATGAAATGGTGACATGTCATGTTTTCGCGACCTGGAGCAGCCAAAATGAACATAGAGAAAAGGTGTCACAATTCCACGACAGAAAGCAACAAGACAGCCTGAAACAGAAAAACATCATGATTTTGCGATAAGTTGCATTAAAATAGCCAAAGTGAACAGAATGAAAAGGTGTCACGATTTCATGACAGAAAGCAATGAGACAGCCCGAAAGAGAAAAGTGTCACGATTTCGTGATAGAAAGCAACGAAAGTGGTACGAAATGAAAAGGTGTCATGATTTCGTGACATGTGTTTTCACGGCTAAGTGCAACAAAACACAGCGAAGGAGAAAAACGTCATGATTTCACGACAGGTTGCATCCATGCGGCCCTAAGGAGAAACATGTCGATTTTTACATCTTTTGATATAAACAAATTTTTCATTTTTTTTTTAAATTAAAAAATGTCACGATTTCATGACATGTCTTATTTTCACTGCATAAAGGCAGATAAGGTTGCGGGCATAAAAATGTCATGATTTCATGACATGTCTCATTTTCATTGTGCATAAAGGCGGACAAAGCTACATATAAAAAAATGTCACGATATCGTGACATGTCTCATTTTCGTGATACAGGTAGAGGAGCAAAGCGGCATACTATTTTTGTCGTGATTCATAGCGGGCCATTATAGAGCATGCAGGGAAGCGTTGAACATGTGGCATAAAGATGTAAGGGTTATAGAGCGGTTACAGTTAGCAAGAAGATCAAACGTTTTGATGCTCGAACAAAAGCCAAAAATAATGCAAAGAGGCGGGAAGATGAAACGAAGAGACCTGGGAGATGAAGCGAAGCATCACAGGGCGAAACAGAGAGCATTGCCAGAAAGTTTAAAAGCAGAAGCATAGATTGGTATAGGGGTCGGAAACCGCTACGAACAGTGTTGCAGAGCTGAAGGTGATAGGCTATTCTGGACCTGCTTTTGGAGCGTTTTCCTTCACATTTGTTCTGGTTTGATAAAACTGGGAACTTCTGTTGTTGTAAACTGACATATTTTTAATACAAAAATTACAGAGAGTTGCATCTCATTGGCAAGAAAGAAGGAGTTATTCTCTGCATGCAAGATTGAATGTTTATCTTTCCTCTTTCCAGTTTTAGGCTTATAGATGGAGTTTAATACAAGTCGTCTTGGTTTCTTCATGCGAATGTCTAAATCTGGAAACCATAGTTAAAATCCTAGAAACCAACACTTAGATTATCTGGATTTTGCATGTTTGCAGGTTCAATAGGTTAGGTTGTATGCAGAAAACCTCATATCTTCGGTCTTGTCGAATAGGATGGCAGCCTTCTAAATGTACTTTAGTTTTAGTTTTTATGCATTTTATTTTCATTTTCTTAAATTCTTTGCATTTTTACTTTCCTAAGAGATTAACCTTAGTTTAATTTCCTGTTATTAAAATAAAACACTTGAAAATTCACCGAAATCGAAATCATTATAATTTTAGAGTAAAATAAACCACAGTGCCCCTTGTTAACAGTTGCTTGCAACCACTAAGGTATTCCAAAACATTCACACTGAATATCAGCACTTATATCAAAAATGCTAACATAGCGGAGACCTTGGAGAAATTACAGGTTTAATTTATTTGCAAGAGGGGATTTGGAATCCAAATCCTATTGGAGAGTTGTAGTTTCACAACTGGGTGAAAATACCACTCAACAGATTGGCGCTAGAAGGAGGGCCTGATTTGGTTTACTTTATTTTTATTTTCATACAGAAGTAATGTGTTTTTTGGTTTGATTTCTTAAATCTCATTAAAGGCTAAACTGCAACATTGTTTTTGTGTTGCAGGTTTTCTTGGAGATATCGAGAGTTTCGTCAGGCAGGCTGGACCCACCGTGTCGTATCGCGACTAGGTCCCAAACAACTGGGGAAACCATATTCCACAACCTTACACTCACTTGTAATCCAAAAAATAAAACCAAGCAAGCTGTAAACCTACCAGTCACAAAAGATCTTTCTGCTTTAGGAACATCGAGCGGACCTACACCGATGGTATCAATTGCCACTAGTGTACCTATCATCAGTACCATTTCCATCGCTCTTGTAGGGTTGTCCTCATCAATTCTGAGTCAAATGGCCCAACCTCCAGTAGCTCCTTGGTATGGAGCTAATAATATTCCTTTGAATATTGCAGGGGATATCCATGAAATCCCTAAGAACATAGAAATATTCTTGCCCAAATATAAACCAGATGGCCCAAGGACCACAGAGGAGCATATCCAGGCCTATAGGGATGTTTTGATAAGGTTGCAAGTTCAACATGAAGATGTGGCTTGTAGAATTTTTCCCATGAGCCTAGACCCAGTGGCCTATGAATGGTATATTTGCTTGCCTACTGGTTCAATCACTTCATGGACACAAATGGAGAATGCCTTTGTCAATCAGTTTAGGTCACCTTTGGATCCCGCAACCATCTACAATCAATTTATTACATGCAAAAGGGGCCAGGGTGAACCAATCAGAACCTTTAATCAGAGATTCCAAAAATGTTATAATAGAGCAATTCGACATTTTGCCATAGACCCCGCAGTAGCTTTACAAATCTATTTTGGGGCATTGGATCCGATGACAACAATGTTTTCCAGGCAAAATCCTCAAGTCACCACGCTTGCCTTAGCTTACAACGAAGCTATGACCATCGAGCAACAAATGACACCACAGGGCTATGGGTTTCCCCAGATGCCTATGATGGGACAATATGCTCCATATGGTCAAGCTCCCATGGCAAATCAGATCATGGCACCACAAATGCCAAACATGAATGCTTTCCCATATCAACAACCATATCCACCAACACCTGCCTATGCACCCATTCCGATCCAACCGATCACATCCATTCCACCCGTTCCCGCATTTTTGCAAAATAGTCAATCGACTATGCAAGGAACCAGCCAGGTTAATTCTCAGGCTATAGTTCCTTTCCCAAATCCAACTCCGATCCAAAGTGTAAATCCATTCATGAACCAAATTCCTCAAAATCTGACTCAAATGTTAAATCCAGATCCCACGAATTATGCAAACCCAACGGGAACTAACAATAATGTAGCTCCACCGAAGGAGATTTATTCGGATGTTGAAGAGCTCAAGAAGATAGTTCATAAACTGAGTAATGACATGGTTCAAAAATAGAAGTATGAGTCCCATGCCCCTCACTCAAATCAAAATTTTAACAATAGAGGGAGACATTGGAACACAAAGCCAAACAATGGAGGAGTACCTGCCCCTATTGCCAATCAACTAGATACTTCGCAGGACCCAGTCAATCCAGTTCCCTTTTGAATCTTTCTGATTTTGCATGGGAAAAGGGGTGCAGATTGCACAATACAAAAGAGCACAATGAGAGGAATTGTCCTGAAATCGCTAGATACACTCATTGTCTCCAAGCCCAAGTAGATGACCTAGAACTTGTGCCAAATGAGGGTCCACCCCAACATCAAGATGATAACATTATGGTGGTGGAAACTTTATACCATCAAGAAGGTGAGAGTGAGGAAGAAGAAGATGAAATTTTGGAACAGGAGGTGCAAGCTTTTCGAGAGTTTAGAAAGGGGAATCACGGATATCATTTGAGAAGTAAATCTAAAGCCCCTAAAACATCATCAACACCACCAAATAACTCTATCCTTCCTCTGGATACTAAGGCAGATAATAATCCTCCTCCTCCACTTAGGAGAGAAACGTCTAATGACACGCATAAGACAACCAAACTTGAAAGAGCAAACTATGACATAGTGGAGGATTTAAGGAAATCTAAGTCGAGCCTTTCATTTTTAGAGGCGGCCAGGTTGCCTGGCCAAAAAGAAGCATTGATAAAGGCTCTGGACTCACCTAATCAAGTATGGAAGGGAAAGGAAGTTGAGTCTCATTTGATTTTATGAAAGGAGAGACGGGATGTCCCGCCATTTTTATTGACTCTGAGAATTGCTGGTAAGAATTTGCATAATTGTTTGGTAGACACGGGTGCCACGAGCAACCTCATGCCTTCAGAGATATGTCAAATGCTAGGCCTACAACCTGTTTCATCCAAATGCAAGGTTTTGCAATTGGACCGATCTGAGGTAAATGTGATAGGGACCCTATATGATGTCAAAATTCAACTAAATTCTGAACCTAGGGTCCAACAAGTGGTCGACATTTTGGTTGTTAATATCCCAAGTAGATATGGAATGCTACTTGCAAGGGATTGGATGAAAACTTTGAATGACTATTTTTCAACCGATTGCTCACATATGTGGCTACCCTGGAAAGGAATTGCAAATCAAATCAGAGTAGAAAATGAACCGAGGCTTAAAGAAATCATAACAAAATTTAATAAGCCAAATGAAGTTCAATTTTTTGAGCCAAAATTGGGGGTTTATGCATTTGATGTTGAAGAGGCTACTGAAGAGCCTAAAGGGGAAACATTTCACGGTAGCTCTCTTGAGGAAAATGATGGCATATGGTTGCTTAGGTTTGATGGATCCAAATCCAGACAGGGAGCAGGAGCCGGAGTCGAGCTCACTTGTCCAGGAGGTAAACCTTTACTTGCTGCCTATAGGTTACAGTTTCCTTGCATGAACAATGTGGCAGAGTATGAAGCACTGATTTTTGGTTTACAACTGGCATTGAGCAAAAAGGTTAAATGCTTGAAAGTATTGGGAGATTCTCAACTGGTAGTCAAGCAGATTAAAGGACAATATACATGCCGCGATAAGAGACTGAGCCTTTATAGAACTAGGGTAAGGGACCTCATTGAGGAATTTGATGCTTTCAATATAGCCCTTATTTCTAGAAAAGGAAATCGCATAGCAGATTCTCTTGCAGTCACCGCGGGCATGTTAAATCCAATTGATATAAAAAGGTGTAAAAAGTTCTCCATTGAATTGGTTCCTTGTCCATCGATACCTGATAATGTCAAGAATTTCCAAGTTTTTGAAAACGATAGACACATATTCAAATTTGTCATGAACTCAGGTGTTTTTGAAAACCAGGTGATTGATGAGGAGCAAAGATGGCAAGAAGAAGCAGAAAATGAAAGTAAAACTACATATCGATCCAACAAAATACCAAAAGACATAGTTTCATTGGAGAAAATGTTCGATATGGGATACAAGGCTAGAAAAGAAAAAAAGGTTCCACTCCCCAAAGATGCATGTGATCTAATTAATCTAGGGAGTGCAGACAATCCACGGGAAGTGTACATTGCAAAGGCATGTACAGCTGAAGAAAGAGAAAATATAATACATGCACTAAAACACTACGTGGATTGCATTGCTTGGAATTATAACGAATTGAAAACGTACAACCAAAACGTCATTACACATACCATCCCTCTAAAGCCGGACTCCAAGCCTTTCAGACAAAGACAACGAGTTGTTAACCCGCTATTGGAGCCCTTGATAGAAAAGGAGGTCAAGAGATTATTGGAAGCAAAGATTATTTTTCCTGTTAGGCACTCAACCTGGGTTGCTAACCTCGTTCCAATAAGAAAGAAGAGCGGAGAGATTAGGCTATGTATAGATTTTTGAAATCTCAACAAGGCCTCTCAAAAGGATAACTATCCATTGCCATCCATTGATGAAATTTTACAAACAGTGAATGGATCTGAAATGATGTCTTTTCTTGATGGATATTCTGGATATAACCAAATTCTTATTCATCCCAATGACAGGATGAAAACAGCCTTCACAACCAAATGGGGGACATTTTCCTACAGAAGAATGTCGTTTGGACTGTTAAATGTTGGTGCAACATTTCAACGCGCCATGGACTATGCATTCAAAGGGCTTATAGGCAAGTGTATCATTGTGTACGTGGATGATATTCCAGTATTTTCAAAGAAAAGAGAGGACCATGTCAAGGATTTGAAAAAGGTTCTTCAAAGATGCAGAGAGCATGGAATTTCTTTAAATCCCAAAAAATGCATCTTTGGAGTAACAGAAGGAAGGCTACTTGGTCACATCATTTCAAAAGAAGGCATATCCATTGACCCAGAAAGAATAGAAGCTATCCAAAACTTACCTCTCCCGGGTAGTAAAAAGGAGTTGAGATCTTTCTTCGGGCAAATTAATTTTGTGAGGAAGTTTATTTCAAGCTTCACTGAGATAGCCAAACCGTTGAACAAGATGCTCAAGAAGGATGTAGATGTCATATGGAACGAGGAAAGTAAGGTGGCATTTCAACACATTAAGGATGCCATTTCCAGAGCCCCTGCCCTCATAAGTCCAAACTATGCTAAACCTTTCTATATTTATGCTTTCGCATCGAAACACTCTTTTGCGAGTGTCTTGACCCAAAAAGGTGAGGATAGCGCAGAAAATCCCATAGCATTTTTAAGTGCTCCTTTAAAAGATGCTCAATTGAGGTATTCTATCCTCGATAAGCAGATGTACGCACTTTTTAAAACGGTAAAAATAATTTGACATTACATTGTGCACAACAGAGTTTTTGCCATTGTGCCTGACCCTGCTATCAAAACTATGTTTTTACAGAACGAGCTAGGTGAGAAAAGAGGTAAATGGATTTCTACTATCCAAGAATTTGATCTTGAAATCCAACCCATGAAACTAGTTCGAGGACAGGGACTCGTGAAGACGATTGCTGAAAATAATCCACAAACGACATGTCAATATTCAAATGCAGAATACATTGCTAAAGATGACTGGTATGTTGACATTGTACATTTTCTATTAAGCAGTAAGTGCCCATCCAATTTGAATTCCACTCAAAGAAGGGCTTTAAGACTTAAATATGTTAATTATCTGATTAGATCTGGTGTTCTGTACAGGAAAAATCATGAGGGGATCTACTTGAGATGCCTGAATAAAGAAGAAGATGCCAAGGTTCTGCAAGAATTTCATGGGAAATATGGAACTGGCCATGGTGCGGCAAATGCTACAACGCATCAAATCTTGAGAGCAGGATACTATTGGCCTCACATTTTTAAAGATGCACACGCTCATGTACGATCTTGCCACATTTGTCAAGTAGCTGCCAACAGAGAAAGAAATGCAGCCATGCCATTACAACTTGTAGTTGAGATGAGACCATTTGCACAATGGGGATTAGATTTCATTGGGGTTATTAACCCAAATTCTTTTGATTCCCATAAATTCATACTAACAGCTACAGATTATTGTACAAGGTGGACAGAAGCAGTTCCTACAAAACATGCCACTACAGACGTTGTAATAAAATTCCTTGAGGATCACATCATAACAAGATTCGGAATGCCCGATTCTATCGTTAGTGATAATGGTAAAGCTTTTGTTTCCACGCAATTTGCAGATTGGGCATACGACAATAAAGTGAGTTTAAAATTTGCATCTAATTATTATCCTCAAGGAAACGGTTTGGCAGAATCCTCAAACAAAAATTTGTTGAGTATCATTAAGAAATTACTGGAAAAGAACCCTCGAGATTGGCACAGCCAGTTAAAGTTTGCTCTATGGGCAGATAGAACCAGAGTAAAAGAATCAATAGGGAATACTCCCTATCATTTGGTCTATGGACAAGACCCAATATTTCCTGCAAACTTGAAGCTGCAAACCCTACATTTCATGCAAGAATACTTGGGAACAGATAACCACACTGAAGCCAGACTAAGTCATTTACTGCACCTCGATGAAAAAAGGGAGGAAGCCATGATTCACATGAATAAACACCAAGAGGTTGTTAAAATATGGTTTGACAGAAGAGCTAAAATCAAGTCCTTCAGAATTTCAGATTTGGTCTTATTGTGGGATAAAAGACATGAAGAAAAGGGAAGTCATCAAAAATTTGATTGTCTTTGGTTAGGCCCTTATCAGATTTCAGAAATTCTAGGGAAAAATACCTTCAGGTTGAGAACTTTAGAGGGGAAGGATCTGATGTTACCAGTTAATGGGCATGTTTTAAAGCACTATTTTAGCCCTTAAGTCATAGGAGATTGGTATCATATTTTTCGGTTTTGGTATGGATTTTCAAATTTTTTTTGTTTGTTTTAGGATTGCTAGTCTAGTTAGGATTTAAGTTGTGTGTTTGATTTCATTTGACATGTTTGGTTTGTTTATATACAAAAAAAAAAAAAAGAGAGAAAAAATTGAGATGTCAACTTATGCCTAAGATCAGGAGAATATGAAACATTGGAATTGTGTTGTAGAAAGCTCCACAAGTAACACAAACATTTTAAATAATATCGTTTGAATCTTGTGATGCATGAAGTTGTCAGTTTTACACATTATGGTAAAGTAGATGATATATTCCATCCACATTTCAAAAGAAGCAGTGCATTCATATCTCATGTCACATTCCACATTGCATATACATGTCATCTCAGTTACATTTTCATTTCATGTGCAATCATTGAGAAGGTGTCGAATCCTCTTAGGATTATTACATAACATATATTAAAAGGATCCTAAGGTTGGGAACTGATGCCCAAGCTATCTTGAACCAAGCACGTTCTATGCACATTAAAGAGAATCTTGAGCAAAATGGTCAAAACCATACTTGGATGAAAAGGTGAGGTGAAAAGAATATTTCATGTCTGTCCTATCATGCAACATAATCCTTAAAACAGTGGTTTTTACCACTTCCATCAAGCTTAAAGTCTAAAACCAGAGTAGTAAGGATAGGATTAAATCCTCATCGAACTTAGGTTGAGGATCCAATTCCCCAAAGCTCTGATTTGACCTTCATGGAGTAGTAAGGATAGGGCATAATTCTCATCTCACCTAGGTTGAGAATCCGATTCCCCAAAGCTTCCATCTTTCATTTTATCATAAAACTTGGATGGGAGGGATCGTACTACATGTCCTCTGCAAAGGATGGGTAGTCATCCCAAAAGTCCAAGAAAAAAAAATAAAATTAATATGTTCCATCTTTCATTTTATCATCTTGGATTGGAAGGATCATACTACATGTCCCTAGCAAAGGATGGGTAGTCATCCCAAAGGTCCAAGAAATAAAATTAATATTTTCCATTTTCATCTTAATATTGGATTGGAGGGATCGTACTACATGTCCCTAGCAAGGATGGGTAGTCATCCCAAAGGTCCAAGAAATAAAAAAAAAGAGAGAGAAGAGAATGAATGAAGCCAAGTCATGGATTATGGGGTTAAGTATGCTCATGCGTGGCAACATGTCTTGTCTAAAAGCAAGACCACTGATTGCTCATATGGACAAGCTAGCTTGACAGTTTCATCCATAACAGGTTAAATCATTTTGTTCAAGATGAGGTAATGAACTCCAAATCAGAATAGTAAGGATAGGGTTAAATTCCCATCTCGCTTAGGTTGGGAATCCTATTCCCCAAAGTTCTGATTTCACTTACACTTGCACATGGGTTCAAGATGGTAGTGACACATAACCAACTTTGGGATCTAGTAAATTAATTCAATATACATATATTTGGTCCTAAGAGGGTTTGACAACTTTAATATGTTTGTTCATGATATTAGAAGGTTTGAGCCTTTGTAAAGTAGGTTGTTATATCTCTAGCATCTTCATCATACATCAAATCCTGCACAAATCATTCATAGCCTTGCATACAAATCATAAGTGAAACTGACAATGGAATGTTGATCAAGTTCAAGTGATAGGGAATGAAAACACATTGCACACACCGAGCTGATACTTAATGATTTTGATGTTTCATGTATTTTTGATCTATCGGTATTTGTTTATCTTTTATGTGTTGACGCTTGTATCTAAGCTTGTATATTTTAGGTTG
The DNA here is from genome assembly GCA_028583015.1 of Wollemia nobilis. Classification (NCBI taxonomy): domain Eukaryota; kingdom Viridiplantae; phylum Streptophyta; class Pinopsida; order Araucariales; family Araucariaceae; genus Wollemia; species Wollemia nobilis. The sequence continues at coordinate 4,321,379 of JAQPPZ010002200.1, forward strand.
GGTTCTCACCAAAATGCTCAGGAGCATTTGATAGCAGAGTCGCCATTTGTTGTGGCTGATCCACAACACACCCCAAAATTGGGGACCCACCTTTTTTGCATGCTTTCAAAGAAGACCGCAGTGGCCCAGATGCTAAAAAATCAAGGAAAAAAGCAAAATATCACAAAAGAAGAAGTGTCGCGATATCGCGACATGTTGCTCCGTCGCAGCTAGAAATGAAAAGTTGTCATGATATCACGACATGTTGCTCCATCGCAGCTAGAAATGAAAAGTTGTCACGATATCGCGACGTGTTGCTCTGTCACGACTAAGAAAAAGAAAGTGTCACGATATCACGACGCATTGCTGCTCAGAAAAAGAAAGTTGTCATGATATCACGACATGTTACTGCTAAGAAAAATAAAGTGTCACGATATCGCAACAGGTCACGTTTTCACAGCTCAGACAAGCGAAGTGCAGTGGAACAAAAAAGTGTCGCGATTTCGTGACATGTCGCGTTTTCGCGGCCAAGAGTAACAAAATGCAGCAAAATGGAAAATTTCACGATTTCATGACATGTCGCATTTCTAAGAGCAGCAGAATGCATCATGAAGAGAAAATGTCATGATATCGTGACATGTTGTGAAATCACGGTTCATAAAGGAGAGAGAAAGACAAAATGAAAAATGTCGCGATATCGCGACTTGTCATGAAATCGCGGTCGAAGGCAGCAAGAGAAGAGTCAATGCAGAAGTTGTCGCGATATCGCGACATGTCGCCATTTCATGACCTGAAGACGAGATGAAGGGCAAAAGATAAAAAGCGTCGCGATATCACGACATGTCTGTTTTCGCGGCATAAAAGTGAGGAAGGAACGAATGAAAGAAAATGTCACGAAATCGTGACATGTCTCATTTTTGCGATTCACGACGACCAACAAGCTAAGCGAGGAAAATGTGTCATGAAATCGTGACATGTCGCATTTTCACGACCTGGAGTAGCCAAAATGAACATAGAGAAAAGTGTCGCGATTTCACGATAGAAAGCAGCGAAGATAGCCCGAAATGAAAAAGTGTCATGATTTCACGACAAGTTGCAACGAAACAGCCAAAATGAATAGAATGAAAAAGTGTCATGATTTCATGAAAAAAAGTAGCGAGACATCCTGAAAGAGAAAAGCGTCATGATTTCATGATAGAAAGCAATGAAAGTGGTACGAAATGAAAAGGTGTCACGATTTCGTGACATGTCGCATTTTCATGGCTAAGTGCAACAAAACATAGTGAAGGAGAAAAACGTCATGATTTCATGACAGGTTGCATCCATGCGGCCCTAAGGAGAAACATGTCATGATTTCATGACATGTCTTTGAAGCAATTAAAAATGTCACGATTTTTACATGCTATTTGTTTTGTATGAAAATGTCATGATTTCATGACATGTCTTATTTTCACTATGCATGAAGGCGGACAAAGCTGCATACAAAAAAATGTCACGATATCGTGACATGTCTCATTTTCACGATATAGGTAGAGGAGCAAAGTTGCATACTATTTTTGTCATGATTCATAACGGGCCATTACAGAGCATGCAGGGAAGTGCTGAACACGTGGCATAAAGATGTAAGGGTTACAGAACGGTTACAGTTAGCAGGAAGATCAAACGTTTCGACGCTCGAACAAAAGCTAAAAATAATGCAAAGAGGTGGGAAGATGAAATGAAGAGACCTGGGAGATGAAGCGAAGCGTCATAGGGCAAAACAGAGAGCATTGCCAAAAAGTTTAAAAGTAGAAGCATAGATTGGTATAGGGGTCAAAAACCGCTACGAACAGTGTTGTAGAGCTGAAGGTGATAGGCTATTCTGGACCTGCTTTTGGAGCGTTTTCCTTCACATTTGTTCTGGTTTGATAAAACTGGGAACTTCTGTTGTTGTAAACTGACATATTTTTAATACAAAAATTACAGAGAGTTGCATCTCATTGGCAAGAAAGAAGGAGTTATTCTTTGCATGCAAGATTGAATGTTTATCTTTCCTCTTTTCAGTTTTAGGCTTATAGATGGAGTTTAATACAAGTCGTCTTGGTTGCTTCATGCGAATGTCTAAATCTGGAAACCATAGTTAAAATCCTAGAAACTAGCACTTAGCTTATCTGGATTTTGCATGTTTGCAGGTTCAATAGGTTAGGTTGTATGTAGAAAACCTCATATCTTCGGTCTTGTCGAATAGGATTGCAGCCTTCTAAATGTACTTTAGTTTTAGTTTTTTATGCATTTTATTTTCATTTTCTTAAATTCTCTGCATTTTTACTTTCCCAAGAAATTAACCTTAGTTTAAATTTCTTGTTATTAAAATAAAACACTTGAAAATTCATCGAAATCGAAATCATTATAATTTCAGAGTAAAATAAACTATAGTGCCCCTTGTTAACAGTTGCTTGCAACCACTAAGGCATTCTGAAACATTCACACTGAATATCAACACTTATATCAAAAATGCTAACATAGCGGAGACCTTGGAGAAATTACAGGTTTAATTTATTTGCAAGAGGGGATTTGGAATCCAAATCCTATTGGAGAGTTGTAGTTTCACAACTGGGTGAAAATACCACTCAACACTCTCCTTTGTGGGTATAGTGTTGGTTTTAAAATATGTTGTTCAAGATTTACCTATTTATAAGGTGTTTTGTGCAAATGGCTCCCTCTCATTTTATCAAGGACATGGATGCTTTTTCAATATAGTTTTTGTGGTTTAGAAAATTTTCTCAATATAAATAGATTTTGGTTAGGTGGGATTATATTTGTAGGTCGAATCAAGAGGGAGGCCTTGGGTTGCAACATGTAGCTCTTTCTAGGCAGGATTTGTCTATGAAACTCTACTGGATATGGTGTACTTATCAAGATCAAATTTGGGATAAAATACTATGTTGTAAGTACTTGAGAGGTATTTTTTAGGTTGAGATCCCTAGATTAAGCTTGGTTGGGAAAATTTTGATTATCTAGGACACTCTAAAAAGAGGGGCTAATTTAATTAAGCAAGGTTTGTTCTAGATTTGTAATTGAGGACCAGATTATCTTTTATGGGAGGATTCTTGGGATGTCCACCCTCCTATCTTGACTCAATATCCCAACTTACATTCCCTAAGCATTTATTTCTTGGAATTGGACTGGTCTTGTGTTGAGGACTTTAAAATAATCCAACCTTTTGGTAATCTGGAGATATACAAGGGGGAAGATCTAGAGGAATGGCCCTAGAGGGGATTGGTTGAGGATAAAAATTTGCTTGCTCTTATTCTTATAGGGAGGCCCTACTCTTCATTAAGGGGTAAATACATTTTGTCTTGGAACCCTAATCAGAAAGGAATCTACTTTTTAGTCTATGGTTATGAGGTTCTTAATATGCAAAAGTTTGGGAGCCTCCCTATCACATGGTGGAAAAAGGTGTGGAATATATTTGCTTGGCATAAATGTAACTTCTTTCTCTATCTGGGCACTTGTAATAAAGGTCTCAATTGGGATAATGTGAGGAAGAGAGGATTTTAGGGTCCCTCTTTTTGTGTCCTTTGTGGTAATAATGAAGATGACTCTTCTCATTTATTTTTTCAATTCTCCCTTGCTAGAGACATTTGGCACCATTGGTGAAGTGACTGGAACCATCCTTGTTTTCATGTGCTTTCCCTAGTGGATTTTTGGAGTATTCTGGGCAGACCTTCGACCAATACCCCCTTCCTCCATGTGGTTTGGAATTTGGGCCTTTCTTACATAATCTAGTAGATTTAGCTCAAATGGAACCGTCACATCTTTCAGGGTAGATATTTGGATGTTCAACATATATGGCAAAGGATATTGTGTATGGTTCAAAAAATTATCCATAGCAAATGTTATGTGGATCCTCTTTTGGAATCTAGGGAGGAGAAGGTACAGTAGTCCCTTGGTATCTTTGGGGTTGATGCATACTCTTCTCACCCTATAAGGCTTCCCTAGCTCAATAATAAAGTTCGAAGATATGGAAGGTGGAGGCCACTCCCTGGAGGAATTTTAAAAATGAATACTTATGGGTCATCCAAGGGCAATCCTAGACATTCTAGAACTGGCGGTGTTGGGAGAGACTTTGTTGGCATGGCCATATTTTTCTTTTCCATTTATAAAGGTGTTCACTATAACAATTTTATGGAAGCTCTTGTGATTCTCGAGGCCTTGCAGAGGGAGTTTTCTCTTGGATGGAAAAGGAGCATCTACGAGTCTGACTCTCAAATTTTGATTAATATTTTAAATAGAAAAATGTTGGAGGATGTTAATTGGTAGTTTGAATTTTTGGCCATTCATATTCTTAAAATTAGTGAAGATTTCAAATTTATCTCCTTTGTGCACATACAAAGGGAATAGAATGGGGTTGCTATTTATTAGGCCAAAAGGGATTTTAAGCTTTCGGGTCCTTGGATTATGGATAACTGGGAGAGTCTCTCGACTGGGGACTCTCAACACCTTTGGGAGTTTATCCACAAGGATTTCCACACTTAATGTCTTTTTTTCTTGTTTTCTTCGGGTTTCGACCCTATCAGGTGGTTTTAGCCTATTTTGTTGTTTATTTGAGTCATGGTTGGGGGCTTTGTTATACTCTATAATATTATATTATTATCAATAAATATTTACCCCTTTATTTTAAAAAAAATTATATTCTGTCATTAGTAATTTATTTTATTTAAATAACCCCATACCCTCTAGACAAATGATGTTCATAATGCAAAAATACAAACAATTATATAATATAAATGACAAAGCAAGTATGGTATAAATGTGTTTTGGATAATAGTTCACTCCCATAAATGATATAACAACTAATTAAAAATTTGCATTTCATGAAATATAAATATTAATTATATATTTATGTGAATATTATAATAATAATGATAGTGGTTTGTCCAACAATTTGTTTTAATTAAAGTGAGAGTTTTAAGTTCATACACAAAAAGGAAAGAAGAGATAAATTATTGTAGTAATACAAGTAATTAGAGAGATTGACCTTAACATGTGAAATAAAAAATGAGTTAGAGATCACACTTTCCTCTATTATATGGATCCTCATATCCTTAATCATATTACAAAATTTCCCTCAAGTGACTTTTAGATCTATAGAGAATTTTATATATTATCTTACAATGAATCAAACTACAACTTCTATGACATCTCGAAGTTCTAGATTGACATTTGTCTTGTTAGGCATTGGAATCTTATCACCTCATGGGAGGTATAATTTTCATTTGAGTCAATTATAGATAAGAAAATATTGAGGCCCAAGGAGTTATGTTCATGTTTTAGATATTGTGAGGAAGTATAAGTAGTAATTATGCATTATGTTAGTAATGGAAATGGAGTCATCATCATTAGGAAAAAAGGTTGATAAAATTTGGATGACTATCCAATGCTAAGAATATAAATTCATAATAGTTAAGTGAAAATGAAATATGCTTAAGCATATTGAATATCCACTTCAAAACTAAATTATGTCACCTAAAAACTAATATATATCACCCATGTGTCAATTTAAAAAATGCATGTAGATTACAATGGATGAATATAATTAGAAAATTTTAATCACAAACTTATCCAAGTTGAAATAATTAAACTCATAATTATGTATTAAGGATATTTTAAGATTAAAAATTATAATGTGTGTACAAACATAAAAGTTGCATGTGATTTTATTTTTTATTGATTGGAGGAAGGGGTTTTGAAAGGGTCCCCAAACCTTTTACAAGAAGAGAAGGCCTATAGAGAGGAGCCTAAAAAGTAGACTTACAATAGGAGAAGATCCTCGAGGAGATACCTACAAAGAAAAATTCCAATCATGAACTTGAGACATAACTAAACCAGAAGACTCCAAAACTAACCTTTTCCTCACCTTGAGCTTTTATTCATGGTGAAAATCAACTCACTTTCTTGGTCATATGCAAGAGATTGAGATTCTGATTTCTTTGGGGATAAACCTTACCCACCAGTTTTATCATTATTAGAGGCTTCATTTCTTAAAGTTGGATTTCAAGAAACCAAATGACTTTTGTTACCAAATTTGTGCTTCTTGACAAGTCGAGATGGATTTTGCAACTGTGAATTAGAGAACTCCTTCGAGCAATGGCTATTTTATTATGAGTTTTTATTCTCATGCTGATAAAGAAAAAGCCTTTGAGTTAGGGATGAAAACATATGGTGCTGCTAGCCTCTTTTTTCAGCTATAGAAGCTAGGATTTTATCCTCAAATGGAACCCTCTATGGTTATTATTTGGGTTCATATTTATGCCCTACCCATGGAATATTGGTATACTAGGAAACTTCTTGGGACATTATTTAGGAGTTTATAAGGATACAATGAGGGGTGAATCTAATGTTTATACCCAAATATGTGTGGATATGGATCTCAAACAACCTCTCCCAATTGAAATAGAAATTAGCATGGGGGACATATCTTGGATCCAATAGGTATACTATGAAGAAATTCCATTTCAATGTAGGATCTACCACAAACACAGTCATCTAGCCTACTTCTACCCAAAGGGAATCATTAAGAGAGCCATCCCTCCAAAGGAAATCATCACCAATAGCAAGTTTGCTAAGAAGAAATAAATGAATCTTCCCACAACCTCAAATGTTAATCCTCCTATGGAGGGTTTTGAAGCTCCAAAGAGAAAGAACAATAAAAATATTAAGATAACATGCTTCAACCAATTAGTAGAAATAAATTTCAATAGGTATGAAATTCTTAATTCTCTCTTAGATATGGAGGAGAAGACCACCATAATAGATGAGCCTCATAAGGATAATGTTCCCCCTATAAGAGTTGAGGAAAATTCCCATCATGTCTCTTTGAATTCAGATTTGGGGGTTAATTACTTAGCACAAATAAATAAATGGAATCAAACCCTTGTAATGGTTATGGTGGATAATGATGTTTCAATGAAAGATAGAAAATAGGAGAGAGAGAAACCTAACCTTGGGATCCAACAAGCAAAGAAAATGTTTAAAAACTCTTAGATAAAGAGTGTAGGAAGAAAATTGAATGAGGAGAAGTTGGCTAATGAATGAGATCAACTAGTCATCCAGAGAAAGGACAAGAAGATTGACACTTACTGAAATGTAAGTTCCCAATGATTGTGCAATATTGGAATATAAGAGGTTTAAATACTAGATCTCATCAAATTGTTCAGATTTTAATTAAAACTCATCAATCTGAATTTATTCTCCTTCAAGAGACTAAAGCTTCCATTCAGAAGATGAATATCATTGTTAATAAAATTCGAAGATAGACTGAGTACATGGTAGTTGGATACCAAGATGCTTTAGGGGGAGTGGTGACTTTATGGAATCCTCTTCTCTGTATGACTTAAGATCATTCTATTGGTCAGGTATCCTCACTTATCTCTTCAAGAGCAAGAACTTTGGGGAGCTTTTATTGATTTCCAATTTCTATAATGCTACAAATTTTGAAAAGCAACAACACCAATGGTTAGTTTTATAGGATAGTATAACTAAAAAGAGGAATTAGTGGTAGGGTATTTCAATGCTAAACTTACTCTTAGGGATCAGGAAGGGGAAATCCTTCTTTGGACTAGGGGTATATATGTATGATGTCCAAAATTAATCGGCTCATTTTAATTGATGTTCATCATGTGGGGTCTCCATATACATGGACAAACAAACAATAAGGGTCAGCAAATCATAAAATTAAGCTTTATAGGTTTTTGGTTTTTGAAGAGACCTTTCTTCGTTGGTCTTTTAGGATGGATATTCTTAATCACACTAACTTTTATCACTTTTTTATTCTTTTAGAAATGAATCTGGGCCACAATATTCCAAAAACCTTTTTATTTTGAGAATTGTTGGTTGGAAAAGGAGGATTTGAAGGAAAAAATCCCCTTCTTGTGGGAGGAGGGTTGTCCTTCAATATGTCAAATATTGTCTCAAATTCTAGGAAAGAAGTATCAAATCTAATTTTCAATCCCAAAAGGCTCCTTTCTTGGCAAATATGGACAAGTTGGTCACCTCCTTTAGGATAAGAGCAATCACATATGATCTTAAATCTAAATATGAATTGATCATAAAAGATTTAGAGTCCATAGACAATCAAGAAGAAATTTATTAGAAATAAAGAGCGATAATTGCTTGGTTATTGGAGGAGGACCGAAACACAAGTTTCTTTCATCACTCTACATTGGCAAGTAGATAAAAAAAATCTTTGACTTATCTTTAGGATTCCAATAGATAGGTGATGGACACCATACTAGGTATGCAACATGCAATAAATAATTTCTTTGAACATCATTTTAGTGCCCCTATTATCCCTACTCTTGTAGTGCAACAAGATATACTTAACTGTATCCTCCAGATTATTTTAGTCAAGCAAAACAAATCCCTTTATAGTATAGTGGATAAAGATGAGGTAAGGAGAACAATTTTCACATAAAATCAAGAAAATATCCAAGGCTCGATGGTTTTCCAATTGAATTATTTAGGTATTTCTAGGATGTCATAGGAGAGGATTTAACCAAGTCTATTTAAGATCTAATTCAAATATAACTATGCTTTAGGATCTAAATCATACTTTCCTCACTTAGATTCCTAAAGTGGGACAAGACACCAACCTTAGATATTTTTTCCTGATTGCTCTCTACAATGTGACCTACAAGATAATAACTAATTTTATGGATGAAAGGATTAAGAATATTATGGAAAACATAATATCCCAGGGACAAGGAGGATTTGTGAAGGGGCATCAAATTCTAGATAGAGTTATTCTAGCCTAGAATGCTATCCACTGCATGTAACATTCTAGTTGAAGAGGTATGCTTATTAAAGTAGATATGTCTAAAGCTTATGATAGATTCCCCTAGTATTTTTTAGATCAAATGCTTGAGACATTTGGATTCTCTCAAGAGTGGAGAGAGTGGATCATGAGTTCTGTCTCGATGGTTTCCTTCTTTGTTCTTATCAATACCTCTCCCTCAACCCATTTCCTTGCTTCCAAGGGTATTCATCAAGGAGATCCTATTTACCCATTTATTTTTATTATTTTAGCATAAGGATTGGATAAATTCATTTGAAAAATAAACAACAAGGTATTTTAGAAGGTGTGCAACTAGGTGAGGAGACATTAACTTGTCTTTAATTTATAGATGATATCAGTTTCTTTGGGGAAGCTAGCATTCGGGATGCTAGAATGCTCAAAGATATACTAAAAACCTACATGGATACTACTGGATATTAGGTTAATGCAACCAAATCTAAGGTTATTTTCTTCGATATAGATAGAAGAATCCATGATCAAATTCTATCCATTTTGAGCTTTGCCTAGGGTACCCTTTTGCTTGATTATCTAGGGATTCCCCTTTATTTTAAGAGCCTAAGAGTAGCTGAATGGAAATGTTTAATGGATAGAATCACTACTAAAGTTAATCATTGGACTCATTGTTGTCTTACCTTTGGAGGAAGAATGGCTCTCATTCAATCGATGATCCAAGCTGTGCCTGTTTATAAATTCTCCATCCTACTTTCCTCCATTAGAGTCCTTTGAGAGTTGGATTTGTTTATGAGAAATTTTTTATGAGATAGCCCAAGAATGGGTAAGAAGTGTGATTTTATTAGCTGGGATAAAATATGTTAGCCTAAAGGTTGAGGAGGCCTTGGTTTTTGTAAATCAACTTTAGACAACCAAGCTCTTACTAGGAAGCTTTATTGGAGATGGATATCCAACAAGGAGACTTTATTTAGTACAATCATCACTAGTAAGTATTTGGGTTCTATCACTCATCAAGAAGCTAGCCACATTCCTCTAAGGGGCTCTAGCTCTATTATTTTGAAGGTCCTGAAAGCTAATGAACAATTGGTTAATTCTGAAGAACATAATATTATACTGATATGTGGGGGTGAACATTATAAGACCACTTTTTGCTTTTATTCTCAAATGAATATTATGCAATGTATAGATAGCAGTATCAATAGCAGTAATCAAAGCAATGCATAAAACACCACACACAATAAAGACACAGATTTAATGTGGTTCACCCAATGTGGGCTACCTCCACAAAGAAAATATTTCTTCTAAATATTTCTCAAATGATCTCTTGGGAATACTTTCCAAATTACAATGTTTATGGACCTCGGTCCAAAGGAGATGTTGATCCCCTAATATCAAGTTTGTGGATCTCTTCCACAAGAGAACTCTTTCTCCTTCTACTTTGGTTAGTGATATTCTAGGTCACTTGTTCACTTATTTTGGACATGCAAAAGTGTAATTATAACAAGGTTTTTCTTTGAATTGATGTTATTCCTTTTAAGCCTCCTCTGCAAAGTCACTTTTCCTCATAATGGTCATGTAAAATTTTCTTTTTATAAGCGATGGATAAAAATAATATTATTTGAATCATAATTTTATAACTAAATTTTGAATAGTAAAAGTAATATATAGAAAAATATTTTTTATTTTTATTTTTTTTTTAAATTAAAAGAGTTTTATAATTTATATTAAATGGACATATGTAATATTGCACTATTCGTATAACCATTTTGATTTTGACTTTCTATTTATTTACATTTATAATAAGTAAAGAAATAACATATAATAAAACCTCTAGTAATCAAGAATATTTATACATGTTGAGAGGAAGTCCTCAATCAATTAGATGATAAGATCATTTTAAACTCATATAAATTTTTAAGTATCTAAAACAACATATAATTTGAGATAAATGTTTACAAAGAAAAAATGGTTAAGATTTATATATTTTAAAAACTAAATCAAATAGTATTAGCTCAATCAAATGTGCATGAATGGAATAGTTCTAATACTATATAATTTATTTAAACTAAATTTTGATGGTGCAGCCAAGGATAACCTGGGAAGAGTTAGAGTTGGAGGAATAATCATGGATCATCAAGGAAATTTGGTCAAGGCCTTCGCTAAACCATTGGGAATCAGAACTAATAACGAAGTAGAAGCTAGAGCCCTTTGGAGAGGGTTGCAAGTAGCCTAAGAAACTCAAGGTAACTTGATGATTGAAGGTGATTCGATGAACATCATCAACCTATTAACCAATGGCAAAAAAAATCCATGGATAATCGAGGGAGTCATCCATGAAGTGAGGATCCTTTTTGCAGTAAGACAAAATAGGAGGGCTCGTCACATGTACCGTGAGGCCAACAGGTCAGCTAAAAAATTAGCCAACATAGGTGTTGATGTTGGTAGTTTGGTGACATGGACACAAGATGTGCCACATGAAGTAGAAAACATTATTAGTCATGAAAAGAAACCTACCCGTTAATGAGAAAGATGAATGGGTGTTCTTTCCCCATGGAGCTGGTAATAACTATGGGGTTTCCCTCTAAATCATACCAAATTGGAAATGAAGGTAACAGGGTGCAAGCCTTGGAGGATTTCGACAGAGAATAGGAAATGGGCAAGCAACAGGTTTCATAAGTACAAAGTTCCAAACTTCAATATCCTATCAATATAAGTAATGTTTACAGTTATGTTTAGGTATAGGTGTGCCTTGTTAGTAAGGTGTTGTAGGGGATTCAACACAAGTTCTAGTAAGAAAGTTTCAAGGATGACTAGGATCTACAATCTCAGCAGAAGGCTGGATATTGTAATAGGTTTTCGTTTAACCTCCAAAACCCGATAATTAATGAAGACTTTTATTTACCAAAAAAATATACAAGACTAATTAAAATAGATTTTGCAATTTTCAAGGAGATCTAAATTTGAATCTTGTAGAACCAAACATATATACATGGCTTCTATATGCATGGTTGGAATAATTTCAATCCTATATAATTCATTGAAAAAATAAAGATAAAAAAAATTATTTGTCCATAGTAAATTAAGTTTTGAATCTTGCCTAACCAAACATATTTACATGACTTCTATGTGTATGGTTGGAATAATTTCAATCCCATATAATTTATTGAAAAATTAAAAATAAATTTTTTTATTTTTTCATAATAAATTAAGTTTTTGTAATATTATAGATGAACTCCAACAGTAACACATTAAAAAAATTATATATTAGACTTTATTAAAGGTAAACAAACTATACAAGATTTTATTTAATTTTGTAAACCCTATTGGGTTAGACAAAGTCAACATGATAGGTATCTAACTAGGACAACCAACACGACAAACACTTGATCACTACCATATAACCTATCTATCCCTTTATGTATAAACTATAGTTTGAACCTTACATCTACTAGAAAATAAAAAATGTGACGTGGGTCATGCTAGTGGTGGGGGCCTCATTAGGAATGACAGAGGTCAGGTAGTGAGGATATAGGATTTCCCACAAATCACAAAGCTGAAGCAAGGGCAATGTTTACAGGATTCAGAATTACAGTGAATTTGGGTTTTAGGAGAATTGTTCTTGAGAGGATTCCAAAAATATTATAACTTTCCTTGGAAAAGGGAAGTTAAATAATTCTAACATTTTTCAAATAATTAGAGATGCAAAGACTATTTTAGTAAACTTAAAATATAGTTAAGTTAAACATTATAACTTTCCTTCAAAAAAGGGAGTTAAATAATTCAAGCATTTTTCAAATAATTAAAAATGCGAAAACTATTTTAATAAACTTAAAATATAGTTAAGTTAAACATATTTATAGAGAGGGAAACAATTGACCTCTAACATGCAGGACAATACTAATTTGTCATATATGAAGTTTTCTAGCTTTTTCAAGAAAAAATATCAAATAGCCTCTTATAGCCATACCAGAAAAGCTAAGCAAATTTGTTTTTTATTAATAACTAACAATCCTGTCTTGGCTTCGTTGATGTCAGTCTCTTGAAATTGACCAGAGCAGTGTTTACAATTGACCAGAGCAGTGTTTACAATTGACCTCTAACATGCAGGACAATACTAATTTGTCATATATGAAGTTTTCTACCTTTTTCAAGAAAAAATATCAGATAGCCTCATATAGCCATTCCAGAAAAGCTAAGCAAATTTGTTTTTTATTTGAAAAGGATAGGCCATTTGTAAATGGGTGTTTGTAGTAAGCTACGAATTCCATAGAAAAAAGTATTAATTTGTTCTAGATGTGAAAATGGGCCCTTTTCGTGGAAATTTAGCTTTATGTAGGAAAAGCTCGGTACTGCTAACATTGATTCCGAGCAAGCTATGGCGTCGAACATGGTTGAATATTCTCACTTCAGAGTTTCAGGTTGACTGAAATTCTATGTCGGTCTTTATTTTCCATGCAGTACGCGGATATGACCAGCTCTTTGAAAAATCAAAGATGTGACTTAAACTATGCGTCTTTTCCATGTATTTCATTAAGCATCCATCCAAAACCAGGTATTAAAGTGAACGGAAGCATCCATCCAGAACCAGGTATTACGGTGAACGGAATCTTTTTATTAGAGTATGTGATTGAAAACAAGAACGGTTAAAATTCATCCCGTACAATATTCATTACGCATAAGAGGGACTTGTAGATTTCTATATGAGGAGAAAAGCTCAAGGCAAAAAGTTCCGCTTTGATATAGTTGAACTCGTAGATTTGTATCCATACAGTGCATGGTATCTTTTTGTTAAGAAAAAATAATTGTTAATGTGGAAAAATGCATATATCCGAAGAGTGAGGGAAAATTTTCAAAAAGAAATTTAAAGATATAAAGGTTATTTAAAAAATAAAAAAGTGCAAGTAAAATAATAAAAAAGTTTTAAAAATAAAAATAATAGATTGAAAATGCTTTTATCAGTATTTGGAAAAAAAAATTATATGAAATGAAGTGAGATGGTAACAACTAAAATGTTATATAATGAAAAATATTAGATAAAAATTAGTGATTGTAAGTCAATAAAATAATTGAGTGGTGCAGTTACACTTAAATTGAACATATAATTTTATATTGTAAGTCAATGAAATGCTACATGTAATTTCTTATTTGCCCAGAATCTAATGGATTCAGTTGTTGGGTTTAAAATCTTCCTGATGGAGCTGGGGATTTTCATTGTCAGATTATCTCTGATCTTTGATTTCTAAGCAATTTGTGAATTTTGAATTTACAGGGCTTTAAATCAAGCTGAAATTCTAGTTTTATTTTTGTGGTTTTCCTTTTTCAAATTTTGACACATTTAAATTTATAGTTTTTTTAATAAAAAGAGGGATACATTTTTTATTGAAATCAGAAAAACATACAAGTTTGAAGAATCAAATTACAACAAAACTGCCTTATATAGGCATATCAACTTTCAATAAGTAAAAGTTTTAGAGCAGGCTGACTGAAGAAAGCTGATGCTACTCCCTAACACACCAACCTTCTTGCAATTCAATTCAGAGGCCCATTTAGCCAAATATTCATTGAAATATGAGAGTAAAAGCGATGAACTCCATACGAAAACTAATAATTTGCCTAACCACCCCTACCAACCTCTAATTAACCTTGGTAAAATTACAAGTATTGAACAACTTAATGATAGTTTGATAATCACATTCACAAATTATCTTGTGCCAACCCAACCCAAAGCATATCCTTGCTCCAATACATAAAGAACAACAAGGGCTTCCATATAATTATGTGTATGCCTTCCTTTTAAAACATGAGAAAAGGAAACATACCACACCACCCCAATCACGTATCACTCCATCAATATCAACAATATCAACGTATCTATCGAGAATTTGAAGACCCATCAGTATTAATATTAATTTTTTGATGTTCATTTTATTTTTGTAAGACTCTTTCTTGGTTGACATTTTGATTTTTAAATTTTAAATTAAGATGTGCGGCTATAGGTGTATCTTTTTTTATGTTGATGTAGGCTCTTTTTGTGACTGGTTTCTCTAGTAAAAGTTTTGAAGGTCAATGCAGTTTAAAAAATTTAAAATATATTTACTTTGAATGTGTGACCTAATAATTTTTTTTATTAATTTTAAAATTTTAGTAATGTAATTTTTAAAATAATCTGAAAGTTATATATGATTTAAGAATTTATTGCAAGTGAATGAATTTGTTATAATACATATTAAAAATTCATTTTATATTATCTTGTATATGAGTAAAAAATATAATTTGAACCAAAAGAATAAGTGGTTTAAAAGAATATAGAATTGAATAATAATCATGATTAAAATTTTCTAGAAATAATATCTAGAAATAACTCATCTTTGTTATCCTTATTAATTTTTTATTTATTTTTTAAATATTTTGCACATAATTATAACTTGTAAGGTCTTGTATAATTTTTAAAATTTTAATTATAATGTTATATACAATTTTTTTATATTTTATAATTATTATTTATTAACAATATAATAAAAAATAAAAAATATTTTATTTTTATTTTTTCGTTGAAACTTTTCCATCTATGCATATTCAAAATATATATATATATATTATTAATGTTTCCCTTAACAAGATTTAAATTCAAGTTTCTTGAAAATTGAAAAATCTAATTAATTAAACTAATACCATTTGATTTATTTTTTATAATAGATAAATCTTAACAAATTTTTCTTTTGAAACATCTATCTCAAATTATAAATTCTATGTTTTATTAGATTTTAAAAAAATTATATGGGTTTGAAATGATCTTACCTTGACATGTATAAATATTAAATATTCTGATTTTATTATATGTGCTTTCTTTACTTATCATAAATGTAAAGAAATAAAAAATCAAAATCAAAATAGTTATATCAAATAGTGTATACTATTGCCTCTATCCATAACTCATTGAAAAAATATTACCTTTGTCCATTTAAAATAAATTATAAAACTCTTTTAATCTTTAAAAAAATAAAAATAGAAAAATAATTTTCCTAAATTACTTTTATTGTTAAAAACTTAATCATAAAAATCCTTTAATTTCTATTTAAATTGTTAGATTATTCAAATAATGTCATCAAGCCATCACTACTAAAAAAATAAAATTTTGTCATAACCATTCTAAAAATAAGTGATTTTGCAAAGGATACTTACAAGAAATGACATAAATTCAAAGGAAAGCCATATTGTAATTACACTTTTTCATGTCAAAAAGAAGTGAACAAGGGACTTTTACATTAAACTAAAATCTAATAAAAAAATAAATATAGATGGACTTGTTCATGCATATCTTTAAAAATTCAATGAATATTATATTTCTACAAAACCCAAGTTAGCAGAAACAAATAAAAATAAGGAAAATATGTGTTGTAAAGGGTGCCAAAACTAGAAAGAAGAAAGACAATGACCTATCAAGAGCATTTATTGAGAACTAGTAGTCATATTTGGACTTTGAAAGACATGTGAATTCATCTGAAGTGAATATACCTATAAACTATTTTAATGATTTTCCATCGTGACTTGATGAAGATTTAGTTATATTTATATCAAATACTTATGGTACACATATGAGAAATATTTATTTTCAATTATATGTGTATCACATTATTTTTTTTGGTAAGTTAAGTTGAATTAAAAGTGGGTTATTATCAAGGACCCCAAAACCTGATTACATCAAACATCAAGGAATAGTCCAAGGAACACTTTGAGGAACACCTTCAAGATTAAAATCAAAAAAATCAAGAGGAAAAAACATAGTATAAAATTTGAAAAGCTTGCTAGGCAGGAAAGCAGAATGCAGTAGGAGAGAATGAAAAACCTGCCTAAAATCAAAATTTGAAACTTCCCAAAAGCATGAAAATAAGCCAAGCACCTAAATTTGAATTTGAACCATCCCAAGGGCGGGAAATGGAAGTAGGCACAAAACCACCCATGGGAAACCATAAACCAAAAGAGAAACAACTTTTCCACATAGGAGAAAACTAGTTGAGTGTAGAAAAACCACCCTACACCAAAGGGTGGAGTAGAGGAACTGAAATGTAAGAACATCCCACATGAACAAGGATGTGAAGCAACCAGGGATGTGGCAGGGTCATTCAGATAAATAAAATTAAGTCCCTTGCAAGCCTGAAAGGTGGAACAACCATCAAAGGATTTCCTTCGACCAAGAAATCCTCAAGTAATGCATCACAACCTAAAAATAAGGATAGAAAATAGAGGAAATCCCTAAGCCACGAAGTCCTCATGCAAATAAATATGAATCCTTCAAGGAAACTAGCCTAGTAGAGGAAGGAGCAGAAGCAAAACAAAACTTTGTCAAAAAATATGGGAAAGTTCCCAAGGAAACCAAGAGGAAGGAGTCACGAGAAAGCCCATCTGCAGATGATAAATCCCAAAAGGAAAGGAAAGAGCCAAAAATCCTAGATAACCTTCAACACCACCATCGAACAGCTTTAGGGAAATAGATGAGGAAATCTTGCAAGAAAACAAAAACAAGAAAAACAAAGGCCCTCTCAGGTAAGCCACAAAAGAAACTAAAATCCCACTGGACTCACAACATCAATTCCAAAGAGTAGAGTCATAGAATAAAGCACATGGTCCTCCCCAAGACCAAAAGGATGCTATGCAAAACTGCTCATGAAACCACATTCCTACAACCCCAGTATTTAGCAACTGAAGATCCTCCAAGGGAAAACATCAATAAGACACTTGAAAAACCTAGGAAAAACTAGGAAATCCAAGGAAAATTCCTTGAACAACCCATGAAACCTAGGGAAATCCCTAGGAAAGAACCAAAAACCATACCAAGACCAAGGCACCAGAGGAAAATACCACCAAAGGGTAAGGAAAGGGGCAAAACATTGGAACAGTGATATTCAACCCCAAAGAGATTATCTGCAAAACCATCCTGCACAAAAGGAAGGGATAAAGAAGTACCAGGGAAGCTGGGATAGGATCAAGGAGCTAGGATAGGGCTAGGGAAGGGATGCAGGGAAGTGGAATAGGACTTCCATTGGATGTCACCTATAAAGGCCCTCCCTTCCCAAGTCAAATTCATATTATATGTGTATCACATTCTTTGTCAGTAATTGCTAGTCATATTTAGACATTGTAAGTCACATATGGTTTCATTTAAAGTGGTTATATCATTAAAATATATTTTGACAATTTACCATCATGACTTGATTAGGTTTTAATATAATATAAATATACTTGAGTCATGAGATAAAATTATGTTAAAATTAATACTTATATGTTGATAAAAATCTATTTACAAATAGATTTATTTGTGCCTGAAGTGTGGTGTATTTAAGTCATATTTATATAAATAAAAGATATACTTTCAATTTCTTTGTGAAATGGTGTCTACAAGACATGGGTTCTAGAAAATGGTTTTATATAATTAAAATATAAGATAATGATTTATGACTTGTATAGTATTATTGGAATATTTTTAATATTTATTTTGTGGAAAATTTAAAAAAGCAAGTCTACAAAGCAACTACAAAAATAAAAAGAAAATAAAATATGAAAGTAGAAATATTTTTATTTGAAAAGAAAGAAAACCTAGTAGTTTTATTTTTAGAGAGTATCTTGGGAGACAAATAGTCTATTACTCAAAAATATGGTCTAATCATGTTTCCTTCCTATAGTTACCTTATCAATACATAATAGGCCTAGTGAAAGTATTTATATTGAAAGTTGTGTGTACATATAACTTACTATTGTTTAGAGTTGTTGAAATATAAACAATCCCTAATGTGTTTGTTGTGTTCTATTAAAGGGGTACCAAATACCTCACTCTATCTAGTCAGAAGCCTCCTTTGCTTGCTTAGAAAATTTCAGGTAAGTTTTAGAGAACGTGGGCATGTATTCCAAGAGATATTTTTACATGCAGGTATATCCTTTAACATGGGTGTGTGCCATATTTATGCATAGAAGACTCGATAAACTAGAGATGAGGGAATAACCCTTGAATTTTTTAAAGAAAAGATAGATATTCCTTCTATAGCTTTCTCTCCTTATTTAAAATTTGAGGCAAATAGATGAGTGTAAATGTACTTGTTGGGTTGTTTTTCCATAAGAAGAACCCTTGAAATTTTTCACGCTAGTATAATGATTGAAATTTAAAGTCGAGTTGTTATATATGTTGTATCTACAACAATTAGAGAAACCCATTAAATGTGTGAATCTCCACTCAATGTGTATTACATTTAGTGAGTATGTGTATTCATGTAGATATCTATTGTAATCAATTCATATCAACCATAATGATTTATGATAAAAATATTTTAGTTGATTTATTACACATATTATATATCTTATGTCCAATATTTCATCTTATGTCTTGGTATTGGCAAAGTTTTTGTCACCTTAGTCCAGCTCATGTAGTGGATATTTTTGTGAAGCTCGAGGGTCTGGTATTTTTCTAAAAATATTAGCTGGTTTATCATCAACACTATAGGATAAAAAGTCTTTCTCCTTTTCTATGATTTTATGTTTCTAGATTTTTCTTCAACACCTCACTGAAGTTTAGAACCTGGGAGTATATGACCCACAAAAGGAGTTCCTTTTATTTAAGGGATCCATTGCCTGGTTTACAAGGAGGTAATAGTGTGAGCTAGTTCCCCTATTAGTGTGAGTGGTGGTTTCCTATGACTAAGATATTTATTTATAATGAGATGATAATTCCTATTGTGACAAGTATTTTGATTGTTGATGAAGATTTGAAGAAGATCCTATGCAAAGGTGGCCTCCTAAACTTCATACAATCATTTCATGTCCATCATACAGCCCTATCAAGAACTATAGCCCACTCTTGGAGGAAGGAGTGGATCTAGGTTGGAGGAATCCATTTCATCATCTTAGTGGACCTTATTGGTGAGGTAACTGGGTTAACTATTGATGGTGGTTGTCATAAATGCTGAAAGCACTCTTTAAAGTGAGAATATGGATATTTTTTATGCATGGTAATATCTACCAAAGTTCTATAATGACTATGATTATAAATCCTTGAAGGATCTATCAAATTGGGTCCTCATGGTAATAATGGACTACCTTACATTGGACTCGAGTAGAGAGGTAATTCATAGCTACCATATGATGTTCCTAAACTAGCTCAGGAGAAATTATCTGATAAATATGACATATTTTCTCTTCCACTCTCTAAAAAAATCATTGTGTGACATCAGAGGTGGAAAAGAGCTCGATCCAATTCATCAAGGTTTAATTTTGTTAACTTTTGAGCATGTAGTAAAGTCTAGAGGAATTGTTGTAGAAGAGGTGTTAAGGAGAATCAAATTTCATATACTTAAGTCATTTTTTATGAATTTTGAATCCTTTCAGGACCTCAAAGTAATATGATGGAGATTTTACTCCCCCCTCCCACTTCAAAAGGAAAAGTATTGTCATAAAAAAAACAAGAGATTCCAATGCAAATTCAAGGAAGGTCATGTGCGATGATCAATTTTTCTATCTAAGAAGGCTTCAAAGTTACTAAACCGTTTGTGTTAGTAGATTCATCAAATTCGGAGGAGAGCCTCCCAACATGGAAGATTTTCAAAGGTCCTAAATAATCAAAATTAGAAAATTATCCTTCTCCCCCCTCTATCCCAAACCCCCTAGTGCCTAGCCACTCATGGGTATGCTTGATGATAAGCATCAGGCACTACTAGGATTGATTTAGGTGGTAATCACTTTTATCAATAAAATTTAGAGATTGTTAAGCAACAATTGGATACATCGACCCCTTAGTGTTTGTGAGACTAGGGTCTTCCCCATTGGGTTGTGGGTATCTTTTGGCTGGTTATCCTCTCTTTTGTTACTTTGGCTGGTGATACCTTTGTTAGTGGTTTTGTACTTGCTTAGGGTTATATTCTATGTCAAGATTGATATAACTTTGGCTAGTGATCCTTCTCTGTCCCATTTGTATTAATGTTTTGGGACCCTATCAAAACCCATACTCGTACCTAATAATAAAAAAAAAATCTTATGTCAAATTTATATTTTTGAAACACTTATACGAGATTGAAATGGCCTCTACCCATATTACCTCATGAGTGCATGGTGGTATTACAAAAAGCCTAGAAATTACACATATATCATTTGGCAAGATATTCTTCTTGAAAGTTGAGGAATCTAACCGGTTGAGATAATGATATTTGATATTGTGTCCAAATTATTAATTTCTATTATTTCTATGTTTTTGGAGTAACTATGTCCAATGTTAGCACATTGTGTTTTTGAGGTATTATTAGAATATCAGGTATAGGGTATTAGAAAAAATAATGTAAATAAGACCTTGTAGCCTTGTCTTATGTATGGGAGTGAGGGGTGTCTTGAAAGCATGATGCAATATCATACAAACATATTATCTACTATAAGTAGGTCTTCATGCATTCTAGTAAGCATGTTCTTATGTAGGAATGTGAGGATTCACTCTTCAAAATCAAATACAAATTAAAGGAAGGAATAAGAAAATAAATTTTAACATACAACCTCATATTTATGTGCATAAGAGAGGCATCATGTTGTTTCTACTTTTCTCCTAGGGATTGGTTCATATAACTAACTACAACTAACTCATTTATATAGATGTAACAAACAACCACTTGTTATCAAGACTAACTATAGTGGAGGTTACCTAAAATGCATTCAGGTAGAATACTCCATATTATTACACTATACCTATGGTAATAATGTAATAAATTCCTAATATTACCCTCCTTATTACATCATATTTGAATAGGAAAAAAATCATAGACTAGGATACATAGGTTGATCCATGATTTACATCATCCTAAATAGGGATAAATATAACTACTCACCTTAGTGTTGACCACACTAGACTCAATAAAGGATAGGGAAAAACACAACTATCCAAAATTTTATAGCATAAATGGATAGGGATACACACTATCCATTTATATAGTTGTAAATAGGGATAGACTCAACCAATGACAAGTCTAATACTTTTCTTGTGAATAGGTACACACACAACCATTCATAAAATTATATGCAAATAGGTGCACACACTCTTATCCACAAATCATGGGGTTTCCACTTCTCTTGAATGAAGCTTCATACAATAGATAATGTAGTCTAATTAAATTCTTCAAAATACAAAATAGATCACAACTTGGCCAACCATGTGACCCCCCTTAAATTGAATAATTTTTTTGAACACATGGTCTTCAAAATCCGTAAACATTTTTCTTCAATAGGAAGGTTGTATCAAGTTCTATTTTATTTTATGACTATAAATATACCTATCTTCCACAACAAGATAGTAGAAAAAAATACTTAATTTTGTTTATGATCAAAGTCTCAAAAATTGAAAAAAGTATAGGTAATATCATATATATATATATATATATATATATATATATATGTTCGTCAACCTTCAAGTAGAAGGTCATGCCAAACGTTAGGGTTTGCACCAATCAAAGTGATCAAACATTGTGTGCACAACACATGAGTGCAAACACTATATCACCAATGCATAATATAAGTGCTCAAAATTTCTTTTACACAAATAAAATAGGATAATATATGTGCTCTATGTCCAAAATATCTTCAAGTATGTCATGTCCATATCATGACTGCATGAACCAATCCAAATAGCACAACCACAAGAATTTTCAATTTGTCAATCAAGTGATGTCCACCATGTAATGTCAAGATATTTTGTAACTACCAAAGATAATATTTACTAATTGCATGTGGGATAAATTAATTAAGTAAAATAAAAAATGTGTTATCATCTAGTCAACTTGATCCAAAATGTTTCTTTACCATCAATTTTTAGTTATATGGTTCAACTTTACATGTAAAATATAAAATATTGTCCTATACAGGGTTATGCATAGTGGCTAATCATTGTTAATTTATGAATATTTAAATTTTTAAAATTTGAAATTTTATGATATTGGGGACCCTTTATCGGGGTCCATTAGCATAAAAATTTTGGGTATAATTTTCTTTTTTGGGTAGATTCGCCCCAATTTTATAATAATTGGACCATTTTAAGTTTAAATATCCAATATTACCCCTAATAATAGGGGACATTTTCACCTTGAAATTATAAATAATTTTGGATTTTGAAACTAATTCGTCCCATTTTTATAAATACATTTTAGGGTCAACCCCTTACGCATAACTCTACTCCTGTAGTTCATTAATATAATTAGACAATTGTGAATCTACCTCATCCTTCAATGACCAATTGCAAAATTTTCCAACCCCCTCTAAAATTGATATGTCATGATAAACACTGGTGGTCTCTTTTAGTGAGATTAACAATTCGACTTGAATCATCAAGGAATATTTTGTCAATGTTCTAGGGTAATAAAAAATATGCCAAATCATTACCTTTTTACCTACATTTAATAACAATAATTGTTTTTCAAGGCTTAAAAAAATCTTCCCATAAATCATATAGGATTTTTTATATATTTAAATACTTTGGCACCTCCTTTCCATTTATATATGTCATATTCTTTGCATGTAATAGATCATGCACACCACTTTTATCTTAGTAAACTATAGGTAATAGATGTTTTTTATTTTTTAATGTGCATCATAAGCCTTCAAGAAACAACACTTCACTAGAAGTTAAATTTTAGACATCCCATGTATTGATTAGATGACAACTTTATAATAGATGATCCTAGTATATCGTTAGATGGTTTTATTTCTAGATGATCCAATCAATGGATATTAGGATCAAAGTTTACTTTAGATGACAATATCTTGTGATAACAACTCCAAATAGATCTTGCAAATTGTAATCTATGTGATGACACCAATATATTTATGTGACTTCTTTCTTTGAATAAAATCCTTCAAATAACCTATTTACCTTATATAGTCTACTACTTTCATGTAATCAACAATAAATTAAAACTCCAAGTTCTCCTACAAAACTAAAAAATCATAAACAAAAAAAATGTGTGCCTTCTCCATAGGCTACACTCATGTATCTACAAACCTATGTGATTAGGGATACACTCAAAAAATCATAAGTATAATACTTTACTTATGAATAGGGTTCATAAAATCATATGCAAACACATACACTCACTATTATCCATAAATCATGGGGTCTCCATTTCTCTCAAATGAAGCATTGCATCTAATATATAATGTAGTCTAATTCAATATTAAAAATATAAAATAGATCACCACTTGGACAACCATGTGATCCCCCTCAAATTGAACAATTTTTTTTGGACATGTGGTCTTCAAAGTCCCTCAACATATTTCTTCAATAGGAAGGTTTTATCAAGCTTGAAAAATATTTTTTTATGACTATAAATATGCCTACCTACCACAACAATGTAGTAGGAAAAAATAATTAATTTTATTTATTGTAAAAGTCTCTAAAATTCATAAAAATATATGTAATATCATATATATATATACAATAGAATTCATCAACCTTCAAGTAGAAGGTCATGCCAAACCTTAGGGTTTGCACCAATCAAAGTGATCAAACATTGTAAGCACAACACATGAGTGTAAATAACGTATCACCAATGCATAATATAAGTAAAATATCTTCTACACAATTAATGTGGGATAATAGAGATGCTCTATGTCCAAAATGGTCTTCAAGTGTGTCATGTCCATATCATGACTACATGACTATAATTTTGAAGGGCGTGAACCATTTCAAATAGGAAAACCACAAGTATTTCCAATGTTCCAAGCAAGTGATGTCCACCATGTGATGTCAAGACTTTTTGTAACTACCAAAGATAATGTTCATCAATTGCATGTGGGATAAACAGACTAAGTCAAATCCAAAATAAATGTGTGCTCAACCACTCAACTTGATCCAAAACCATTTCTTTACCACTTATTTTTAGTTAGTGGTTTAACTTTACATGTAAAATATAACATATTCTCTTATAGTTCATTAATATAATTAGATAATTGTGAATCTACCTCATCCTTCAATGACCAATTGCAAATTGTTTCATCTCCATCTAAAATTGATATCTCATGATAAACATTGGTGGTATCTTTTAATGGGGTTAGAAATCCAACTTAAATATTCAAGGAATATTTTATCAATGTGATAGGGTAATAAAAAAGATGTCAAATTATTACCTTTTTATCTACATTTAATAACAAATATTTTTTAATACTACAAAAATCCTTCCCACAAAACATGTGGGTTTTTTTTATATATATTTGAATATGTTGGCACCTACTTTCCATTTCTCGATGTCATGTTCTTTGCATGCAATGGATCATGCACAACACTTTTTTCTGGGTAAACTATAAGTAATAGGTATTTTTATTTTTTAATGTGCATCATAAGCCTTCAACCAACAACACTTCACTAGGAGTTAACATTTACACATACTATGTATTGATTATATGATAACTTTATAATAGATGAACATAGTACATATTTGGATGTTTTTGTTGCTAGACGACCCAATCAACAGAAAATAGGATCAAAGTTAACTTTATGTGACAATATCATTTGATGATAACTACAAACGAATCTTCTAAATGGTAAGTTATGTGATTACACAAATGTATTTATATGACTTCTTCTTTGAATAAATTCCTTTAGATAACCTAATTAACTTAGATAGTTTGCTACTTCCATGCAATCAAAAAAAAATTGGAACTCCAAGTTCTACAAAACTAAAAAAGCATAAACAAAATAGAAAAATTGTGCCTTCTTCCTAGGCTACAACTAATGAGGACATAATTTGATGTTATACGTAGGCTAGGATTATTATGTTTTGCTTGATGGTATACGTTGGTTAGTATTATTATGCTAGGCTTATTATTTTTTATAAGCACGTAAATAAATTTTCATGCAATAAGCTTCCTAGTTTCTAGTTATTAGTTGTTAGCTCCTAATATAGACTAGTTTTTAGAAATTAGTTATATGACATTATCTAGTTATCTAGTAGTTGTAGATTGAAATATTCTACTTGCTCTTCCTTTACAATTTTCTTCCATTGTGATATACTATTATTGTCAACTTCATGCTTATTTATGCACCAATTGGTAATGCAAACTTTAATTTGGAGTGATTCCATACTAGTGGTATCATAGCATTAATCTTGATTTATTCTATCCAATTTTGGGTTTATTCTCTTATTACCTTTTTATTGGTGTTGTATTTGTGAAGAAAAAACTTCAACTACATTTTCCTATGGCCTCCTTCAAATATTAGAATTTCTTCTTGGTTGGAATACGTTCATAGGTGGAGAGATATCCTATTTACACTCAAGACATCTCCTAAGAAGACATAAATTACTAGGAAGTGGATGCACTTGAAATTTAGTTGAAGCTAATATTCATCACCATCAGGATTTTTGACAATAAATGTAGGTTTTCATCTAACATTATGTTATTAAACGTTACATTGACTAACTAGCATGTTAAAACCTGATGCAGGAGCATCCGATGGCAGCAGAGCAATCTTGCATCAACAAAAAAAAATTCCAAGTGCTTGCTTTGATGTCGCGATATCGTGACATCAGAAAGTCGCGAAAATGTGACATGTCACGATATCACGACATGTCACGATATCATGACAAAGAAAGGAGAGAGGAGGCACGGCGCAAAAATGTCATGATTTCGTGACATGTCATGAAATCGCGACCGAAGCAGGGGAAGGCAAGGTGCCCAAAGAAAATGTCACGATATCACGACATGTCACGAAATCGCGACCAAAATAAGAGAGAGAGGGCATCCCAAGAAAGTTGTCACGAAATCGTGACATGTCATGAAATCATGACCAAAAGAAAGCAGGAAGGGCCGGAGGAGAAAATGTCACGATTTCGTGACATGTCGCGAAATCGCGACCGAAAGAAGACAAGGAAGGCCAGAGAAGAAAATGTCGCGATTTCGTGACATGTCGTGAAATCACGACCGAAGGAGCAGAAAGAAGCCAAGGAAGGAAACTGTCGCGATATCGCGACATGTCGCGATTTCGTGACCCGAAGTAGAAAGCAAAGGCGAAAGGAAAAGTTGTCACGATATCACGACATGTCACGATATCGTGACCCAAAAGGAGAGAGAGGAAGCAGAAGGAGAAGAATGTCACGATATCGTGACATGTCATGATATCGCGACCCGAAGGAAAGGAAAGGCAGCAAGGAGGAAAATGTCACGATATCGTGACATGTCGTGATATCGCGACCCGAAGGAAAGGAAAGGTAGCAAGGAGGAGAAATGTCACGATATCGCGACATGTCA
Source organism: Wollemia nobilis (assembly GCA_028583015.1). Classification (NCBI taxonomy): domain Eukaryota; kingdom Viridiplantae; phylum Streptophyta; class Pinopsida; order Araucariales; family Araucariaceae; genus Wollemia; species Wollemia nobilis. Next base: position 4,348,404 of record JAQPPZ010002200.1, read on the forward strand.
CGATTTCGTGACCCGAAGGAAAAGAAGGCAACAAGGAAGAGAAATGTCGCGATATCGTGACATGTCGCGATATCGTGACATACTGCTGGTTCTCTATTCGAAAAAGCTTGCATTCCCAGATGATGTTTTTTGAGGTGGTCAGGGCCTCATTAGTGCATGATTTCTTGCCCGGTAAGCTTGTTGAGCATGGCGGCCATTCGAAGACTATGCCCAGAGGTCAGATGGCTCATCAATGCATGTTTTCATGGCTAACCCGATGGCAGTTTCCAGATAGGGAAAGATGTAAAGGCTCAGTGAGACTGGATGTATTCTGGTAGGTGGGTCATTAATGGCCTAGAGGGTCGAGACCTCGAAGGAGGTCCAGACATGGTTATAGAAATAGGTGGTGCATGAAGGAAGAGGGGGGGAGAAAAGACGAAAAGAAACTACGCCTGTTGGCTAGTATTGTAATTTTTTTTGAAAGTTTAATGAATGAAAGCTTGAGTGATTCTCTGTGAGACTGTGTCCCCATCAAGTGGTATCAGAGCGGGAGTTCCTGAGTGTGTGAGTAGATCACCGAAAGTGAGGCAGCTTGCACCAGGATCTGTGGAAGGGTTGTGAGAAGAGAGTGAAGCAGAATGCCTCCACGAAGAAACCATGGTGGTGGGAGAAACATGGTGCCAGTAGAAGATTTTAGGGCTCTGTAGAGGCAAGTTCAGGCCCTGCAAGAGGAGCTGCGCAGAGGACTTGAACCCAGAGGAGAAGAAGGAAGTGAAGATGAAGTTGATGAAGAAGAGGACCAATTTGAGGAAGAAGAAGAGGTTGTAGATCCTGCACAAGCCAGGTTATACAGAGCCATCTCTCAGATTGGAAAGAGACCAAAGATGGAGGTTTCTACGTATTCTAGGAATCTTGATCCAGAAGAGTTGATTGACTGGATCAATGATTTGGAAGAATACTTTGAGTATGAAGAAGTTGAAGATCTTGATAGGGTCAGGTTTGCCAAGACCAAGCTGAAGGGTCATGCCAGCATATGGTGGAAGGGAGTACAGCTGGAAAGAAATAGAAGAGGAAAGGAGAGAATAACCAGATGGGATAGAATGGTAGAGAAGTTGAAGAGACAGTTCATTCCAGCTGACTATGAGATGGATCTGCTAAAGAAAATGCAAGGTTTGAAGTAGGCAAGCAAGTCTATCAAGGAATACACAGAGGAGTTTTACAAGATTGTAATCAGAACAGGCCATTCAGAGGCCAACAAGGAGAAGGTGGCCCATTATATTAATGGGTTACGAGCCAGTATTCAAGAGGAGTTAAGCCTAGTCAGGATGACCACCATAGAGGATGCTTACCAGTTTGCTCTGAAGGTTGAAGAGAAACTGAACAGGAGGTTTGAGAGCAAGCAAAGAGGAAGAGGTCATGGTGGAAGGACTGGTGGAAGGACCATTGGAGAAAATTATAAAGGACAGAAGAAGGTTGGTGAGACCAGTAATACCCAAGAGCAGAAGGAAGGAAGCGCCTACCAACCCCGTAATTAGAACAATGGTTATCCGAGAGGGAGAGGCAGATTTGGACGTGGATTTGGAAGAGGAGGATTCCGTGGAACCTGTTTCCACTATGGTGAAGAAGGGCATCGAGCATTTGAGTGTCCACAACACCAAGAAAGGATGAATAAGAGACCTGAGGGTCCTGCCAGAGCTGCTGTAGCAGATGAAGATGTTGAATCAGAACATTCTGAGGAGGTAGAAAGAGGAGAAGTTATGGTCACTAGGAGGACCCTATTGAATGAGGAGAAAGGATCAGACCAGAGAAGGAGCCTGTTCCGCACAAGGTGCAGAAGTTTGGGTAAGGTCTACAATATTATCATAGATAATGGTAGTACTGATAACTTGGTTTCAGAAGAAATGGTTGCCAAGTTACAATTAAAAAGGAGAAGACACCCGCATCCATACCGGATTGCATGGTTGCAGAAGGACCATAGAGCTTTGGTCAGTGAGCAATGTTCAGTGAAGTTCAATATTGGGAATTACTGTGATGAGGTCCTGTGTGACATCCTGCCCATGGATGCTTGCCATTTATTGTTGGGAAGGCCATGGCAGTTTGATCGATGTGCAGTACATGATGGTCGTGCAAACACCTACTCCGTGACGAAGAATGGAGTGCGCCATAAGCTGAAGCCCTTGAAGGAGGCGGAAGAAAAGGTATGCAGCAGTGCTAGAATCTGTTTAGTTGAAGGAGGAAAATTTTTGAATAGTTTAAAGCATGAGCATATGTGCTATGCATTAGTTCCTAGAGTTAGGAAGGAAGAATGCAGGGATACCCCTGTAGAAGTCTTAGGACTATTAGAAGAATTTCTAGACATTATCTCTGATAATGTGCCTGAGGGTTTACCACCAGTGAGAAAGATCAGTCACCACATAGATTTGGTACCAGGATCTAGTTTACCCAATAAGGCAGCACATAGAATGACTCCTACAGAAACTGAAGAACTGAACAGACAAGTCCAAGAGTTGCTGGAGAAGGGACTGATTCGGGAGAGTTTGAGTCCATGTGTAGTACCTACAGTACTAGCACCAAAGAAATATGGAGAGTGGAGAATGTGTACAGACTCTCGAGCCATTAACAAGATCACCATAAAGTATAGATTTCCATTGCCAAGGATGGATGACATTATGGACTGTTTGAGTGGAGCCAAGTACTTCACCAAGATTGACCTGAAGAGTGGTTATCACCAGATTCATGTCAGAGAAGGAGATGAGTGGAAGACAACCTTCAAGACCAGAGAAGGTTTGTATGAATGGTTAGTCATGCCATTTGGGCTGACCAATGCACCAAGCACATTCATGTGATTGATGAATGAGGTATTGAAAGAGTTCTTAGGCAAGTTTGTCATTGTCTATCTGGATGATATTCTAATATTTAGAAGAACCCTGGAAGAGCATCTGATGCATATCATAAAGGTTTTTGAGAAGCTGCAGGAGGAGCAGTTGTTGATTAATCTGAAGAAATGTAATTTTGTGAAGGAGTTAGTGTACCTGGGATTTGTCATCTCAGCCGAAGGTCTAAAAATGGACCCAGAAAAGGTAAGAGCTATCATTGAATGGCCTACTCCGAGAAGCACGACTGAGGTAAGATCATTTCATGGTCTAGCAAGTTTTTACAGGAAATTCATTAGGAATTTCAGTAGTATTTGTGCACCCCTTACAGAAACAATGAGAGGGGATAAGAAAGAATTTAAGTGGACCTTAGGAGCAGATAAGAGCTTTGACATGTTGAAAAAGAAGGTTACAGAGCAACCTATTTTGGCACTTCCAGATTTTAATAAGGTATTTCAGGTAGATTGTGATGCTAGTGGTAGTGCCATAGGAGCTGTTTTGAGTCAAGAAGGTAAACCTGTTGCCTACTTTAGTGAGAAACTCAATGATGCTAGAAAGAAGTATTCAGTTTATGATCAAGAATTTTATGCTATAGTTCAGGCTCTAAAGAAGTGGCGACATTACTTGTTGCCAAAAGAGTTTGTTCTATTCACTGATCATCAGGCCTTACAGTATATTAATAGTCAAGGGAAGCTAAATCAGAGGCACCTGAAGTGGGTTGAGTTTCTACAGAGTTATACCTTTGTGTTGAAGCACAGGAGCGGAAGGTCAAACAGAGTTGCAGATGCCTTAAGTAGAAGGTAGTGTTTGTTGACAGAGATGAGGGTGGAAGTGGTAGGATTTGATGAACTGAAGGGTTTGTACCTTGAAGATCCTGATTTTGTAGAAGCCTGGAAGGCTTGCTTGGCACTTGTTACTTTGGACAGGACCAAGTGGCTGGATTTTCTGATCCAAGATGGAATGTTGTTCAAAGGAGGTCAATTATGCATTCCACGGAGTTCAATGAGGGAGAATCTGATAAAGGAGAAGCATAGTGGGGGACTAGCTGGACATTTTGGTCGAGATAAGACCATTGCCCTTGTTAGTGAAAACTACCATTGGCCACAGCTATCGCAAGATGTGACTAAATTTGTGCAGGGTTGTAGAGTATGTCAGATGGCTAAGGGAGTAAGACAGAATACAGGAATGTATCAGCCATTACCTATACCAGAGAGACCATGGGAGGACATCAGTATGGATTTTGTTCTTGGCCTACCAAGGACACAACGAGGGAGTGACTCCATTTTTGTTGTGGTTGACAGGTTTTCGAAGATGGCTCATTTTATTCCATGTCAAAAAATGAGTGATGCAGTTCATGTTGTAGGCTTGTTTTTCAAGGAGGTGGTACGCCTTCATGGTCTACCCAAGAGTATAGTATCTGACAGAGATACCAAATTTGTGGGTTATTTTTGGAAGACTTTGTGGAAGCAGCTGAAAATGGATTTAAAGTTTAGTTATGCATACCATCCGTAGACTGATGGGCAAACAGAGGTGGTGAACAGAAGTTTGGGTAATCTTCTAAGATGCCTGGTGGGAGATAAGCCCAAAGGATGGGATTTGATTTTGCCATAGGCAGAATTTGCTTACAACAATTCCATCAACAAAAGTACTGGTAAATCCCCATTCCAGATTGTGTATGGGAACAACCCAAGGCATGCTTCTGAGTTGAGAACGATGGGTACAGGGGAAAAGAGTAGTGCTGAGGCTAAAAATTTTGTAGAACACATAAAGAGTTTACATGAAGAGGTCAAACAACATATCGGTAAGATGAATGCTCAGTACAAAGCCAAAGCCGATCAGAAGTGGCGTTTCAAGGAGTTCCAAGTGGGAGATGAGGTCATGGTTCACCTGAGAAAGGAAAGGTTTCCTAGAAAAACCTACAACAAGCTGAAGATGAAGAGGTTTGGACCATGCAGGATCATAGGTAAAAGAGATTCGAGAAATGCCTATGAAGTGGAACTGCCAAGTGAGTTAAATATCTCACCTATTTTTAATATTTTAGACTTGGTAGAATACCATGAAGGAGGTAATGGTGAGACACCAAGAATAGATTTGTGGGATATTCCAACATCTACTCCAGCAACAGACGAGATCGAGGAAATACTAGACACGCGAGCTGGCAGAAGTACCAGGCACAGGCAGTATTCTGAATATCTGGTCAAGTGGAAAGGTAGGCCTATCGAAGATGCAACTTGGTTGTCAAAAGTAGAGGTTGACCGTCTGGGTCTTCCTCCAATAGTATAGAAGTGAAGAACACTTCTCAATCCACCCGGGTGTCTGATGCAGGAGCATCCGGTGGTAGCAGAGCAATCTTGCATCAACAAAAAAAAATTTCAAGTGCTTAGCTTTGATGTCACGATATCGCGACAGAAAGTCATGAAATCGCGACATGTCACGATATCGTGACAAAGAAAGGAGAGAGGAGGCACGACGCAAAAATGTCATGATTTCATGACATGTCATGAAATCGTGACCGAAGCAAGGGAAGGCGAGGTGCCCGAAGAAAATGTCATGATATCATGACATGTCACAAAATCGTGACCGAAATAAGAGAGAGAGGGCATCCGAAGAAAGTTGTCATGAAATCGTGACATGTCACGAAATCATGACCAAAAGGAAGAGAAGGTCCAGAGGAGAAAATGTCATGATTTCGTGACATGTTGCAAAATCGCGATTGAAAGAAGACAAGGAAGGCCAGAGAAGAAAATGTCACGATTTCATGACATGTGAAATCGTGACCGAAGGAGCAGAAAGAAGCCAAGGAAGGAAACTGTCGCGATATCGTGACATGTCATGATTTCATGACCCAAAGAAAAAGTGAAGGCAGAAGGCAAATCTGTCACGATATCATGACATGTCATGATTTCATGACCCAAAAGGAGAGAGGAAGTAGAAGGGAAGAATGTCACGATATCGCGACATGTCATGATATCGTGACCCGAAGGAAAGGAAAGGCAAGAAGGAGAAAATGTCGTGATATCATGACATGTCGTGATATCATGACTCAAAGGAAAGGAAAGGCAGCGAGAAGGAAAATGTCATGATATCACGACATGTCACGATTTCGTGACCCGAAGGAAAAGAAGGCAACAAGGAAGAGAAATGTCACGATATCGCGACATGTCACGATATCGCGACATACTACTGGTTCTCTATTCGAAAAAGCCCGCATTCCTAGATGATGTTTTTCAAGGCGGTCAGGGCCTCATTAGTGCATGATTTCTTGCCCGGTAAGCTTGCTGAGCATGGCGGCCATTCAAAGACTGTGCCCAGAGGTCAGACGGCTCATCAATGCATGTTTCTCATGGCTAACCCGATGGCAGTTGCCAGATAGGGAAAGATGTAAAGGCTCAGTGAGACTGGATGTATTCTGGTAGGTGGGTCATTAATGGCCTAGAGGGTCGGGACCTCGAAGGAGGTCCAGACATGGTTATAGAAATAGGTGGTGCATGAAGGAAAAGGGGGGGAGAAAAAGACGAAAAGAAACTATGCCTGTTGGCTAGTATTGTAATTTTTTTTGAAAGTTTAATGAATGAAATCTTGAGTGATTCTCGCTAAATATTGTGATCCCCATCAAAACCCTTGATGATAACAACCATCAATGAGATATTGTCTATGCACTTGATCTTCATATCCTTTGATCATGCACCTATTTTTTATTACATTACATAGTCTATAGATCAATGCAGCTTTGGGTACATTAGGTATTTTGACCTTGGCTTTGACTATGTTCTACTTGTTTCTCCAAATGGAGTTGACATTGATGACATCTTGCCATTTTTGGCCATTATTATTATATCACCTAAAACTTATTCATGCCATTGTCTTTTTACCATTGATATTTGTCTTTGGTGGCTCTCAACCCAATATTGCCTCATGATTATATGGATATCCATCAACATAAATCTATGGAGCTACTCTTAATGTCTGCCTATGACTAGCTCTTTCTATATTCTACTTCTAAATCAAGGTCCTAATTGTTGATTTATTCATGTCTTGATGTGTGGATTTAGTCCTACCTTCATAGAAATTTAACCTAAGTTGGATAACCATTTTCTCTTTTAGATTTTTAATCAATTTCATCAATTGGATTAAACATTCTCGTCATCATTTTTATGATCCACGATGATGAAAAATCTAGTTGTAAATTAGTTATTTATTTCCAAAATTAGGTCATCCCACACTAGTTTCCTAGGATAAGTTGTCGATGAAAGCATTTTGCAATGCTAGTATTTATAAGACAACATAGCATCTAGATAATAAATTATAGGAGCAGTGAAAAACAAGCTAGCGATTGGATCTTACATTGATGGGGGTCAAATATAGCTAGTGTTATTTATCTGACCAACTACCATTTGACTTTGGAAATCCATAGTTGATCCTTACTATTTTGCAAGTGAAAAAAATTTTGATGTAGTGAGTTAACTAGCATTTGACCTTGCATTTGGTTGAAAAACTTGCTTGGACCTTTATTCATATTGTTGGTGATAACTAGAGTATTGGAGGATGGTAGATAGATGCGAATTTTTTTTTTTTTAGAGGCTTGACTACTGTGATGTAACATAACCTGTATCATTGTTGACCAGGTTAGGTTGTGCAAACATGACATATTTTATTCGATTGGATCACTATGCATATTTTCACTATGCTTCCTTCCAAGAAAGTATGAATTGATCATTGGTTGATATGACATTAATGTGATGTTTTAGCCATTAGCACTAGCCAAAAATGTGACCATTAAAATTTTAAACGACCTAATTGTTTGATACTATTTTCCCTTCAATCGTCTATTGTAGGGACAAGATGTTGGTGCCATTTTTAAAAAATTATTTATGGAAAGAGCTATGGTATCACCTTTAGTAGATTTTATTAATTTAATTACATAAATAAATAAATAAATACAAAATTTATTAATTAATTTATTTGGGAAGTGCATATCAATCCTAATATTGCACATATTATTGATTTTTCTAGGTTAAATTGTTGGAAAAAACTTAGAAAAACAACCCTTCATTGTAATTTCTTGAAATTAGCAAGCCTTTATGTAAATATTTTGATCATATTAGGTGTGTTTGCATTTTGTACCTAGATTTTACTCATTCATCCATGACCACAAATTTAGCTAAAATTGTGCTTGAGTTAGCCAATATTGTAAGTTCCTTAGTCGACAAAGTCAATGATATAAGTGTTCAAAATGTTCCAAGTGATGTAAAAATTTACAATAATTACTTTCAATTCAAGGTTAAATTTAAATCCACATTGTATGACTCTAGATATCTAGATGTCTTGAGTAGCTAGATACTTGATATGAAGATATTGTTCTCCCATAATAAAATTCCTGATATGGAGAAAGCTCCTTTTACAAAACTCAAGCTTTCTATGATAGCAATTTTTTGGTGATGAAGCATTAGAAGGGCCAAAACCCACTTCACACTTGTAAAAACCTCATCAAGACCTTGAAGAAAACTTGTTATCCTTCAAATTATGAAAAAAATATCATTGTTAAATGGTTTTGATTGTTGTAAAGTAATAACATGTCTATATAGGACTACTTTATCTAATTCAACATTATATAAATTCTACTTGGTGTGGTAGATGTGACTCTCATGCTCATCATCAAGTTCAAGATGGGATTAGAAGAATCTACATAGGGATTTGAAGTACACTCTCCTTACCACATTAGGTGCTACCTTCAATCATGCACAACATGTCAAAGAGAAACATGTTTATTAATTTAGGAGTACATGATATTTATATTTTATAGGAACTTCCAAATCACAACTCATCTAAGGTAAAAAATACCTTCTCATATTTTTCTTCAAAAAAATCTCCTTTATTTGATTGCAGAAAAAATTGTACTTATTAAAATAGGAGAGGTCATGAAGAATTTATATGTTCCAAGAAGAAAAACAATATGATTATAAGACCTCATGATAAGGAACTACCATGGCATGTTCTCATTAAGGTTATATGATAAGATAAGAAATATGATGAGCTCAAGGGTAAACTCAATAATTTTACCCTAATATCTCATCATTTATCTAAAGGTGACCATGATAATTTGTTCATCACAATAGCTCACTCATTCATAATTTTATAATTGATTGTATAATTAATAATGACTCATAGAAAAATCTAATTGCAATATCCATTATTGATAAGTTTCAACTACCACTAGAAACATATCCTTATCCATGCTTACCTGGATATAAGGATAATGAATCCATATCATAAATTGCATAAACTTGCATAGTGACCTTTGCCTTAAACCCACATTTTGTATATCGAGTTACCTATGATGTGACTTTTATGGACTATTTTGGTATAATTCTTGGAAAAAACTATAAATATGATAGGAAGGCTCAATATGATACTTTTCACGATACCTATAATTTGCATCATGAGTACAAGATATTTTTCATCCACTACATCATAAACACCTCACTTCTACTCCATATAAAACAACCATAAAAATTATTTTAGAATTTAGTAGGACATACTATTATGGAACAAAAAAGAATGGTGCACCTCCTTATAAGGATACAATAAATACTTCACCAATGGTACTTCCTTATGCTCCTATTATTCCTACTACACTTCCTCCAAGCATTGTGTTGGACATTTTGAGTTCCTAAGCTAAGAGTTGTCATTGATGTCAAAAGGATCTATGTAAGCTAACACTATGTTTGTGTAGAAGCAAAGGTTTTTGATCAAAGGTTCAAGAAGGGATGCATGGCATTTGGTTCCAAAAAGGAGCTTCAAGGGAAGCTTAGCAAAAGGTTTTTATTTAAAACCATGGATGGCAGATTTGAAATGGGTTTTTCTTAAAACCCAAGTTGGCTTTTCGTTTCATCGAAAAAGGTGCCCCGATGATGGAGATATTTAATTTTAAAGATTTAGTTTAAATTTTAATTTATTTAAAATTTAAATTTAAATTTTAAAATTAAATTAAAAGAATATTCGTCGATGTCATAAAGGAAGGTTCAAAAGCATCGACGTTTCCAAGCTAAGGGAAGGCATATATATATGCCATTAAATTTTTTGAAGAAGATCATCCTTGCTCGATTGAGATTTACGATTTGCTTTTGTGAAGGAAGAGCTCGTGTTATTTTTATTTTGTGAAGCAGCGAATATTGAAAGTGAACCACGTCCATTTTCCAAAGTGTGTTGGGCAGTGTGGCCTAGTGGCAGCTTGGTTTGTGCAAAGGTGTTGGTGGTAGGAAGGTTAAGTGTTCGATTCCTGCAAGCATCGTTTTGGCTTTGTTGAGGTGCTCAAGGCGCATTTCTTTTTTGCTTGGTGGAAGGAGAGAAGAACAAGAAGTGAGTGGTGCTTCTTTCTTCACAATGAGCCCATAGCTCATGTGGTAGCTTGGCCATGGCTAGGGCATTCACGTTGGATAGGATGGGGGTTCGATTCCCCTCGAGGCAGGTATTGAGGTTTTTATTTATTTTGTTATTGCCTAAGGTGGAGTGATAAGGGGTAAAGGTGATTTGATAGTTGATGTATTGAATAACCTTAGGAATAAGGTTATAGTGGTTGTTTGAGTTGTGGAGTTAAATTTTTAATTGTGATTTTTGAAATTATTAGGAGTAATAAGGGTTTTTGATAAAGTTCTTTTAGTGAAAGTTATTTTTGAGTAAGGGTTTTCTTTAAAAATAACTTTGGTGGATGTTAAAATAAAGTAGGAGTAATAAGGTGTTATTTGGAAATTATTTTATTGTTGTGTTATTACTCAAGATCTCTAACCCTTGTTGAGATTGGAAAAAAGAAAAGTGTTGAGTGTGGCAGATTTAGTGGACAACTCATAAGGCATCAAAAAGGTATGAGTAACATTCTCCATTGATTTTATTTGGGTGGTTGATTTCTGAAATATCATTGGAGTGAAAAGGATTGATTGTGGTTTCCTATTCAAAAATAGTTGGTTTAATGCTTCAAGGTTTTCTGGTTTGAAAGTTGTGATTAAAACCTTGTTTTATAAGCATTGTTGTTGGAGTGAGTTGTTGTGCAAAGAACTTGAACTTGAGCTGAAAAGAACATGAGTATCATTGTTATGTAAGAGTTGTTGTTGAGTATTGTTGAAGATATTTTGAGTTGGTTGATTCATGCTTGGACTAGGGTTTGTGAGAAAGAGTTGTTCCTTGTGGTGATTGGTTGAGTAGAGTTGTTTGAGCCTAGTCAAGTGATTGTGTGAAGTGGTTGTTCAAGTTCCATAAAACAAACTATTCTATATTCTGATTTGAGTTGAGTTGAGATGATTTTGAGTATAGAACATATTGAGTCTCTAACAATTCTCTTTATGCTTCTATGAGATTGAGTTGAGATTTTGTTGAGCTAATTTGAGGTAAGTCTTTGAGAAGGCTTGTGGACTAATTTTGAGTAAGCTTTTGTGAAAGCTTGCTATGCATATTTGAGCAAGTCCTAGAGAGGACTTATTGAGAGATTTGGAGCAAGTTCTGAGTGAGCCTATTGAGCATATTTGGACAGGTTTTGAGTGAGCCTATTGAGCAGATTTGAAGAGGTTCTGAGTGAACCTATTGATAGAGCTTTGGAGGTGATAGAGTATAGAGGATAGAGTCTCAGTGGATAGAGATCCAACAGCCAGGACAATTGAAGATAGATCCGAGTGAGGAGTCTTCAAGTGGAGAGAGATCCACAAGTCAATGTAGTAGAGAGACAGAGTCTTCTAGAAGATCACTAGCCAGAGTAGAAGGGGAAAGAGTTCTCCTATGGAAGAGATCCACGAACTTGAGATTTAGGGGATCAGCATCTCCTTTGGACAGAGGTCCATAAACATTGTAATTGGGAAGGATTCCCAAGAGATTATTTGAGAAATATTTAGAAGAAATATTTTCTATGGAGGTAGCCCACATTGGGTGAACCACGTTAAAAATGATGTCTCTCATGTGTGTGATGCTTTGTGTGATGTTTACTGCTTTATTAATGTTGATGCTACTATTTGGGGAAAAGTTTTATATTATATTGTTCACCCCCCTCTCAATATAAGCACATGTTCTTCAATTGGTATCAGAGCGGGTCTCTCCATGAAGAGTCTAACAACTCGGAAGAAGATCCTTCGATAGCACACATGACCTCAAAAAGTGAAGAAGAAAGTGGGTTTGATATAAAAGAAGAATTCTTTGCTACTCTCAGAAAACTGGAAAGACTTAGAGAGAAAAATTCAAACTTGAAGGAACAAATTCAGGAAGATGAAGAAGCAAGAGTGGAACTTATACAGAACCTTACAGAATTCAAGATTAAGGTAGAAGAAGGAAAGAATATTGAGCAAGATATGACAGATCTATTGAGAGCCAAGGAAATAGAATGTGGAATATTGGAAGCAGAAATTGTTCTCCTAAGAAATAAACTGGAAGGGATCAAGATACTACAAAATACAGAATATGTGAAACAAAAAGAGGAATCAAGCTTCCAAAAGGCAGAAACTTCAAACAAAGAAAAGCAAGAAAAGGACATCAGAAAGGAAGAGAGCAAAGAGGAACCCTGGATAAGAGTTAATTACAAGAAGAGGATGACTTCTTCACAATATCCAAGATCTCCAAACAAGTTACATAATCTCTTTCATGGTCATTGTTTTTCTTGCAATAAATATGGTCATATAGCTGCACATTGTACTCATCATGCAAGATACAATAGAGATTTCAATTCCTTTGCACCTCTCATGGATAATGATGTTATATGTTACAAATGCAATAACTTTGGGCACAAGGCTAGATGGTGTAAAATGATATTTCCTGAGTTTAGAAAAATAATTCCAACAACTAGGAAGGATGAAAGAAAGAATGATAGGGCCAGATCTATGTTAGTTCAAACAACCCTGCATGCTCAAAATAAATAAGAACAATGGTATCTGGATAGTGGTTGCTCTAGTCACATGATAGGAGACAAAGACAAATTCATTTTTCTAAAGGAAACAAATAGAGGATCTGTAAGTTTTGGTGATAATGGATCAACTAGGATTGTTGGGAGAGGTACTCTAAGTCTAGACAATGGAAAAACAAAAATAGAGAATGTTTTGTATGTCAAAGGGTTAAAGCACAATCTACTGAGTATAAGTCAACTCTGTGATCAAGGATATATGGTTACCTTCCATCCAAATAGATGTGAGATAATGAAAACTGAAATAGGAAGAATTATTGCAAATGCAAGAAGGACTCCAAACAACTTATACATGCTCAATGAGATCAAAGGAGAAAAGTGTTTTCTATCACAAGAAGATGAGAGTTGGTTATGGCATAGAATATTAGGTCATTTGAATTTTGACAACATAGTCAACATAAGCAACAAACAGGCAGTCAAAGATTTACCCAAAATAAGGAGACCTCAAAACACAATTTGTGCACCTTGTCAACATGGAAAGCAAACTAGGACAACTTACAAACCAAAAGGCTATATGTCTTCTGAGCCTTTAATTTTAATACATATTGATTTGTGTGGTCCTACTAGAACACAAAGTATTCAGGGTGAGAGTTACTTCATGTTGTTTGTAGATGATTATTCCAGAATGGTTTGGGTAACTTTCCTAAAAGAGAAGTCAGAAGCCTTCAAAAAATTCAAAGCATTCAAGGAATTGGTTGAAAATGAAACAGGCAAAAGGATTAAGTGTCTAAGATCTGATAGAGGAGGAGAGTTTACTTCAGATGAGTTTGTAGAATTTTGTGAACAACATGGAATCAAGAGAGAGTACTCAGCAGCAAGAACTCCCCAACAAAATGGAGTAGTTGAAAGGAAGAACAGGACTGTTGAAAACATGGCTAGAGCTATGTTAAATGAATCTAAGTTGTCAGATGGTTTTTGGAAAGAAGCAGTATCCACAACTATGTACATAATTACTAGGGCTCAATTAAGGGTAAATCATCACAAGACTCCTTATGAGCTTTGGAAAGGAAGACCTGCTACTGTAAAACATTTCAAGATTTTTGGAAGCAAATGTTACATAAGACGGGAAGATCAAAATTTGGGTAAATTTGATCCAAGGTGTGATGAGGGAATTTTTCTTGGATACTCCACTAAAATCAAAGCTTACAGATGTTACAACAAAATAACACGCACTATGGTGGAAAGTATGAATGTGACAGTTGATGAAAAGATAGATTCTAGAGAGCCAATTCAGCAAATAGTATACCAAGAAGATGGATGTTGTCAAGAAGATTTTTGTGAAGAATCAGAGAATGATGAAGAAGAAACACAAAGGCTTCTTCCTAAAACTCCTTCCAGATATGTACAGAAACATCACCCAAAATATCAGATCATTGGGAATCCAGATGAAATACAGACAAGGAGAAGAATAATAAAACCATCTCAACAAGCAAATTTTTCTTTACTATCTAAGATTGAGCCAAAAGATTTTTCTCAGGCTTGTGAAGATGAATTTTGGGTTAAAGCAATGAATGAGGAATTAGATCATATTGAGAAGAGCAAAACTTGGGAACTTGTTCCACGACCAAAGGACAAAAATGTGATTGGCACAAAATGGGTCTTCAGAAATAAGTTGAATGAAGATGGACAAGTTGTCAGAAATAAAGCAAGGTTAGTTTGCAAAGGTTATGCACAAGTAGAAGGAATTGATTTTGATGAAACCTTTGCTCCAGTTGCATGACTTGAAGCTATAAGGATGTTTTTAGCTTTTTCAAGTTTCAAGAATTTCAAAGTATATCAAATGGATGTTAAGTCAGCTTTTCTAAATGGGATTCTAGAAGAAGAGGTCTACATTGAACAACCAGAGGGATTTATACTATCAGATACTCCAGATCAGGTATGCAGATTGAAAAAGGTATTGTATGGCTTAAAGCAGGCTCCTAGAGCATGGTATTCAAGATTGGATAGGTATCTACAGGAACAGGGATTCAGGAAAGGAATAGCAGACAGTAATTTGTATATCAAAAATGAAGGAAATGATCTTCTGATAGTGGTTGTTTATGTTGATGACATAATTTTTGGGGGAAATAATGACAAGATGTGCAAAGAGTTTGCTAAGAATATGCAGAGTGAATTTGAGATGTCTATGCTTGGTGAATTATCCTTCTTTCTTGGTCTTCAGATTTCACAATCAGAAAAGGGAGTGTTTCTTTCTCAAGCCAAATACATCAAGGAGATGTTAAAGAAATTCATATTAGAAGATTGCAAACCAGTAAGTACTCCTATGGTCATAGGGTGCAAGTTAAGTAAGGATGATGAATCTCTAGAGGTAGATCAGAGACTATACAGATCCATGATTGGCAGCTTATTGTATGTCACAGCTACAAGACCAGACATAGTACAGTCAATGGGATTAGTGGCAAGATTTCAAGCAACACCTAAGGAAACACATGTGGCAACAGTAAAAAGAATTTTTAGGTATCTAAAAGGGACTATGGATTTTGGACTTTGGTATCCTAGAAGTGACAGTTTCACACTTACAACATATACAGATGCATATTGGGCCGACAACATTGATGATAGAAAAAGCACAAGTGGAGGAGCTTTCTTTCTTGGAGAAAGACTAGTCTCCTGGTTAAGTAAGAAGCAGGTTTCAGTATCTCTATCTACAACAGAGGCAGAATATATTGTAGTAGTAGCTAGTTGTACATAGGTGTTATGGATGAAGAGGACTTTAGAAGACTTCAGGATAAAGCATGATCAGCCTATTCCTATACTATGTGATAATACCAGTGCCATATGTATCTCAAAAAATCTGGTAATGCACTCCAGGATGAAGCACATTCCAATTAAGTATCATTTTTTGAGAGAACAAGTGTCAGATAAACAGGTCAGATTGGAGTATGTCACTACAAAGGAACAGATAGCAGATATTTTCACTAAGCCACTCTCAAAAGACACTTTTGAGTATCTTCGAGGAAAGTTGGGAGTGATACTCCCACCCCAGAATTAACCATCTCATGTGGAGGTGGGGGAGGGGCCAAGCTAAGAGGCTCATTCTTAGCCCCGAGCCCCAAAGGTGACCCTTTGCCATTGATGACAAAGGGGGAGAGATTTGTGTATATTGGGGAGAGTTTTTGATATGGGGAGAGATTTGATATTTGAGAGAGCATTGAGCCAGGGGGAGCAAAGTCCCAGGGGGAGCAGAAAAGAAGGTCAGATTTCAATAAAAGGATATGGGTTGCCATCAATGACAAAGGGGGAGATTGTTGGACATTTTGAGTTCCTAAGCTAAGAGTTGTCATTGATGTCAAAAGGATCTATGTAAGCTAACACTATGTTTGTGTAGAAGCAAAGGTTTTTGATCAAAGGTTCAAGAAGGGATGCATGGCATTTGGTTCCAAAAAGGAGCTTCAAGGGAAGCTTAGCAAAAGGTTTTTATTTAAAACCATGGATGGCATATTTGAAATGGGTTTTTCTTAAAACCCAAGTTGGCTTTTCATTTCATCAAAAAAGGTGCCTCGATGATGGAGATATTTAATTTTAAAGATTTAGTTTAAATTTTAATTTATTTAAAATTTTAATTTAAATTTTAAAATTAAATTAAAAGAATATTCGTCGACGTCATAAAGGAAGGTTCAAAAGCATCGATGTTTCCAAGCTAAGGGAAGGCATATATATATATGCCATTAAATTTTTGAAGTAGATCATCCTTGCTCGATTGAGATTTACGATTTGCTTTTGCGAAGGAAGAGCTCATGTTATTTTCATTTTGTGAAGCAACGAATATTGAAAGCGAACCGCGTCCATTTTCCAAAGCGTTTTGGGTAGTGTGGCCTAGTGGCAGCTTGGTTTGTGCAAAGGTGTTGGTGGTAGGAAGGTTAAGCGTTCGATTCCTGCAAGCATCATTTTGGCTTTGTTGAGGTGCTCAAGGCGCATTTCTTTTTCACTTGGTGAAAGGAGAGAAGAACAAGAAGTGAGTGGTGCTTCTTTCTTCACAATGAGCCCGTAGCTCATGCAATAGCTTGGTCACGGATAGGGCGTTTGTATTGGACAGGATGGGGGTTCGATTCCCCTCGAGGTAGGTATTGAGGTTTTTATTTATTTTGTTATTGCTAAGTATTAAGAAAGTTTGATAGTGGTATTAAACCTTAGGAATAAGGTTATAGTGGTTGTTTGAGTTGTGGAGTTAAATTTTTAATTGTGATTTTTGAAATTATTAGGAGTAATAAGGGTTTTTGATAAATTTATTTTAGTGAAAGTTATTTTTGAGTAAGGGTTTTCTTTAAAAATAACTTTGGTGGATGTTAAAATAAAGTAGGAGTAATAAGGTGTTATTTGGACATTATTTTATTGTTGTGTTATTACTCAAGATCTCTAACCCTTGTTGAGATTGGAAAAAGGAAAAGTGTTGAGTGTGGCAGATTTAGTGGACAACTCATAAGGCATCAAAAAGGTATGAGTAACATTCTCCATTGATTTTATTTGGGTGGTTGATTTCTGAAATATCATTGGAGTGAAAAGGATTGATTGTGGTTTCCTATTCAAAAATAGTTGGTTTAATGCTTCAAGGTTTTCTGGTTTGAAAGTTGTGATTAAAACCTTATTTTATAAGCATTGTTGTTGGAGTGAGTTGTTGTGCAAAGAACTTGAACTTGAGCTGAAAAGAACATGAGTATCATTGTTATGTAAGAGTTGTTGTTGAGTATTGTTGAAGACATTTTGAGTTGGTTGATTCATGCTTGGACTAGGGTTTGTGAGAAAGAGTTGTTCCTTGTGGTGATTGGTTGAGTAGAGTTGTTTGAGCCTAGTCAAGTGATTGAGTGAAGTGGTTGTTCAAGTTCCATAAAACAAACTATTCTATATTCTTATTTGAGTTGAGTTGATTTGAGTTGAGATTGGGATTTGAGTATAGAACATATTGAGTCTCTAACAATTCTCTTTATGCTTCTATGAGATTGAGTTGAGATTTTGTTGAGCTGATTTGAGGTAAGTCTTTGAGAAGGCTTGTGGACTGATTTTGAGTAAGCTTTTGTGAAAGCTTGCTATGCAGATTTGAGCAAGTCCTAGAGAGGACTTATTGAGCATATTTGAGCAGGTTCTGAGTGAGCCTATTGAGCAGATTTGAGCAGGTTTTGAGTGAGCCTATTGAGCAGATTTGAAGAGGTTCTGAGTGAACCTATTGATAGAGCTTTGGAGGTGACAGAGTATAGAGGATAGAGTCTCAGTGGATAGAGATCCAGCAGCCAGGACAATTGAAGATAGATCTGAGTGAGGAGTCTTCAAGTGGAGAGAGATCCACAAGTCAAGTATGGGAGAGAGACAGAGTCTTCTAGAAGATCACTAGCCAGAGCAGAAGGGGAAAGAGTTCTCCTATGGAAGAGATCCACGAACTTGAGATTTAGGGGATCAACATCTCCTTTGGACAGAGGTCCATAAACATTGTAATTGGGAAGGATTCCCAAGAGATTATTTGAGAAATATTTAGAAGAAATATTTTTTGTGGAGGTAGCCCACATTGGGTGAACCACGTTAAAAATGATGTCTCTCATGTGTGTGATGCTTTGTGTGATGTTTACTGCTTTATTAATGTTGATGCTACTATTTGGGGAAAAGTTTTATATTATACTGTTCACCCCCCTCTCAGTATAAGCACATGTTCTTCACATTGATCAACCATATTGCTTACATCCTCCTTCATCCAAGCAGGGTCTAATTTTGTAGAATACTCGGTAGCACCAGTAGTAGACCATAGGTTCTTATTGCCTTCCTCCTCCTTCCCATGTATGTGATAGAGTTTTGACCAATCATTATTTTTATGACATGGTACCTCATGTCATCCTCAACATTCTCTAGGTATCCACTAGATCTATAGAAGATATCACAATGATACCTAGGTTTTACCTTTTGATTAGATCTAAATTTTATTCAACCAATAGTATATATGATCCATTTTTTATGTCTCACCCTTCTAATTTTATTGTAAAAGTGTTTAATTCTAATTCTTCTATTATGGGGATGCATTAAGAGGATCTCATTTAATGTTATACCTAGGTTAGGATTATTATATTTTATTTGATGTTATACCTAGGCTATGCTTATTATGCTAGGATTATTATTTTATTATAAACACACAAGAAGCTTCCTAGTTGTTAGTTGTTATCTATTAGCTTCTAATAAAAACTAGTTGTTAGAAATTAGTTATATGACAATATCTAGTTATCTAGTAATTGTAGATCGAAATACTCTACTTGCTCTTCCATTAAAATTTGTTTATATTGTGATATTCTATTTTTGTAAACTTTGTGCTTATTTCTGTACCAATTGGCAATTCAAAATTTAGTTTGGAGTGATTCCATATCAACAATACTCTTTGCAACTTCTATCAATCTTCTAATCCTCTAAGAACTCTCAACTAGAATTCTTGGTAATGCTTTTCCTTTATTGAATACCTTCAACCATTATGGAATTTATATGTCATACCTTGATATTCATCTAAGCAGCACCTCACAAAATTGATCTTTTATTTCACATGTTATAGGAATGATGAGAGCTCTGATATCCCATATTGGACTAGTATGTTGCTGGCCAAGTTTTATTTATAAAAAACAATGTTTTCTATACAATAATTTGGATTTTATTCATAAAACTAACTACAACCAACTCACCTATATAGTTGTAACAAAAAATTCATTATTATCAAGACTAACTATAATGGAGGTGACCTAAATTGCCTTCCAAAAAATCTAAGCTTATCCTTGGAGTGGGAAATATTAAGATGGTGCAAAATCCTACGATCCAAGAGGGGGGTTTGGCCCCTAAACCTCTAGAAAGTATTTTGTTGAAGATTAAAAAATCTATAATTTATTTTTTGCAATCGATGATATCCTGCATGGAGGAATCCTTGTCCTCATGTGATGGGATCTGTGGGAGATGAACGATATTAAAGAGAACAATGACACGGGACCCAACACAACCAAAATTGGAATGGTCTATTCTTTGCCCCGAAGGTGTCCTAGGTTATCTCAGATGGGTTATTATTGTCCCTCTTGTTTTTATGGTTTTTGGGCTTCTTTTCCTATGGGGGTTTGTTGTTCTTGGTGTTTTTGTGGTTCTATCTCTTCCCTTGCATGGGATTTTATTTTACTTTGATTTCCAATTTCATTTTTTGCCTACATTATTATTGGTTGATGTTTTGGGGTGCCCAAGTTTATTTATGCTTAGGTTTATTGGTTTTTTACTACTTTGTGTGTGTTTTTACATTCCTGGTTTCTCCAGGAAAGGTGACTTGTTCATTTTTATAAAAATTTTGGAGATCCTTTCAAAACTCCTTCGTCCATCTAATAAAAAAAACATTTAATAAATTCCTAACATGATGATCAACAAATAATTAAAAATATCAACAACCACTAAAACTCAAATCCAATTTTTCATACATATGAGTGTGCACCAAGTCAAGTGAACCAGCCACTTTATGATTACTTGAGCCAAATGAGGCTCAATGTTACTTTCTTATTAACTCCTAAAAATGTCATTAGGCATTGTCAGTGAAGAAAGGCCTTCTAATATGACATTATTATTTAGTGCTTTTAATAAGCCCAAACTTATATGTCCAAATTTCCTATACCAAAGTGTTATAGTCATTTGTTTCTAATTCTTGGTTGTCTCATAATAAAACCATAAGCTAAAATATCTTTCCTATGCTTGTAGTATGGGAAAAATTATTAAACCTTTAAATTTTTCTTGAGTGAGAAAGTGTCTTACTACTCGTTCTATAAAACTTAATCTCCATATTGTGATTAGGTAATTATTTCATATATTACTACATGAGGCTAGGAAACTAAATAATTCTAGTCAAATGATATGCATACGAAGGAAGATACAAAGAAACATCATTGATACTAACAATATGTATATCAAATTATTTCCAAGAGTAACTTAACTATGATAAGAAGAATGGTCAAGCCACATAAATAATTAATTATGTCCCATAATATGTTTGATATCCCACAAATAGGCATACCAAAGTGGGTTAGGTTTTGCGATTGCATTAGGAGCTTGCATGGAATAGAGATATTTTTATCCTTATTCATAAAAATTGGAATCCTCTACTACATTTCCATGTTGGAATCAAGGTGAAATATATCTCAAATTGCTTCCTCCTATTGAAGCAAATTCACAAGAGTCTTGAAAATTTGATTCTAATTAGTAATATTCAAGGTTGTCACCAAAACACAAAATATAGGTGGTAGTTCCTAAAGGACAATTGGGACAACCACATTATCACTAATAGTTTCAGTTAATAATTTAAGTAATGCTCTCATTTCTATAAGTCTCCCTAGAAAACCCTTCAACTTATCATTGCTCTTCATATTTAAATAATGTCATTAACTCTATAAGTGTAGAATATGATTTTGATATTTTTATTTTAATACTATACTGGGTTTGTATCATATATCTTTGGTAGATATAGCATCATGAATATACAAATGAAGCTCATCATTCAAATTAAACATTATTATTAAATAATATTTCTATTATGCTTTGTTAAACTTTCTTTCTTCATTGATATTAGTGGCATGTATTTGCATGGTACCTAAGATCACTCCCCTTAGATCCTTGAACTCAAGGTAAATAAAACTATCTTCCATGGAGAATAATTTTCACCTTTCAATAAATATGAATTGAACAAAAATATCTTTGAGGTATTGAATTCCATCCTCACTCTTCATAAAACTAAAAAAATTGATTTCTACTAGATTAGGCTCAAAAACAGATTTTTAATAAGTATATATACACCTATACTCATTAAAACATATAAACTAAAAATTACAAAAAAAATAAAAGGAGTTTTTGACCAAGAAAAATTATACGCTCAAGTCATTTACAATATAACCTACCAAATCACATAGATTGAATTTCATTATTTCAATTTATCAATAAAAGAAATTTTCAAGCTTTCCTTTGTCCACATGAGATAAATCATATTTATTTTTCAAAAATAGTCGCTTCTTTTTGTCAACTACTTTCAAAATAAGAAGGTATGATCAAACTATAAATTGCCAAATTTCAATTATTGACAGGATGTCACTTAAATTTTAAGTGATCAATGCAACCATCCACTATGCATGTAGGATAAATAATTTTTTTTCACTCCAAATAAATACTCACTCTTCAGCTTAATGAGGTAAGCTTCTAGTTAAGTGATGCCATAAAAACTAAATTGTAGATTTAATGACTTAAATTTGACAAGACTTAGGGTTTGCAAATAAATATTAGCCATTGATATTTGTGATTCAACTATTCATCTAATGGAATTAAATGCACACTAACGTAGTCATGATCCAACCACCATTTAATTTTACCATGGATGATACCTTCAATATACAACTTCATGTTTTTGTATTTCTTGTCTAATACACAATAGATCCATGATGTCTTAAGTTTACAATAGTTTTAAGTGTGAAATATTATAAAAATTTGACAACTCCTTTGAGTACACCATAAGTCATTGTTATATGCTTCCATTACATATTTGGGAAGTATGCTAATTCTTTTAATGACCCATAAAGTACTTCAAAACATAATTTTATTTGAACATCATAGTTGCAAATCAAACGTCTTAGCATCTTGAGTCTTCTTTGAGATGTTAAATAGTTTTCATATAGCCTTGAAAATTAAATAGATATCTCCTACTTATCTCCTTTATATGATCCTACATGTCATGTAGATGACCTTACATGGGCCCACACTTATTCCATAAACTATTTTTCTTGAAAATTACAATATTTTTGATAGATGCTTGATATATGGCCAAGATAGTCCATGCAAGCTCCTTTTCTTACTTGTATGTGAACCTCATAAGATGACCCTTTTTTAGTGCATGTCAGCAACTTCAAATAGATCTTTGATATGGATTTAAATTCTTCAAATAATAGATGCTTTCTTTTGTAAAGAGGACAATCCACATTTCTCTTAAATGACTTATCACAATTGTTATTCACTATGTTCACTTCTCTTGTTAAGACAACATCTCGATGACCTAATGCTAGAAAGTAGAAAACACTTCAAATTAATAGCTATATGACCTAAGAATTATTTAATTGGCATCTAAAAATGATTACTCACTTGTTAGACATATTCAAATAGTTAGTGACACTTATACTCTTATTTTAGCATGCATGTTAAGCAAAAAATCACTCTTTAGATGGCCTCCAGTATTAGACACCCCACATAATTTATAAGATGATTCATATCAAAAGACATTCAAATAACATCTTGAGAGGACACTCAATGACTCTATGTAGTGTAATGTGGATGACTCACATAAGCACATAAGGTAACGAGATTGGATTTTCTCTCAATTTATGGATGATACATATATTGGATAGCCTTCATATTCAAATTGGATGACTCTTACCTCTATGCTAAACATCACTCTATACAAAATTATCACCTGCAAGATGTCCTTTTTACAATACAAGACAATGATTACAAACTCATGCCTTTGTATGACATGAAGGAAATAATTCTACCATGTCAATTCAAACCAAACAACTTATCAATGAAACATGATTGAGTATTTGTTCAATAAGAAACTAGATATTTTACACATTGATTTCTACTTGAATGCACAATCAATCAACTTAAAACCTAATTAAAAACAACATAATGAGAAGAATGAGAACATTATTTTTTAAATGAATTCTTCCACTATTTTAATGCAAGAGCTTTCTCAATTTTTTAAGATTCAATATTTTATACAGCTATACTCATTACTAATGTACTCCTCCCATTTGAGTGGAGGATTTGAATATGATGACCAATATAAGCTTTGAATTATTGGAAAAAAAAAATGTTTCATCCATCATATTTAGACAATACATCTACATTTGTCATATGATCATAAACAAACAATTGAAACCACTCACAACCCCTAAAACTCAAATTTATTGGTTCATATAGATTGGTATGCACCATTTTTACTGGACCAATTACTTTATGGTTGCTTGAGCCAAATGGGGCTTGATGCTAATTTTCTATCAAGTAAAATTCATATAAATGTCATGAGACTTTTCAAATGAGGGAAGACCTTTTATAATGGCATTAGTATTAAGTGTTTTTAAGTAGAATAAATTTAGGTGTGCAAATTGCCTATGCTAAATTTTGGTAGCTTCATACTCCTTTGCTACCAAATATTAATTTTCTCATCATACAACCACAAGCTAAAGTATATCATGTATGCCTATTGATCCAAAACATAGAATTTTGAATATTTTAAAATTCATAATTTCAAGTTAAGGAAGAACAAGAAAGAATGCAATTAAGAAATAATAGAGTATAACAAACTAGGATACAAGTGTATATAAGCAAAATAATAGAATTATTTTATTGCTAAAAAAATAGAGTACAAATGCAAGATTTTTTTGAGAAGAAATGTGAGGCTATAACAATGCATCCATTTCTCATGTTTTCTAAATTTAGGGATTCATCTCTCTTTATACAAGGATTGGTGTATTGGGAGATTTATGTATTGAATATGGAATGTCACCCATATAGAAATGTGATGGTTCACCTTCTATGAGTTAGAAGCTCACCTCTAGAAATGTGGTGATTCAATTTTCATGAGTTACAAAGTGTATTTAATTAAAAATTACATACATATGACTTATACTTTTATGTTTTATCTTCTATAAATGTGTCAACATGGATAGAGATGCATTTTGGCTATGAAAATCTAAATATCTAAAATTACTATTTTTAGTAACTATTTTGTTTTGCATTTTTGGGGGTCTTTAGAAGTTTTTCCATGCACTTGGTCTAAAAACTCTATCCCAATAAGTATGTGTTTCATATTGAAAGTTCTAGATCTTCCTCTAAGCTTTCCAACATATTTTAAACATATCAAAATGGAGTTCCGAGAACATATTTATGCCCCTAACAATGTGGTTAGGATAAAAAATAGTTTTTGGGTATTTTTAATACAAATACATGTTGTAAGAATGTCACATCCCTTGATCATTCATCACCCCTTAAAAATAAATGGTCCCTATGTTGTAATATATTATATTATTTGATACATGCTAATGTACCACCTTGGGTATATCTTTAGATTATGAGTGTATCTTAGATTAGGATTTGAGTATTTACTTTATGCAATGTAATAAATGTACAAGTGTTGCAAAGTACTTATTGATGTAAATGTGCATGTAGTCCATGTGCACATGAGTCCATAGAATAGGAATATGAAGAGTCATAGGAAGGTGAAAGACCAAGAGTCACATCTCATTATATATAGGCCTTTTATAGGTGAGATATAGAGAGAGATGCAATATGATAGTTGCAATATTATAGAGGATACTATAGACACCAAAATAGCACCAATCTAATCATGTGGATACAAGAACTGACCGAATTGGCATACATAGCCCCTAGGGCAGACCCCAGAGGTTAAACAGTGGTTGTAACCACTCCAAAATTAGTTTTGGAAGGTCAGGGGTCAATTTGGCACCTTTCAAGCACCCTGATCCTTACTCGTTCCACCTTGGGGTGAATAGAATGCTATTTGCCCCACCTTGGGATAATTAGTATCAATCGCTCCAGGGTGAGGCGAATAGCAGGTTTGATGGGAAAAAGGTCAAACCTTGACAAATGGTAGCTCAAATCTGCCACTCAACTCCACCTTCAATGCATGGGAGTGCGAGTGAGAATTTTTGAGCTCAAAGAGGCAGTCATAGAGGCAGTCTTGTAGCCCTTAATCAGGGAGGAATCTTCTCTCCCCTAGGAAGGCATGATGGCCAAGTGGCACCCCTACATGCACATTTAAAGCAGACCTTTAGGTCTATAAAATGGTGAGTCTTCTCACCCTAAAAAGGGACAAAGTAGGAGCATTTTTGAGCAATGGAGTTTTGAAAAATTACATCCTCACCCCTCACTTGTGATTCTTACATATTTGATCTCTCTTTTGGAAGGGAGGTTATTGGGTGAACATTGGAAGAGCAATCTGGACCCAAAACCCAAAAATTTGGCCATAATAACCCATCCAATTTATTGACACAACCCCCTAGGAAATTTTTGACCCATCCCAAGTGGATTGGTGTTGAAACCAAGCCCCAAACGGTGGGCGTCTTGCCCCCAGGTGCCCCCCGCACTACTGCAGTCCTAATTGCCCCACCCTAGAGTGATTAGAAATCTATAGAATATTTCTTCACTATTTATTTTGCATCTTATTTTATGTAATTAATATATGCATTCATTAAAATTTCATGCCATTCTGATGAGTTTTGACTATGTTTTCATTGTTTTTCACTTTCACTAACATACAGGGAACATCTTCAAATATAGGGTGATGAGGGCTGAATCTACAAAATATGACCTTCTGGGTCATCTCAAAATGCCCTATTTTTCCTAACCCCAATTTTGTAGGTGTTTTGGAGGCCTCTAGAGTGGAAATTTAGGAGGGTGTTTTCTGACATTTTATGACAGTCCTAATCGTCCCACCACGGAGTGATTAGAAATCTACAATATATTTCTAGACTGTTCCTTTTGCAGTGTGTTTATTATGGTTTTTTCATGCTTCCATCCAAATTTCATCTTATTCTGACATGTTTTGATTACCATTTTAATTATTTCATACATGCATTAACCAGAGGCCTTGGGGATTGCATGTTTCCCTCCATTCGTAGGTGCTATTAATCATTTGTTGTTTCTCTGAATGTAGGATATCAACACCATAGGGGTAGCAAGGAACTATAGATGCATTCACTCAAGTGGTGGTGATGTTTGGCCCACCCATTTCAAATGTGGGCATGCGAAAGATCCAAAAGGGAAGCGTACCATCCATGGTGTAACAAAAACTATATCTAAAGCTCCTAGCCCCTAAAAAGGAAGGAGATGTATTGTAACCTAGTATCAAAGCAAAATTAATAAAAAAATGTCTACACTTTACATTTTCGTTATATCTCATTTCAATTCGTTTGTTTTCCTTTTTCATTCACTTTAGTCCTTTCTTCATTCGTAGGAGATAGCATTACATTTGATTTTGTTTACATCGCACTCGGTACGCCATTGCTTTTGTATCCTAGTGCTTTCAGTGGCGATCATGGTGGGACCCTGTCCCCTAATTTTGGGATCAAATTTTTGATCAATTTTTTGTGTTTTTCCTTGCAGGTGTTAACCCTTTAGGCATTGGACTGCTGTTCGTGCCACCCTGTGATGAATACAGAGCTAGAATTCATGTTGCCCAAGGAAAAATAGGAATTCATCCCACCCTATGATGAATACAGATCTGCTATTCATTCCACCCTGGTATGATTAGTTCTCTATGCATTTTTTGAGCAGAAACTCAGAGGCATCTGGTGTGGGGAGAGAAGAGGTAGGTTGTCTGAACACTCTGTAATTTTTTATCTCTATTTCTATGATTTTTCTATTTCTTTGCTTGCATAGAAAATTTTACTGCATATTTTCTTTCTTTGCACAAGTAAAAAGAACCCCACACACCACATTATAATATAAACATCAAGGAGTTGGTTGTAAAACCCCAACACTTGATCAAGACCAACGATGGATTTCATCACCAACTTGGCTTGAATTTTGCATACATAACCTTGATTGTGACTGTTGCTAGACATAAATCATGACGAAATCTAACCAAGTATAGTAGGGGTGATTCCCAGCATATGAGGATAAGTCTTCTATGGTAGGTGTCAAAAATAGAGTGATTCCCCTTTCGTACCACCTATGTTCCACATACTATTTTGCTCTCGCATACCAATAGTTTCCCTCACGTAAGGGTGGGTATATTGAGAGGTTTGATATAATGGCCTGGCAGTGGTATATTGAAGGGGCGACCATTTTTGGAGACATAAGAGCCCTCATATTGCATGTACACAAAAATTTCTTTACAAGGTTTTCAAAACAAAAATCAAAACACACTGAACCAGATTTAGGACACACCTTTAATCTATAAATGAGATAATCACTTCTTTGTGTGTGTGGTCCCATTTTTTTTGTGTAGCATAAAAAATCATAAATAAGATAAAAAAAATATGCATGTTTTAGGGAACCACCACCATGGTGTACACCCATAGCCAAGCCCAATCATAGATAGAAGCTGTGAAAAGTGTACAAGGGGACACAAGTCACCTCCGATATAGTACCAAGGACTTGGTCATACCACCTTGGTAGCCTGACCCACAAAATAGTCCACATCATGCCATGACGGAATGAGACTATAGAGGCACCCCTTCGAGGGGTATTCCCATTCAACATAGACCCTTTCAGGAAGAGTACATGCACGTGGCACTCAACATAGATAGGAAATCCCCCTTAGACACTCATTATGAGTGGCCATCACATGATGAAGTTCTAGAATAGCATAAGGTCCATAAGGAAGGGCCACATGATTATATCATCCCTCCTCTACCCTTCATTGTTGTTAGAAACAATAGGCCAAACCTAGAGTGCAAGGCTCTTCAGACAAGGCGAGCCAACTCTGCCCATCCCTTTCACATATATGAAAGGGAGCATGATTAAAACCACTACATTCCTCAAGATAAATACACAGTGCAAGAGAAATGCGCCTTTGCACCTACTATTTATCAGGATCATCTACTAAGGCCAGAACCTCAGGTGAATGCTGCTAACCTCGATAAAGGGAAGCAACCTATAGAGATCTCGGATCACTACGACCGAGATAGATATGTAGGGGAGGCATCTAGGCCTCCTAGACCTAAGATAGCAGAACAAATCGACTTGGTAGTTGCCAAACATACCGTCCACCAAGCGTAAATCACGTAGCTTGATAAATATCAACAATAGTTAGAGCACCTATACTATCTTAGCAAAGAGTGCATTCAGAGTCAGACGGATGAGTTTCTCTAAAAAATGATGCATGAGAGGATTACAACCCCTCGCACATATAATATAGAGCTTTATGAGAGGCACAACCCCTTGGTATGAGATAGGTCTCCATGACCTTATCAAGTGTTGCCTCTGAGACTTCCTAGACCTGAGTGAGAAGCCACCCCTAGAGCCAATCATGGGCACCCTCCTCGGGCACCCACCCACATTTATAGGTCACATCCAAGAACTCCTAAAGAAGCCTATGAGGGATTTGAACAAGAAGAAGAATGGGCTGAAATGCCCTACCAAGGTAGGCAGGTGCTATTCGGCTACCCCTTCATAGGCCTCAAGTTCCCTGTAATTCGCAATGGGAAAAAACCAATAAGGAAGAGATCAAATCTTTCGATGCATACAAAGTGCTGCTAGATCACTTAGGGTCTATGGAGACCAAGAATTCTAGGCCCCAAAAGCCCACTTTATGCCAGCTCTACAGTCATCCAGTGCATCCTTTAGTACTGGAACCCCCATACCATGAACACTTTAAAATAACTCAATTGGCAATATTTAGAGGGGATGAGGATGTCCAAGAGCATGTGACAACATTCTTGATCCAATGCTTTGGCATTCAGGACAATGATGCTTTTCTTATAAGAACATTTATAATCACATTTGTATGCCTTGCCTTGGATTGATTTACCTAGTTGCTGAAGCATAGCATCAGCAACCTAGACCAGCTAGTGGACGTATTCCTTGAATGTTTTGCCTTCAACACCAATAAGAAGGCATCGTTAAGTAACCTAGCTAGCCTCATATAGTATGAGGAGGAGACCATGGAAGCCTATGGAAATAGGTGGAGAATGTTGTTTTCAAAGCTTCCTTACCTCCCTCTCATGGCCAATCTGACCAGTGGCCATGATTCAGACTAAACTTACCCAAATTTTAAGGACCACGTCGGCTAGGCTCTCCATATATGAGCTCATCCAAAAATCATTGTCCCATCGGGAGGCTCTAATGGAGATACTCAAAGCCATAGAGCTACAACCCCACGAAGCAAACTCTTTCAACAACTTTGTGGGACATGTAAAATGATGTACAGAACCAGTCATCATATTTAGAGAAGATGAACTAAAATTAGTGACTAGTGATATGGCAGATCCACCCCTGCACATCATTGCACGAGTCAATGAGATTCCATTTAAGAGGGCGTTGGTGGACACTGGCTCATCTAGCGATATAATCATAATAGAGGCATTAAAATACCTCAAGTTGCCATTATTTCACATTGTGGCCTCCACCTATACCCTTCAAGCATTCAATGACACGATATGCTCAATGGTTGGCACAATTGTCCCACCCATCCAAGTGGGACAAAGACTATTCCTATGTTGTGCCACATCCTAGAAGGTGAGATGGCCTATAATATTTTGATGGGCTAGCCTTGGATCAGGGATATGAAGTGTGTCCCTTCGATAACCCCTCAATGCCTAAAGTACACATACGAAGGGCAAGTGCATATAGTCCTCATAGACTTAGAGCCCTTCAAGCATTTCAATGTGGTGCAGTTGATGCCACAATCAACCCTTCCATCGACACATTTGGACTTTTAGTTCAATCCATCCAAATAGGGTCTGATTCCACGTACATCCCCACTGTTAAGTCCCTCAAATTCCTAGTTAGGTCCATCTTCTTTTCTAGTCCTTCACCAATGATGCCACCTACGGTGGCCACATCGAAGGACAATGGGAAGAAACCCCTAGAAGAGGCACCGCCATCAGTCTCAACCATCTCTACCAAAGAGGTGCCTATCCAAATGGAAGTCGAGATGCCTAGTTCACCCGACATGGAGTGGACTCAGGAAGAACTCCCATTCCCTCCCCCTCAATCACCAACAATCCCTTTTGAGATGTCCAATATGGGCCTGCGGGAATATCTAGTGTGAAACATTGTAGCAACACCTACACTTGAGTCCATGTAGGACATGGGGAGACCTCGCCTCCCCATCAACACTATTTTCCCTTTGGGCTACCCACAAAATAAGATAAATTTTTTATATGGGGGCCTTGACAATGGCATTGAACCTTACCTACAAGAGGAAGAGGACAAAAAACCCTTTTTTGAGAACGTCAACTATCTGTCCAACCCAGAATTCACTTTGAAACACCTTGGCCAATGTAATTGGCATAGATATGGGTTAGGAAGATATGAATAAGGGGTGAGCATTCTTTATCAACCAAGATATCAGATGTCGTACAACAAATCAGGAGTAGGGTTCAACCACCTTCTACCCCTTGACATCTTGGCAGAGAACATGCAAGACCTAGGGCTAGGCAATAAGGATGGGTTGGCACAAGATCCATATGCCAATCCTAACACAACATACACATTGGGGGATTATCTTCCATTGTTAACAACCAACCTTGTGGGTCTCAACAATTCCTCCCCTTTGATCGAGAAAGGGGAAAGTTCAAGAACTTACCTCCAAAAGGGATATAGACAAGACCAAGAAGGATCTTTAGAAGACGAGTCAGAGTATGAGGTAGCACCTTGGGACCCTTTTGATTCTGATAGCAATCACTTGCAAGTGATGCCCATAGATGACTATCAAGAAAACTTCATGATAATGTTTCCCTTCAATGCTCCAATTGAGCAAATGCCACCTCAAGAGAATCAGGTCCTTCCGTAGAGAGCAAAAAAACCCCGATGGGACCAAATCAACTTGCTCTAGTAGAACGAGCCTCACATGCTACAAACAGTTATCAGAGCCAATGAAGGCCTATGGATCTCTAATAGTAATTACGAATATGATACTGAGATGGTATATCTCAACCACATATGGCAGCAACAACGAGAATACCCCATGGACATTGATGATATGTTTGAACAACTAAACATGGGGCCAAGGCATAGGTGGCACCTAAACCAAGCACAGTTAGACCAAGTACTACACCCCCCACTTTAGGCATACAGAGAGCACCTTCCACCCAAAGACCCTATAGAGCCATCAGTGCCAAGGGTAGACCCTGTCCTTTTATCTACACATAGGGTCGATCCATTTGTGCCAATACCCACAGATCCAGATCCAGATCAAAAATATCGCCAAGGATGTCCGAGACACCACCCTCATGTTAATGGAGACCAAATTCACTTCATCAACATGATCTCCATTGACTTAACCACCCCCATCTACAATCCAACCAATTCAACATGACCATTGTATCTAAACATATATGTCATAGACTGGGATCGTGCTAACTCACCACCATCCCCATCAGAGTACTGGCCTTGTGGTGAGATGCTTCATTTCACCCCAGGACCAACTCAAGATATCTTCCACACTGAAGAGGAACCTGACATTCCAAAAGTAGATCTAAATTTAGCAAATGATATCCACATGATCCCAACTCCACACCAGTTGAAGGATGGGTCCCACATGTCAGTTGAAGATATGATGGACATAGACATTAGATCTGATCCAATGAATCAATGAATCATCAAGTTGGGGGTAAGTCTGTACATCGAAGAGCAAGCCCATTACATTGCCCTTCTCAAAGATAAGGAGGTTTTTGCATGGTCCTACAAAGACATGTCGGGGCTAGACTCATAGCTGGTCACACATAATCTAATGCTTGATCTGACAGTCAAGCCAGTCAAGAAAAAACTATGTAAGATGCACCCAACAATAGCCTTAATGGTAAAATATGAATTACAAAAGTTGTTGGATGCACAGTTTGTCATCTACATGGATTACCCACCATGGTTGTCCAACATAGTACCTATCAAGAATCTAAATGGGAGGATTCGCATATGCATCGATTTTTTAGATTTAAACAAAGCAAGTCCCAAGGACGATTTCCCCTTGCCCAAAATTGATGCATTGGTAGACACTACAGTAGGCCACAAAATGCTTTCCCTCATGGATGGTTTCTCAAGATACATCCAGATTCGTATCAACCCTGATGATCAACTCAAAATGGCATTCACGATGCCTTGGGGGGCATTTTGTTATAAGGTCATGCCCTTTGGCCTTAAAAATGCTGATGCCACCTACCAACGCACTATGACATACATCTTCCATGATCACATGCATAAAACTTTGGAATATTATATGGATGATTTGTTGGTCAAATATCTTTTATGCCTAGATCATCTCGATGACCTAAGCAAGATCCTTGATCGCTTCATTGAACACAAAGTCAGACTAAACCACAAGAAGTGCATATTTGGCCACATCTAGAAAAATCTTTGGTTTCATAGTCTCAAAATGAGGCATCGAGGTAGATCCAAATAAATTCAAGGAAATCCTTGAAATGCTTCCCCCACACCATCAAGCAGCTCAAAATCTTGCAAGGAAAGGTCGCATCAATAAAGCACTTCATAGCACAATTATCTGACAAGTGCTGACCCATGAATAAATTATTACACAAGGGGGTAGCATTTCACTGGGATGACGAGTGTCAATCAGCCTTCAACGACATTAAACAATACTTGGCTTCATTGCTAGTATTGGCACCACCTAGACTAGGAGTGTTGTTCTATTTATACATCTCAGCTACTAAGGTGGCACTGGGTACCATGCTAGCCCAAAAAAAATGAACTACATAAAGAACAGGCTAATTATTATCTTAGCCGCACCCTGGTCAGTTATGAACTTAACTATGCATATGTCGAAAAGCTATGCTTAGCAGTGGTATTTTCCACCAAAAAGCTATGCCACTACATGTTGAGCAATACGACATATGTTGTGTCTAAGGATAATCCATTGTGGTACATGATGAGTCATACTTATCATAGTAGTCGCATGGTAAAATGGATCATGTTGTTGACAAAGTTTGACATCGAATTCATTGGATAGAAGTCCATCAAATGTCAAGTCATCACCGTTCAACTAGCACAGGATTCTTTCAAAGACGATCAACCTCTGACTATAGAGCTGCCCGATGATGGGGTCTTCCATGTCTCAAAATCGCTAGATCCTGATGAGCCTGAGTCATAGGCCGACATAACCTTATTATTCGATGGTTCTAAATGTGAGCAAGGGGGTGGCATGGGAATCGTATTATTCACACCATAAGGGGCTCCAATGCATCTATCATTTAAAATTGATTTCTTGTCCACCAATAAAAATACCGAATATGAAGCCTTACTCATAGGTCTTCAAACAAAAATTACCATGAACATCAAACGCTTAAACATCTTTGGTGATTTGTTGTTAATCGTCAACCAAGTGAAAGGGGTATTCCAATGTAAATGCCTAGTTCTACAGGCCTACAAAGCCCTTGTGGATAAATTCTTGGCAAAACTTGAATGGTACGACATCGAGGCACTCCCTCGATCATCAAATCATTTTAAGGACACTATGGCCTCCTTGAGGTCACTAATCCCGTAAGACCCTTATGGTTATATGGCAACCATTCAATTCAAAACATTATTACAATCCACGATGGAGCATGCACGCTCTGACGTAATGCTAGGAATCCACCTGATCCTGTAGCACCCTAAAATTGGCGCAGTAAAACTTAGCAATAATTAAAATTACCTTAGTAATAATTCAAATTCAATTTCAACCCCAAAACCGCTCCAAAACCGCCTTTTAACCCGTTTCCTCATTTCTCATGCCATTTTTAGAGTTTGTTTTGTCCGTTTGACGATATCGTCGCCGATCAGACGATATCGCCTCAGATCGGACGATTTCGTCTGGACTAGGACGTCCAGACGATCTTGTCCCAAAACTAATTTTTCATAGTTAGCTTCTGTTTCAACGGCGTCTCTAAGTTGGGCAGAAGCGTGTCTGTGCCGTTAGAGACCTCCCCCATTGGAGATCTTCCAAATTAGGATGATCTCCAACCTCCCAACTTCCCTCCTAAGCCTATTTAAACCTTAGGACCCCCCTTGACTTTCCCCTGGCTGAATTTTCCTGTAACTTGACCTTTACACGCATTAGAATACCCTGGATTACCATCTGCATTTGTGCTTTCCAAGTTTTGTTGCAGGAACCTTATCATTCTTCAGCCGGAGCAAGCTCAGATCGTCGCAGACGATCCTGTCCAATTCGAGATGATTTCGTACCAAGCCGAGATGATTTCGACTACAGTCAACATTGGGGGCAATCAGTGCCCAGAGTTTGCACTTTTCCTATACTTTGCTGCTATTTTATTCTGCATTTAGTCAGTTTTATTCTTATTTCCTATTATCCTGCATCTTGGAGTTCACCCATGTAATTTAATTGCATAATAAGATCATGATTAGCTATTAAAGAATCATAATTTACTTGCATTTCCATTCGGGACTATCTTATTAACATCCTTATTATTATTTCATATCATTTTCCTTTATCAGAATAGTTGCAATTTTGGTATTTTGTATCTATTTCTCTGTTTGCAGGTTTCTGACGAATTCGTCGGATCTCAGACGATCCTGTCAGATAGGAGACGATCCTATAAAATTCTAGACGATCTTAACTGCTTCAAAAATCAGAACCCCCATCAGACATCCGAAACCAGGTATGGATTTCTTCACTTAATTTATTCTCTGTGTTTTCTATTAATTCTATTTTTTGTATTCATTTAAATCTGCATTCCATATAGAACAACTTAGATTCATTTGGCCAAACCTAGGATTTGAATGTTTAAAGATAAAATTGAACACATAAAACACATTCCCAACCTAGGCGTGGAAACTGCCACTAAACGTTTCCTGGTGAACCCCACCATCCATCGAAAAATCACCTTAATACACCTCCCCCGAGAGGCGGGACCTTCCAAAGGCCTCTCAATCCGAGGTATTGTCCCATCCTTTTCACATCCCCCTTTCGAGCATGGATCCTATAGCCTGAAGGTAAGGGTGCAAAAAATTTGGAGCGATACATTTTGGTGAACCCGACGTGAAACTAAAACCTTTTGAAAACAAAAACAAAAACAAAAAACATAGATGCATTTAAAATCATTAGAAAATTACTAAGTTGCATATCATGTTTAGATGGTAGCTCCTAAGAAAAGACTAGCAGTTATTATAAATGTTGAAAATCAATTAGCAGCTATAGAAATCAATTCCGTGCTTAGTGTGCCTGAAAGAGATAGAAACCAACTTTTGTGGGACGAACTTAATAGGAGACTAGGTATCATTTCATCTAGGTCCACAGAACTTAAACAAATCAAGAGGCTTGTCCTAGATAGAATCCTGGATCCTCATCAACTCATTTTTTATCATGAACTTCAGAGAGCTTGCCATAGATGGTTAGCTTATAGGAGAGCTCTTGTGTCTTCAGAATTGTTCACCTTTGAGGAATACCTCGAGAACGCAGCTGTTATACACCAATTCCTAGGTCGTGTAGAAGACCAAGAGGTCATTCTTATGGATAGGGAAATATGGAATAGAGTTCCTAGAGCTGTGTTATATCGAGAGTATTGCCATGAACTTTACTTCTACCAACCAGAGTCTGAGACAGATAATATCACTATAGCACTTTTTGTCAAATTTTTGAAAGAAAATTTTCAATTTGAAGAAGAACATTTCATGACTCCTGAAGAACTTGAGCCCATTAATGATATTTATAAATTGTTTATAGAAAACTAGATCATTGCTTTCATTATTATTATTTCTTGCGTTTTATGTGTTGTTTGTTATCTTTATAATATTGTTATAAAAAAACAAGAAAAACCAAAAAAACATAATCAAATCAAAACATTTTATTTTAAATATTATAGTAGGTATATAATTAAAATATATACCTCTTAAGCTTGTTGCATATATATATATATATATATATATATATATATATATATATATATATTTGCTGAAACCTAAGTTTAAGCATAATGACTAAACTTAGGAATGGTAAACAAACTGAAGAAGAAGAAGAAGAAGATTGGTTAGGTAAGAAAAATAAAAAATTAAATACCCTTCCTGAGGATTCAATTCTAGAAGAAGAAACTCTAGAACAGCCAGAAGATGACCTGGCTGAAGAAAATGAACAACAAGAAAATGTTAGAGAGGAAGGATCCTCATCCCCTAGAATGGCTTCAGATGGAACTATTGCTTTTGATAACTTAGATCATTTCTAGAAATTTTTCAATAATAACATTGGTGCTCTTAATATGGCAGTTCGTATTGATAGAGGACAAATTAGTGACACTCAAGCAGCCATGGAAGATATGTTTAACATACACACTAATCCCTTGTCCTTCGTTGATCAAGAAAGTGATAAAGCTGGACCATCCAATATGGATATGGCCACTATAATTCAGAACATGCAAAAACAACAGGTTACCCAACCTCCTAAGGAACCTGTTATTGAGCCTAAAATCATTCCCACACAAAAGAGACCTTCATTCACTGCTTTATTTTGCCAAACTATTGATCAATATGCTTCAAACCGACAAAAACCTAAAATGAAGCCAAACACCAATTTTCAACAATCTGGGATACAACATAATACAACTTCAAAACTTCTTCATAACACCCTTCCTACCAACAATTTACACAATAGCAATATAGCATCTAATATGCATGTCCCTCCATCATATGCTCACAAATCTCATATTAATGCCCTACCGAACCAATATGGTGGGCAAACCAGTAATCTGGAAGCCATGGTGAAACAGTTAGCTTCCCGCATGGACCAGATAGATCCCTACCATCCCTCGTACAATTATCGAGAGATGTGTAGTCAACCTCTAGATCCTATGGTTGTAGCACAACCATACCCTAAACATTTTCCCATGCCCGTTCTGCCTATATATAAAGGAACCGAAGATCCCATAGAGCATCTTCGCATGTTTAGGATAGCATGTCATGATATATCACATGATGACTTGTTATTACTAAAAATGTTCCCGAAAAGTCTAGGAGGAATGGCATTAGAGTGGTACTATCAATTGCCCACTCATTCTTTGAGAAATTTTGAAGAGACCGCTGAATCTTTTGTCCATCAATTTAGTGCCTACATCGAGAGGCATGTCACCATTAAAGATTTGTACAATTTAAAACAAGACAAAGATGAATGTTTTGCTGATTTCCTAGCTAGATGGAGGCAGTTGACAGGAAAACTGCACTTTGTGCTACCTTATAGGGAAATGTTGGATATTTTTATCAATAATTTGCAAGAACAAATATCTTATGAGTTATCAACTGCTACCTTAACTACCTTCGATCAAGCTATAGACTTAGCTCGAAGAGTAGAAGATGCTCTCATTAGGAGAGGCCAGCTTAGGAAGAAAGATGATGAGAAAACATCTAGAAATCAGTACAAAAACAAACAAGTTGTAGGTGACGGAGTCACTGATAGCAGAAATGTTGCTAATATCAATACAACGAAGACAACAAAAAAATTTATATTGAAACCTCCTGATAAACCTCCTCGAGAGTTTACTAGATTGAACCAACCATTATCAACTATTCTACCCCAATTACTCGAAAGAGGTTTGATTCAATTACCAGCTATCCGGGAACCTGATCCAACCATACCCGGATACAGAGCCGATTTACACTGTGATTTCCATAGAGGGCCTGGACACTCTACCAACTCTTGTAAAAGGTTAAAACATAAAATACAAGATCTGATTGATAATAATGAAATGGAGGTGCAAGCCTTCCAACCTAAACAAAATGCTCCTAATAATGCTCAAAAGAACATTCCCCAAAATCAAAATCAAAATGCTAATCAATCATTAGATATATTTCAACATCCTTTACCAAAACATGGTAAAGAGGTAGCCAATCAAATCGAACATCATAATGTCCCTCCTCCTACCCGATATGTAGGGACTATTAGCGGACAATTATCTGTTCAAGATCCTCAAATATTTGGCACAACTTTCTCCATGGTTACGTCCAGACCCCTATATAATACTCAAACATCGGATCCTAGTGATGAAGAATCAGATACTGAAAGTGAAATCGACATCACCTCAAACCAATCGAATAGTTCTGAAAATGAATCAGATCCTATTCAACCTATCACAGATGCTATGGTTCCAGAAGAACCATTTCCTAGAAGAGTTACTACTCGACCCTCTTCTAACCAGTTCCTTCCTAATGAACAAGCCATAAACGCTCAACCAAGACCAGTTCAACATCTTCAATATAACATTGTAGGTACCATCGGAGTCGTTACCAGAAAACGAGCTCAAAATTCTCAACAAGAACCAAATCAGAATGATGGATCAACTCCATTTGTTTTGAGAAATCCCAATAAAGGGAATCATGCTCCTAATGTTCAACCTAAACCCCCTTACAATATTAATGAGCAATTATCCAATACTACAGCCAGAATTTCCCTTTTGGATTTATTAAGATCTTCTCCTACACATAGAGATGAGTTAATGCTTACATTAAGCCAAATGATGGTACCACAAAACATTCAACCTGAAGCCATGACCAATACTATCATCACTAGAGAAATTGATTGTATCGACTTTCGAGATAAAGATATACCACAACACAGTTTACATAAGGATAACCCCTTATATATTACTGCCTTAATTGGAGATGTAGCTGTTAAACGAGTCTTGATTGATAATGGTTCATCTCTAAACATTTGCACTTTTGACTTCTACCAGAGATTTGGGTTTAGAAGTGATGAAATGAAGAAAACTGACATGATCATAAAAGCTTTCAATGACGAAACACAAGAAACGTGTGGAGTTATTACCATCCCATTGCAAGTTGGTCCTAGAACCCTAGATACGACTCGTATTTATTGTACATTGCCCCGCATCGTACAATATACTCTTGGGTCATCCCTGGATCAATGCAATGCGGGCTGTCCCATCAACTTTACACCAATGTGTTAAATTCGAATTTAAAAATCAGTTGGTCACTATCCATGGTGATCCTAGACCTTTTGATATGTGTGCTTTGGCAGAACCTGTTGGAGTTCAATTTTGCCCTGCTCTGTCATCCACACATCCTAATTCTTATTTTTCATCTAAAACTATGAAACGCACACCCATAACTTCATCTATCTCTCCTCCATTAATTTCACCCTCATATATAGATCAACAATCTTCTAAACAAACCACTCTAGAACCTCAAAAAGATCTTCAATCCACAACCAATCCTTCATGTTCCATCCCTATAATTTCAAAACCTATAGACCCATCTATTAACACTTCCACATTATCTACATCTATCACACCTTCCAAATCTAAAGATATAGGGAATGATCCTTCTACATCGTATGCTCTTTCTGATGAACTTTTACCGGATTTATCTAAAATCTTAATATCAAAAAAAACAAATGCTTTTATGCAAGATTCAATTCTTTTTAATAACTTGCCGCCATCTCCTCGTACTTTGGGCCTCCCACAACCTATGGGAAGTACTTACCAAGTCGGGAGTTGTGCCTTCATTTATAAGGGATATGACTGGGGAAGAATACCCAGGAACATCAAAACTCATCATGATGGATATGCTCGATGTTATTTTACTAATGAGTATATTAAAGCTAAACCTATAATGCTTAAAATGGGATATAAAGGGAAAGGCTTGGGACCTTTCCAAGATGGTATGAAAGAACCTTTCGAGGTAGAACCATGGCCCGCCCGATGTGGTGTGGGCCTATT
This sequence comes from Wollemia nobilis, assembly GCA_028583015.1. Lineage (NCBI taxonomy): Eukaryota > Viridiplantae > Streptophyta > Pinopsida > Araucariales > Araucariaceae > Wollemia > Wollemia nobilis. The sequence goes on from JAQPPZ010002200.1 coordinate 4,388,573, forward strand.
TCCTAGTAAGGGTCAACCCTTCCCTTTTGAAGATGATGATCAACTCATATGTTATCAAGATTATTTGGATGGACGTGATGATTTGCCTCTAAAAAATCAACCATTTACATGCAATGTGCTATCCATAGCTTATCCCAAAATGATTGTTGGATCCGATGATGAGTTGGAAGGAGATATTTTTCACGATGTCTCCATTGAAGAAATGTTACACAATGGTTTTTATTTTGATGGTTCTATACCAACTATAGCCCAACTTGAGGCCACGACTCCTCAAGATGAATTATCCAAGTTAACCTTAAAATAATTACAAGAATTGGGCGTTTCACCCGCCCCACCTAATTTTGAAAGAGATTTACACATGGAAGTAGAAAACGTCATTAAAGTTAACATTGGAACCGAGGATAATCCTCACATAATCAATATTGGATCAGAATTAAGTCAAGAAAAACAAGAGCAATACATTGCATTTCTTAAAGAATATGAAGATGTCTTCGCTTGGACATATGAAGATATGCCAGGTCTGGACCCTTTTGTAGTCATGCATCATCTAGTAGTCCATCCGGATGCTAAACCTGTTAAACAGAAACTTAGAAAAATGCATCCCAAAGTGGCCTTGCTAGTCAAAGGGGAGTTAGAAAAACTCCTGAATGTTGTTTTTATACAAGCTATTGATTATGCTGAATGGATCTCGAATGTAGTTCCAGTCACCAAGAAAGAAGCTACCAAAGTTAGGGTTTGCATAGATTTTAGAGATATTAACGTTGCATGCCCTAAAGATGATTTTCCTCTTCCAAACATGGATCAAATCATTGATTTTACTGCTGGGAGTGGGATGATGTCCCTAATGGATGGATTCTCTGGCTATAATCAGATCAGGATAGCTCCTGAGGATCAGGCTAAAATAGCCTTTATTACCCCTTGGGGTACCTTTTGTTGGAAAGTGATGCCATTCGGCCTAAAGAACGCAGGTGCAACCTATCAACGAGCTATGACTTATATTTTTCATGATATGATGCATGATATCCTACATGATTATGTAGATGATATTATAGCTCGCTCTATTAATGAAGATGATCATTTAGATGATTTGAGAAAAGTTTTTAATCGGTTAAGAGAATATCTTATTCGATTAAATCCAGCCAAATGCATATTTGGAGTTAAGTCCGGTAAACTATTAGGGGTTATAGTTTCTTTACGTGGCATTGAAATTGACCCTCTCAAGATTGCGGCTATCACTGATATGCCCGCACCTACCAATATATCTGAATTACGAAGTTTACAAGGTAAACTTCAAGCTATCCGTCGCTTCATCGATAAGCTGGTGGACAAAACCGGTCCCTTTCTTAAGCTCCTTAAGAAGGATATCCCTTTTAATTGGGATGATGAATGTAAGGAAGCTTTTGAACTTCTTAAACAATACCTCCTTAACCCACCTGTGCTTTCACCGCCTAGACCTGATCATCCATTTATCCTGTATATTTTAGCTTCAGATTTTGCTTTGGGAGCTATGTTAGCTCAACTTGATGATGAGAAGAAAGAACGTGCTAATTATTATATTAGCCAAACTTTAATCAGTTATGAAACCCGTTACACAACATTAGAAAAACTATGTCTAGCAGTCATGTTTTCTATGCAAAAATTACGTCATTACATGCTTAGTCAGAAAACTTATGTCATTGCTAAATATGACCCCTTGCGGTATCTCATGAGTCGACCTTATTTATCGGGTCGCACATCCAAGTGGGTTCTTGCTCTAAGCGAGTTTGAACTCATGTTTATAGGAAAGAAGTCTGTTAAGGGTCAAATCATAGTAGATCAATTAGTTGCTGCACCCTTAGAGTCTACTCATCCCCTCATCATTGAGTTTCCTGATGAATGCCTTCAATTAGAGGTAGACCATGTTGAACAATGGTCCTTATACTTTGATGGAGCCCGATGCATGAGTGGGGCTGGTGCGGGTATTATTTTAATATCTCCACAAAAGCATATTATACCTTTGTCCTTTAAATTAACATTTGCTTGCACTAATAATACTACTGAGTATGAAGCTCTAATCCTTGGATTACGAGCTGCCTTGGCATTAAAAATTAAACATCTGCTAGTTTTTGGTGATTCTCAACTTGTTATAAACCAAATTAATGAAGTTTATCAGACCAGAGATGATAAACTATGCCCATATAAAGCCTATGTTTTACAATTAATATCTCTATTTGATCAAGTTACCTTGGAAGCTATTCCTCGAACTAACAACCGTGCAGCTGATGCTATGGCCGCAGCTGCATCTCTTCTACCCTTGGAGTTAGATGATGAATATGCCACCATCATTATTCGTCGACTCCAGGAACCCGCTTCAAATAAGTCATGCTTAGAACCTTTGGATGTGTTCCTAATCAATGAAACTACTCCTGAACCTTGGTATACAGATATATTTGATTTTCTTCAAAATGGGACTTTCCCTGCCAATTCTAATAGAAACCAGTGTCGGTTATTACGTAGACGAGCAAGTCGATTTGTAATAATTGGCAATACTTTATATAGGAGATCTTTTGAAGGTATCCTATTGAGATGTTTGAATTTAGAAGAATCCAGATCAGCTTTGAGTGAAGCCCACGATGGATCTTGTGGAGGACACTTCAGTGGTAGTGTCATTGCTAAAAAGCTCCTTAGGATAGGATACTTTTGGCCTACCATGGAGAATGATGCACATGATTATGTGCGCCATTGCGACAAGTGCCAAAAACATGCTGACCTTGTCCATGCCCCCGCACAAGAACTGCAGGCTATTTCATCTCCTTGGCCCTTTTCAAAATGGGGCTTAGACATTATTGGCAAAATTAATCCTGTGTCATCTGATGGACACAAATTCATCATAACCGCCATTGAGTATTTCACGAAGTGGGTTGAAGCTATGCCTTTAGCTTCCTGCACTGGAACACAAGTCTCTAAATTTATTTTTAATCAAATCATTTGTAGGTTCGGAATTCCTGCAAATCTCATCTCAGACAATGGAACTTGTTTCAAAAATAAAGATGTTAAGAAATTATGCCAAAAATATAAGATTCAACATCGCTGGTCCACTCCCTATTATCCTCGGGGTAATGGCCAAGCGAAGCTTCAAACAAAACCTTAATCAAAATTCTCAAAATATTGGTCAATAAATGACGCGGCGCGCGAACATCAAAATTATATCCCTTTGTGTGGGGCTTATCGAACTAGTGTTCGAACTCCCACTGGAACTTCACCCTTTGTTTTGGTTTATGGCGCTGAAGCCATTTTTCCCTTTGAATTAGAAGTTCCTTCTTTGGCTCTACTACTTCAAGATACCGAAGTAGGAGATGAATATCGAGCTAGCAGACTCAGTCAGCTGGAGCTCCTAGATGAAAAGTGCATCAATGCTTTGGAGCATCTTCGTGCTTACCAAAACAAGCTTAAAAGATCATATGCTAAGAAAGTTCGTCATCGATCCTTTGAGGTCGGCGATCTTGTTTTAAAAGAAAATCAAAAGAATACTAATGCAACTAAAGACCTTAAAGGTAAATTTGAGCCCAACTGGCTTGGACCATATATTATCACTGCTAAATTTGAATCGGGAGCATACAAATTATCTACCTTAGATGGTAAAGAACTTAAAGAACCCATGAACATTTTACATCTTAAACGTTACTATGCATAAAAAATTGGTCATTTCATCATTGTATATATTTGTTTAAAATATTTCAAAAAACCACTATCTTGTATTTCTTTCAATTTATAAAAACACAAAAAACATTCAAAATCATTAAAATCTTCAAAAACATCTTTTATTTTTTGTACCTTCTCACATTGTGACATATTGCAATTATATTTTCAAATTATTTTGGATAAATTAGCATTTATTTGGAATCCCACACTTTCACATTCACATGAATAAATATCTTGATTTTATTTGGTATGATTACTAATCTCTCTTATATCAAAGTACACAAAATTCAATTAAATAAAGTTTGAGCATAGAGAATTGATCTTGTTATTTACTTAAACCAAGCATATCTTTTCACACTAAAATGATTATATTTGTAATGTCCATGCTATGCTACATAGTAAAAGTGGTTTCTTGAGCGAAAAGTTTCCCCTGCTATCCTATCATGCACATGGTCTAGAATCTTTGAGAATTGACAAAAGGACAAGCTCACCCCTACCCGAAATAAAAATCCCTTGCTCTACAGCTAATCCGAGCAAGTATCCCTAGAATAGGAAGCAAAAGAAAAAGAAAAATCAAGCAAAATCATTTAGCACTATTTCAGCATTATCTCAAACATCAAAGCAAAAGATACAAAAAAAAAAAAAAGAGAAAGCAAAGAAAGAAAGCAAAATGAGCAAAAGCAAAAGCAATAAAATCCCTTTCCCTACCCTTTGAAAAGAAAAGAAGGGTTGATGAGCTTGAATCCCTGGAATTCTCAATTATTCGAAAACTGTGAGGTAAGCCCCATAACAGGTGGTTTGTGCCCAACCCGCTTGGCCTTGGGTAACTCCTAGCGTGGTGATATGTCCGTCACATTAGCGACCTTCTTTTGTACAGACCTATGTCTGCTTATGGATTAGCTAGCTCTTGATAACCCGACTTACATAGTAGTCTGGTATGGTTATATGCATCTAAATCATGGTTAATGAACACTTATTTGGTTAATTCAAATCACTTGTATCATAGTATCTTGCTCAAAACTGGTAAATGAACAAAGCAATCGCACACACATTTGTATTTGAGAGATTTTGTGTATCATTATGATAAATCAAGATCGGAAATGAACTCACATACGCACATGGGATTCCTTATAAATCTAACTTTTGTCTTTAAGATACTTTGAAATATTTTTTGCACATTGTCTGGAATAATTTCATTTTCTTCTCTGAGAACAGCTGTTTAGTATAAAGACAACCACATGCATTACCAACAAATCAAAATCATTTTTCAAAAACATGCAATAAAGTCACATATAACTTTTGACTTTTGCGACGATGGTATAGTTCCAAAACCAAAAGTGGAATTTTATGCCTAGCACAAGTCCTCATCTTCATATTTTTTGTTTATTTTCAAAAATTAAAAATCAACCATGCAATAAAACTATTTATTTTCTTCTCTTGGATTTCGCGATGATGGTATAAGTCTATACCTAAATATTCTATGCCTAGCGCAAACCAGTGTTTTACTTTTATTTCCCATTTATTTCAAATCAATTCATCAAAAACATATGACTTAAATCATTATGTTACACAATTATGCTTTCAAAGAATGCAACTTATTCTATTTCATGACATTATGTTCAAATTCAATATTGCAACCATGGTATAATTTCTAAGGAATTATTCAAAATTTTATCACACTTAGGAATTTATGCCTAGCAAAAATCATTTTTATACATAATATTTTCATGGAAATCTGAAAACAAATCACCATCATCATCATCATTTGCAACATCACAACAAAGTCTTAAGACAGTCTCTTAAGCACTCTTTTACTTTTAACAATATTTCTATACTGGGATTAGCTTGACGACCGAGTGAGCGGCGACTCCATGAAATGGTCTATAATAGCGACAATATCCTTTGAAATTATTGTTAACAGTCCCTTTTATTTTTTATCAAATTATCATCACAACAACCAATTTGTTTACATCAGATTATTTCATTTAAATTTTTAAAAGCATGACATTCAAACCATAATATTTCCAAACGACATAATTACATGAATCATCAAATCAATCACATCAAAAACATTAAAGCATCATACATAAGACAAGTCATATGATCAAAAATATCATATATATATATATATATATATATATATATATATATATATCTCAACAATCTATGTACATCATATCAAAACTAGATTGGTATGCCACAATCTACATCTTGGCATACTCAATCCTCTCAATCATATATCCAGTCTGTGCAGTGCAGTCGCCTAGCCTCGAGAAGCCCTCGAGCTCTCAGCCTCATCTCCTCCCTCGCCCTGAGGTGGAGGAGGTGGCCCCATCGTAGTTCGTGTCATGCCATGAGTCCTGGACGTCGATCGTGATGATGTCCTAGATGACCCCATCACGATAGGCTCTGCAATATGAGCTGGTAATGGCACCCTCTGCTCTGCTAGCACCACCTGGTAATATAGAGCCTGATAGAATGTAACCTGGGCAATAGCTCATGCTAAATCTTGAGTGCTCGCCCCTCCACCTCGAGCCCTGAGTCGTGCAGCCTCATCCTGCAAGGACTGCACCTGAGCTCGAAGACGAACAGTCTCCGCCCGGAGAGTAGCCATCTCGCTACTCTCTCCTACCTCGACACCCTTGCCCTTGTCGGGCGATGGTGGCCTCTCTCTCTATGGAGAAGGGGGTCTCTCCTCCCTCCTCTCCCACTGCCATGGCCTCTACTGAGCCTGTGGCCTCCTCTGCTCTCTCCCATCGTGACCCTGTGCTGCCTCAATGGCCGCCTGGTGCCGCCTCCCCATCCGATGCACAACTGCATGAATCGGACCCTGAGCCCTCGTCATCCGAGGAGGGTGGATGCCTACGTACTAGGCATCATAGCCATCGGCTACCCCAGCATCATCACCATCCACTGGCTGGATGGGGGCATCATCTGCGTCCTGACTCCAGAAGCGTTGCATATCTAGAGCCCCGCTAACTGTAGTGTTATCCCGGATGGTCCGAGAAAACTCGTAGTCTCTGAGAGATGGGATCCCCTGTTGTAGACCGAACTACCTCAAAACTCGGTCGTACCGGTGGAGCTCCACCTCTCCCCTCTCCATCCTCAGCCACGAGACTCGCCTGACGCGAGCCAGCTCCTGTCCATCCTCGGCCCCCCCTCGGATGATCTCTCCAAGGCCTCCAGGTGATCTGGTCGGAGACAAGGTCGTCAAGTAGTCTCCGGGACACTGGCAGATCTACCCGCCGCTGTGACCCTCTCCGGAGCCACCAGTAGAAAACTCGGGGCCTCTCCCCATCAATCCCTATCAGTGGGAGCCCTACCGGTCTCTGCACCGCAATGTGCTCCCAGCACCAAACCTGTAGTAGTGATGTCATAACTAGACATCGGTCGCCCTTGTATACGACCCCATGCAGGATCCTATACAATCGGCATAGTACAAAGCTCCCCCAAGCAAACCTGTATCCGTGGTCTCTCATGTCGTAGACCACATCTGTCAGTAGCCATGGTAGCCTGCATCCACTCTGATGGCATAGTAGCAGACCACCTACCACCCCAGCCAAAACCTGTGTTAGCCTAGATGCCCTAGGCATCTGGCGTAGAGACTCGATGTTCACTCCGCCCTTCTCTAGGGTGAAGCTCGGATCTCCGCATAGTCGCATCATCGCGTGGCCCTGATTGGCCGTGGGAGTGATTAGCCATCCTTGTATGGGGATCCTCAAAATCCTCCATACATCCTCCAATGTGGGAGTCATCTCCCCTGTCGATAACCAAAAACATGAAGAACCTGGATACCACCTCTCTGCTAGGGCTGTCAATAGCCCCATGTCTGTAGACACTTGTGGCATATCTGCCATGTGCTGCAAGTCGACCTGCGCCAACTGATCTCGCTCTGCCTGAGATAGAGTGGCCAAGTCATCCCTTAGTCCATCGTATTTCCATTCTCGGCTCTTTAGTAATCCTCTCTGCAACATAAACAACAAAACAATAAAAATCATTAATCAAAATGCAAGTAAAATAAGTTCACTTTCATACAAATGATGATATCGTCCACTATTGGATGATATCGTCCCAAATTTGAGCAATTTCATCTCTGATTTTGCATGAGGGAATCGTCCCTTATTGGACGAAATCGTCCCCATATCGTCGATTTCGCCCTTGGACGAAATCGGCGATATCGAGACGATTTTGATGAAATTGAGACGATTTCATCTCGACGACGTCGACGGCCCAAAAATGGCCGCGATGCTCAACAATCATTCAAAATTAATCTAAAAAGCATGAAATTCTAAATTAAAACATTCTAAACTAAGTTTAGACCCTTACCCGTAGCCCGCGCCGGACCTCTGTCGATCTGTGCGCTATTTCGACCATCTTGTCTACAGAGCTCTAAAAAAAAAAAAATGAACAGTATAAATGAATTAGGGTTTTACCCTATTTTTCTTAATTTTATTCAAAAATGAATTAATAACATTTTTAAAATTTTGCTTTTTCGCGTTTTTACCTCAAACATTCGATTTGGGTAAAAACACGGAGGGGGCACCATAGTAAGTTGTCGTACGATTCGACCTAGAATCGTCGCCTAAAAATGGGAATAATTTTTGCTTTCTCGTAGATCGAGAAGAACTCATCTTTAACGCATTTTCTTCGGAAAATTCGCTAAAGAGGGGGCAAAATGTAGCACCCTAAAATTGGCGCAGTAAAACTTAGCAATAATTAAAATTACCTTAGTAATAATTCAAATTCAATTTCAACCCCAAAACTGCTCCAAAACCGCCTTTTAACCCGTTTCCTCATTTCTCGCACCATTTTTAGAGTTTGTTTTGTTCGTTTGATGATATCGTCGCCGATCAGACGATATCGCCTCAGATCGGACGATTTCGTCTAGACTAGGACGTCCAGACGATCTTGTCCCAAAACTGATTTTTCATAGTTAGCTTCTGTTTCAACGGCGTCTCTAAGTTGGGCAGAAGCGTGTCTGCACGGTTAGAGACCTCCCCCATTGGAGATCTTCCAAATTAGGATGATCTCCAACCTCCCAACTTCCCTCCTAAGCCTATTTAAACCTTAGGACCCCCCTTGACTTTCCCCTGGCTGAATTTTCCTGTAACTTGACCTTTACACGCATTAGAATACCCTGGATTACCATCTGCATTTGTGCTTTCCAAGTTTTGTTGCAGGAACCTTATCATTCTTCAACCGGAGCAAGCTCAGATCATCGCAGACGATCCTGTCCAATTCGAGACGATTTCGTACCAAGCCGAGATGATTTCGACTACAGTCAACATTGGGGGCAATCAGTGCCCAGAGTTTGCACTTTTCCTATACTTTGCTGCTATTTTATTCTGCATTTAGTCAGTTTTATTCTTATTTCCTGTTATCCTGCATCTTGGAGTTCACCCATGTAATTTAATTGCATAATAAGATCATGATTAGCTATTAAAGAATCGTAATTTACTTGCATTTCCATTCGGGACTATCTTATTAACATCCTTATTATTATTTCATATCATTTTCCTTTATCAGAATAGTTGCAATTTTGGTATTTTGTATCTATTTCTTTGTTTGCAGGTCTCTGATGAATTCGTCGGATCTCAGACGATCCTGTCAGATAGGAGACGATCCTGTAAAATTCCAGACGATCTTAACTGCTTCAAAAATTAGAACCCCCATCAGACATCCGGAACCAGGTATGGATTTCTTCACTTAATTTATTCTCTGTGTTTTCTGTTAATTCTATTTTTTGTATTCATTTAAATCTGCATTCCATATAGAACAACTTAGATTCATTTGGCCAAACCTAGGATTTGAATGTTTAAAGATAAAATTGAACACATAAAACACATTCCCAACCTAGGCGTGGAAACTGCCACTAAACGTTTCCTGGTGAACCCCACCATCCGTCGAAAAATCACCTTAATACACCTCCCCCGAGAGGCGGGACCTTCCAAAGGCCTCTCAGTCCGAGGTATTGTCCCATCCTTTTCACATCCCCCTTCCGGGCATGGATCCTATAGCCTGAAGGTAAGGGTGCAAAAAATTTGGAGCGATACAGATCCAAATAGAACCATCTCCAGATAAGTTCTCTCGAATCCATGATAGCCTAAATCACACCAACTAGGGGTCCTTATTCTCACCTATTTCCCTTAATAACAACACAATGCTATTCTTACAAGTTCTTTCCCACTCAGCTTTTTCTAGGGACAAACTTCAAGAGGGATTGGCCGTTCATACCATCGAGGTTTCTGATCAGCAGGATTGGTACACACCCATAAAAGACTACCTCAAGCTAGGTAACCTCCCACTTGGATTGATGCACACCACGAAAAGATCATTCAAATAGAAAGTGACAAAACATGTCTTGCTAGGAGACATTTTGTACCATCAAAGCTACAAAGGGATCCTCCTCCGTTGCTTGGACCAGCAGGAGTCTACTTGGGTGATCACCCAAGCGCATGATGGTACATGCGGTGGCCACTTCAGCGGTATGGCCATCGTAAAGTGCATCCTTCGCATGGGCTATTATTGGCCATCTTTAGAGCGAGATTGTTGCGCGTATGTAATGAAGTGCATGAAATGTCAACACCATGCTAATTTGACATATGTACCTTCTCGGGCCTTTCAACCTATCCAATCGGCTTGGCCATTTTTGTAGTGGGGCTTAGATCTAATTGGAAATATCTCCCCTACATCGTCAGGTCATCACACGTTTATCATAACGGCCATAGAGTACTTCACCAAGTGGGTGGAAACAATTCTGCTTACCTCTATGACTGGGACCCGCATTGCAGAGTTTATTTTACATAACATCATATGTTGGTTTGGTATTCCATCCAAGATCATCTCGGATAATGGGACATCATTTAAGAACAAAGACATGCTTGCTTTAACAACAAAGTACAAAATTTAGCACAATTTTTTGACACCTTATTATCCGTAGGCAAATGGGCAAGCAGAGGCATCAAACAAAATGCTAGTTGTCATCCTTAAGAAGATGATCACAGATATTCATAAGGATTGGCACATTAAAATCCCACTTGCTCTTTGGGATTATCACACTAGCATTCGAATGCCCACTAGGGTAACTCCATTTTCGCTGGTGTATGGCTCCAAGGTAGTCATGCCTCTTGAGTTGGAAATACCCTCCCTATGCATATCAATGCAAGAGTTCATCGATGATGACACTACATGGTAGGCCCGGTTAGAACGGCTTACATTGCTTGATGAACAATGCATCAATGCTCTCAAGAATTTATGTATCTATCAAGAGCGACTTAAGAAAGCATATAACATGAAATTTCACCTGAGGGACTTTCAGGTTGGTGACTTGGTCTTAAAATATAACCAAAAAAATTCTAACTTGCCACCCCATTTAAGGGATAATTTCATGGCAAATTGGTTAGGTCCTTTTGTCATCGATAGTAAAATAAGACCTGAAACATACCGGCTTGCCTCTCTTGAAGGAATAAAGGAACTAGAACCCTTGAACATCAATCATTTGAGGCCATTCCACATTTAAAAGAGCCATTGCCCACCCAAAAATCTCCAAGGGTTCCCATAATCACTTGGTCAACCTAAAATACCCCAAAGGTATCTATCACCCCTTTGGTCAAACCAAAAGCCCCAATGATTCTTGTAATTGGTCAACCTAAAATACCCCAAAGTTATCTATAATCCCTTTGGTCAAGCCAAAAATCCCCAAGGATTCCCACAATTGCTTGGTCAACCTAAAATGCCCCATAGGTATCCATAATCCCTGTGGTCAAACCAAAATCTCCAAGGGTTCTCACCACCGCTTGGTCACCCAAAAGCTCCAAGGATTCCCACAATTGCTTGGTCAACCTAAAATGCCCCAAAGGTATCTATAAATTCCTTTGGTCAAACCAAAAGCTCCAAGGATTCCCACAATTGCTTGGTCAACCTAAAATGCCCCAAAGGTATCTATCACCCCTTTGGTCAAACCAAAATCCCCAAGGATTCCCGCAATCACTTGGTCAACCTAAAATTCCCCAAAGGTATCTATAATCCCTTTGGTCAAGCCAAAAAACCCCAAGGATTCCATCAATTGCTTGGTCAACCTAAAATGCCCCATAGGTATCCATAATCCCTATGGTCAAACCAAAAGCTCCAAGGGTTCTCACCACCGCTTGGTCACCCAAAAGCTCCAAGGATTCCCACAATTGCTTGGTCAACCTAAAATGCCCCAAAGGTATCTATAAATCCCTTTGGTCAAACCAAAAGCTCCAAGGATTCCCACAATTGCTTGGTCAACCTAAAATGCCCCAAAGGTATCCATAAACCCTTTGGTCAAACCAAAATCTCCAAGGGTTCCCACAATCGCTTGGTCAAAAACAAATATTCAAGAACAAAAAAAAATAACAAAGATAATCAAAAATAACAAAAAAATTGCATCTCACTTCCATGCATACCCTTAAAAATCAAAACACAAAAAAATAAGCTGCATTAGGCATCGCAAACATACATTACATATTTGTTGGTCATACAGGTCAAATGCACCATAGACTGTAATTACTCGGTAATTCCATCATTTTTTGCACTTTTCCACTTCCTAAATAGTCCAGCAAAAATAAACGCCATCCACATTTTTCACCATATCATAATCAGTTATCTTCTAATGTATTCTGGGCTTTCATCATCCATCTTTCTTTAGATTTCTAACCAAAATCTGTACAAAGTCAAACATATTTTTACAAAGGTAGAATTTTCCTTGGATCACACCTTGTTACGTAGCATCCCAACACAAGTTAAAACACAAAAAATTCACAAGTTGTGTGAACGAAAGATGAAACCTACAAAGCAATCTAGGATACCATACGGTGAAAAGGTTATCTCACTCATCCCCTTGTATGAATGACCCCAAGAATGCTGAGAGTTGGCAAAAGGACAAGAATCTTCCCTACCCAGTTCCCCCAAAATAAACAATGGTTTTTACCACTATCAAAAATCCCAAAATTCTCAAAGGGTTGCAAACATAAAAAATTGCAAAAAGTCAAAGTACAAACTCCAAATTTTGACATCAAAACCCACATAGTGCATACATCAAAAAGCACAAGAAAAAGTGATTCCCATCACTCAAAATTCAAAATCCCTTGCTCAACCAAAATAAAAATAAACAGTGATTTTTATCACTACATACACGAGCAAGTATCCCAATAAAAATAAAGAAAAGAATGGAGTCGAACTTGAATCCCTAGAACTCTTAGCATTCGAAAGGTCATGAGGTGGTACTCAGTATCAGTTTGGTGGATAGCCTGCTGGTCATTGGCGACAAACCTCCCACATGACAATATATTTGTCACATTAAAACTATGTACAGATAAATGTTTGCATGTGGATGAGCTATCTTACGGTATCCTAGATTGCACTGTAGATTAATCTTACTAAATACAACAAAGGAGTTAGTGGAGCTTAGTACAGATTTGGTTGACAGCCTATCTGACACTGACAGTATCCTTCCAACTACCACATAAACAAATTCAATGCATACATAGGGATGTGAAATAACTTGGTCAAACTCAAGTCTGATTCGTACCTTGTTCAAACGTTTTGTGAGATAAATGTACAGTCTTGGCTAGTTAGTTAAAACATATGAATCTTAGAAAAACCTTAACTACATTCTAAAACAAATGCTTTACATGTCTTTACTTGCATCACCATCGAAACATACAAAACACAAAATTCACACATGCAAATTCATTCCACAAAGCAATCACATAGTACAGAAATGCAGGAAGTCCTATACAGTCCATGGTGCCACCACCTGCATACCAATGAATCATTCCATCCATATAGTTAGAAACTGTTGGTCATCAAATCTACCTAGGTAAGGATTTTGAATGAATGTATGCACCCTAGACCTAGACCAACATTGAAAGGCCAAAGGGAAGAGATGCCCCTCATGCCAATCTTCGGAGAAATGCCGGCTCCTATGCTAAACTACTTGGGGTTTTAAGATAAGAGTGCTAGAAAGAGATAAAAGGAGTTAGGGTTAGAGAAATCGATGATATAAAGTGGGAGAGAATAGGAAGCATGATCACCAACTAGCAACTTGAATAGAAGCAAAGAACACCGAAGATAAACGGAAGAAACACAATGTAAATTTTCCTATGTATCCTTCGGGCGAGTTTCAGGGTACATTCCCCGATCGCACATCAGACGCAGGGTTCAACATCTAACATCCAAATGAAGAAAGATAAAATAATCAAGCACAAAAGGCAGAATAAAAGAAAGCCAAAATAATGTCTTTCAAATCCTATGTATCCTTCAGAATGAGTTTCAGGGCATAGTCCCCAATCACACACCAGACGCAGGGTTTAGCATCTCGATATACAAACAATGAAAGACATGAAAATCAAGCATAGAAGGCAGCATAAAAGAGGAGAATTGAGCTCAAAGCATCTTAGTATTAATTGCAAGACATCAATTTACAACAGCTTTCTAGCAGATAGTTCCCCCCCTTTTTCATTACAATACCTGGGTTTTTATAGAGGACCCGGGCCTCTGAATCATAATTATAGAGCGAAGAAGAGTACACTCTTGAGCCCTGAGAATTTAGCTCCCCGAGGCTCTCGTGATCGAGCTTTCAAATCTATTACCAAAATTGGAAACTGCAATCGGGTCAACCATGGAAAGGTGCATTGATGAGCCATCTGGACGTCCTTGGTCTCCGAGTGTGGTGCTCGAGTGGTCGCCATGCTTGTCGGGATCTCCATCATGGCTTGATACTTCGTTTTTGATTGCCAAAAATGAGCAGTGAGCTTATCGGGCACAAAAAAATGCATTTATGAGGCACTTGATCGCCTCAAGAAAATACCCAACTTGGAACATGTGCCCGTGAAGTGCTTCACTAAGTTTTCATTCACCATTTTGCTTCGTAATGGTTCTAGGCTGAAGCAAAACTTCTCCTTGGATTATACCTCGCAAAACTAAGCTTCGTAAAACTGCTTCGGGGTTGGTTTGTGCCGAAGCATATCTACTTCACAAAATGGTCTTCTTCGTCCTTGCTGCTTCGCTGACAAAACTACTTCGCTGATGCCTTGGAGAAATGCTTCGCTGTGATATTCTTTCAAAACTGTGGTTCGGGAAGGTTTCAACCGAAGCAATTGTCTTCAAATGATGTTGCATTCCTTTACTTCGGGTAGAAGTACTTCGCACAAAATTAGCCGAAGCAAATGCTTCATAATGAGATTTTGGCAAAGTAAAAATGCTTCGTAATGAGCTTTTGGTGAAGTACTTTCAATGTTCCTCGAGTTTCGCTTCACTAATTTTCTAGCCAAAGTGACTGATGGAAATACTTCAGGTGCGAAGTACTTTTCTTGCATTCTCTTTTGAATTTTGGTTCAGCACATTGCTTCACAGAAATCTTGCCCGAAGTAGCTGCTTGAAGCGCTTCGGGCCCGAAGTTCTTCTATTGCTATCCTTGTATACTACTTCGCAAAAAACTCCACCCGAAGTAGTGTTGAAAATGCTTCGGGTGCGAAGCTCTCTTTTTTTTGAATGCCGCTTCGCTCATTTTTTTCCCGAAGTAGTTTCATTCTCTTTTCCTTGTGTTTTACTTCAACGAAAACTACTTCGCAAAAATTTTACCCAAAGTAGTGTTGGAAATGCTTCAGGTGTGAAGCTATTTTTTATTTTCCTTTGGTGAAGCTCTTTTCTCTAGCTGTTTGGTAGCAAAGTTCTTTCTTTTCTACTTTATGTCCAAATGGGTGGCATTGGAAGCCAAAATTGTTGCAACTTTTCAAAATAACAAAGCAAAAACCTTTACACAACGTTATACAAAACTTGTTTCTTTTTTTCTACCCCTTAAAAAATGTGACAAAATTGTCAACATTCTTGGTGGCCCATGGGGAAACAAGCTCATCTTGGTGGGAGGACCCTTTAACTTTGATCCATTGGGCTAGAGTCTTTTCCTGATCCTTCTCCTCCTTCTTCCTTTGGGAGTGCTTCTGTAGTTGGTTCTTGTCCTCCTTCTTCTGCTTCTTCTTCCTCCTCTGCTGGCACGACCTCCTATTGTGGCGATGGGACCAGATGGTCATGGATTATCTTCATTGTTTGGTGAATGTGGGCCCAGACCCCTTTCTAAAATGGTTCTTGATCTTTGAGTGCCTTGACCAGAACATGGAATCGATCAATCTGCCCTATGTCGGTGTGTTTGATTCTTGCACTTAGGTCATTTAGGCAAGCTACAATTCTACAGTAACTCAAGATGAAATTAGCGACTTGTCCCTCCGTGACTGGATCTTCCCACGAATCAATTTCGGAGACATCACCTTCAAAATGGAGCCATGCCGGCTTAAGTTCTTCCTGGGTGAGAAGATTCCCATCATCATCTGTGAAGCTCGAGAAACCCAAGGAAGACAGGTCTTCGAAGTAACCCATCGATGTGCGCTACTCCTGCTCAAATATATCAAGGAGGTCTTTCGCCTTTTATGCTTTCTTCACCTTGGAGAAAAAAGCATGAACAGTGGCTTGGGCAGTAGACCAATCCCTAGTAGTTCGACTCATAACAGTGACCTACAGATCTTGATATCTGACGCTTTGAACCTCAAAGGCAAGCTTGAGTCGCCTCTTGATTTTTTGGATTACCTCATCCACTATTGGTCCCTCTTTAGCAATGGCATGCTGAGCTTTGATGACAAAACTTAAAATTGACAGGGCACTGGAGGCCCAAGATCTGAAACCTTTGAGTAGGTGAGAGCGGATCTCCTTTATCCTACCTTTGTCGAATAGTTCCAGGTTTGCTTTTTCATACAATTATTGCTGGGCTCGCAAGATCTTGCCCTCGAGCTCTTTGGATTTTAGCTCATTTTTGGCCTATTTTTGTGCTTGATGCTCGGTTGAAGTCTACAGTTGTAGAATTTGCTACTTGAGGGCATGCGTTTCTTTTTTGAGCAATTTGCATTGCTTCTACGAATCCTCTAGCTCAGAGCGAATCCTAGCCAGATCTTCTTCCAACTTGATATTGGCATTTTTTGCTTCAAACCTGCACTGGTTGGCAATGTTGGCATGTGCTCAGAAAGTCTTAACCCTGACATGCATAGATGCAGATTCGTCATCTATGTTTAGATGCTCTAGGTCTTTGGTATTATCCTAGTAGTCGTAGTCAACTGGAGTGTATTGCTCAAAATTTTTCACACCCTTACCTTTAGGCTATAGGATCTGTGCCCGAAAGGGGGATGTGAAAAGGATGTTGTGGTACCTCAGACTAAGAGGACTTGCGAAGGTCCCGCCTCTCAAGGGAGGTTTATATTGGTGATTTTTCGACGGATGGTGGGTTCACCAGGAAACATTTAATGGCAGTTTCCACGCCTAGGTTGGGAATGTGTTTCATGTGTTTGTTTTAGCCTTAAGCATTCAAAATCCTAGGTTTGGACAAAATACGTCTAAGCTATTCTATATGCAGATGAAAATTAAATGAATACAGAAAAATAGAATAGGACAAAAAAACAAAGAAATTAAAGAATATTACAAGAAAAATACCTGATCCGGATGTCTAATAATGATTTTGATTATTGAAGCAGTCAGGATCGTCTAGAATACGACAGAATTGTCTAAGATCTGATAGGATCGTCTGAGATATGACGAATTCATCAGAGACCTACAAACAGAGAAATATGTGCAAAATACAAAAAATGCAACTATTCTAATAGAGGGAAACAATGTAAAATGACAGCAATAATATCGAACTGAGACTTGAACACAAAAAAAAAAATGAATTATTCTAATTAGATAATAATTATGATTTAATTATGCATTTGATCTAGATGGGTGAACTCCAAAATGCAGAATAGCATAAAATACTGAATAAAATTGCTAATTACAATATAAAACAATAGAAAAAGGGAAGAAGAAATGCAAACTTTAGGCACTGTTTGCCTCAATGTTGACTGCAGTCGAAATCATCTCGCATTGATACAAAATCGTCTCTGATTCGACAGGATCACCTTTGATCTGAACAGGTTCGTCGACGACGATGTAAGCTTGCTCATGGTACATGCAACAAAATTGTATAGAACTAATGCAAAATAGAAACTTAGGATGTTTTAACATGTATGAAGTCAGGTTACAGGGAATTTTAGCCAGGGGGGTGCTAAGGGGAGGGCTTAAGATTAAATAGGCTTATGAGGGAGATTAAGAGGTTGGAGATCATCCCTATTTGGGAGATCTCCAACGGGGGAGGGTCCCTAACGACACAGACACGCTTTTGCCCAAATTAGAGACTCATTGGAACAAAAGCTAATTATGCAAAATCAATTTTGAGACAAGATCGTCTGGATGTTCTAGCCCAGACGAAATCGTTAGATCTGGGACGATATCGTCTGATCGGCAATGATATCGTCAAACAGTCAAAACAACCTCTAAAAATGGTGCGGGAAAGGGGGAAACGGATTAAGCGGCGGTTAACGGGCGGTTTGGGAGGTTAAAATTTGAATTTAAATTATTTACTAGGATGAATGTAATTATTATAATTTCACTGCACCAATTTTAGGGTGCTACATTTTTCCCCCTCTTTAGCGAATTTTCTGAAGAAAATGCATTAAAGATGAGTTCTTCTCGATCTACAAGAAAGCAAAAATTATTCCCATTTTTAGGCGACGATTCTTGGTCGAATCGTACGACAACTTACTATGGTGCCCCCTCCGTGTTTTTACCCAAATCAAACGTTTGAGGTAAAAACATAGAAAAGCAAAAATTTTAAAATGTTGTTAATTATGTTTTGAATAAAATTAAGAAAAATAGGGTAAAAACCCTAATTAATTTTTACTGTTCATCTTTACTGGTTTTAGAGCTCTGGAAGCAAAACAAAAAAATGGTGGAGACGATGCATAGATCAACAGAGGTCCAGCGCAGGCTACAGGTAAGATTCTAGACTTAGAATGATTTAATTTGATTTTACATGCTTTTTAGGTGAATTTTAATTAATTTTTGAGCATCGCGGCCGTTTTTGGGCCGTCAACGTCGTCGGGATGAAATCATCCCGATTTCGACGAAATCATCTCAAGTTCGCTAATTTCGTCTAAGGGCGAAATCGGCGAAAGGGGGATGATTTCGTCAAATTAGGGACGATTTCGGCTTGCGAAATTGGAGACGAATCTGCTCAAATTTGGGACGATATTGTCCAATAGTGGACGATATCATCATTTGATTAAATTGAACTTATTTTTAACTTGCATTATTAATTACTTGAATTTGTTATTAATGATTGTTTGTTGTTTTGTTGTTTATGTTGCAGAGAGGATTGCTAAAGAGCAGGGAATAGAAATGTGGAGGTTTGAGAGATGATTTGGCCACTCTTACACAGGTAGAGCAGGATCAGATGGCACAGGCCGGCTTACAGCATGTGGCAGAGATGCCACAAGTGTCTACAGACATGGGTCTACTGACAGCCCTAGCAAAGAGATGGTATCTGGGTTCTTCCTATTTTTGAATGCCTATAGGGGAGATGACTCCCACTTTGGAAGATGTATGGAGGATTCTAAGAATCCCCATACAAGGACGATTGATCACTCCTACGACCAATCAAGGCCATGCTATGGGACGGTTGTGTGGTGACCCGAGATTTGCCCTGGAGAAGGGCAGAGTTAACATCGAGGCACTGCGTCAGATGCCTAGGGCATCTAGACTGACATAGGTTTTAACTGGAGTGGTTGGTGGACTTCTGCTGTGCCACCAGAGTGGGTGCAGGGGTACCATGGATGCTAGCGGATGTGATCTCGCGATATGCGAGACCATGGCTACAGCATTTGCTTGGGGCAGCTTTGTTCTATGTCGGTTGTACGAGATCCCGCATGGGGTCATGTACAAGGGCGGCCGATGTCTAGTTATGACATCGCTCCTACAAGTTTGGTGCTGGGAGCACATTGCAGTGCGAATGCTGGTAGGGCTTCCTCTGACAGGGATTGATAGGGAGAGGCCCCGAGTTTTCTACTGGTGGCTTCGGAGAGGGTCACAGTGGCAGATTGACCTATCGATGTCCCGGAGACTACCGGATGACCTTGTCTCAGACCAGATCAGCTGGTGCTAGAGGAGGATAGACTACCCCTGCCAACTAACATCGTAGATCCAATCAAGATCGGGTCGTCGAGGACTTCATCCCGATCGACGACTAGGACTCGTAATACTACACATACTACGATGGGGCCACCTTGTCCACCTCAAGGCGGGGGAGGAGATGAGGCTGAGAGCTCGAGGGGCTCTCGAGGCTAGACTACAACATTACATTGTACAAATTGAGACATAGAGCATTTATTATTATTTTTTGTTGATAGAGGATTGAGTATGCCAAGGTACAGATTGTGGCATACCAATCCAATTTTGATATGATGTATATATACTGTTGATATATATATGCGATGAGATATTTTTGATCATATGACTTGTCTTATGTAATTGTATGATGCTTTTATGTCTGATTGATTAATTTTATGATTGGATTGGAGATTTATGAAATTATGTCGTTTTGAAAATTTATAATTTGGATGTCATGCTGTAATATTTAAATAAAATAATCTGATGTAACAAATTGGTTGTTTGTGATGAAATGGGATAAAAAATAAAAAGATACTTCTAACAACAATTTCAAAGGACATTGTCGCTATTATAGACCATTTCATGGAGTCGCTGCTCACTTGGTCGTCAAGCTAATCCTAGTATAGAAATATTGTTAAAAGTAAATGAGTGCTTAAGAGATTGTCTTAAGACTTTGGTGCAATGGTGCAAATGATGATGATGATGGTTTGTTTTTCAGATTTTCATGAAAATAGTATGCATGAAATAATGTTAAAATGATTTTTGCTAGGCATAAGTTCCTAAGTGTGATAAATTTTTTGGATAATTCATTAGGAATTATACCATCATTGCAAAATTGAAGATTGACATAATGACATGAAATAATGAAAATGTGTTTGTTTTTTTGTTTAAAAACATAATTGTATAATAGAATGATTTAAGTCATATGGTTTTCATGATTTTTAAATAAATGGGGAATAAAAATTGTTACAATGGTTTGCGCTAGGCATAGAATATGTAGGGATAGACTTATACCATCATCGCGAAAATCAAAAAGAGATAGTTTTATTGCATGGTTGATTTTTGATAAATAGAAAATATGAAGATGAGGACTTGCGCTAGGCATAAAATTCCAACTTTTGTTTTGGAACTATACCATCGTTGCGAAAGTCGATAATATATATATATATATATATATATATATATATGTGTGTGTTTTTGATTGTATGGTTTTGAAAGAAATTTTGATTTTTCTATTATATAGTTGTCTAAACAACTGTACTTTTAAAGAAGAAAATAAATTATTTCAAACAATTTGCAAAAATATATTTCAAAGTATTTTAAAGACAAAATTTAGATTTATAAGGAATCCCATGTGCATATGTGAGTTCATTTCCAATCTTGATTTATCATAATGATACACAAAATATCTCAAATATAAAATGTGTGTGCAATTGCTATGTTCATTTACCAGTTTTGAGCAAGATAATATGATACAAGTGATTTGAAAAAACCAAATAAGTGTTCATTAACCATGATGTAGATGCATATAACCATACTAGACTACTATGTAAGTCGGATTATCAAGAGCTAGCTAATCCATAAGCAGACATAGGTCTGTACAAAATAAGGTCGCTAATGTGACAGACATATCACCACGCTAGGAGTTACCCAAGGCCAAGCAGGTTGGGCACAAACCACCTGTTATGGGGCTTACAGTTTTCGAATAATTGAGAATTCCAGGGATTCAAGCTCATCAACCCTTCTTTTCTTTTCAAAGGGTAGGGAAAGGGATTTTATTGCTTTTTCTTTTGCTTTCTTTTGCTTTCTTTTGTATTTCTTTTGTATTTTTGCTTGATTTTTGAGATAATGCTGAAATAACTTGTTTCTTTTTTCTTTTTCTTTTTCTTTTGAACTTTGCCTTTCTTTCTGTGCTAGGGATACTTGCTCGGATTAGCTGTAGAGAAAGGGATTTTTATTCTGGGTAGGGGTGAGCTTGTCCTTTTGTCAATTCTCAAAGATTCTAGACCATGTGCATGATAGGATAGCAGGGGAAATTTTTCGCTCAAGAAACCACTTCTACTATGTAGCAAAGCATGGAAATTACAAATATAATCATTTTATTGTGAAAAGATGTGCTTGGTTTAAGTAAATAACAAGATCAATTCTCTATGCTCAAACTTTATTTAGTTGAATTTTGTGGACTTTGATATAAGAGAGATTAGTAATCATGCCAGATAAAATCAAGATATTTATTTTTGTTTTTTTTGTGAAAGTGAGGGATTCCAAATAAATGCTAATTTATCAAAAATAATTTGAAACATATAACTGCAATAATTGTAAGAAAATATATATAAATGATTTTTGAGAAGTTTTGAGAATGTTGACTCTCTCTTTCTTCTTTATATTGTTTTGGTTTCGAAAGAGTCAAGAATATTGCTATTTTTATTTTTTTATCATTTTTCAGTATTTTTTTATTTTTGAACAAAAAATTAACAAGTGCCATAAATAAATGCAACAAATAGTTTTGAAGATTTTGATGATTATGAATGTTTTTGGTGTTTTTGAATTTATAAATTGAAAGAAATACAAAATAGTGATTTTGAAATATTTTAAACAAATATATACAAGGATGAAATGACCAAATTTATACATAGTAACATTTAAGATGCAAAATATTCACGGGTTCTTTAAGTTCTTTACCATCTAAGGTAGATAATTTGTATGCTCCTTATTCAAATTTAGCGGTAATAATGTATTGTCCAAGCTAGTTGGGCTCAAATTTACCTTTAAGGTCCTTAGTTGCATTAGTATTTTTTTGATTTTCTTTTAAAACAAGGTCACCAATCTCAAAGGATAGATGACGAATTTTTTTAGCATATGATCTTTTAAGCTTGTTTTGGTAGGCACGGAGGTGCTCCAAAGCATTGATGCGTTTTTCATCTAGGAGTTCTAGCTGACTGAGTCTGCCAGCATGATATTCATATCCTACTTCGGTATCTTGAAGTAGCAGAGCCAAAGAAGGAACTTCTAATTCAAATGGAAAAACTGCTTCAGCACCATAAACCAAAACAAATGGTGAAGTTCCCATGGGGGTTCGAACACTAGTTCGATAGGCCCACAAGGCTGGATATAACTGAATGTGCCAGTCATGGCCAGTTTTATTGATGAATCTTTTAAGTATTTTGACTAAGGTTTTGTTAGATGCTTCTGCTTGACCATTACCCTGAGGATAGTAGGGAGTGGACTAGCGATGTTGAATCTTATATTTTTGGCATAATTTTTTAACATCTTTATTTTTGAAACAAGTTCCATTGTCAGAGATGAGATTTGCAGGAATTCCGAACCTACAAATGATTTGATTAAAAAAAAATTTAGAGACTTGTGTGCCAGTGTAAGAAGCTAAAGGCATAGCTTCAACCCACTTCGTGAAATACTCAGTGGCGATTATGATGAATTTGTGTCCATCAGATGACACAGGATTAATTTTGCCAATAATATCTAAGCCCCATTTTGAAAAGGGCCAAGGAGATGAAATAGCCTACAGTTCTTATGCAGGTGCATGGAAAAGGTTAGCATGTTTCTGGCACTTGTAACAATGGCGCACATACTCATGTGCATCCGTTTCCATGGTAGGCCAAAAATATCCTATCCGAAGGAGATTTTTAGAAATGATACTACCACTAAAGTTTCCTCCACAAGATCCATCATGGGCTTCACTCATGGCTAATTTAGATTCTTCTAAGTTCAAACATCTTAATAGGATACCTTCAAAATATCTCCTATATAAAGTATTGCCAATTATTACAAATCGACTTGCTCGTCTATGTAATAACCGACGCTGTTTTCTATTAGAATTGGCAGGGAAAGTCCCATTTTGGAGAAAATCAAATATGTCCGTATACCAAGGTTTAGGAGTAGTTTCATTGATTAGAAACACATCCAAAGTTTCTAAGAATGACTTATATGAAGCAGGTTCCTGGAGTCGATGAATAATGATAGTGGCATATTCGTCATCTAACTCCAAGGGTAGGAGAGATGCAGCTGCGGCCATAGCATCAGCTGCACGGTTGCTAGTTCGAGGAATAGCTTCCAAGGTAACTTGATCAAATAGAGACATTAATTGTAAAACATAGGCCTTATATGGGCACAGTTTATCATCTCTGGTCTGATAAACTTCATTAATTTGGTTTATAACCATTTGAGAATCACCAAAAACTAATAGATGTTTAATTTTTAGTGCCAAGGCAGCTCGTAATCCGAGGATTAGAGCTTCATATTCAATAGTATTGTTGGTGCAAGCAAATGTCAATTTGAAGGACAGAGGAATAAGATGTTTTTGTGAGGATATTAAAATAATACCCGCACTAGCCCCACTCATGCATCGGGCTTCATCAAAGTATAAGGACCATTGTTCAGGATGGTCTGCCTCTAATTGAAGGCATTCATCAGGAAACTCGATGATGAGGGGATGGGTAGATTCTAAGGGTGCAGCAGCTAATTGATCTGCTATGATTTGACCCTTAATAGACTTTTGTCCTATGAATGTGAGATCAAACTTGGTTAGAGCAAGAACCCACTTAGCTGTGCGACCCAATAAATAAGGTCGACTCATGAGATACCTTAAGGGATCGTATTTGGCAATGACATAAGTTTTTTGACTAAGCATATAATGTCATAATTTTTGCGTAGCAAAAACGACTGCTAAACATAGTTTTTCTAACACTGTGTAGCGGGTTTCATAACTGATGAAGGTTTGGCTAATATAATAATTAGCCCGTTCTCTCTTTTCATCATCAAGCTGAGCTAACATAGCTCCTAAGGCAGAATCTGAAGCTAAAATATATAGAAGAAATGGGCGAACAGGTTTAGGCGGTGAAAGCACCAGAGGATTAATGAGGTATTGTTTGAGAAGTTCAAAATCTTCTCTACAGTCGACATCCCAATTAAAAGGGACATCCTTCTTAAGGAGTTTAAGAAAGGGACCGGTTTTTTCCGCCAGCTTATCGATGAAGCGACGGATGGCTTGAAGCTTACCTTGTAAACTTCGTAACTCAGATATATTAGTAGGTTCGGGCATATTAGTGATGGCCGCAATCTTGAGAGGGTCGATTTTGATACCACGTAAAGAAACTAAAACCCCTAATAGTTTATTGGACTTAAATCCAAATATACATTTTGTTGGATTTAATCGAATAAGATATTCTCGTAATCGATTAAAAACTTTTCTCAAATCATCTAAATGATTATCTTCAATAATAGAGCGAGCTATAATATCATCTACATAATCATGTAGGATATCATGCATCATATCATGAAAAATATAGGTCATAGCTCATTGATAGGTTGCACCTGCGTTCTTTAAGCCAAATGGCATCACTTTCCAACAAAAAGTACCCTAGGGGGTAATAAAGGTTGTTTTAGCCTGATATTCAGGAGCTATCCTGATCTGATTATAATCGGAGAATCCATCCATTAAGGGCATCATCCCACTCCCAACAGTAAAGTCGATGATTTGATCCATGTTTGGAAGAGGAAAGTCATCTTTAGGGCATGTAGCATTAATATCTCTAAAATTTGTGCAAACCCTAATTTTGGTGGCTTCTTTTTTGGTAACTGGAACTACATTTGAGATCCATTCAGCATAATCAATAGCTTGTATAAAGACAACGTTTAAGAGTTTTTCTAACTCCCCTTTGACTAGCAGAGCCACTTTGGGATGCATTTTTCTAAGTTTTTGTTTAACAAGTTTAGCATCCGGATGGACCACTAGATGATGCATGACGACAGAAGGGTCCAGACCTGGCATATCTTCATATGTCCAAGTGAAGACATCTTCATACTATTTAAGGAATGCAATGTATTGTTCTTGTTTTTCTTGACTTAATTCAGATCCAATATTGATTATGTGAGGATTGTCCGCAGTTCCAATATTAATTTTAATGACGTTTTCTACCTCCATGTGTAGATCTCTTTCAAAATTAGGCAGGGCAAGTGAAACGCCCAATTCTTGTAATTCTTGTAAGGTTAATTTGGATAATTCATCTTGAGGATTAGCGGTCTCAAGTTGGGCTATAGTTGGTATAGAAACATCAAAATAAAATCCATTGTGTAACATCTCTTCAACGAAGACATCACGGAAGATATCTCCTTCCAACTCTTCATCGGGGTCAGCAATCATTTTAGGGTAAGCTATGGATAGCATGTTACATGTAAATGACTAATTTTTTAGAGGCAAATCAACATGCCTATCCAAATAATATTGATAACATATGAGTTGATCATCATCTTCAAAAGGAAAGGATTGAACCTTACTAGGAAATAGGCCCACACCACAGTGGGCAAGCCACCGTTCTACCTCGAAAGGTTCTTTCATGCCATTTTGTAAAGGTCCCAAGCCTTTCCCTTTATATCCCATTTTAAGCATTATGGGTTTAGCTTTAATATATTCATTGGTAAAATAGCACCGAGCATATCCCTCGTGATGAGTTTTGATATTCCGAGGAATTCTTCCCCAGTCATATCCTTTATAAATGAAGGCACAACTCCCGACTTGGTAAGTACTTCCCATAGGTTGTGGGAGGCCCAAAGTATGAGGAGATGGCGGTAAATTATTTAAAATAATTGAATCTTGCATGAAAGAATTTATATTTTCTGATATTAAGATTGTGGATAAATCTGGTAAAAGTTCATCAGAAAGAGCATAAGATGTGGAAGGATTATTCCCTATATCTTTATATGTGGAAGGGATGATAGATGTGTCTATAGGTTTTGAATTTATAGGGATAGCACATGAAGGATTGGTTGTAGATTTAAGATCTTTTTGAGGTTCTAGAGTGATTTGTTTAGAAGATTGTTGATCTATATAGGAGGATGAAATTAATGGAGGGGAAATAGGTGAAGTTATGGGTGTGTGTTTCACACGTTTAGATGAAAAATAAGAACTAGGATGTGTGGATGATAGAGCAGGGCAAAATTGCACTCCAACGGGTTCTGCCAAAGCACACATATCAAAGGGTCTAGGGTCACCATGGATAGTGACCAATTTATTTTTAAATTCAAATTTAACACATTGGTGTAAAGTTTATGGGACCGCTCGCATCGCATTGATCCAAGGGCGACCCAAAAGTATATTTTACGATGCTGGGAAATGTACAATAAACACGGTTGTTTCTAGGGTTCTAGGACCAACTTGCAAGGGGATGGTAATAACTCCACACGTTTCTTATGTTTCGTCATTAAAATATTTGATAATCATATCATTTTTCTTCATTTCATCACTTCTAAAGCCAAATATTTGGTAGAAGTCAAAAGTGCAAATGTTTAGAGATGAGCCATTATCAATCAGGACTCGTTTGACAGCTACATCTCCAATTAGAGCAATAATATATAAGGGATTATCCTTATGTAAACTGTGTTGTGGGATATCTTTATCCCGGAAGTCAATACAATCAACCTCTCGAGTGATGATAGTATTGGCCATAGCTTCAGGTTGAATGTTTTGAGGTACCATCATTTGGCTTAATGTAAGCATCAACTCATCCCTATGGGTGGGAGAAGATCTTAATAAATCCAAAAGGGAAATTTTGGCTATAGTATTGGATAATTGCTCATTAATATTGTAAGGGGGTTTAGGTTGAACATTAGGAACATAATTCCATTTATTGGGATTTTTCAAAACGAATGGAGCTGATCCATCATTCTGATTTGGTTCTTGTTGAGAATTTTGAGCCTGTTGTCGGGTAACGACTCCAATGGTACCTACAATGTTATATTGAGGACGTTGAACTGGTCTCGGTCTAGCATTTATGGCTTGTTCATTAGGAAGGAATTGATTAGAAGAAGGTCGAGTAGTAACTCTTCTAGGAAATGGTTCTTCTGGAACCATGACATCTGTGACGGGTTGAATAGGATCTGATTCATTTTTAGAACTATTCGATTGGTTTGAAGAAATGTCTAATTCACTTTCAGTATCTGATTCTATATCACTAGAATCTAAAGTTTGAAAATTATGTAAGGGCCTGGTCGTAACCAAGGATAAGGTTGTGTCAAATATTTGAGTATCCTGAATAGGTAATTGTCCACTAATAGTTTTTACATATTGGGTAGGAGGAGGAACATTATGATGTTCAATTTGATTGGCTACCTCTTTACCATGTCTTGGTAAAGGGTGTTGAAATATGTCTAATGTTTGATTAGCATTTTGATTTTGATTTTGAGGAATGGTCTTTTGAGTATTATTAGGAGCATTTTGTTTAGGTTGGAAGGCTTGCACTTCCATTTCATTATTATCAATCAAATCCTGTATTTTATGTTTCAACCTTTTACAAGCGTTGGTAGAGTGTCCAGGTCCTCTATGGAAATCACAGTGTAAGTCAACTTTGTATCCGGGTATAGTTGGATTAGGTTCCCGGATAGCTGGTAATTGGATCAAACCTCTTTCGAGTAATTGAGGTAAAATAGTTGATAAGGGTTGATTCAATCTAGTAAATTCTCGAGGAGGCTTATCAGGAGGTTTCAATATAAATTTTTTTATTGTCTTCATTGCATTGATATTAGCAACATTTATGTTGTCAGTGACTCCATCACCAACAATTTGTTTATTTTTATATTGATTTTTGGATTTTTTCTCATCATCCTTCTTCCTAAGTTGGCCTCTCCTAATGAGGGCGTCTTCTACTCTTCGAGCTAAATCTATAGCTTGATCGAAGGTAGTTAAAGTAGTAGTTGATAGCTCATAAGATATTTGTTCTTGTAAATTATTGATAAAAATGTCCAACATTTCCCTATAAGGTAGCACAAAGTACAGTTTTCCCGTCAATTGCCTCCATCTAGCTAAGAAATCGGCAAAACATTCATCCTTGTCTTGTTTTAAGTTGTATAGATCTTTAATGGTTACATGCCTCTCGATGTATGCATTAAATTGATGGACAAAAGATTCAGCTGTTTCTTCAAAGTTTCTCAAGGAATGAGTGGGCAATTGATAGTACCACTCTAATGCCATTCCACCTAAACTTTTCGGGAACATTTCTAGTAATAGCAAGTCATCATGTGATATATCATGACATGCTATCCTAAACATGCGAAGATGCTCTATGGGATCTTCGGTTCCTTTATATATAGGCAAGATGGGCATGGGAAAATGCTTAGGGTATGGTTGAGCTACAACCATGGGATCCAAAGGTTGACTACATATCTCTCGATAATTGTACGAGGGACGATAGGGATCTATCTGGTCCATACACGAAGCTAACTGTTTCACCATGGCTTCCAGATTACTAGTTTGCCCACCATATTGGTTTGGTAGGGCATTAACATGGGTTTTGTGAGCATATGATGGAGGGACATGAAGATTAGATGCTATGTTACTATTGTGTAAATTGTTGGTAGGAAAAGTGTTATGAAGGAATTTTGAAGTTGTATTATGATGTATTCCAGATTGTTGAAAATTGGAGTTTGGCTTCGTTTTAGGTTTTTGTTTACTTGAAGCATATTGCTCAATAGTTTGGCGAAATAAAGTAGTGAAGGAAGTTTTCTTTTGTGTGGGAATGATTTTAGGTTGAATAACAGTTCCTTAGGAGGTTGGATAACCTGTTGTTTTGACATATTTTGCATCATAGTGAGCATGTTTGTATTGGATGGCCCAGCCTTATCACTTTCTTGATCAATGAAAGATAAGGGATTAGTGCGCACATCATACATATATTCCATGGCTGCTTGAGTGTTACTAATTTGCCCTTTATCAATATGAACTACCACATTAAGGGCGTCCATGTTATCATTGAGAAATTTCTTGAAATGATCTATGTTGTCAAAATAAATAGTTCCATCTGGAGCTACTCTAGGGGATGAGGGTCCATCCTCTTTAACACTTTCTTCTTGTTCATTGTCTTCACCTAGGTCATGTTCTGGTTGATCTAGAGTTTTTCCTTCCGAAATTGGATCTTCAAGAAGGACATTTGGGTCTCTAGTTGTATCTTGTAACCAATCTTCTTCTTCTCCTATAGTTTCTTTACCATTCCTAAGTTTAGGCATGGTGCTTTAATTTTGATTTCAGAAAAATATATATATATATATATATATATATATATATATATATATATATATATATATATATATATGCAAAAAGATTAAGAGGTATATATTAATTATATACCTACTACAAAAAAATGAAATGTTTAAGTTTTTGCTATGTTTTTTAGTTTTTCTTTGTTTTTGAAATAATATTGTAAAGACAACAATTAACACAATAAATGCAAGAAATAAGACTGAAAGTAATAATCTAATTTTCTATAAACAACTTATAAATATCATTAATCGGCTCGAGTTCTGCAGGATTCATGAAGTTTTCTTCTTCAAATTGAAAGTTTTATTTTAAAAATTTAATGAAAAGAGCTATAGTGATATTATCTGTCTCAGATGTTGGTTGATAGAAGTAAAGCTCGTGGCAATACTCTCGATATAACATAGCTCGAGGAAATCTATTCCATATTTCCCTATCTATAAGAACAACCTCTTGGTCTTCTACAAGACCTAGGAACTAGCGTACAATGGCTACGTTCTCGAGGTATTCCTCGAAGGTGAAAATTTTTGAAGATACCAGAACTCTCCTATAAGCTAACCATCTATGGCAGGCTCTCTGAAGTTAATGATAAAATACAAGTTGATGAGGATCCAAGATTCTATCTAGGACTAGCCTCTTAATTTGTTTAAGTTCTGTTGACCTAGATGAAATGACACTAAGTCTTCTATCAATTTCGTCCCACAGGAGTTGATTTCTATCTGTTTCAGGCACACTAAGTACAAAATTGATTTCTATGGCTGCCAAATGGTTTTTTACATTTATAGTAATTGCTAATATTTTCTTAGGAGCTACCATCTAAACATGATATTAATTTTAAATGATCTAAAATGCATCTATGTTTTAGTTGTTCTATTTTTTTTTTTTCAAAAGGTTTACAATGCATTCACGTCGGGTTCACCAAAATGTATCGCTCCAAATTTTTCACACCCTTACCTTCAGGCTATAGGATCCGTGCCCGGAAGGGAGATGTGAAAAGCATGTCGTGGTACCTCGGACTAAGAGGACATGCGAAGGTCCCGCCTCTCAAGGGAGGTGTATATTGGTGATTTTTTGATGGATGGTGGGTTCACTAGGAAACATTTAATGGCAGTTAGTACGCCTAGGTTGGGAATGTGTTTTATGTGTTCGTTTTAGCCTTAAGCATTCAAAATCCTAGGTTTAGCCAAAATGCGTCTAAGCTATTCTATATGCAGATGCAAATTAAATGAATACAGAAAAACATAATAGGACAGAAAAATAGAGAAATTAAAGAATATTACAAGAAAAATACCTGATCCGGATGTCTGATGATGATTCTGATTCTTGAAGCAGTCAGGATCGTCTGGAATTCGATAGAATCATCTGAGATCTGACAAGATCATCTGAGATCTGACGAATTCGTCAGAGACCTACAAACAAAGAAATAGGTGCAAATTACAAAAAATGCAACTATTCTAACAGAGGGAAACAATGTAAAATGACAGCAATAATATCGAACTGAGACTTGAACACAGAAATAGAAATGAATTATGCTAATTAGATAATAATTATGATTTAATTATGCATTTGATCTAGATGGGTGAACTCCAAAATGCAGAATAGCATAAAATACTGAATAAAATTGCTAATTACAACATAAAACAACAGAAAAAGGGAAGAAGAAATGCAAACTTCAGGCACTGTTTGCCTCAATGTTGACTGCAGTCAAAATCGTCTTGCATTGATATGAAATTGTCTCTGATTCAACAGGATCACCTCCGATCTGAACAGGTTCATCGACGACGATGTAAGCTTGCTTCGGCTAAAAAACAATATGGTACCTGCAACAAAATTGTATAGAACTAATGCAAAATAGAAACTTAGGATGTTTTAACATGTATGAAGTCGGGTTACAGGGAATTTCAGCCAGGGGGGTGCTAAGGGGAGGGCTTAGGATTAAATAGGCTTAGGAGGGAGGTTAGGAGGTTGGAGATCATCCCTATTTGGGAGATCTCCAACGGGGGAGGGTCCCTAATGGCACAGACACGCTTCTGCCCGGATTAGAGACCCGTTGGAACAGAAGCTAATTGTGCAAAATTAGTTTTGAGACAAGATCGTCTGGACGTCCTAGCCCAGAAAAAATCGTTAGATCTGGGGCGATATCGTATGATCGACGACGATATCGTCAAACGATCAAAACAACCTCTAAAAATGGCATGGGAAAGGGGGAAACGGATTAAGCGACGGTTAACAGGTGGTTTGGGAGGTTAAAATTTGAATTTAAATTATTTACTAGGATGAATGTAATTATTATAATTTCACTGTGCCAATTTTAGGGTGCTACATGGAGTCATTTCATCCAGAGGCTTCTAGAACTTCGGGACCTTCCTCACCTTATGCAACTTTTTACCCTTCAAGTCGAACACCGCACATTTTTCAACTTGGACTAGAGATTTTCCTCTTTTCTTTCTTGCCTCCTTCAACATATTCTCTATATTCTATCGAGCTAGGAGTAGCTTTTCATCTAGGGGGCGCTCATTTATTGAAGATAGGTCTATTTCAAAGAAATTTGAATCTCCAGCCAAAGGTGTAAACAAATATAAAGAACTAACAGGGACAGATTCCCCTGACGGCTTGAAAACTGGTGTGGCAAGGACTTTGGCAAGTGGGACTATGCTTTGGGCTATGGGAGAGTGGGTTTCGGGGCTTGGTGTTGGGTCACTACCATCACCCTAACTTAGAGTTGACAAAACTATAGCACAGGTAGGTGAAGTAGTTTTGAAGGGCTTATCCTGGTCAGATGGTTCAGGGGGAGTGGGGCTATGTGGGATTGGACTGTCAATGGATGGTTTCTAAGTGGGGGATTGATCCTGTGGGGGATGGAGAGATTGATGAGGGCTTCCACTTGGGGTTGCCATGG
Source organism: Wollemia nobilis (assembly GCA_028583015.1). NCBI lineage: Eukaryota > Viridiplantae > Streptophyta > Pinopsida > Araucariales > Araucariaceae > Wollemia > Wollemia nobilis. The sequence goes on from JAQPPZ010002200.1 coordinate 4,421,245, forward strand.
AGGTGTCAAAGATAGAAGTGAAGGGGAGAGAGTGCGTACCTGTGTGCCCTCCTGGAAAAGAGGTGGTAGTAACTTCTTGCGTGGTTGGTTCTCGGCTCTTTTGGGTTTCAATACTCTCAAACTCCACAACTTCTACTTAGAGATCTTTCTCTTGTTGGAGGAGTTCCTCCACATCAATGATATCTATTTTGGGGACCGTCTCAGCACTTGGTGCCGCTGTGTCCTCAATATTCACCTCAATCGAGCCTGATGCAAGGGATCCAGTAGAAGTACTTGTAGGCTTCGTGCGAGGGCACTTCGGGTGGCTCGGAGGAACTTGAATTTGCTCCTGCATTTTCCTTTTATTCCTCTCCAATGGTTGCTCTACTTCTTCAGTGCTTGCTTCCTTTTGTTCCTCCAAAGCATCCTTAGCCCCACCTAGACTTTCGCATGATCCTGGGGTAGCTGGGGGAATAAAATTTGCAAAGGATATAGACTTCCAAGTTTCGACATTGGAGTCATAAAGAATTGCAAAGTCTTTATCCGATGCTAAGAGTCCATAGGAGTTCATTTTTTGATGATGGACTCTCATTATCCACCATTCCTAAAGCTTTTCCTCGCTTCAGTCCTTTACCTCTTTCAAATAATCTCTTACTTTCTTCCAAAATGTGGAGCTCGAAGTCGGGAGGGGAAACTGATCAGGTTCGAACTCGACCTCCATAGGATAGAACTCATGCCATGGAGGCAATGTCCTCATCCTTTCTAAATTCCATTCCAGATCCTTTCCATTGGGATTATTTCTTTGTTCCACAACTTCGAGGTGAGGGCAGATGTGGAAGTTCTTGAATTTTAAATGATCCCTCATCACGCCCAAGGGATCATAGAGCCACTGCTGAGGAATCTGGAGTAGGCCGAAGTAGGCAAGCATTTCTTCCAGGAACGTGCCCTATTTTAGGGCAAAGACTTTGATTACCCCCATCCTGAAGGGGAAGTCACAAGTGTGTGCCCACTTCTGGCCATGATAGTATATTGCATTGGTAGAGTCACTCTATCGAGCGACTTCCAATGCAAACTGATATTCAGAGGGGTAGACTAGTAATAGGAAAGGCTTCCCAATGAAGCTGAACATGCAAATCACTACTACCTATGTCAATTGGAAGACATCCTCCCTTTTTCCCAGCACCACTCTATCTCTCAAACTGAGTGGTACCCGAGGAGAAGAACCTTTCAATAAATGCATGGCAGGTCCCAAAAATTGTTGATTGAAAGGATAATATGACTCTTCCTTTAATAGGAAGGAAGTCCATTGATACACTGGTAGAGGATTTCCATCCTTGCCACTTGGAGAGATGGCGATATGAGGAAACCACTTATGCACTTGGTAGAAGTACAACCAGACAAGAAAAGAACAGGGTGTGAAGTACTGGCCTGTTGTAGAATTCTTCATGCTGGAGAGCCTTGCATGTAGGGTTCGGGCCACCCATTCTGCCCAATCAAAGAAGACTGGGTTAGTGTTCGACCTTGAGGCATCAGGGGCATAAAATTCCCCTCTTAAAATGCATTCGGCCAAAGACACCTGCCAGTGCTGTATTGAAGCATCCGTTGACAAGCCCGCTACCCATGCAATGATGGAAAAAATATTGATATTTTTGAAGGCCTCCAAGGGTAAGGGCATCTGGGGCAGCTTGTTTGAAGGTAGCCCGCTCTTGAGATTCTCTCACAAGAATTTCAATATATAGTTTTTGGAGGTAAATCTATCCATTTGTTCGTTGAGGATGACATTGGGAACATAATAGCCCTTGGGTGGACCCTGCTGTGACGCGAAGGCTGCTTGCACATATTCATTCAATATGGAAAATAGTTTGTGTCCTGAAGCATCTAGCACCTGCCTGGATGCAGGTTGGTACTTTTGTGCAATGGCGTATATCAGCTCGGGACAATGATGAGCAGGTGGGGTTAAAAACTAGTATATATGGGAGTAATATGCAGTGGCTCTCTTGTTTTCTGGTGTGAGCCTCCTTGTCATGAATTCTATGGTGTGTCAAAGATCGGATACACCCTTAGAGAGCTGAGTGTCTTGGATATTCTCCCACCCATCAATTGGTGGCTCCACAAGCTGTTCTTCCTCTGAGTCATCTCCCTCTTCCATTGGCTACTTTTCAGGTTGAAGGGGAAGATTTAACTTCTTCGAAGTGCGCTTTTTCTCTTCCTTCCCCTTCTTTGTATTTTTAGGGCCTGCAACTTCGGGCTCTTTCCCCTTATCCTTAGAGTTTTTCTTTCCCATGATGCTAGTGATAGCGACAGGGTTCTTGATACAAAGAGCTTAAATGTGAATGGCCAGATGCAAAGGATGGGAGAGTTGCAGAATATCCGAAGGCTCTTAGTTTAGCTCTAACTGATGGACAAATAACTTCCCTCTTGAAAGGAACTCGCTTTTATAGCCTAAAAATGCAACCACCTGAATTTATGGCACCTACTAAAATTAAATTTGTACTTCGGATGATGGAGGCTACCGTATTCTCAAATCGCTTCTGTAATGACGTGGTACATAGGGCTGCATGCTTTGATGATTACACTTTGTACTAGAGACGTCACCCGCTGCCACCTCGTACCTTGGTGCAAGCTTTTCATTTCCCTTTTCTGACTTGGTTACCTCGATAAGTGCTACACCACCATTTTGCCTTAAATTCGTCCGCTTTATACTCCTTTGAAGGCCGTTCTTGACACGTTCTTTGAGGCACATTTCAAATTCCACCTCGCGCATGTTCGGCTCGGCGAAGTTGAACTTTAATGCTGAAAATACTTCATGGTGAACCTTTGGTTTGGACTATTTTTAGATGCTTCGGGCCCGAAGTACTTTTTCTTTTCCATGTTGTCGTTATGTCTTACGAAGGTCGCCGAAGCTCTCCCTTTTGAAAATTGCTTTTCACAAAAAAATTGCTTGAAGTAGCTATTGAAATACTTCGAGTGCAAAGCTCTTTTCATGCCTTCGTCTGAATTTTGGTTCAGCTTCCTTTTGGGTAAATGTTTTGCAAGGAGCCTCTCATAATTTACTTCACAAAAATGCTGCCCAAAGTAGCTACTAAAAATACTTTGGGTGCGAAGTTCTCTTTTGGTGCCTTTTGTAACCTTCTTTGCAGCAAACCTTCTTGTATTTGCTACTTCACATCAGAAGTCCCCGAAGAGGATTTGGAATTGGTACTTGGATTTTGTGATCTTGGAAGAGACTGTATATACAAATGCAAAATATATACAAAAGTATATATACACACACATTTTTTTTTTTTTGAAAGAAAGAAATTGAATTATACTTAGTAGTGAAAAGTCTTCAAATGAAGACCATTGATAGATATTGGCAGAACTTGACCATCTGCATCTTTGAGGATGAATGAATTGGCGGAGTTCACCTTCATAATTTTGAATGGCCCATCCCAAAAGGCATCCATATTGTCATGATTCCCAGGCTTGGCCTTCCAAGAGTCCCACTTCAATACCAGGTCTCCCACATTAAATGTGCGATCAGATGACTTTTTCTTGAACCAGTCTCGGATGACTTGAGTATGTTTAGCGAAGTTATGGTATGCTTCTTCGCAATCTTCCTCCAGTCATAGTAGCTGGGCTAACCTATTTTCCATTGGACTAATTCCATCTTCTGCTTTTAATAGCTGCAGTGCAGGGATCTCAACATGGATGGGTAAGATGGCTTCCTTGCCGTAGACCAGGGCATAAGGCGATGTCTTGATTGACCTTTTGACAAAAATTTGATCGGCCCACAAGGCCCGATCTAGAAGGATATGCCAAGTCTTTTTGTTTGTCTCTATGAGCTTCCTTAGCATCCTCAATAGAGTCTTGTTGATGGATTTTTCCAAGCCGTTGCCTTGTGGATAATAATTGGAGGATATTTTATGATATATCCCATACCTGTAGAGGAATTCATTAGTTTTAGAGCCTATGAAGCCAGGGACATTATCTATGATGATTTATTCAGAGATGCCGAACCTAGTGATCAATCCTTCCAAGAATGTGACTACAGTCTCTTGATCTGCATGTTTTGTGGGGATCGCTTCGGCCCACCTAGTGAAGTAGTTAGTTGTGGTCAAGATGAACTTATGTCCCGTGTAGGAGTTCGGTGATATGACCCCTATAAAATCCAACCCCCATTGTTGAAAGGGAGGTTCTACCTGTATCGGGTGAAGGGGCATCGAAGCATTTTTGCTTTGGCCAGAAAATTTTTGAGACTGCTCACATTTGTGGCAAATAGCAAAGGCATCAGCGAAGAGTGTGGGCCAATAATAACCCACTTTGATAATTTTTAGTGTCGTTGTTCTTCCTACGAAGTGACCTCTAGATAGCCCTAAATGGAACTCTCTGAGGACTTTTCTTTTATCATCATATTTGATGCATTTGAGAAGGATCCCATCAATATTCTTGAAAAATAGGCCTTCGGGGTGTAGAACGTAGCGAGAGGACCGCATCCTGAAATGTCTTCGCTATGAAGCATTCAGATGCAAAGGACAACTTTTGGTGTGTATTCAACTATTTCACTGATCCAATATTTCTCGTCCTCCTCTTGGTTAGCGAAGCATTCTTCGACTGGTAAGTCATTCCACTGGGATTTTGCAGCTTCGGCCGCTGCGCTTTTCGCCAACTCTTGACATAATGCATGACCGTGAACTAGTTTTGTGGGCTTGATCACGATGTCAAAATCCTATATCTTGTTCACCCAATCGGCCCTTTTACTTCCCAATCCTCCTTGGATGATGAAGTTGCACACGTCGGGGTGAATGACAAAGACTATGACCTGACTTTGAGAGATGAACAGTTTGAATTTTCTAAGGGATTTCATTACTGCATGCACCTAACGTTCTATGAAATTATATTTCTCTTCATGGGGATTGATCACTTGGCTCAAAAATGTGATGGGGCACTCCTCGCCATCTTCCCCCTTTTGTATCAGGATAGCAGCATAGCTTTTAGGCTCCCCTATAGAATATAGGATAAAATCCTGATTGTAATATGGATTGATCAAGACCGGTGCCTGAGTGATTCGAGCCTTAATCTCTTCAAAACTTTCCTTTCTCTCTTTCGTCCAGCTAAATTCAGTGCCCTTATTCAGGAGTTGGGACATTGGCTTGATGACTTGGACGAAGTCGAGGATGAACTTCCTTATGAAGTTAATCTGGCTAAAGAAATATTGAAGTCCTTTCTTATTTGCGGGAAGTGGGAGCTTCATTAGGGCTTCAGCTCTGTCAGGATCTACAGTGATGCCCTTCTCTGATATCACGTGTCCCAGCAAATTTCCTTCGCTGACTACAAATATAGACTTCTTTGGATTGATTGAAATACCAAAATCTCAGTATTTTTTGAAAAATTGTTGTATATGCAGTGGATGATCCTCCCTTCTTCGGGAGAAAACGGTCATGTCATCCAGATAGATGACAATAAACTTATTTAGAAGCTTGCCAAAAGCAATATTCATCGCTCTCTGGAAAGTGGCACCAGCATTAGATAGGCCGAATGGCATTCGCTGGTAAGCAAATGTTCCCCACTTTGTGGTGAATGTCGTTTTGTACTGATCTTCATCTCTGACCTAGATCTGGTTGTATCCAAAAAAACCATCAAGCAGAGAGAAGTGTTGAGCTCCAGCCAATGAGTGCAAAATTTGATTGATTTGTGGGAGAGGATAGTTGTCCTTAAGGGATGCCTGATTTAGATCGTGAAATTCCACGCATAACCTGATATCTCCATTCTTTTTTTTGACTGGGACCAGGTTCAATACCCATGAAGAATGCTTGATGGGATATATGATATTTGCCTCGATCATCTTCAAGAGTTCAGCCTTCATTAGGACCTTGATCTTGGGATTCACTAGTCTTTGTTTTTGTTGAAAGGGTTTGACCCCTTCCTGCAATTTTATCATGTGTTGAACTAGCTGTCGATTGTATCCTTGGAGATCTTGATAAGACCAAGCAATTATATTGGAAAAATTTCTACACAGATTCTATATCTGTTCTATCTCCTTCAAAGTGTAGTTAGTCCCCACCTTTATTGCTTTCCTAGGTTTGAGCTCCAAATCCTAATACTATTTTTCATTGAATTTTATCATATGAGAGAGATCTCGGTCATTCTAATCAAAGAGGCTTTCAAGGGTGATTAGTCCCTTGGGAAAATGATTATTCTTTAATTGAATCAGCCCTTCATGCTCCCCTTCATTAGAACTTCGTTCTTCGATTGTGGCGGCTTCTTGGATCATGAAATTTATAATCTTCTTGTCATTATCAAACACTTGCCAATGTAGATATTTGTCTGGGATAGAGGGTCTATAGATCATCCTCACAGCTCTAGGCTTGTGCACCATATCTTCTACTGGAGAGTACTTGGCTGCGATGGACTCTAGAACATCGACATGTTGGTTCTTTTCTCATGAGATTGACTATAGATTAAGATATTTGAACTGATCGAATAGGTCCCATACCCTATTGTGGTATGATTTTAGATAATGCTTCTTTGAATTACACTTACTTGTGACCTGGTTGCAAACTAGTTCAAAATCTTCAAATATTTGGAGATGCTTTATGCCTAACTTATCAGCTTTCTTAAGTCCTAGGCACAATGCTTCGTATTCTATTGCATTTTTAGTGCAGCTCCATGTCAATCGATAGCAATATTCCTTTTGCTCTCCGGAGGGTGAAATTAGAAGAATCCCTGCCCCAGCGTCATTTTTACATCGGGCACCGTCGAAGAACAACTTCCATAGTTCTTCCTGGGCACTTGTTCTATTCCTGGGTTGGGAGTGATTTTTAGGCTTGGTGATCGCATAACATCCTATTTCGGTCTCCACCATGGCATTGAAGTCTACCAATGAAAACTCATCTTCACAACTTAATTGCATAAGAGACTCCTCGACTAGATCTACCTGTTCTATTTCCTCCACCATTGCGTTCACTGGTTCGCTACTTTCTTCCTTAGATATATTTTGTACAAGAAAGGAAGAAGGCTTTTCATTGTAGATCTTCACCTTCTTTCCTTTGAATGGAATCTCCAGATGGGAGTAATCCATAGAAATATATCCGCCCAACTTTGCCGTGAATTCCCTCGACAAGCACATACTAAAATATGGTTCCAAGTCGACTACCACTACCTCTTATATGACTGTGATCTAAGGCATCTTATGTAGTTGAATAGGAATGTCCTTGACCACCCCTATAGTCTTCACTGGAATACCATCCAACTAGAGTACACCTTGGCTGCTTCACGTATATTCCATCCCTATTTCTTCGTAGACTGCTCTTGGCATTACTGTTGTAGTGGCCCCAAAATCGATCATGCAATTATGCACAATATACCCTTCCATTTGTAGGGATAGGTAGAACGGAGGTGGTCTGTTCTTCCCCATAATTGACATGGATAGGGTCTATACCAAGGCAAGTGGTGCTACCTTTTTTACCTTAATTGTCTTTAATGATTCCTACAGTAGGTCTACTTGTCCAGGAAGTTACAGTGAATCATACAGGCTGATCTTGGCTAGAATCTTCTTCAATTCCTCTACAATATTATACACTAGGTATTTGGGTGCTTCGGGCTCCTTTCTGGGATCATATATTGTGTGATATTGCTCTGTAGCTTCCAATATTTGTCACTTAGTCAGCGAAGGAAACTTGAGCTTTTCCTTGGCTTTTTCCTTGGTTTCTACCTAAGGTAGTTTGGTAGAGGCATTTTGAGCCTTTCCTTTGGTTGGTGTAGGTGAAGGAGCTTCGCTCGAGGCTGAAGTAGACAATTGTCCTTTCTCGGGTTGAACTTGCTCTTTTGACAGAGCTAGTTCAGTAGCATCTACTTCTATTGTCTTTTTTCCTCCTTGGGTGAGTACTACAACAGGCTCCTCCTTGCCAATTGCCAGGTTATGACTCATTTGCCTAATGATGTTTACTTGACCACTGTGACTGCTGTTTGCCAATTTTTGTACATAGTGTTGGTGTAGGGTGAGGTATTCTCTTCATGCGGATCATTGCATGTAGAGCACCAATACACATAGTTGAAAGTGCTTGGAGCCTCATCAATTACAGCATTTCTCACCAAAGCCTTCCCTTGCTGGACTCCTTAGTCCTTGGTAAGCGCAGGTGTAGGATAAGATATTCTTGGTAGGAACTCCTGTTGTGCTTGCTTATTTTTTACAATGGTCATTTCATTAGACAACATCTGAACCATAGAGTTCAAAGACTGCATTTCTTGCATAATTTTGGTTTGTATATCATCAGCTTTCGAAGCGAGTGGTAATGGAGCCATCGTCGGTATTGGAGGTAGGGTGGGGTGTTGAGGTGGTGCTGGCAGTACAAGAAATGTCGAAGTGACAGTAGGCTGTGGAGTTGAAAATGTAGGGAAGTGAATTTATGGAGGAGTGATTTGAGACACGACAGGATTTGGATTCCAAGATGAAATCGAAAGTGTGGGAGATGTGGAGATTTGTGAAGCGACTACACTTGCATACTAGAATTGAAGGAATTTAAGTAGTATGGGTGTTGGCATCCTTTGGGGAAGCTTTCCTATAGCTATAAAATCCATTTCAGCTCTCTTAGCTAACTCATACAACTCAGGAAAAGTATTAATGTTAGAATATCTTACCATGAGACTGATATCGGGATTGAAAGCCCAAAGGAAATAGAGTGTTGCAGCTTCATCGATTGGTCAAAGGCCAAATGGTACTCTCTGCCAGGTTCGAGCGAACCTAACATTGAAATCCATGATATCCTCTTATGGATGTCTCTTGATCGAAGTGAACTGGTGCAACAGAGAAGTGGGATCACAGGATTCATTAAAGTTTCCTATCAGTTGATTAGCTAACTAGTCCCATCTCGTAATACTATCGGGTGGTAGAGATCTATACCAGTAGAGGAGTTTCCCTCTAAGGGAAAGGACCAGAAGCTTTACCATAATCGGATCTTCTGTAATGTCATGGATTGCCGCCAGAGATATTATATCTTGGATGTGCTCCAGAGCGATCTTCCCAGTTCCATCGAACATTGGGATTTTCTTTATGGTAGCAGGCGGCACTTGTCCTTGTCCCACTATATTTAGAGGCGACAAAGAATCCCATGCTAGAGACAATCTGGGTGGCTGTGGTTGCTGCATTTGCTATTGTTGTTGTTGTTGCTGCTGTTGTGCCATACTCGCTCCTGAATTTTGAGAAATCAGAATTCTCGAAGCTCCCCATTGACTGCTAATAGGACAACTAATAGAAATAGAGGGACTAGGATGCTTTGAAGAGTTGGGAGGATTGGGAGAAAAACTAGATGTTGTACTATCAAAAGTTGAGCCTTGTCTGTCAATTGAGGATGTTCCTTGTAACAGTGACTCGGGGGTGACCAACATTGATTTTTCCTCGAAGGCATCAATATCTAGCTCAAAGAACTCGGTTTCCTCTCCTCTATTCTTAACTCTCCATCTTGTTTGCATGAAGACATAGATTTTTGGTACTAGTATTTTTGACTTAAATATTCTTGGGTAAACAGAGTCGCCAGATGCTAAAAGTCTTTTGGTAATGAGGGCATCGGTCCCCACTACCACTAATTAGGTGAGACTGACTGGGTCACATCGAGAACTAGTTAGCACTATTGGTCCCAGTGAAGATGGGTTTTGCATTAAAATATGGGACCTTGACTGGTTATGGATATTTCTAAGATAGATATAGTTGGTCCCACTGGGCGTGCCAAAAACTGTTGGTCATCAAATCTACCTAGGTAAGGATTTTGAATGAATGTATGCACCCTAGACCTAGACCAACATTGAAATGCCGAAGGGAAGAGATGCCCCCCGTGCCAATATTCAAAGAAAGGTCGGCTCCTATGCTAAAATACTTGGGGTTTTAAGATAAGAGTGCTGGAAAGAGATAAAAGGAGTTAGGGTTAGAGGAATCGATGATATAAAGTGGGAGAGAACAAGAAGCATGATAACCAACTAGAAACTTGAATAGAAGCAAAGAACACCGAAAATAAATAGAAGAAATGCAATGTAAATTTTCCTATGTATCCTTCGGGCGAGTTTCAGGGTACATTCCCCGATCGCACATCAGATGTAGGGTTCAACATCTAACATCCAAAAGAAGTAAGATAAAAGAATCAAGCATAGAAGGTAGCATAAAATAAAGCCAACACAACATCTTTCAACTCCTATGTATCCTTCAGAATGAGTTTTAGGGCACAGTCCCCGATCACACACCGGATGCAAGGTTCAGCATCTCGATATACAAACAAGGAAAGACATAAGAATCAAGCACAAAAGGCAGCATAAAAGAGGAGAATTGAGCTCAAAGCCTCTTAGTATTAATTGCAGACATAAAGTTATAGTAGCTTTCTAGCAGATAGTTCCCCCCCCTTTTTCATTACAATGCCTAGGTTTTTATAGAGGACCCAGGACTCTAAATCATAATTATAGAGCAAAGAAGAGTACGCTCTCGAGCCCTAAGAATTTGGCCCCCCGAGGCTCTTGTGACCGAGATTTCAAATCTATTACCAAAACTAGCAATTGCAACTGGGTCAACCATGGAAAGGTGCATTGATGAGTCGTCTGGACGTCCTTGGTCTTTGGGTGTGGTGCTCGAGTGGTCGTCATGCTTTCCAGGCTCTCCATCATGGCTTGATACTTTTTTTTTTTATTGCCAAAAATGAGCAACAATCTTACCGGGCATGAAAAGATGCATTTATGAGGCACTTGATCACCTCGATAAAATACCTGGCTTGGAACGCATGCCCGTGAAGCACTTTGCTAAGTTTTCATTCACCACTTTGCTTCGTAATGGTTCTGGGCCAAAGAAAAACTTCTCCTTGGATTATACTTCGCAAAACTGAGCTTCGCAAAATTGCTTCGGGGTTGGTTTGTGCCGAAGCATATCTACTTCGCAAAATGGTCTTCTTCATCCTTGCTATTTCACTGACAAAACTACTTCGTTGATGCCTTGGAGAAATGCTTCACTGTGATCTTCTTTCAAAATTGTGGTTCGAGAAGGTTTCGACCGAAGCAATTGTCTTCAAAAGATGTTGCATTCCTTTACTTCGGGTAGAAGTACTTCGCACAAAATTAGCCGAAGCAAATGCTTCACAATGAGCTTTTGGTGAAGTAAAAATGGTTCGCTAATGGAGGGGCCCGAAATGAGTACTTCAACAACTTCCTAGTGAAGTACTTTCAATGTTCCTCGAGTTTCGCTTCATTAATTTTCTAGCCGAAGTGACTGATGGAAATACTTCGGGTGTGAAGCAGTTTTCTTGCCTTCTCTTTTGAATTTTGGTTCGACACATTGCTTCGCAGAAATCTTGCCTGAAGTAGCTGCTTGAAGTGCTTCGGTTCCAAAGTTCTTCTATTGCTATCCTTGTATACTACTTCACAAAAAACTCCACCCGAAGTAGTGTTGAAGATGCTTTAGGTGCGAAGCTGTATTTTATTTTGAACGTCGCTTCGCTCATTTTTCACCCGAAGTAGCTGCTAGAAGTGCTTCAGGTGTGAAGTAGTTTCATTCTATTTTCCTTGTGTTTTACTTTAGCGAAAACTACTTCACAAAACTTTTACCCGAAGTAGTGCTGGAAATGCTTCGAGTGCAAAGCTATTTTTTATTTTCCTTTTGCGAAGCTCTTTTATCTAGTTGTTTTGCAGCGAAGTTCTTTATTTTCTACTTTATGTCCAAATGGGTGGCATTGGAAGCCAAAATTGTTGCAACTTTTCAAAATAACAAAGCAAAAACCTTTACACAATGTTATACAAAACTTGTTTCTTTTTTTCTACCCCTTAAGAAATGTGACAAAATTGTCAACAAAAACATCCACATTCATAATAACATATGCATACATCAACATAAATAAATGTGCATGAATAAACCACAAACCATAACAAGGAAATAATCCAAAAATAAATTCATGTATATATTAAGTCAAAAATGCCCTTAGGCTACAATAAAACGGTCCTCTAACCTCACAAAAAAATCAAAAAATAAAAAACCCCAAGCCTAGGGAGTTGTCCACCATGATCATGCAGGATCAGTGTGACTGGAACTACCTCCAGTGGTGTGGGACCTATGGGACCTCTCAGGGCAGCTATTGCCAGCCCTCGCATCATGCCCACTAGTGCTACCCTCACCCACCTACCTGCGACAAGAGGAAGCAGACTACTCAGTCTCATTGTCTCTCATTCGATGCGAAGATCCACCTCTAGTGAGCTCAGATAACTGTCCACCAAGGTGGATAATCTTGGCCTCCAACTCCACCCAAAACTGACCCCACTCCATATCCCACCGGTGGTATGTAGCCAATGCTTCATCCCACTGTGCCAACTTAGCCTGCATATGATCCCTCTCGATGTTGTGCTCCTCATCCTGTCTTCATAGTAGCTCCTCCAATTGTACTATATCAACACAAAACCTAGCATCCATATCCATTGGAACTACCTAAGGCATGGTCATCTTAGGGATGGTAGGCTTCTCTGGCATCCACTGCCCTAGGACGTCCTATGTATCCGACTGCTCTAGAACCCCTAGGTCATCCCCAGTCAAGTCATCAACCTCCACCATATCCACATCATCAAGTAGAGCTCCCTAACCCTCCATTGATGCATTTACATCCTGACCACTTACTGCTACCACATCTGCACCTCCTAGAGGCCCCTCTCCCTGCCATCGCCACATCGTCCACCACTGGTCATACTCTACAGTCACCCTAAAATTGTCCACGTCGGGGACATCAATCACTACATCTGACTCCTCACCTAGCGGATAAATTGTTGACCAATCCAAATTCCTCTCATTGCCTTGACATCGATAGATCAAGGGCTCACCTAGAAATCCTTGGTGCAGCCCAAACTTTTGAGTCACTCAGATATATGGGAAGTACTACTCGGTCTCGTGCTGCTCGAATAGCCACCTCACCTTGCACGCTTGCTGGAGCCACTCCCCAACCTTAGGCCAGGCTGGACAGTATCGATATGGCTAGTAGAACACCTCTCCTAGAGTAAGACATGATAAGTCATCAGCATAGTTCCCCATGGCACCTGCCCACCATCGTCTCTGCCCCTACTCCTCAGACCTCTGCCATAGGACAGCATAGCTAATATCCCTATCCACCATCTCTCCCTGAGTGGTCTAAGGCAACCCCTGTAGCTACTCCATAGCTATGTACTACAAACCCCAACACTATAATAGGTAGCTACACCAAATCCCTTTCCAAATTTGATAGCAAACCTCATATAGCTCATCATATAACTCCTCCTCATAGCTCCAAATTGCCAAAAAAAACAATTGCAAATGAGCCCAAAACCTACTTTTGGCCCTTATATAGGCTCTTAGGCCTATAATCATTCAACCCTGGGATGAGTGCTCTATATAGCACTCGTACCACCCTAGGATGATTACAAAACTAGTATTCTTCCCACCTTGGGATGATTACAGAGCAAGAAAATAAAAAACAACCAAAATTGCATCCAACATGCACCAAAAACAACAATAAAACTGTCGAACAAAGGCACCTTTGCACCTGCACTTCAAGGCATCAAAAACCAATGTTGGGGTCACAAATCCTCACTATCCTAATCCATATGAATGCTACCATAGCTGGACCACTCCACGGGGGAAGGATTTTCAAGAATTTCATCCCCAAAAGGTGTCACAAAAAGGGTCCAAACCCACCCAAAAATAGCAATAAATCTGTCAAAAAAAAGCACCTTTGTGACTACGCTTCAAGGCATCAAAAAATAACATTGGGGTCACAAATACTCACTATCCTACTCCCTAATAAGGCTACCATATCCGGACCGCTCCACAGGAGGAAGGATTTTTGAGAATTTCATCCCCAAAAGGCATCCATAAGGGTCCAAACCCACCCAAAAATAGCAATAACACTGCCAAAAAAAGTCACCTTTGCGGCTATGATTCAAGGAATCCAAAACTGACATTGGGGTCACAAATCCTCACTATCCTACTCCTTGATAATGCTAACATAGTCGGACCACTCCACGGGAAGAAGGATTTCCAAGAATTTCATCCCCAAAAGGCATCACAAAAAGGGTCCAAACCCACCCAAAAATAGAAATAAAATTTCCAAACAAAGGTGCCTTTGCGCCTGATATTCTTGGTATAAAAAACCAATTTCAGGGCCAAAAATTATCAATATCCTACTCCCTAAAAATTCTACCATAGCCATACCGCTCCACGAGAAGACATATTTTGACAATTTCATCCCCAAAAGGCATCACAAAAAGGGTTAAAACCCATCAAAAATAGGTCCGATTGTTGGGAAACTGCATAAGCATTCAACGCAAAACAACTGAAGGCACCCTTACAAAATTCATATTGGGTCAAGCAACTCATTTATTTTCTCATTTCGGTCATTCCCTCATAAATGCATCACTTGAGGGGGTAGTCACACTTAGTCACCAATCAACAAATACACACCCAATCAAGGAAATGGCATGCATTCAAAGAATCATTGAAAAATACAATCACGCTCCTGCTTGGGGTAGAAAACAAGCAATAATCACAAGTTGATCAAACACTTGGCATTCTATAATCATGAAATCAAGGTTCCCATAGACAAAAATTTACACCCTTTACCTCTTCATGACTGAACAATGTCCAAGATCAAGTAACACCTCACCGAAAAATGTTAACACTTGAATTAAGCTCCTTAGCTCGTTAGAAGCAAGGATTCAAGAATGTGTGCCATTTCCATACTTGGGGCATCAAAATTTGGTTAGGTTACCAAGAAACCCTAATTATTAAGTGCTTTGGTTATCTATTTTTTTCTCAGCATTGCGCCACACATAGTGCATCCCAAAAAGGGGCATTTTTAGACACAAAAACATCACCAATATGATCATGTGGATACAAGAACTGATTGAATTGGCATACATAGCCCCTAGGGCAGCCCCCAAAGGTTAAACAATGGTCCTAACCACTCCCAAAGTAGTTTTGGAAGGTCAAAGGTCAATTTGGCACCTTTTAAGCACCCTGCTCCTTACTTGTTCCACCCTAGGGCGAATAGAATGCTATTCGCCCCACCCTGGGATGATTAGTAGCAATCACTCTAGGGTGGGATGAATAGCAGATTTGATGGGAAAAATGTCAAACCTTGACAAATGGCAGCTCATATCCACCACTCAACTCCACCTTTAATGCATGGGACTGTGAGTGAGCATTTTTGAGCTCAAAATGGCAGTCATAGAGGCAGTCATGGAGCCCTTAATTAGGGAGGAATCTTCTCTCCCCTGGGAAGGCATGATGGCCAAGTAGCAACCCTGCATGTACATTCAAAGCAGACCTTCAGGTCTATAAAATGGTGAGTCTTCTCACCCCAAAAAAGGATAGAGTAGGATAATTTTGGAGCAACAGAGTGCTGCCAAATTACATCCTCACCCCTCACTTGTGCTTCTTACATCCTTGATCTCTCTTTTGGAAGGGAGGTTATTGGGTGAACATTGGAAGCGCAATCTAGACCAAAAACCCAAACATTTTGCCATAATACCCCACCCAATTTTTTGACACAACCCCCTAGCAGGTTATGGACCCATCCCAAGTAGATTGGTGTCGAAACCAAGCCCCAAACGATGGGTGTCCTGACCCCGGGCACCCCCCACACTACTATAGCCCTAATCGCCCCACCCATGAGTGATTAGAAATTTATAGTATATTTCTTCACTATTTCTTTTGCATCTTATTTTATGTCATTCGTATATGCTATAATTCAAATTTCATACCATTATGATGAGTTTTGACTGTGTTTTCATTGTTTTTCACTTTCACTAACATATAGGGAACATCTTCAGATACAGGGCAATCAGGGCCAAATCTACAAAATCCGACATTCTTGGTTGTCTCAAAATGCCCTATTTTTCCTAACCCCAATTTTGCAAGTGTTTTATGACAGTCCTAATCATCCCACCCCAGAGCGATTAGAAATCTACTATAGATTTCTCGACTATTCCTTTTGTAGTGTGTTCATGATGGTGTTTGCATGCTTCTATCCAAATTTCATCTTATTCAGACATGTTTTGATTACTGTTTTAATTATTTCATGCATGCATTAACCGGAGGCCTTGGGGATTGCATGTTTCCCTCAATCCATAGGTGCTATTAATCCTTTGCTATTTCTTTGAACGCAATATCTCGAAACTGGAGGGGTATAAAATAACTATAGATGCATTCATGCAAGCGACAATGATGTTTGGCCCACCCATTTCAAATGTGGGCATGCGGAAGATCCCGAAGGGAAGCGTACCATCCGTGGTGTAACAAAAACTATATCTAACACTCGTAGCCCCTAAAAGGAAGGAGAAGTATTATAACCTGATCTCAAAGAAAATTAATAAAAAAAGGGCTGCACTTTACATTTGCTTTATATCTCGTTTCAGTTCATTTTTTTTCCCTTTTCATGCACTTTAGTCCTTTCTTCATTCGTAGGAGCTAGCGTTACATTTTATTTTGTTTGCATCGCACCCAGTATGCCATTGCTTACGTATCCTAATGCTTTCAGATACAATATATAGGAAGAGTAGAGAGCAAGGTATAAGCAATGTAGATCATGTACGAAGTTTGGGAGGTTTTTGAGATCTCCATTTATAGAATTGTACTATTTTTGTAATATTTCATTAATGGAAGACTTATGAGTAGTTGCAAAAGTTTTTTATGAGTTTTACATGCTTAGTATATTGCATAAAAATTATCAAAATTGAAATTACATAAAAATTATCTTTAGATTTATATTCATAAATAGGGAGATAAAAGGGATTCAACTCAAAGGAAACTTAGAAAGCTAAGTATTTTATCAAATCCATATTATACTCAAAACAATTGAGTGATACAAAGTATTTTACAAGATTTGAGAATTGAAAAGATATAATCAAATTCAATTTTATACTCAAAAATAGGGAGTCATAAGGTAGTCAACCTCAACAATTTTTGAAAGTTAAAGGATTCTCAATGTATAATACTAGGGATCTATAAGGAATTCTAATTCAAATACTAAATTAGAAGAAGCATGGATGAAATAATAAGGAATGCATTTAATAATGAGGAACTATCTCATGAACTAAAGTTTTATTCACAAAACTTAATAGATAATTTTGATGGATACAAATATTTTTCTACTAGTTTAAAAGAAAAATTTTGTTTTTTTATAAAAGGAATAAATTGGTTGTCTTCATGAAGTATTCTTTAAATATTGGTGGAATGCACAAAAAATAGTTATGCTTACATTAGAAGAATGTTTGATGATATATCTATCATTAATTATTTTTGAATTCTTTCAAGACATGAAATAAAAAATATGAACGCATTAGCAATGAAGTTTTTAAATCTTGATCAATAATATTGTGATGATGTACTAAATCACCATGTTGAATATATATCACTAGTAAAGGTGTAGAAATGAAGAAGAAGAAGAAGGAGAAACAAGAAGAGGAAGCATGACAGAAAAGAAAAGATGAGTATGGAAGAAAATGTTTTCAATTTGAATCCATTTATCAATTTATAGGAGGTAGATCAAAGTGAACTAAAGGAACAAGATGAAGATCCATATTGAATACTAAAGTCTTCAATAACCAAATAATGTAATACAGGGGGTTGTTGGAATATATTACATTATTTGGTACATGCTAATGTACCACCTTGGGTACATATTTAGATTAGGAGTGTGTCTTAGATTAGGATTTGAGTATTTAATTTATGCAATCTAATAAATGAACAAGTATTTCAAAGTACTTATTGATGTAAATATGAATGTATTCCATGTGCACATGAGTCCATTGAATAGGAATACAAAGAGTCATACTAAGGTGAAAGACCAAGAGTCACATCTCTTTATATATAGGCCTTTTCTAGGTGAGATATAAAGAGAGATATGCAAGATGATAGTGACAATATTTTAGAGGATACAATGTAGAGGAAGAGTAAAGAGAAAGAAGCAATGCAGAGCATGCATGAAGTTTTGGGGGTTTTTGAGATCTCCATATTATAGAAATGTACTATTTTCATGATCTTTCATTAACGATAGATTTATGAGTAGTTGCAAAAGTTTTTTATAAGTTTTACATGCTTAGTATATTTCCATTATCATATATTTAATATTGTGTGTTCATTTTAGTCCTTTTGGTTACATTTCATTAAGTATTTTAGCAAAAAAATATGACACCCCATTGGATATAATTTTTACATTCGATGTGAAATCAATTCTTTATCTAATGTTTTGTGAGCCATTTTCCTTGCTGACTAATAAATCTTACCTTGATCATTCTATACTTTTGTGTGGACTACATTCTAGTGGTCCTAGTCCATGTATCCACAATATAATCCTCCCGTATTCATGCTAAGTTATCTAGATTAAGTTCTTTATTGCCTAACTATTATGTTACTACAAAATTATCCAACAGAGGTGGTTGATAAGGCCTAAGAATTTAAAGATTAAAGATTGTATGCAAACCAAGATAATATTAAATATTCAATTCAAAGTAATTTTCTTCCACCTTCTTGGTAATGGTGTATACTCCATAGAAAATAGGTCTAGTATTCCTATGGGATCCTACATGCCTCTCTTTTTGAATATGTAACCATCCTTAACTCAAACCTTGAATTGATGTGGGGCATGATATTGGTCATGGGGTTACTTGTATTTCTCATTTGCCTTTTCCAAGAGGTCATGGACTTTTGGTTGATGTACTAAATCTATTTCATATGTTGTACTAACTTTTTTTACTTCTTTTTATCCATTAGCTAAGTACTCCATGGGTTGCATAGGCAAAGCTATATTAGTGGGTACCAAGGGTTGAGACCCAGAATATATATGAAATTGGATAAGTTTAGTAGAGTTATGTAGAGCTTTATTGTACCCATGTTTAGTATAGGGGAGGATATCATCTCATATGCATGGATTCTTGGAATTGTACATTCAAATAAGATGCATAATCAACCAATTCATGAATTTTATTTCGCCATCAATATGAGGTTAGAAGGTTGTAGACATGGTTGACTTGGTTCCCATCATGATATATAGGAGGGACCAAAAATACTTAGAAATATTCTATTCATATTAAATATAATGGACTTTGGCAAGCTAAATTTAAGCCATACATGATTAAATAAAGCTTAGCAATATCCTCAACTAAAATGTATTTTTTACAAGGAATCTTGATAGCCATTTTTTTAAATGATAAACTACTACAAAACACAATTATTACTATGTTTAGATGTGGGTAAACATAAGAGGAAATTCATGGAGATATATTCTTATGGTTTGGATGGCAATGGCAATGGTGTATACAATCCTTGCTTCTTGTTGGTTGGTTTGGTAATAGTGTAGGGCATATATTACTTGATATAATTCTTGATGTCATTCCTCATCTTAGGCCAATAGAAGTACTTTTAAAGTACTTCCAACAATTTTTCCACATCAATATGACCTACTATTATTTTAAAGTATGATTCTCAAATAATCTTTGAGAACTCACTCATTGGTACATAAATATGTCCCATGTGGTAGAGGTGGTTACCTTTCAAATAACCATAAACATGTTTACCCAAAAAAATAGCTTAGTATGTATTTATAAAATTAGAATCTATTTCATATAAATTGGACCAAATAGAAGTATCATGCTAATAGAAATGAAGAATAGTTATGAGTGATATGATTAGAGTTTGACTCAAAAAATGTACTACTAAATTAGCACTCCCTTTCTTACAATTAATGATCAAATAAACTTTCTATAGATATGTGGCCTACTTTTGATGTCTTTCATTGGTTAGATTAATTTATATTTGTATGGAATTCGTAGGTCTATGATATATGTAGATGATGGTTTTCTTACCCAAGATGTAGTGCTTCTACTATTTTTATGTTTGGATAATGGCATAGAGTTATTTGTCATATATGGTATATTTTCAAACCTCTTCATTGAATTTTTTGTCATCATAAACAATTGGATGCTCATATTGTGTTAGGACAACTTCCAATGCATAATCTAATTAATTAGTCATTACCTAAAAATGATGACATAAATCATGAAAATAAATTCTAGGAGCTGAATACAATTCATCCTTCAACCTCTCAAATATCCTTTGTTATGTATCTCTTCAATGGAATATGGATTTGGAACCTTCTTTGATCACTTGGTGTAGTGTCCAAGTAATGTGTTAAAATTCCAATACAAATATTGGATAGAAATTGATAAGAGCCAAAAATCTATGAGGCTTTGTTAGAGTATTTGGGGTAGGTAAATATCTCATTACCAAAATTTTCTCAGGATCAACATGGATTCCCTCTTTATCAATAATATATCAAAGGTATTGAATATTTTTCAAGACAAATGAGTACCTCTCCAAATTAGTATATATATTGTACCTTTAAAGAATCTAAATTACTAATTGACTATGTTGTAGATATTCCTTCCATGTCTTACTATAGATAAGAATACCATTAATTAGACAACCACAAATGAGTTACTATAAGAATGTAGGATGCTATCCATAATACTCATGAATGTAGAAGGTGTATTGGTCAATATAAAAGGTATAACTAACTGCTCAAATAAACCATCCTTAATTTGACTGTAGTCTTCCATACATTAGTGGGATTTATGGCTATTTGAGAAAGCTATATTTGAGATCAACTTTGGTGAAGAACTTTACACCATGGAGTTGTTCTAGCAAGTCATCTATCTGAGGGAGTGGATAGCTATTATTCATAATAATTTTATTCAAATATTTGTAGTCAATATAAAATCTCCATGTTCTATCTTTTTTTCAAGCCA
Source organism: Wollemia nobilis (assembly GCA_028583015.1). NCBI lineage: Eukaryota > Viridiplantae > Streptophyta > Pinopsida > Araucariales > Araucariaceae > Wollemia > Wollemia nobilis. The sequence goes on from JAQPPZ010002200.1 coordinate 4,441,993, forward strand.
AGATAATTGGAATACCATATGGTGAAGCACTTTGTTTGATGTGTATTTTTTAAATTAATTTTTGGATCTACCTTTTGATTTCATCAATTTCAAGTACTTATCTATGATAAAAATGTGTATTAATCAAAGGAAAAATATTAACTAATCAATAGAATGCTTTAACTCATAATGAAGTGGAATTCTAGTTGGTTACTTGAACAAGTCATCATATTCTACTACAATCTAGTCCATTTGATTTTATTGTGCGAGGCCTACAATTTAGGTAGTGATGGTCCTCCTTATACTTTATGGCCTAATCAAAAAAATGTTTTTTTTCTATCATATTTGTGTATTTTTTAGCACTAATTAAGGAAACAAAGGTAGGAGGAGATACCTATGGTATCCTAAAAAACTGACCTTTGATAGTGATGATGATACTGTAGGGCCTAGAATCATATACACCATGTATCTTCCATATAAATGGTTGGCCCAAAATCACATCACAAGCATACAAGTGAACAACATCATACAAGAACTCATATTTAAAGGGCTTGATGGTATAATATAGGATGTTATATTTCAAATTAGATCTAAAAATGAATATAATCAAACATTACCTAGTATTGCTTATCAAAAGAAATACACAACATAAAGAAAAAACATAGTATATGATGGGGTGTCCATAAAAACCAAAATATATTTCCTTTAGGTTACGTTTATGAGACCACCCTTGGTAAGTTAAAAATTTATATCTATATATATATATATATATATATATATATAAAATATATATATATATATATATATATATATATATATATATATATATATATATATATATATATATATATATATATATATATATATATATAAAGGTTTACATAGACCCAAAGGGAAAACATAACAAATGTTGACCGTTGCCTCAGGAGAAGGTTAACCAAACATATACTTTCAATTTGTTTGTTAAATAATATTTACAAGACATGGGTTATAGATAATGGTTTTATGTAATCATAATACATGATAATGACTTATAATTTGTATGGTATTGTTGGAAAATTTTAATATTTATTTGATGGGAAATATAGAAAAGAAAGTCTACAAATAAAAAAGAAAAATAAACTACAAAAAGTAAAGAAAAAGGATGAAAGTAGAAATAGACTTATTAAAAAATAAAGAAAACCTAATAGTTTTATTTTTAGAGAGTATCTTAAGAGAAAAATAGTCTATTGTTAACATAATATGGTTTAATCATCTTCCCTTCCTATAGTTTCCTTATCAATACATAATAGTACTGGTGAATTCATTTTTCTTGAAAGCGTATGCAAATATATATTTTTATTGTTTAGAGTTGAGTATTGTGATGTAAAAAATTCCTAATATGTTTTTTGTATTATATTAAAGGGGTATCAATTGCCTCACTCAATCAATTCAAAATACTCCTTTGCTTGCTTAGATAATTTTGTGCTTCATTTAGGACCTTTGTATTAGATTTTACTCAACTTTAAAGGGTTTTCAAGGGATTTTTAGAGAACTTGGGCATGTATTCCAAGAGATCCTTATACATGCGAGCAAATCCTTTAGGGTGGGTGTATATCATATTCATGTGTAGGAGATTCGATGAACTAGATATGGGAGAAGATAAATTGACAAAAAAAAGATAGATATTCCCTTAATCAATCCCTCTCCTTATTAATATTTGAGGCACATAGGTGAGTGGAAATGTACTTGTTGGGTTGTTTTTCCATAAGAATAAACCTTGGAATTCTTTGTGCTAGTATTATAGATTAAATTTGGAGTTGAGTTGTTATAAATATTATTTCTCCAACAATAAGAGAATCACATCCAATGTTTGAATATCCATTTAATGTGTGTATCACATCTAGTGAGTATGGGTATTCATCTATATAAATACTATAATCAATTCATATCAGTCATAAACATTGTTGACTAAAACAATTTTAGTGGCTCTATTGCACACAATTATAAATCTTATGTCCAAATTATTTTTTGAATTAATTATATGGGATTGAAACAACACCCACACATATTACATCATAACCACATGATGGTATTCCAAAAATATTTGCAATTATCCATGTATCATTTCATAATATTTGAACCTTGGTCTCCTCGAAAGTTGAGGAATCTAACAAATTGAGATATTTCTATTTGATGTTGTGTTCAAATTATGTTTTCAATTGGTTATATGGGATTTAAATGGGCCCCACATGTATTACATCATCACCACATAGTGGTATAACAACAAATCTTGGATATAATCCATGTATCATTGGGTATGATTTAAACCTTGGAATCCTATTTAAATAACAAGGAATCTAACTGATTGAGCTAATGCCACTTGTTGTCGTGTCCAAATTATTAATTTTTCCCACTTTTATATTTTTAGAGTAATTATGTCCAATAGTAGCAGATTAGGTTTTTTTAAGGTATTATTAAAATATTTGTATTTCTATCACGTATGGGGTCTTAGAAAAATAATGTAAAGAAGTCCTTGTAGCCTTATCTTATATATGGTAGTGAAGGATTGTTTTGAAAGCATGATGATGTATCATATAAATACATCATATATTTTAAGTTGACCTTCATGCATTTTAGTAAGCATGTTATTGTATAGGAATGTGAGGAATCACTCTTTGAAATTAAAGGAAAATTAAAGAAAAGAAGAGGAAAATATATTTTAACTTATAACTTCTTATTTGTGTGCATAAGAGAGGCATCATGATGTTTCTGCTTTCATCCTAGTGGGTTTTTTCTTCTCTCCCTATGGTTTCTATTTTCTTATATATTCTACTTATTTACTTATTTGGCTAGAGCTACAACTGATAATATTATCTATGATACAAATTTATATCTACAAGGAGTGTTTTCTCTTCTAAAGTATTAACTAAGTTCGTGTAAGGAGTATTTTCCTCTTCTAAAGGGTTTATAATCTTCATGTACTTATTTTTCATGTGTTGTTAGTTATGTAAATATCAACATGGAATACTATGTTTGTAGTAAGCTAAGTATGACTCATTATTTACATGTCCAATTATTTTATAGGTCTATGATTATGTAAATATCAACTTAGAGAGTAATTTATATTAATAAATATAAAATTATTTAGTTGGTTATCTTTATACACAAAAGTGATTTAGTTCTATATGTATTTTAGTTTAAAAACTATAAATATTAAAACAAAGTAGTTACATAATCCATATTAAACTATAATAATGATACCACCATAGGTTCCAATACAAATATTTGAAAGTGACAATATCTTAAGGTCACTAAAATGTCCTTGTTAGCATTGCACAAAGTCAACTTTTGGTATTTTTAGTGTGAAAACAAACTTTATATAGGGATTTTTCTCAATAATGATTGGGAATTCTGAATCTAAATAACATGTTATCCAAAAGCAAAAGTTAGCTAAGGGGCAATTTGAACACCTTGATATTTTTGGCATTTAGATTTTGGATTTTACTTTTAAAAATTTAAACATGTGTCATTACTCAAAATCCAAAGGTTGTTGACATATCAATTGTAAATAGAATTTAGCTAAGATAAAGTTTGGCCTCCCTCTCTCTTTTGAATGTTGGATGTTAAAAATATTAGCTACTACAATTTTTCATCTTATCCAATCTCCAAACATGTATAGTAAAAATTGGACACATATCATTACTTTTTGTACGAGGAACATGTTAAAATTATAAGGCTTACTTTTGGGATTATTATCTACATGCATAGTTTATCAAATAAATAGAACATAATAATAAAATTCAAGAAAATTTGACTATTAAAGTGGATATACAAATCTTGATCATATTTAAGGGTAAAACCAAAATAAAAAATAAGTAATTAACTACAACATGGAAGGAAGGGAATTTTATAATTGAATTAAAAATATATTTAGAAGTGAGCAAAAATAAATAACTATTGTCAATGAAGATATCATTTATTTTATGTAAAAGTAATTAATATATTTGAAGCATTAGTAAAAAAATAAAATTAGGAAAATATAAATGACTGATTTTATTTTTAAAACAAATGCACTACTTATAGATAGTGGGAAAACTAGTTGTTAACTTGTTATGTGAGTGTAAGTACTCTCTTAATTTCTTAAATTTAGGTTCCTCTTAGGCAATTATGATGGAAAAACTATAAATATTAAAATTAGTTATAGAGAAAAACAAGTGGGAACTCCAATACTATCAAAAACATTGTGGAATAAGGAAGAATATTTTAGTGAAGTACAAAATAAATATAATTTTTGGAACTTATTACATATGCTCAAAATTAATTGAGTGGTTAGATCCACTCATGCAAGAACTATGTGAGGACTATTAGCTGGTTTTGATTTCAACCAACTATGGAAATCATATTGTTAGTATCATTATATATATATATATATGTAAACCTAATCTGTATTTAAAAAAGCACTTGATCAACAAAAATCATCTAAGTATTGCCATAAATGGTATCAAAGTGGGTTGAGGGTAGATTAATGGAACAATGAGGTTAATATACCACCTAATTATGTGGAAAACATGCATAAAAACTAGGTCATGCAAAGACAAAGTGAATATAGCATGACAATTTTTCTCTAAGGCCAAGGGCAAAAAACCTATTATGCCTTAGAAATTTGAGAACATGGACTAGGAAGATGTTTTCCAAGTACACGAGATACAAGAGGAAAAATCCTAGGCTTCAAAATCCAATGATTTCAAGGAAATTATCCATGAATTCTAAAACGAGGTTTTATTTGATAGAGAAATTGATTGGTCCCATGGTGATTTCAATGCAGCTCTTATTCCAATTTTATTATTTTAAATTTATGACAAGAATCATATTCTTTAGGTTGAAATTCATCTCAATGACCATACAATATCTATATACAAGTATTTACGTGAGTGCAAGAGAAGAGGAAAATTCATTCAAGGAGAGCATATCATGCAATGTCACCTATCATCAATGTCTTTCAATATATTTTAAACAATTGAGAGTTTTAAACCTTGGCTATAATATACTTTATTTATCATAATACTTACCCACTTGTAATTATTAGATTTATCCAAAAATACATTTTTTGGGGCTATTCCTAAAACTTTAAAGAGTCTCAATATATTTAGGACACTAGGATATCCACAATTGAGTGAAACACATTGTGCAAGGATGTGAGGATGCTGATCAAAAGCATCAAGTACAACATAGAGTATGTGATGTCATCCAAAATAATATTTTATATGTTAAATAATTAACTTATAAAGAAATATCAACAAGCATAGGTAGCCTTATTAGCTTACAATTATTAAATATATCTCTAAACCAATTGGAAGGGAACATACCACCATCCATGGGGAAAATGTCAACTCTAGATATGAAATAAGTTGAGTGGATGTATATCTCAAGAGTTATCTTGGTATACTTGGATGTTACATCTAATAGGATTTATGGGATGATTCCACATAGACAATGATTCAATATTTTTTATGTGTGTTCACTTTAGAAGAATTTTCCATTTTTATGCAATCATCCACTACCAAGTTTCCAATAAAAGCAACCTCTAAATTCTCTTTATAGTAAGGTGGATAACTCTAAATTAGTTTGGATTCATTTGGATGAACATGTTTCTATGAATGGCTCAGGCTTGGGTTTTGGGATTGGATTAGGAGGAGCAATATGGGTAATATTAGAATTATTAAAATCAAGGAATCTACTACTGGGATCCATTGTAAGACATTGTATAGAAATTTATAGATTTCCAAAATAGCATGAGGAATAGAAAAGACAATATGCCATCATGTGAAGTTTAATGTATTAAATAATGAGAATAAATAATTCTTCATATAAAATTTAATGTGCAAGTATTAGTATAAGACATATTAACTAGCTATAATCTTAGTGTGCAAGTGTTAATATTCTTAACACTTCTTAACTTCTTAATTGGTTTAGGTTTGTATGCCTGAATATTCCTTATATTTCGAGGAGACAAAGGTTTGAATATTTGTAAAGATAACATGCATAATAGCCAATTTATTTTTATACCACTCTGTTTTTATTATATAATACAAATGGGGCCCATTTTAATCATATATAACCAGTTAAATTTTTTAAAAAATAAGTTTACTTCAAATGGTGGGGATCAAGGAGTTTCTTATCAATTGTCCCTGGTGGGAATTTGTTTTACAAAAATAAAAAGTTGTTATTAATGAAAACTAAATGATTCTCATTGATCTAATGCTTGTTTAAATATAAATTATATTGTTGTATATAGAAAAACCATACTAACAATAGGCTTTCCATAGTTGGTACAAATCACAAAGAACTAGTTTTCCTCATATAGCTCTTGCAAGAGTGGTTCTAACCACTAATTTTGATCATATGTAATAAATTCTAAAACTTCCCCCTTATTACATTATAATAAAAACATGGATAATAATACTAAAATTAGGACAAATAACCATATGATGAACTAGGTAACACTCAATAATTCATCAAGTACACTTAGAGTATGAATATAGACATACTCAACTATTTGCAATACAATAGAGAGAATTTTTGGAATATATTATATTATTTAGTAAATTCTAATGTACCACCTTGGATACATATTTATATTAGGATATTTTACTATATTAGAGTAAGTATTTACTTTATACAATGTAATAAATGCACAAGTGTGCAAAATATTTTGGTAATGTAAATGTGCATAATAGTCCATGTGCACGAGTCCATAGAATAGGAATACGAATAGTCTCTAGAAGAGTGAAGGCCAAGGTAACTCCATATAAAGAGTCATATTCCATTATATATGTATCTATGTGTGAGAGTGTGTGTGATAAAAATTGTAGTATGAGAGTGTATGTAAGTATGGGTACTTAAGACCTTGATTCAATAGAGATACAATTTTCTTGAGCATTTGCTAATGATAATTCTATTAGTTATTGTTGAAGTTATTTATGATTTTTATATATTTAGAATATTGATATTATCTTATATTTCATATTACAACTTTACTTTAGATCTTTTGGTTATTTTATCATTAGGATTTAGCTTCAAAATCTAATAGTGGTATCAAAGCTATAGCAAGGTTTTGTATTGCATAGGTTTTAAAGTTGCAAAGGAGATTTCCATTGGTTAAGGAGAAATCAATGAAGTTGAATAAATCACCTATGGAAAATAAAACCAAGGAAGATAGTATTTTTTCACGATGTTGAAGGAAAACTAGTGAAGTTTGAAGATATACCTATTCCAAAAGTAAATTTAGAATAGAAGGAAATTACAGGTCTTGAAGATAGACATTGATATTGATGATATGAAGAGATAAAAGAAGGAGGTCCTATTGAAAATTTTGATATATTGAAGAAGATTCTATATTGCTATTTTGTTAAAGTCTTTTCACAGGGTTGAAGGAAAACTTGTGAAGACTAGGATTCAACATAGATTTCTTTCCACTAATTTTGAGAATAACTAGTGAAGTTTATTGATTTTAGAATTCTATAAAGTTGAATGTATTTTGTTGCTAATTTCTAAGTTTTTGTTGCAAAAAAATTAGTTCTCATAAGTTTATAATCTTCCTACAATAGATAGAGAATAATTTTACCTTCGATTACTTGAAAGTCTATGTGCTTTCCTCATGTAGGGATTAGTTTTGAGTTGCAACAAAAGAGTAGATGTTGCATATTAAGGAGGTCCAAGAAAGAGGTCTTATTGAAGATTGGATATTTTTGAGATTGAATATTGAGGAGACCCATGTAGAAGGTCCCCATAGAATATTGAATATTGAAAACATAGGACTGCTAGGAAAAGGTCCTATTACAGATTTGAAACGTAGCAAAATTTGGAGATCCAAGAAAGAGATATCATTGCAAAATTTTCATAGTTGGAATATTATAGAGACCAAGTAAATGTATCATTTAATTTTTGAGAAGAAGAATTAAGGAGTTGAGAAATTAGAAGACCCAAGGGAAGAGGTCTCAAGAGAATTTAAAGAAGAAGAATAAGAAGGCTAGAGAAATTTTCGTTGTAAATTTGAAGAAGTGGTCATTGAAGGAGATTTGAAGAAAGATTTAGGTAAAATATTGCAAGCATAATAATATCCTAAAAAGAAGAATTTGGTACAATTGTTGCTACTCGACAACAATACTAAAAAGAAGAAGGATTTTGCAAGAAGTTCACAAAAAATTGGAAAGCATTTTTGAATACCTCAAGACATTCACATTCTTGAAGAAGAGGCAAAATTTGAAGTCAAAATTCCAAAAGAATACTGAAGGAGAAAGAAGCTAGAAGAGGCCACAAAATTTGAAAGTTTTGAAGATAACCATAAAGAATTTGAAGGCTGATTCGCAAATGAACTTACTGATTTTCAAGGTAGAAGTTGAAGGATCACATGACAATAAGTTGAAGAAGATATAGAGCTGCATATTGGAGAAGATTTGGGAATATTTTTAAGAGAATTTGAACATTCAATTAAAGGAAGTCTTGACAACAAAAGAATGTAGTAATTTTAAGTAGATAGGGGAGATTCTCAGACAACAAGATAAGGATAAGAAATTAGATTTTGAAAGCAGTCATTTGAAGAGATTTGAGCTGTAAATTTGAACAGCATTCGGACAAGACTAATAGGTGTAAATTGTAGAGTTTAATAGAATGAATTTGGAGGAAAATTAAATCCACAAAAATCATATTTTTGGGTAGCATTATAAGGAGAAGAGAGCTGCATTTTGGAGAACTTAGAGGCAGATTTGAGAGAGTTTTTGGATGGCAAGCAAGTTGATATTTGGGCAGCAATTAGAGCTATAAAATTGAAACATTTAGAGCAGCAAAGTGAAAGGAAGTGAAGCTGCAAAATTTTCAAGTTCGAAAAAGCAAAAGGGTGAATCAAATAACCAAGGATATTAGCTACAAAAGGAGGCCAAAAAGGTATGTGATATTGGTGCTACAAAAGTTTATTATTCAAGCATTAAAACCAATCTACGTTAAGTATTTGAGATCACAATATTATCTTTATTAAATTCTAAAAAGAAAATTGAAATAGATAGTCTTCAAGCAGAAGAATGTGGTAGCATTCATGTCCTCAAATATGCAAAAATAAAACAATTAATATCTAATTTAGAGCTTACTTGAAAAACAAAAATAAGGAGGAAACAATATTAGTATTAAATGTTGTTTTTACAAGCTTATAAAAGTACATATTTATTGAATTGAAAAGAAACCGAATAAGAGTACATTTACTAAGAAAATAGAAGACAAAATAAGGGCTCAAAATAGATCAAATTTTAGGGTGTCTAAAGACACAAAGGGAACCACCATGCAAGAAAATGAGGACCCAATAGTTTGGAGAATTAAAAGCACCACCAAGTTGGAAGAGACACCATAGATCAAGGAAGAGCCACCACAAATCAAGGTAGATCCACCACCACTCAAGGAAGAGCCACCACAAAAAAAATAAAAGGAAGCCACCAAGTTGAAGGTCCAATACCAAAGCTCCACTCAAGGACCTAAAACGAAGATAATCAAGATGTTTTTGCAAAATATAGTGAAGGAATGAACATAGAGAAAATAAAACATTGAAGAGCTAGGGTAAACACCATGTGTCAAGATTGAAGGAAATATTTCTTGCAAAATATATTGAAGGGATGTACGTAGAGAAGACATAGCATTGGATAGGATGAGCTAGGGTAACTCCAAGCACCAATATTGCACCAATATTAAAGACATTTGAATCTTTATTGGAGGTAATACACTTGTAAAGTGTAACATCCAAATTATCATAATCTTACCAAATTGGATAGAGTTATATTGTAGGGGGAATAGAAACACACGAGGAGAACAAGGTAAGCAATATTGGAGAAATAGAAGATATTGAGATCCATATGGTACATGAGAAGTGAAACATCAATAGATTTGAAGTAATTCAAATGTTCATAATGAATACATTGATGCATGAATAAAGATACTAAATATAGTGAAGTTGAAGTTTGATTTTAGAGAACATATAAAATAGGAGCTAAATCAAGTAAGAACGTTTATTGACGTTTGAGTGCAACTAAGGAGAAGATATTACATTTGACTCATGCAAAAGAGCCATCTAAGAGGCACCAACAAAAGGAGTTGAAGGGCCAAACCCAAGATAAAAAATAAGTTTACGGTACTTCCACTTCTATTACAATAGTAGGACTAACATATTTAATTATTTAATTAGAGTACCTTGAAAAGGTTGGAATTCATTTGACCAGTCAAAGAGGAGAGAGGGCAGTATTTCCAAAGCAATACAAAGTACAACAAGAGCTCCATACATACAACAATGAAGTACCAATTAAGAGAAGGTCAAACACTTTTGACCAAGATAATTTATGCCTCAATATTGGAGGTAATTCATTTTATTTGAAATTAATTATATGCTCAAGATAGGAGTTATAAGGTTGCATGAAATTATTATTTTCTAAGGTTAAAGATAAATTATTTTATTTTGGAAAGATAATAAATTTGAAACCTTAGAAATATGATTATTGCTATTTGAAAGTTTTATTAAGATTTAAAAATAAGTTTGAATAATTGAAGGAATTAATTTGAAGTTTTGTAATTTGATCATTTAAGTTTACAAAAAAAATTGAAATATTTGATTTGATAAGTTTGGAGAAATAAGGTTTTCTACATCAAATTAGGAATATAAAACTTGCAAATATCTTTTTATAGAATTTCTAAATTTTTAAATTTGAAGTTATAAGGAATTCAACACCAACATAATATTGAGAAATTTAGAATAAGAGAAATTTTATTTTTTTGATATTTGGAAGATAAAAGGTATTAAACATAAGTTTTTGAAAAACTGAAATTACTTCAAAAGGTATTATTTGACAAGTCTATCTAGGGAGATAAAAGGTTACCAATTTTTAACAATTGAAAAATTATTCTTAGTCTATCACCCAAAACTAAGGAGAAATAAAGAGTAGAGAACTTGAAGAATTGAAAATTAGTATTTGCTCATATACTCAAATTTCAATTCAAAATTTAGAAGTTGAAAATATTTTATCAAGAAAAATAATATATTCAAAACTAGGGAGTCATAAGGTAGTCAACCACAAAGGTCTAAATAATTTAAAGGTATATTACACAAAGTAAGAGAATTATGGATAAATTAGCAAGAGGGACATATCATCATAAGATGCAAAGATAAAACACTCTTCATATTCCTTATCAACAATGTAAAATTATTTCACAAAAGGATTATTTTATTATTCAAGATGGTAAGGATATTTGGTATATTGACTCAGGGGCAAGTCATCATATGAAATAAAATCTACACTGGTTTTATATTTAGAGGTTACTAATAATTTTAGTCAAAAACTAGTAAATGGAAATAAATATCCAGTTCATAGAAATGGATGTGTAATACCTAGTGCATATTACTCACATTTTATATTGCACAATGTCATGTATGTACTAGGGTTGACAATAAATCTCATTTTAGTAACCAAATTAATTGAAAGTGGAAGAATAGTAGAATTCAAATATGTGAATAGGAAGAATAAGTATTTTATCAAAAATCTAACTGAAATAGAGGCTACTAGATCATTCAACAATGGAATATACTCTTTAGATTCTATTGTTTTCACAAGAGCTTGTAAAGTTAATACTAATGTATATTTTAAGAGACAAACTACAAAAAATAATGAATCATTCTAATATGGAAGTAGATGGGAGAATACAGGACTTAGAAAAATAAAGTGATATGACACCAAAATATTGCACTACAAGTAGATCTATAGATCAAAGAAGAACACAAACCTGAACAAGATAAAAGGTACCTACATGATGAAGATCCATATTCAAGACAAAAGTCTTCAATAACCAAATAATGTAATACAAGAGGGCGTTGATATATATTATATTATTTGGTACATGTTAATGTACCACCTTGGGTAACATATTTAGATTAGGGGAGTGTCCTATATTAGAGTGAGTATTTACTTTATGCAATGTAATAAATGCACAAATGTACAAAGTATTTTGGTAATGTAAATGTGCATAATAGTCCATGTGCACATGAGTCCATAGAATAAGAAGATGAAGATTCTCTTATGCATATGATAAATAAGGTAGTCAAATGGTCCGTACTACTCTTGCCAACTCAACATTGTCAATATTTTGTTTCTTAGAGCTTATCAAATACTATATTAAAAATGTTGAGCACATTGAACATTGAGAAAGAATAATATTTCCTCCCTCCCTCAATGTGAATTTATATTACATAATATTTAAGAGTTTTTGGTACCATTGATCATGAAGTCCAAGTACACAACCAATCATAGATTAGTGTCGCATAGGCCTCTCTACATCAAACATAATTTTAGTGGGGATTCCAACCACATTGAAAATTCCCTTTCTACTAATATATTAGTTTTGGAAGATATTTTTCTTCAATGACATAACTTTAGAGGTAATCATGTAAGCACTCATTTTGAATCTCCTTGAATAAGTAATCCAATTCTATAGATGACACTGCAATTTGAGGTCATATGAAAATATTATGACCAACTTAGAATGTATAGGTCAAGAAAAATACATTATTTAAAAAACAATATCTCCTTGACCTTTGTTTTCAAAGGATTATCTAATTTCTATATGCTCCTCTTTATAAATATTCTTCCTCATCTATTTCTTTTTATTTAAATTATTTAAAAGAACAAACCAAAAAGAGAATAAATTGGATAAATTCAATACTTGCAAGTGGGTAAGTCTCATTATCCATGAAGGAAAACATCCATGAAGTATATTATGGCCAAGGCTTAGAACTCTTAGTTGTTGATAATGTAATGGAAGACATTGATGGTAAGTGGAATCACATGAAATGCTCTCTGTGAATGCATTCTCCTCTCCTCTCGCACTTACATAAATCCTTGTATATAGAAAATATATGTTTGATAAAATGAATACCAACCTAGACAAGATCCTTTTTGTCATGAAAAAGTGATGTGAAACTCCTTTATCCCCACCATTTGAAGTAAACTTTTTGTTTTTTATTTTTCAATTTCTTATATATAATTAAAATGAGCATCACATGCATTATATCATCAACATAAAGGGGTATCAAAATAACTTGTCTATTATGCATGTATCATTTAAACATAATCAAACCTCAGTCTCCTTAAAATTAAGAAATCCTTAGGCATACAAACCTCAACCAATTAATAAGTTAAGAAGTGTTAAGAATCTTAAAAATTATTTTCCATACAAACCTCAAGCATGTGAAATGTTAAGAAATCAAGATTTTTCTAATAATTGTAGACCATGATCTAATATTATATAGAAAAAAATATCATTTAGCTTAGCACACTATTTTTTAATAGCCCTCAAGTTAATATATGCCTACATTATGAATATTTTAATGTTGAAGAGCCTTGTGAAGTATATTTTGATTGTAAAATGGTTGCCTATTATAAATATCTAGATCATGTAATATGGTAATAGATAAAGATTACATTAGAGAAGCATAAATACAACTAAAGTAAATAATCTAAATGCTAAAAAAATTGAACAAATCATATAAATACATATAGTTTAATAATGAATATAAGATATTCTCAATATTGTTTAATGATCTATTGGATGCCCAAGTTGGATATAAGAAGAAAAGAAAATATATAACAATTCAAATCCAAAGAGTAGATGTTACATTGTAAGTGATAATTAAATATGAGATGATCAAACACGATAAAATGATTTTTAAAAGCAAGGTGTTAATATATAAGTTGCATAGCTAGTGGTCAGGTTTTGGAGATTCAAAATTGATTGAAGTGGAAGTAGGGATTAAATTCAAATTACTCCATTAGTTTTCTTACTAATTTTTTTCCTCATTATATTTTTTAGTTCAAATATTGGGGATAAAGGTGTGACCCATGGTTTAGGGGAGAGATGCCATGGATTGAGAATATTTACAAAAACTATTAAAAGAATTATAGTATGCATTAGGTATTTTGGATATCCATATCAACATATCAATACAAATATTTTCAAGAATATTTGTCACCACAATTTACTTGGAATCAATGTATGTTGTTTTCTTTTAATAAACTCTATACTAGTTTCAATATTTACATAATTTTACTTTCCCATACCCATGAGATGTTTTTCGATGTCCAAAAATATTTTCAACAATATTTGTCACCACAATTTACTTAGAATCAATGTATGTTGATTTCTGTTACTAAACTCTATACTAGTTTCAAGATTTACATAATTTTACTTTCCCACACCCATGATATTTTTTGCTACATCCATGCACCGAATGTAAATGTGGTAATTCCAAATCAACTTAGGGTAAAATAAGATGAACAACATTAATTTTTTCATAGTATTAATCTCACATATCATATATATTTTATGATTATCTTACAATGATGATATATATATATATATATATATATATATATATATATATATATATATATATATATATATATATATATATATATATATATATATATATATATATAATGATTATCTTATAATAGGCTTATGGTATACTAATTAAAATAAATAATATTATTTTTGTTTAATTAAGTATAAAGGAATTTGAGACCACAAATGATATTGTTATGGTACTTGAAATCTTATAAAATAATAATGTTAACTGCATCCACTAATAACACTACAATATAAAGTTAATGCAAGCTATGTGAATGACACAAAAAAACTAGTACTAATATGGTAAAACAAATAATATCATATCATATCTTTTATTGAGATGTTAATAAGAATATTTTTAATTTAACTAAAATGTTAATGAGAATGAGATATCTCATATGAAGTCTTTTTTTATCCATGTCATAACCATATAACATTAACAAGATTGAAATTAGTAGGAATTCTATGTTAATAGAAAAAACATCTTTCTAAGGTGCCTTAAATGCATGCCATAATAAAGGTTCATATAATGTTAAAAAATTATTTCAAATTAGAATTAATAATAGGGCATATGTTATTCATATTTGTTAGCAGTTAGTTGTTGGAAAGAGGAGGTTGACGGTATGGATGACAAAAAGTAGGAGAGAATTTAATTTTAAATTCTTTTCACTCCCCTTTTTCTCATTTCGTAGTTAGCTATTTTTAGTTTTGCAATTAATAGCATTTTTTAAGCTATATAAGGTTGTAATATTTTATTTCAATGTTAATGTGAATTTTGCACTTTCAATTGGTATCAAAGTACATGGTGAGGGTTAGGGTTTGTTAGAATTCCACACACACGTGGATCGAGGAGTGGATCGTAGACATGCATCACAAGGAGCTAAGGAGCATGCATCTTAAGGAGGGTCCGTAGGCATGCATCTTGAGGAGCAACCCACAGAGGAGCTACACACATGGAGCTAATGCAAATCCCAAGGAGAGGATCAGACTAGACATTAGGATGCAGATCCTAAGGCAGACACATGGTGGATAGCAAGAGTTGACTTGGATGGTGACACAACTCTTGAGGTGGACATGTGGTGGAAATTAGAGTTAACTTGGCAAACACATGGTGACGAGCCACTGGATCAGAGGCAGACACATGGCGGATAGTAAAATTGACTTGTCAAACATGTGGAAATGATACACTAGACCAGAAGCAAACACATGGTGGATGAAGGAGAGGACAAGTGGTAATTTGACTAGGCTAAGGCATGTGGATCAAGGAAACTGACTAGATAGACTGAGCGCTAGACATGTGGTAAGTTATGAAACGACATGTGACATACATCGAGGCAAGCAAGAGGGTGATGTGGCATTTTTTTTTGGTCATGTCTATGGCAAAAGGAGGGATGTTGATTTCCCAAATGCAATCAAGTCTAAATGGGCAAGTTGAAGCTTTTAAAGAGCTAAAAGCTCTTCTTCCTGATGAATGTGGGATTAAAAATCCTAAGTATTTTTTCTTTTCTCATGAGAAGCAACATAAGATATAGAAGGTAATCCCCACTGCCTTCACGTTGAGCACAGTAGCCCGACTGGCTCAAGGAGCTAGCCGAATGTTGTTTTCCCCTGTCGGTCGCAACTTCAAGTCTCTGTGGCATCAAAAGGATAAAATTTTAATTTTTTTAAGAGGCATTGGATTTGGTTTAAGGTGGAGCGCCTTCCCCTCTAATCACGGTATGTGAGCTACTGTGGCGGTTGTTGGTCATGTGGTAACACCCAGGGCCATAAGGTCGAGGGTTTAAAACCCTCCGGCCCATAAAAAGGTTATTTTTTTTTAATATTTTTTATTTTTGCAAAAATTAAAATAAATTTTATTAAATTAGTTGATAATTTAATATTAATTTTAATTAAAATGCATTTTTAAAGTTTCTTTAAAATGTTTTTTAATTAAATATTAAATTTTATTATTAATTAAAGTTTGTGATATTTTTTTTTATTTTGCAATTAAAATAAAGGGAGACATTTCCTAAGAGGAAATTTTATGTAATAGCCTAAGAGGCTTTAAGAGTGAAATTTTTTGTAATAGCCTAAGAGGCTTTAAGGGGGAATATTATTGCAACAAAGGGGTAGAATTTTATAATCATTAATGATAAGTTCCATTGGATGCTAGCATGCCCTTTGTTCTCTTTCAGTAAGAGAAAACCTCGAATCCTTTGATGAAAAAGTTTGAACATATGGATTGAATACTGTATTCAGTCAACTACAAAATGTTTTAATAGCCCATCAAAGAGTACCAGATGCAGGATATGATGCTGATTCAGAAGACAAATCCTTTGGTAGCATATTTGAGGAGTCAAAATCTATAGAAGTTGCACCATAGGAGCTAGAGAATATTCATCAGAGTGACAGTAACTTAGTTGAAATATTGGAGCCAGAACCATATTCACCTGAAGTCATTCTTATTAGTGATGATGGTGATTCAGTTGCTAACAAATTTGTCAATACAGTGATAGGATAACCTCTACAGGTAGAACAAGATATCTACGAGAGAGTAGATCAAGTTAGATTTGACTTAAATCAGTAATTTTTTCTTTGAAAAGCATAGTGCTTTGATTGTAATTGAGAAAAAAAAAGTGTGTTTCTAGTTTATTTCCAAAAGTTATGGCATCCAATAATAATCTATCCATTTCAAAATTTAATGGGTTTTATTATGAGTATTGGTCCATCAATATGAGGACCTTACTCATAGGCAAGGGACTATAGGATATAGTCGAAGAAGGTTACACATAACATTCAGATTGGACCACTTTAAGTGCAGCTGATAAGAAGACTAGGAAAGATGTCCAAAAGAGCAATTACGCTGCTCTATATCATCTCCAAGTAGCATTGGATAAGAGCATATTTTTGAGGATTATCTCTTGTTAACTGCCCAAGATGCATGGAAAGCATTGAAAGACAACTATCAAGGAAGTTATCAGGTGAAGCAAGTAAGGCTTCAAACCTTGAAATGATATTTTGAGAATCTCAAAATGAATGAAGATGATAAATTTGGAGACTACTACGTAAGATTCAAATCAGTTGTCAACAATATGGAAACTCTTGGAGAATTCAATCCTGAAGTGGTTGTGAAGAAAGTGTTGAGAACACTTCATCATAAATTGAATGACATTATTACCATCATTCAAGAATCTAAATACCTTTCCACTCTAACTTTTGATGCACTAATCGGTTCATTAATGTCTCATGAAGAGAGATTACAAGGGTCTACTTCAACAAGCTATGGAGGCAATGATAAAGCTTTCTCATACAATGAGTGTGCAAGAAGAGGACAAGGAAGAGGCCAAGGCAGAGGACAAATAAGAGGTAGAGGAAGAAGCAGCTCAATAGGTGGAAACCCAAGAAGAGGTGGCAATTAAAATAGAGGTAGCAATCAAGGCAGAGGTGGAAATCAAGATCAAAATGGCAATCAGGGAAGAGGTAGTGACAAAACAAAGAAAGTTTGTTTCAATTATGGTAAGCCCGATCATTTTTTTCGAGACTATTGGTCTAAGACTTCTCAAGGAAGTAGTGGTCAATATTGTAACTATGGTGAAGAATAAGGAACATAGCATATTTTTTTTATTATGGAAAATCATATCAAAATCTGAATGACACTTGGTTTTTGGATATTGGTTGTTCCAATCACATGAGTGGCAAAGAAGAGCTATTTTCTACAATGGATTCCACCTATAAATCTCGAATCAAGTTTGGAGATGATAAATATTTGCAAGTTGAAAGCATTGGAGCCATGGAGGTTCCAAAAAAAGAAGGCACCAAAAATGTAAATGACATCTATTACACCCCAAAATCCAACATAATTTGCTTAGTGTTGGACAAATGATGGAGAAAAATTATAGACTTGTTTTTTATGAAGGCAAATGTGTAATTTTTTATAAGAACAATTGTAATAGAGTCATTACACAAGTACCTATGACAAATAATATGTTGTTTCCCCTTAAGTTTGGGGAACCATGAGGTGCTCAACTTGCTAGTATTGCTATAGCAAATCCAAGTGTGCTTTGGAACTTGAGATATGGTCACCTAAATTCTGTAATCTTGAAATTGTTAACTTCTCAAGCTATGGTGTGTGGACTTCCAAGATTTGATGAACACAAGGAGGTATGTGAAGGGTGTGCTTTTGTAAAGAACTCTAGATCAAAGTTTCCAAGACAAAAAGTGTGGAGAGTTATTTATCCACTCCAACTGGTGCATTCAAACATTTGTGGTCCAATGTAGATAAAAAACATAGGTAATAATTCTTACTTTCTCAAATTTATAGATGATTTCTCTAGGATGATTTGGATCTATTTCTTGAAAACCAAAGATGAAGCTTTTGATTGATTCATATATTTCAAAAATAATCTAGAGAAACAAAGTGAGTTCATTATAAAATATATAAGGACAGATAGAGGAGGAGAGTATTCCTCAAATGCATTTCTAAAATATTGTAAATAATGTGGGATAAAAAGGCAATTCACCACTACCTATACTCCACAACAGAATGGTGTGGCAGAAAGAAATAACTGCACCATAGTGGAAATGGTGAGATCGATGCTTCAAACTAAGCATATCAGTAATATGTATTGGGCCAATGTTGTTATAACTAGTGTTTACATTTTGAATAGGAGTCCTACTTCTAGTTTGGATGGGATCACTCCTTATGAAGGATGGCATGGCAAAAAGCCAAATGTAAAACACTTTAAGGTTTTTCGTTCTCTTGCATATGCCCACATTCCTGATGAGAAAATAAAGAAACTTGACCTCAAGATTCAAGCATGTATTTTTGTTGGATATTGTGAGTCTACCAAATCATATACTCTATAATCCAAAAAAATATAAAATTGTTCTTTACAGGGATGTAATTTTTGATGAAGGGGGAGAAAGGGGTCATCAAAAACATTTTTTTGATGATGGATCTCATGATGCAAGTACCTCTAAAGTACAACAAGTGCAGCGAGTACAACCCAAAAATGGCAAAGGAATTCCTCCAAGCCCAAGTATGAGTACACCAAATGCTACTCAAAATCCCTCTCCACAAATATCATTAAGTTCTTCACCAATGGATATTGACTCTCCATAAAGAGGTAAAATAACACTTCAGTATCATCCATCTTATCAAATATTGAATAATAATTTTCAGAAAAGATACACTAGAAGTCAAGCTAGTGAAATGAATGCAGTTTTAAAAAGACTTGAAAATATGCATATGTATGATAATGATGAGTCCAATGATCCTAAGGGATATGTAGTTAATTATGCTTTAATGAATAGTGCACAGCTAGAGCCATCTAGCTATGAGAAAGCATGCACTCATGATGTATGGTAGCAAGCCATGGAAGAGGAAATAACCTCTATAAAAAAGAATTATACTTGGGAGTTAGTGAAGCTTCCTAAAGGAAAAAATGTGTTGGATGCAAATGGGTCTAGAAGAACAAATTCAATGTTGATGGAAGTATTGAAAGACACAAGGCAAAAATTGTAGCAAAATGCTTCATTCAAAAGTACAAAATTGACTATGAGGAGACCTTTGCTCCTATTTCTAGACAAGAAACTATCAAATTAGTACTTTCCTTGGTTGCCCACAAAAGATGGAAAATTCAGCACATGGATGTAAAAAATGTCTTTCTTATTAGGTACTTGACTGAAGAGTTTAATGACCAACAACCTCAAGGTTTTAAAGAATAAGGTAAGGAGAACCTTGTTTACAAACTAAAAAAAGCACTGTATGGCCTCAAACAAGCACCAAGAGCATGGTACTCTCGTATTGATGGCTACTTTAAGGAGTATGGATTAACTTGGATCAAAAGTGAACCTACTCTCTACTACCTAAATCAAGGTAATGAAATTCTCATAGTTTGTTTATATGTGGATGATCTCATATTTATGGGTAGTAATGATAATATGAATAAGGAGTTCAAACACTCCATGATGAAAAAATTTGAGATGAAATATGTAGGTTTAATGCATTACTTCCTAGGCATGGAAGTTCATCAAAAATATGGATGGATCTTCATATGTCAACACAAATATGCTCAAGATATGATTAAGAAATTTGTTATGGAGAAATACAAGCCTGTTGCAACTCCAACGGGTCATAGGATCCAATAGAACAAAGATGATGGAGCACCGAAGGTTGACATGAACACTTACAGGAGCATGGTTGGGTGTTTGATGTTTCTCACCAACACAAGACCTGATATTTAGTATTATGTTTCTCTTGTTTCAAGGTTTATGGCTGATCCAACAAAAATACATCTTCAAGCAACTAAGAGAATTCTAATATATGTAAATGGTACTTTGGATTTTGGGATCCATTACCACAAATGTAATTCTATAAAATTAGTTGGTTTTAGTGATAGTGACTAGGGTAGCAATATAGATGATAAAAAATCTACTTTAGGAAATTATTTTAGTCTTGGGTCAAGACTAATTACATGGAGTTCCAAAAAGCAGACTATTGTAGCATTGTCATCTACTGAGGCTGAGTATATATCAATCACTCATGCTAATACTCAAGATCTATGGTTGATAAAAGTCCTTGAATATATTAGAGAGCAACAAAGTGGTCCTACAAGATTATACTGTGATAATATGAGTGTCATTAAATTGGCATATAATACTATCCACCATAGCATATCAAAACACTTTGATATAAAGTATCACTTCATCTGAGACATGGTGGAGAACTAGGTAGTTGAGCTTAAAAATTGCAGCACTTTGGACAACACAGCAGACATCTTCACCAAAGGCATTGCTAAATATCAATATATAAAGCAGAGAGACCATCTTGTCAACCCTCTCAACTTTAAGGGGGAGAATGTTAGTAGTTAGTTGTTGACAAGAGGAGGTTGATGGTATGGAAGGTAGGCAGTAGAAGAGAATTTAATTTTAAATTCTCTTCACTCACTTTTTTCTTGTTCTGTAGTTAGATATTTTGAGTTTTGTAGTTAATAGCTTTTTCTAAGCTATATAAGGTTGTAATATTTTATTTCAATGTTAATGTGAATTTCGCAACTTCAATATCACGATAGAATACTTTAATATTAAAATTTTTCTTATATCCTAAACAATAGACATGTATAAAAATTTATTCACATGCTTTAATCATTACCTTACATTTATAATCACTCATTTCTTGTACCTTTCAATTATTTTATAGATTTATAATTGGTCATTTTTATGCATATGTTATTTATACCATGATAGAATACAATAATATTAGAATTTTTTTTATATCCTAAACTTCTATCCCTTTTAGGGTATAAGAACAATTTGAATATTATTGTATTCTATCATGGAATAAATCTCCCTAACATCATCACTAGGATCTAGGTGAATCCTACTGAGGGGTCATCCCGCAGACCAGGGAAATAATGAAAAGAAGGAGAAGATTTGGATGTAGGTGTGGAGATATGTGAAACTCTTCAGACTGATGAATATGGAAATTCGGTTTTGCAACAAAATGTCTTCCCCAAGTTTAGCCCTAAACAAACCAGGAGCACTATGAAGTCTCCTATATATTTTGGCAGTGAAAAAGAAGAGGTAGAATATCAAATGATGAGCATCAAAAAATTAAAACTGATAATGACATTGCCAATGGAAAATAGAGAACCTTGTTTAAACATGTTATTCCAGGGTATGAAGACAACAAATTAGGAAAACCCCCTCAAGGGAGGTGGAGAGGAAGAAATACCAAACACTCTAAATGAAGTTCCTCTCATGGAATGTGAGAGGCCTAAATGGCCTGCCCAAACACAGGGAAGTTAATGCAATAAGAAATCAAGTGAATCCAACTATTATCATGTTGCAAGGAACAAAAACTGATGAGATCCAATAAAAAAAGTAGCAAAAACAATCTAGAATCAAGGGGAGATGGTTTGCAAATCAGCCAAATGAGGGTCTAGAAGCCTTATAACTTTGTGGGATCCCTGGATAGTAGAAGCTACCATTATTCAAAAATATGATAGGGTTCTTAGTGTTTTATTTAAGTAAATAAACAACAACAGGTCGTGGATCCTTTCAAATATTTATGCCCCAACTTCAATTCAAATGAGATCTCTACTGTAGGAGTACTTAGGCAATCTAAATTAAATCTTCCATAATGTCCCCTAGATTTTGGTTGGGTATTTTAACACTCCTCTTTACCCTTTAGACAAAATGGGTGGAAATGGATCACCTATTAGGAGTATGGATGAGTTCAATGACTTTGTGAACTCCACCATGTTGACGGATGTAAAAATTAGAGGAGAAAATTATACCTGGATCAATCGAAGGATAGGGTGTCATCTCATTCAAGAAAGGCTTGATAGGTTTTTCTATCAAAGGAGGCTAGAAATCTATTCAATGATTCTACCCTGCAAGCCCTTCCTAAAATTTCCTCTGATCATAATCCCATTTTTTTGGAGATCCCTAACTCTTTGTCCTTCAAGAAACCTTTCATATTTCAATCTATGTGGATCAAACATTATAGTTTCAGAGATAACTTAATTTAGTGTCGGCAACAGCCTATCAGGGGTAGTGCAGCTTTTAAACTTGCTGACAAATTAAATTTTGTTAAGGAAAATCTTCGAACTTGGAACAAATAGGTCTTTGGAAACCTCTTTGAAAATAAAAAATAGGTTGTTCAAAGTTTGAAGATAATTGATCAAAGGATTCAACATGGTGATGTTGATGAAACTACTAGGCAGGAGGAACATACAAAACTAGTAGAGTTTCATAACATTTTGGCCTATGAGGAAATCTATTAGAGGAAAAAATCAAGGGCTCTTTGGTTAAAATATGGAGATTCAAATTCCAAGTTTTTTCACGTCACCACGCTTAGAAACAAAAGCAATAACAAGATAATTTTTTTTTAAAAAGCAGATGGTTCTATTACTCAAGACTTAACAGAAATCAGAAAGGAGGCAATAACTTATTTCAATTCTATCCTTGGTCAAGAATCACAATGCAATGATGAGGCCAAATATATTCTCTTGCAATCCATTCCTAGCATAATAAATGAGGATATAAACCTTAAGGTTATAGCTCTCTTTTATGATGTGAAAATTAAGGAAGCCTTGTTTAGCATGGAGCTAGACAAATCCTCGAGACTCGACGAATTTTCCCCTCATTTCTATCAAGCTTTTTGGGACATCATAAGTGAGGATGTAATTTCTACTCTCAGAGAATTCCAAGAAAGCAATCATATCCCAAAAAGTCTCGACTCTACTTTTATTTCTCTAATTCCTAAGAAGCAAACCCCTGAATCTATGGCTGACTTCAGGCCAATCAGTTTGTGCAATGTTTCTTACAAGATCCTAACTAAATCCATTGTAAATAGAATGAGAGATGTTCTGCCCCGCATCATAGATCTGTGCAAAGGAAGCTCTGTCCAGGGTAGGTCAATATTGGATGGAGTTATCACAGTTCATGAAGCTCTGTGCTCTGCTCATAAGACTAACAGGTCTATTTTTACCCTCAAGCTTGATATGAACAAAGCTTTTGACAGGCTAAATTGGGACTTTTTGATTATTGTCCTCCTTAAGTTTGGTTTTCACCACCAATGGGTTAATTTGATCAAAGAATGCATTTCTAAAGCATGGTTCTCAATTATGGTTAATGGAACAACTATTGGTTACTTTCAAAATCATAGAGAAATTTGGTAGGGGGACCCTATTAACCCCATGTTATTCATCATTATGACAAAAGCTTTAGGTAAAACCAAAAAAAATGCTTGCAGTTCAAGGCTAATATCGATAATCAAGGCAAAATCTCTCACTAGGGCTGTTTCTCATCAACAATTCATCGATGATACCCTTCTATTGACTAAGGCATTGATGGTTGGGGCCAAAAGAATTAAATACATCCTACAACTCTATGAGGACGGTGCTGGTCAGAAAGTTAATTTCAATAAAAGCAAGTTATATTTATTGAACACCCCCATTCAGAGGCAAGGAAAGGATTGCAAAAATTTTAGGGTGTGATATAGCAAACCTCCCCACTTCATATCTTGGTATTCCTCCTTTTATTGGTTCTCTGAGAGAGTCAATGTGGGACAGGGTTATTGAAAGAATTCAAAAAAAACTTGTTGGATGGAAAGGTCATCTTTTATATTAAGCAGGAAAGTTGACCCTCACTAAGGCTTCTATTTAGAGCATTCCAGTCTATTTCCTCTCCATTTTCAAAGCCCTTGGGAAGGTTTTCCAGGAAATTGAGAAACTCCAAAAAGAATTTTTATAGACTAGATTAGAGGAGAAAAAAAGGATACACCTTGTAGGATGGACCAAAGTGTGTAGACCCAGGGAAAATGAGGGATTAGGTCTGAGGATAATTTCTCATATGAATTTAGCTTTACTAGCTAAGCAGGCATGACGTCTCATTTCTGGTGAAGAAAATGAATGGACAACTACCATCAAATAAAAGTATCTTCAAAATATGGAATTTCTAAGTGACTCAATTCCAATCAAAGGTTTTGCTTTTTGGAAAGCAATTCTCAATTGTAAGCAAATCATCAAAAAATGTTTAATATGGGTTTTAGGCAATGGTGAGAGGATAAATTGTTAGAATGACAGGTGGGCTAAGGATGAACCACTCACGCAATATCCTAACTTATCCAGAATCAGAGATATCATGGAAGAAATCATTGGCAGAAAAGTTTCCTATTATATGGTTGACGACAAACCCAGAATAAAGTGGAAATAAATAAGGATTCAGGGATTTCAAGTGGAATCAAATGATCTTTGTAACATTATTGGGTAACATTTTATCCCCATAAGACCCAAGGAAGATCAAGTGACCTAGGCTCCTACAGAAAATGGGTAGTTCACTATTAAATTAGCTTACAAGCTTCTGCTTGATGATGAGGATTTTGTCCTCCAAAAGGACTTAGTTTGGATAAAAAAATTAATTCCAAAAATTGTAGTCTTTTCATGGCTAGTTATCCAAGGAAGAATTCTAACCATTAATAATATGATGCATAAAGGTATTTGTATCACTAATCATTTTTATCTATGTATGGTTAATTGAGAGACCATTTATCACATTTTCCTTGAGTGCCATTTTTCCTTGACTACCCTAAGTAGAGTTTTGCAGACCTTCAATATTTCCTGGGTTAAACCAGCCATCGTACTTGATTTATTCGTCTAGTGGCTTTACCCCTTTTCAATCCAAAGACTTAGATACATGTGGAAAATTTGTCTCAATAATTATATTTGGAAGGTGTGGTTAGAAAGGAACCATAGAGTCTTTAATGAGTCTATCCATGATCATCAAACTATCATTGCCAGGAGTCTATCCTTTGCCAACGAGAATGTGAACCTTATCCCTTTTGATAGTCGTAAACCTCATCTGCAAGAGACCACGATTGCTCAATATTTAAGCTTAACCTTGTTATATGAGTCTGTGCCTAGGGTAGTCAACCCCAAAGCCAATGTTAAGTGGTCCCCACCTCCTATGGGTTGGTTTAAGCTTAATTTTGATGGAGCGGTTAAGGACAATCTTGGCAGAGCAGACACTTGTGGTATTGTGTGAGATAATAATGGGAATATGATGCTTGCATTTTCTAAATATTTGGGAACAAGGATGAATAACGAAGCTAAAGCTAGAGCTATGTGGAGAGGCCTTCAAATGACTGAAGACTTAGAAAGCAATTTGATTGTAGAAGGAGAATCTATGCATGTTATAAATCTCCTCAATAATTGGAAAACACCTCCTTGGAGGATTAAAATAATTTTTGAAGAGGCTAGGATCATTTTCTAAGGAAGACAAGACAAAAAATCCCAACATGTTTTTCGGGAAGCTAACAAAATTGTTGATAAGCTAGCCAATTTGGGTGTCGATGGTGATAGACTTTCCAAATGGGAAAACGATGTCCTGAGTGAAGTAGAGGAGCTTATTCAACAAGAATGCCAAGAATTATAGTCAAATTTACCAACAAGGAAGGCACTGTAAGTTCGAAGGCTAGGATTATTCCCACATCCTTTTTGAAATGGACTCAAAAAAAATTATTCGAGTTATCATTCTTCATTGATGTTTCTTGGAAATACCACAAAGACTAATGGGGATAGTCACATGTTAGATAACATGGCTCCTAGCCGTATTAGTAATTTGAGGTTGGTTGATAATCACAAGGCAAGAAATAAACAGTAATATAAGACTTCGAACCAGAGCCATGTGGACCACTAAATAGCCATCGCTATAAATCTAGCCAGCATGTTCACTTCTACAAGGCTGATTGGCCAAAATGGGATGTAGTCCCAAAGCATGTCATATACGGAAGAAAGGAATTACCAAAGAATTATTAAGAGTAACTGTTAATACATAGCTTGTAGGAGTGTTTTTAGTACTCTGCTATCTATGTCTACAGCTTTTTGTTTCTCCACTGTTTCAAGGAAGGGATCCGTATATATTTCTTTTTTTGTAATTATGATACAGGTGCATTTTCTTGAGGTATACCCAAAATATTGTATGGGAAGTTTCTTTTTGATAACAGGCTATGTGCCTTACTAGATGTAATGGCTTTGGTGGCATGTAGATTATATATATATAGGATCCTTAGTAAGAACATGTTCATCAACAACCTTGGATTGATTTTTGTAAAATGTTTTGGATCAACCTATAAAACCCGGTATTAATGCTATAGTATCTTATCTACCCAAAAAAATAAATAAAAGATAGAAGTATACAATTTTATTATTTTCATCATTACTTTATAGATTTACAATCACTCATTTCTTTACTATTCAATTACTTTACAATTATTGATTTGTATACAATATTCTTCACTATATAACATCGTTTTTGTAGTCATTTTACTCCTTTCCATATAATCTATTCTACTTGTGTATAATGCATAAGTTAAATGATCCATCCAAATTCCATATAATCTATTATGTGTATAATGCATCAATTAAATGATCTATTAAATCAAATGACAGATATTAATCTATATTTATAATCATAATAATGTTAATAATAACTTTTTTAAAAAAATAAACTTTTTTATTATTTTAAATACACTTTTTTATTTTTCAATAATAACTCTTAAAATTATTAATATTATTATTTTAACTCTTTAAATACATTACTTTTGGACATTAACCATTTTTATTATTCCTGTCTTTCTGCTAGAAGATGCCATAGACTGTATGGATACAAATCTATGTGTTCAACTATATCAAAGCTAAACATTTGGTCTTGGGCTTTTCTCCTCATATAGAGCTCAACTATATCAAACCTAAACCTTTGGCCTTGGGCTTTTCTCCTCATATAGAGCTCAACTATATCAAACCTAAACCTTTGGCCTTAGGCTTTTCTCCCCCCCATATGGAGCTCTATCTTAACTTTTATGAGATGAATTTTAACCCTTTTTTTTCTCAATCGCATATTTTAATAATAAAATATTCAAAGGCATGAAGAAAGACCCATAGTTTAACTCAGACTATTGATTTTTCAAAGTACTGGTCATATCCGCCTACTACACGGAAAATAAAGACCGATTTCGAATTTCAGTCAACCTGAAACTCTAAAGTGAGAATATTCAACCATGTTCGACGCCATGACTTGCTCGGAATCAATGTTAGCAGTACCGTACGCCATGGTTAAACCTTAAAGTAAGACCCATAATGGATGCCGTGGTTAAACCGTGTTCGACGCCATGACTTGCTTGGAATCAATGTGGGCAGTTAAGACCCATAGTTTAACTCAGATTATTGATTTTTCATAGTGCTGGTCATATTCGCCTACTACACGGAAAATAAAGACCAACTTCGAATTTCAGTCAACCTAAAACCTTAAAGTGAATTCAACGACAATCGATGCCGTGGTTAAACCGTGTTCGACGCCATGACTTGCTTGGAATCATTGTCAGCAGTACCCAGCTTGTCCTACATAAACTTAAAGTAATCCATCGAGTAAGCATAAAATTATACAATCCTTAATCTTTTGATGATTTTAGAACCATTTCAGATTTTAGACCCATTTTGATTTTAGATACATTTCATGTTTTTTAGATTTTTTTTTATTAGGTGCATAAAATCATAGCAAAAATAATTGTTTAGTAATTAAAAGGTTTTCTTTGATTTTTTGTATGATAGACAAATTTATGAAGTAATTAATTTTGCTTCGGAAAGTTTTCGTACCATAAAATAAAATAAAAGAAAATACTAGCAATGATGATGAAGTTAGATCTCTCCAAAGCTTTTGAATTTAGATTTTTTTCTATTTAGGTGCATAAAATCATAGCAAAAATAATTGCTTAGTAATTAAAAGGTTTTCTTTGATTTCTTGCATGATAGACAAATTTATGAAGTAATTAATTTTGCTTCGGAGTATCATAGAATAAAATAAAAGAAACTACTAGATGATGAAGTTAGATCTCTCCAAAGCTTTTGAAATAATAAATTGGTTATGTTTAAGAATAATATTTACTTATATTAAATTTTATGTGTAAATAATAAATTGGTTATGTTTAAGAATAATACTTACTCATACTAAGTTTTGTGTAAATGGTAAATTAAATTATGAGATGTTTTTGATCTTATAAAAAGGATTATCAATAATGTGCAATATTTCCTCTACCCAGTTAAAAAAAGTAAAAATAACATAAATTCCTTTAATTTCAGTTTAAGTTGTTAGATGATTCAAACAATGCCATTGACCCATAATATGTGAAAAGGAAAAAAAATCCTTGACCAGTTTAGGCCAAATTGGATCAGTTTGAGGTATATGTTTATAGTTTATGAATTAGGTTATAGTTTTTAAATTATTTTAAAAATAAAAAATTTATTAATTTATAGTTGAAAAATAGTTTATAATAAATAATTTAAAAATAGATATTAATTATAATTTTTTTAAGTTGAATTGAAATGGTTTTCATTTATATTATATTGGTAATTTATCATTATATAATTCTAATCATGCAATGGTATTATATTAATGTGATATTCCATTTAAAGACTATATTTAAAATAAATTGAGCCCATGTAATTAAATAATTATTAATGTTTTAACATAGAAATAATTTATATTATCTTTAACTAGTTAATCTATATTTTATTTTATAATGAAATTGGTACAAAAAAATTTGGATCAAATATCTTTGAGTTAGTAAGATTTTGAAAAGAGAGAATATCCTTCAATACCTTTTGTGGTTTAATGGCCACTACAAGGAGATGGCTAAACATGTGGTCTATTGATGGTGGAAAGGGGTGGTCAGAGTTGGTACAATGGAATTCATTTCAAAATCAATATTTCACTTATTGTCAAGGTGATAGGTTTGGCAATGGATGGAATGATGTACAACACTTAGAAGCACTCATTGAAAAAAGAGGTTCAGGTTTTCTTGGGAGAGGAGGAGCACTGAAAAACTCAAAATGGGTTTAGGTGGAACTCCCTAAGAACTTACTAGGATCACGTGGTTTTACTAATTATGTGTTATTTCACCCTAGATGAGAACTAGGAAAGGAAATATATTCTCTTGCAATACATTCCTAGCATAATAAATGAGGATATAAACCTTAAGGTTATAGCTCTCTTTTATGATGAGAAAATTAAGGAAGCCTTGTTTAGCATGGAGCCAGAAAAAGCCCCGAGACTCGACAAATTTTCCCCTCATTTCTATCAAGCTTTTTGGGACATCATAAGTGAGGATGTAATTTCTACTGTCAGAGAATTCCAAGGAAGCAATCATATCCCAAAAGGTCTCAACTCTACTTTTATTTCTCTAATTCCTAAGAAGCAAACCCTTGAATCTATGGTTGACTTCAGGCCAATCAGTTTGTGCAATGTTTCTTACAAGATCCTAACTAAATCCATTGTAAATAGAATGAGAGATGTTCTACCCCGCATCATAGATTTGTGCCAAGGAAGCTCTGTCCAGGGTAGGTCAATCTTGGATGGAGTTATCACAGTTCATGAAGCTCTGTGCTCTGCTCATAAGACTAACAGGTCTGTTTTTACCCTCAAGCTTGATATGAACAAAGCTTTTGATAGGCTAAATTGGGACTTTTTGATTATTGTCCTCCTTAAGTTTGGTTTTCACCACCAATGGGTTAATTTGATCAAAGAATGCATTTCTAAAGCATGGTTCTCAATTATGGTTAATGGAACAACTATTGGTTACTTTAAAATTCATAGAGGAATTTGGTAGGGGGACCCTATTAGCCCCATGTTATTCATCATTATGGCAGAAGCTTTAGGTAAAACCATAAAAAATGCTAGCAGTTCAAGGCTAATATCGAGAATCAAGGCAACATCTCTCACTAGGGTTGTTTCTCATCAACAATTCATCGATGATACCCTTCTATTGACTAAGAAATTGATGGTTGGGGCCAAAATAATTAAATACATCCTACAACTCTATGAGGACGGTGTTGGTCAGAAAGTTAATTTCAATAAAAGCAAGTTATATTTATTGAACACCCCCATTCAAAGGCAAGGAAAGGATTGCAAAAATTTTAGGGTGTGATATAGCAAACCTCCCCACTTCATATCTTGGTATTCCTCTTTTTATTGGTTCTCTGAGAGAGTCAATGTGGGAAAGGGTTATTGAAAAAATTCAAAAAAAACTTGTTGGATGGAAAGGTCATCTTTTATATTAAGCAGGAAAGCTGACCCTCACTAAGGCCTCTCTTTAGGGCATTCCAGTCTATTTCCTCTCTGTTTTCAAAGCCCTTGGGAAGGTTTTCCAAGAAATTGAGAAACTCCAAAAAGAATTTTTATAGACTAGATCAGAGGAGAAAAAAAGGATACACCTTGTAGGATGGACCAAAGTGTGTAGACCCAGGGAAAATGAGGGATTAGGTCTGAAGATAATTTCTCACATGAATTTAGCTTTACTAGCTAAGCAGGCATGACGTCTCATTTTTGGTGAAGAAAATGAATGGACAACTACCATAAAATAAAAGTATCTTCAAAATATGGAATTTCTAAGTGACTCAGTTCCAATCAAAGGTTTTGCTTTTTGGAAAGCAATTCTCAATTGTAAGGAAATCATCAAAAAATGTTTAATATGGGTTTTAGGCAATGGTGAGAGGATAAATTGCTAGAATGACAGGTGGGCTAAGGACGAACCACTCACGCAATATCCTAACTTAGCCCGAATCAGAGATATCATGGAATAATTCATTGGCAAAAAAGTTTCCTATTATATGGTTGACGACAAACCCAGAATAAAGTGGAAATAAATAAGGATTCAGGGATTTCAAGTGGAATCAAATGATCTTTGTAACATTATTGGGTAACATTTTATCCCCATAAAACCCAAGGAAGATCAAGTGACCTGGGCTCCTATAGAAAATGGGTAGTTCACTAGTAAATTAGCTTACAAGCTTCTGCTTGATGATGAGGATTTTGTCCTCCAAAAGGACTTAGTTTGGATAAAAAATTTAATTCCAAAAATTGTAGTCTTTTCATGGCTAGTTATCCAAGGAAGAATTCTAACCATTTATAATACAATGCATAAAGGTATTTGTATCACTAATCATTTTTATCTGTGCATGGTTAATTGGGAGACCATTTATCACATTTTCCTTGAGTGCCATTTTTCCTTGACTATTCTAAGTAGAGTTTTTCAGACCTTTAATATTTCCTGGGTTAAACCAGCCACCGTACTTGATTTATTTGTCTAGTGGCTTTACCCCTTTTCAATCCAAAGACTTAGATACATGTGGAAAATTTGTCTCAATAATTATCTTTGGAAGGTGTGGTTAGAAAGGGACCATAGAGTCTTTAATGAATCTATCCATGATCATCAAACTATCATTGCCATGATTCTATCATTTGCCAGCGAGAATATGAACCTTATCCCTTTTGATAGTCGTAAACCTCATCTGCAAGATACCACGATTGCTCAATATTTAAGCTTAACCTTGTTATATGAGTCTGTGCCTAGGGTAGTCAACCCCAAAGCCAATGTTAAGTGGTCCCCACCTCCTATGGGTTGGTTTAAGCTTAATTTTGATGGAGCGGTTAAGGACAATCTTGGCAGAGCAGACACTTGTGGTATTGTGTGAGATAATAATGGGAATATGATGCTTGCATTTTTTGAATATTTGGGAACAAGGACGAATAATGAAGCTAAAGCTAGAGCTATGTGGAGAGGCCTTCAAATGACTCAAGGCTTAGAAGGCAATTTGATTGTAGAAGGAGAATCTATGCATGTTATAAATCTCCTCAATAATTGGAAAACACCTCCTTGGAGGATTAAAATAATTTTTGAAGAGGCTAGGATCCTTTTCTAGGGAAGACAGGACAAAAAATCCCAACATGTCTTTCGGGAAGCTAACAAAATTGCTGATAAGCTAGCCAATTTGGGTGTCGATGGTGATAGACTTTTCAAATGGGAACACGATGTCCTGAGTGAAGTAGAGGAGCTTATTCAACAAGAATGCCAAGAATGATAGTCAAATTTACCAACAAGGAAGGCACTGTAAGTTCAAAGGCTAGGATTATTCCCACCTCCTTTTTGAAATGGCCTCACAAAAAAAATTATTTGAGTTATCAGTATTCATGGATGTTGCTTGGAAATACCACAAAGACTAATGGGATAGTCACATGTCAGATAACAAGGCTCCTAGTCGTATTAGTAATTTGAGGTTGGTTGATAATCACAAGGCAGGAAAGAAACGGTAATATAATACTTCGAACCAGAGCCATGTGGACCACTAAATAGCCACCGCTATAAATTTAGCCAGCATGTTCACTTCTACAAGGTTGATTGACAAAAATGGGATGTTTTCCCAAAGCATGTCATATATGGAAGAAAGGAATTACCAAAGAATTATTAAGAGTAACTGTCAATACATAGCTTGTAGGAGTGTTTTTAGTACTTTGCTATCTATGTATGCAGCTTTTTGTTTCTCCACTATTTCAAGGAAGGGATCTGTATCTATTTCTTTTTTTGTAATTATGATACAGGTGCGTTTTCTTGAGGTATACCCAAAATATTGTATGGGAAGTTTCTTTTTGATAACAGGCTATGTGCCTTACCGGATGTAATGGCTTTGGCGGCATGTAGATTTTACATATATAGGATCCTTAGTAAGAACATGTTCATCAACAACCCTAGGCTGATTTTTGTAAAATGTTTTGGATCAACCTGTAAAACCCAGTATTAATGCTATAGTATCTTATCTACCCAAAAAAAAAAATAAAAGATAGAAGTATACAATTTTATTATTTTCATCATTACTTTATAGATTTACAATCACTCATTTCTTTACTATTCAATTACTTTACAATTATTGATTTGTATACAATATTCTTCACTATATAACATCGTTTTTGTAGTCATTTTACTCCTTTCCATATAATCTATTCTACTTGTGTATAATGCATAAGTTAAATGATCCATCCAAATTCAAATTCTAGGTCCAATTATGGAATATTTTACCTCTTTTGTTTAGAAGGATTCAAATGTGTTGTTCAATGAAGCTATGGAAGCTACTCCTCTGTCTTTGCATCTGAGAAATGAGGAGTCCAGGCCTAGAGGTCTAGAAGGTAGTGAATATGGCATGAAGAAATGTAAGAATCTTGTTGCATTAGTAGATAAAGGGAGGGCTCTTATGATGATTAATTATTTAGAACCAAGGACCTGGTACCGCCACCAAAAAAGCCAAAATTATCTCTGAGATCTGGCAATGTTAAGAAAAATTAGAATCCCCATTACCAGTCAGGGGCTTCAAACCCAAATTCTTTCAATGCTATGATAATGAAGTTGCAATACTCCATTATGGATTCCTTGCAATACAATCTCTTGCACTGAGGAGGTGTGTGCTCTTATGAGTTGGTAGGTGGCTAGGATTAATTAGCTCAAAGCTAAGAACAAGGCAGTCCCTAGTGGGTCTAAATTCTAAGTTGTTCTCTTTCCTTTTTGATCCTTTTCACTGGCTATGTTTAGTTCCTCTAGACCTACATGCCAAAATTGTCTACCCTTGATTAGGTTTTTCAATATTTAGTTTATCCGATTTGTGTTTGAGTCTTGGGTTCTTGTTCTGGTTCCCCTCTATATCTAGTTCTTGACTGGTTTTAACTGTTTGGATCCTTTCGGATCCCCTTATGCAGTTATGTGTTAGATCATTTTGGTAAAAAGTTTGGAGGTCTTTTCAAAACTCCTTTTGTCCATATTATAAAAAAAATTACCACTTACACATAGTGGGTATCTATACCTACCAAAAGTTAAACATGAAAATTTTACATAAAGCATAACTTACTTCAACCACTTAAATCCAAATCACTAAATAAAAATATTAAGATTAAAAAATATGAAACTAAACTTTAATATATAATATAACTATACTTATAATTATATCAATATAAGATTTGATATAATTTATATATTATAATAATAATTAATAAGCTTATACTTTATATTATTATAAATTATATATTGATTAAATTTTTATTTTTATTAGGAGCATAATCCATGTAACTTCCTTTCCCAACTCAAAATTATAACCCAGAAAAAAAAAAAAAAAATCCATATCTAACTACACTAGGACCTTACTTCATGTTATCCTTTGGGTTGTTTGTAAGATGAAGTATCCATGTTTTTTAAGTTTCATTTAGTTCCAACATGTCTTCTTCAATCAGTGGGTGCTCGTTAATTTAAAATTTAATTTTCTCACTGGAATTGTGAGAATATTATGATAGAGTATATCTAAATATCATACTAAATGCTCCTATAATATGTTTTGGTGTTTATTGAACTTTATATTTATTTTAATTATATATATCAAGGGACTATATAGTCCCTTGAGGAGTTTTGAGTTAATCATCTCCTTCATAACATCTAGCACCTTTTTAATGGTTTCCTGTTTATAGGATTTCATGCCACTTCAATTTTATTATTATTGAGGATTCTTATCAATTATTATCTTAAGTCTTATATGTTTAGCATGGTTCTACTTGCTTTTGAACACTACATGATAAAATATTTCTTTTACAAAATATTTTATTTCATTATATTAATAGTGTCTTTTATGTCAATGTGTTTTGTTATTTCAATAATTCTCATATTATAGTATTCATTCCACTTTATTTTTTTCTCTCTTTTATTTTAGCAATAAAAAATGTCTAAAAAAATTTACCGTAATATCTAAATAGATTTACTACATAATTACTTTGATATTGTTCAATTCAAAGGCATTAGCAATAACTTTGATAAGATTATTCTACACCAAAATACACAACTGAAGAATTAATGCATTCATTACAAAAGCTGAAAAATATTCCCAAGATCAAGTTTGGAATTACCCAAACATAAGAATGAACCCATAAACAATTTTGGATCAAATCAACATAGAGCTCTCTAAAATTCTACATGGAGCTCTCTCAATAGCTCTCTGTCTATGCAATACATTAATTAAACTTATATAGACTCTTACAAGACTCTACAAAATAAGATATTAGTAAAAAAACAATACTCTTGTTATAAATATATATGTCCAATGATAAGACTCCATCCTAGAAAGTCTACAACACTATCCTCAAATCCAGGAGGATATTTCATAGTCATCTAAGGGCAACTATTCACCATATATACAAGGAAGCCAATCAGGTAGCTGACCTCGCAGCCAATCTGGCAACTTTTGCCAATGGGCTCAGAATCTGGAGGGAGGACTTTCCTCAGGTCATTTCTAATACGGTATGGCAAGAAAGGGATACAAGTCAACTCGACAAGTTCCAAGGTCCTAAGAATTTCTTAGCTTACTCCAGGGGCACCCATTACTATTGCAGGCCCTCCTTGATTTCTTCATCATAATCTGGACAATACTCACATGTGGATTATGTCAGTCTCAAAACTCAAGAATGTGAGAGGCAAAACATGGGATTTAGCCCACTTTTCATGTAAATACAAGCCACGGTAGTTCTCAAAAACCAATGGCTATGGCACGTATACCAACCAAGATTTTGTTCTCCAGGTCATTAAGGCTAGGGGTTATCCAGGTAACATGGGTAAATACAAAAAGCTTGAGAAGCATGTTTGACCATATGATATTACTGATGTGTGTTGCAAGGCCTGAAGTTCATCCTAGTAGGTTTGCATTCGTCCCCCTCATCACTATTTTTTCCTTTGTATGTTTTTGAGCAGGGGCTTTGATCATCGGGTATATCTCAATAAGCTAATTTT
Source organism: Wollemia nobilis (assembly GCA_028583015.1). Classification (NCBI taxonomy): domain Eukaryota; kingdom Viridiplantae; phylum Streptophyta; class Pinopsida; order Araucariales; family Araucariaceae; genus Wollemia; species Wollemia nobilis. The sequence continues at coordinate 4,478,513 of JAQPPZ010002200.1, forward strand.
GAAGCAATACAATGCTGACCTACTCGCTTTCATTATTTATGGCTCACCCATTCTCAATACCTCCCATGAGTTGAACCAAGTGGCTTACCACCGATTTAGCATTAACTCCCAACCTACCTCATCTGAATTCCTTGTCATGCCACCCCCATATTTTAATCAGTTAGATTCTCATTCCCATCACCTCATTATTTGGACTACCCTCACCCCATCTACTGTGTTAGTTTCCAATCTTGGCCCCTATAACTTCCCAATCAAGGCCCTCCACCTCAACCCCCCTACTCCGAGCATGGCTTACATTGAACCAACCCTTCTACAGCTTAGTCCCAATGCCAAAACCTTTATGGATGCCAAGGGCTTTACCTTGTTTCTAAAAAAATTGTCAGAGCTGAAGACCCCATCATTGATGATTTTGTCCGTTCCTGGAACCAGGTTAAAGTCATTTTTCATGGGCTCCAATTCATAGTTACTACCAAAATGCTAGTTGAAATCTTTAGACTCCCTCTAACTAGTCGCCTCATTAGAAATGATAAACACAATTGGTAGGAAGAGACAAAGCAATTCCATGACAAGGGGAAGAGCCTTGGTTGGGATAAATCTGTGTTGCATGTGTCTTCCCTCGTAGCCCTATGGAACCATGCCATCATGTCCATAATGCAATACATTACCTATGACAACTAGGCCAAACCCCTCTACAGCTTTCATTTGGCCTTCATTAACCACCTTAGGTATGGGAAACCCGTCTGCATCCCTGACTACCTCATGTATTCCCTCACCCTTACCCTAGAGAAATGCCAAAATTTGAGCAGACATCCCAGGCACCAAGGGCTCCTTGCAATCATTTACAAACACGCACTGGCCCACCAGCCTCCTATCCAAAATATCCAACTTGTGGCTACCCAAATCCCTGATGAGAATCCCCCTTCCCCATTTCAAGAGTCCCCTGAGGTCCCTAGTCATGCTAGAGGGCGTACCAAACCTACCCCTACCCAAAATTCTAGATGTAACGAGCAAATAAAACAAGGGACTACATCCTAAACTTCACAGGTAGGCAGATCCTCTTCCAAAATCAAGAAACCCAAGTTTGAGGTGTCTTCTTCCTCCACCTAGGTCATCTTGGAGTCTGAGAGTGATAGGGAGGACCCGCGGTCCCAACTACTGCTTCAATTGGTGGCATCGACAATCAACATGTCTATCAAACAATTGCAGGAAGCCTCCAAGATTCTGGTCCAGTACGCTGCCTCGAAGAAGGATGACGGTAAGAACTGACTAAGGTGGGACCCTGGTGGGAGTTTTTTACTGCATTTTCATCTGCATCTCTATTTTTGTGGGTAATTCAGATATATGTAGGGTCTATAGATATTGGCCCAGATGGTTCAGTTGGGTTCATGTCTGTTGGGGTGTGCGGTCCTTGTTGTCTTTCGGGGTGTATGGTTGAAAGTTGCTTTAGAGATTCCTCTTTCATGGTTAGGAGGATTTTTGTAACTGTGGGTAGACCCACTGCTATAATGTTGTTCCACCGCATGGCTGCACAAGCCATTTTGTAAGAAGGTTTTGGGGCCCTTTCAAAACCTGTTTTGTAAATACAATCAATTTAACAAAAAAATATTCTTATGATAAATAAAACTAGAAAACACTAATAGATCAAACTAAACTTGGAGACTATTTTTTATTAGATTCTACCATTCTTGCCACATCAAGGACCTTCATGAACTTTTTGTTGTGCATGCCAATGTTACCTCCGTATTGCCAGCTACATTGACTTTATGTTCAGCTTTTATTAAGACCAGTTTCCAAAATTCTCCCCTTGATGCTGAAGGAACTCATTCCAGGAGTTTAGAAGCATCACAAACTATTCAATTGATCTTCTTTGATGCTTCTTCCATTTAAAAAAAAAATATTTGTTGCAGGCACCCACCACATTTTTGCTTTTCATTCTGAAGTAGACTATCCTCCATCACTATTGCTTTTTCTAGAAAAGTACTGAGTGCCTTTTGATGACCAACTCCCCCTTCATAAAAAATTCGTTCATTGACATTCCAACAATTCCAATAGCAATGGTTTTCAATAACCATTTTTGCACAATCTCATTATGGTCTCCTATTGATACTCTTCCTGATTATTTATAAAAATTAACCATCTCATGTAGATGATTATACCACATAACAATTTCACATACCTCTACACAAATTTTTAAATAAAATATATCCATAAAATGGCCAAATTACAAATAAACTAAGGAATAAACCTCCTCCAATAAAACATCACTCTTCATCGAGATTGAACATGATTCCTCCTTCAATTCACACAAGTAACCAACATTACCTTAACTTGCACAAACTCCCAATATTGTATTTGTAATACATTCTCCATTTTCTCACATATCATAACAGCAGCCTCAAAAATTTTCATCAAACATCTACTCATCAATTCATCAATAAATAAATAAATAAAATAATTACCTCCAATGTGAATAGATTCCCATATGCCTTCCTTTGTTTCTCTTGAGCTTCCCTTGCAGCCATACTACAAAAAATTTGTTATTGTTGCTTTTGAAGAAACCATGAACTCTTCAATAAGAGTTCTCCTTGTGTAGACACCAAAACAACACCAATCCGATTATGTGACTGCAAACACTGATTGCATTGACACACACAGCCCCAAGGGCAGCCCCTAGAGGTTAAACAGTGGTCCTAACCACTCTCACAGTAGTTTTGGAAGGTCAGAGATCAATTTGGCACCTTCAGGCCCTTGGCTCAACATCTGTTCCACCCTAGAATGAATTCAAACTGGGATTCACCCCACCTAGGGACGAATTCTGCATTCACTCTAGGGTGGGGCGAATTGCAAGTTTGACGGGCAAAAAGTCAAATCTTGACAAATGGCAGCTTAGATCCACCACTTAATGCTTCCTTCATCGCATGGGAGTATGGGTGAGCATTTTCGAGTGTTAGAGGCAATTACAAGGGTAGTCATGAAGCCCCTATTCAGGGAGGAGTCTCCTTCCCCCTGAGAAGGCATGATTGCCAAGTGGCACCTCTGCATGCCCATTTCAAGAGACCTCCAGGTCTATAAATTGGTGATTTTTCTCACACCCCCAAAAAAATGAGGGAGGGAGCATTTTAGAGCAACGAAGTGCTGTCATTTTATTATCATACCTCACACCTTTTGGATTTGCACCTTTCACATCTTTGATCTCCTTTAGAGGAGAGGTCATTGGGTGACTAGTGAGAGGACGAATCTTGAATCCAAAACCTGACATTTGGCCATGATATCCCACCAAAATTTTTGAAAATACCACACAAGAGGTTTTGGACCCATCCCAAGTGGATTGGTGCCGAAATCAAGCCTCAAACGATGGGCGGCCTGCCCCATGGGCACCCCCTCCCACACTGCCATAGTCCTAATCGCCCCATTTGGAGTGATGGGAATTTCATGGTAGATTTGCTTTCTTTCATTTTTGCATTCAATTCTATGATGCTTATATAGGTTTTCATTTAAATCTCGTCTCATTTTGAACAATTTTGATCAGGTTTCTATCTTTGTTTGCTTATACTAATCTACAGGTATCATCATCAAATTACCATTTATGGAGGAAAAATTTGGAAAATCTGGCCATCTGGGTCTTCCCAAAATACCCCCAATTAGCTAACATCAAGTTTTTAGGTATTTTGGAGCTTTCTATGTAGGACATTTGGGACAATACCTTTTCGACATTTTGTTGCAAGTGAATTCGTCCCGCTCCGGAGCGAATTCAAATCGGTGAGGAATTTCTTGACTATTATTTTTGCAATGCCTCCCTAGTGATTTTTCTATGCTCCTATAAAATTTTTAGAGAATTTGGATTCATTTTAGCCATAGTTTAATTCATTTTCTCATTTGTTTATCGTAGGCTTGGGGATTGCATGCTTTGTTTTATCCATAGGTGCTACTAACTGTTTCTTGTTCCTTTGAATGTAGGGTCTAGAAATTGGAGGAGCATCAAGGAACCTACACTCGTATACACAAGTGGCAGTGACATTTGGGTTTGTCCATATTATATGTGGGCACACGAAAGAGGGATGGCTATCCATGGATGTAACCGAGAGACGAGTTTAACGCTCCTCACCCCTAAAAAGGGAGGAGGAATATTGTAACAAAACTTTGAAATACATCAATAAAATAAAATGGTTTCTTGTTTCATTTGGGTTTCAATTTGTTTATGCTTTCTCCATTTTACGCATTTTTAATTCGTAGCTGTAGACACCAAAACAACACCAATCTGATTATGTGATTGCAAACACTAATCGCATTGACACACACAGCCCCAAGTGCAGCCCCCAGAGGTTAAATAGTGGTCCTAACCACTCTCATAGTAGTTTTGGAAGGTCAAAGATCAATTTGGCACCTTCAAGCCCTTGGCTCAATATCCGTTCCACCTTGGAACGAATTCAAACTAGGATTCGCCCCACCCAGGGATGAATTCTGGATTCGCTCCAGGGTGGGGCGAATTGCAGGTTTGACAGGAAAAAATTCAAATATTGAAAAATGGCAGCTCAGATCTACCACTTAATGCTTCCTTCATCGCATGGGAGTATGGGTGAGCATTTTCAAGTGTTAGAGGCAATTACAAGGGCAGTCATGAAGCCCCTATTCAGGGAGGAGTCTCCTTCCCCCTGAGAAGGCATGATTGCCAAGTGGCACCTCTGCATGCCCATTTCAAGAGACCTCCAAGTCTATAAATTGGTGAGTTTTCTCACCCCCCCAAAAAAATGAGGGAGGGATCATTTTAGAGTAACAAAGTGCTGTCATTTTATTGTCATACCTCACACCTTTTGGATTTGCGCCTTTCACATCCTTGATCTCCTTTAGAGGGGAGGTCATTGGGTGACTAGTGAGAGGACGAATCTTGAACCCAAAACCTAAAATTTGGCCATGATATCCCACCAAATTTTTTGAAAATACCACACAAGAGGTTTTGGACCCATCCCAAGTGGATTGGTGCCGAAATCAAGCCTCAAACAACGGGCGGCCTGCCCCATGGGCGCCCCCTCCCACACTGCCATAGTCCTAATCGCCCCCTTTTGAGTGATGGTAATTTAATGGTAGACTTGCTTTCTTTCATTTTTGCATTCAATTCTATGATGCTTATATAGGTTGTCATTTAAATCTCGTCTCATTTTGAACAATTTTGATCATGTTTCTATCTTTGTTTGCTTCTACTAATCTACAGGTAGCATCATCAAATTCCTATTGATGGAGGCCAAATTGGGAAAATATTACCATCTGGGTCTTCCCAAAATACCCCCAATTAGCTAACCTAAATTTTGTAGGTCTTTTGGAGCTTTCTAGGTAGGACATTTGGGACAGTACCTTTTCGGCATTTTGTTGCAGGTGAATTTGTCCCGCCCCAAAGCAAATTCAAATCGGTGAGGAATTTCTTGACTGTTCTTTTTGCAATGCCTTCTTGGTGATGTTTCTATGCCCCTATCAAATTTTTAGAGCATTTGGATTCATTTTAGTCATAGTTTAATTCATTTTCTCATTCGCTTATCGTAGGCTTGGGGATTGCATGCTTTGTTTTATCCACAGGTGCTACTAACTATTTCTTGTTCCTTTAAACATAGGGTCTAGAAATTGGAGGAGCAACAAGGAACCTACACTCGTATACACACATGGCGGCGATGTTTTGGTTTGCCCATATTATATGTGGGCACGTGGAAGAGGGATGGCTATCCATGGATGTAACCAAGAGACGAGTTTAATGCTCCTCACCCCTAAAAAGGGAGGAGGTGAATTGTAATAAAATTTTGAAATACATAAATAAAATAAAAGGGTTGTTTGTTTCATTTGGGTTTCAATTTGTTTATGCTTTCTCCATTTTACGTGTTTTTAATTCGTAGCGTTAAGTTTAGTTTCATTCTTGCATTGTACTTGGATTTTTTCCCTTTTTGCTTCTGTATCCTCATGCTTTCAGTGGAAATCACGGTGGGAAATTGTCCTATATTTTTAAGATCAGATATCTGATCCAAACTTGGTTGTTTTTGCTTGCAGGCACCGCGTTTCCATACGTTGACTGCTGCTCGTTCCATTAGAGGGCGAATACAGAGCTATAATTCGTCTCTCCCAGGGATGAATGGGAATTCACCCCACCTTGTGATGAATACAAATCCTATAATTCATTCCCCCCCAGGAAAAATTCTAGTGTGTGAAGTTTTCTGGCAGAAACTTAGAACTGACATATTCGGGCAAAGAAGAGGTAAGAATTTTGCACTTTTCCTATCATTTTCTGTCTTCATTTTTTTTGTTTTTCTGGTTTCTTTTGTGTGCTTAAGAAAGGTTTACCGCATGTTTATTTTATTTCATGCAAAATAAAAAGAACCCCACACACCACGTGGCAAATTAAACACCAAGGAGCTGGTCGTAAAACCCCAGCCCTTGATCAATACCAACGGTGGATTTCATCACCACCTTGGCTTGAATTTTGCATTCATAAACCCCGATCGCTACTATTGCTAGACGTAAATCCTAATGAAAGCTGACCGAGTGTAGCTGGGGTGATTCCTAGCACACGAGGATAAGTCTTCTATGGCAGGTGTCATAAATAGGGTGATTCCCCTTTCGTATGCGCCTACGTTCCACGTACCATCTGCTCTCACGTACCTATAGTTTCTCTCACGTAAGGGTGGGTATATAGAGAGGTTGGTATATCAGCCTGGCAATGGTATATCAAAGGGGTGACCAATTTTGGGAGTCATAAGAGCCCTCATTTTGCATTTAAAAATTCTTTACAAAAACCTTCAAAAACAAAAAAAAAAGCAAAAAAAAAAACAAAACAAAACACACTAAACTAGGTCGAGGACACACTCTCAATATTTAAACAAGATAATCACTGCTTTGTGTGTGTGTGTGCTCTTTTATGTTTAGTGTAGCATAAAAAATAAAATAAAATAAAAACCTACATAGCTTGTAGAAAAACACCACCATGGTGTACACAAGTAGCCAAGCCCAATCAAGGGTGAAAGCTGCGAAAAGTGTACAAGGGGGCACAAGTCGCCTCCGCTATAGCCCTAAGGACTTGGTCATACCGCCTTAGCGGCCTGACCCACAAGAGATTCTGTGTCATTCCATATCAAGATGGAACTATAGGGACACCCCTTTGAGAGACACGCTCATTCATCATAGCCCCTTTCAAGAGGAGTCCTTACACATGGCACTCAACATAGACCAGAAAGCTCTCTTAGAAGCTCGATATGAGTGGCCACAGCACGATGAAGTGCTAGAGTGGCATAGTGTCCATGAGGAGAGGCCACATGATTATGGAATCCCTCATTTTCCCCCCATCACTGTTAGAACCAATGGACAAACCCCAGAGCGTAGGGCTCTTCAAGCGGGGCGAGCCAACTCTACCCACCCCTTTCACACATATGAAAGGGAGCATGAGGAAGACAATTACATTCCTTAAGAGCAACGTATAGCATGAGAGCTATGCGCCTCCGCACCCGCTATGTACCATGATCACCCACTGAGGCCAAAGCCTCGGGTAAATGCCACCAACCTTGATAGAGGGAAGTAGCCTATTGAGATCTCAGATCATCATGACCAGGGTAGGTGCATAGGAGAGGCATCCAGGCCTCCTAGGCTCAGGATGGCAGAACAAATTGACCCGAAAGTCACCAGACATGCCGCCCGCCAAGCGTAGATCACATGACTTGAGCAAGACCAGCAGCAGCTAGAGCATCTCTATTGCCTTAGCAAAGAGTGCATTCGACACCAAACAGATGAGTTGCTCCATAACCTAGTGCCTGAGAGGGTTCCAACCCCTTGCACCCAAAGAGCAGAACCATATGAGAGGCATAATCCCTTAGTGAGAGATAGGTCTCCGCGACCTTACCAAGTGCTGTCTCTGAGACCTCCTAGACCTGAGCGGGAGGCCACTCCCTAGAACAACGATGGGTACCCTCTATGGGGACCCACCCAGGGTCATAGGTCTCATCCAGAGACTCCTTAGGAAGCTTACAAGGAATATGAGCAAGAAGAAGAGCGGGCCAAAATGCCTTACCAAGGTGAAGGGGTTGCCATCCAGCAACCCCTCTATAGGCCTCAAGTCTCCCACAACCCACAATGGGAGCAAACTAAAGAGCTGCTAGAGCGCTTGGAGTCTATGGAAACCAAAAATTCTAGGCCCCAAAAGCCCACTTTACGCCAACTCAGTAGTCATCCTATGCATCTGTCGCGTGGGTCAATGGGATCCCATACAAGAGGGTGTTGATAGACACTGGCTCGTCCAGTAATATCATCACAACAGCGGCCCTAAAACATTTAAAGTTACCCGCATCTCACATCACAGCTTCCACCTACACTCTACGAGCATTCAATGATGCAATCTACTTGACAGTTGGCACAATAGTCCTACCAATCCAAGTGGGACAAAAGACCATACCCACATTGTGCCACATATTGGAGGGTGATATGGCCTACAACATCTTGCTGGGCCGACCATGGATTAGGGACATGAAGTGTGTCCCTTCGATAGCTCACCAATTCTTAAAGTACACATTTGAAGGGGAGGTGCATGTAGTCCGGATGGACTTAGAACCCTTCAAGTATTGTAATGTGGTGCAACTGATGCCACAATCGACTCTGCCATCAATGCATTTGGATTTCTAGTTAAATCCATCTAAACAGGGTTCGAGTCTGCATGCATCCCTGTTAGCGAGTTCCTCAAAATCCCAGCCGGGTTCATCTTCATCATCTAGACCTCCACCAATGACACCATATTTGGGGGCCAAATAGAAGGACAAAGGGAAGAAACCCTTGGAAGAGGAAAAATCTTTGGAAGAGACACTGCCATCAGTATCAACTATCTCTACTGAGGAAATGCCTAACTGAATGGAAGTCGAGGCTCCTAGTTCACCCGACATGGAGTGGACTCAGGAAGAGCTTCCATTCCCTCCCCCTCAACTTCCAATGATCATCGTTGAAATGGCCAATACAGGCCTGGGGGAGTACTAGTGTAGAATACTGTAGCAATGCCTACACTAGAGTCCATGCAGGACATGGGGAGACCTCGCCTTCCCATTGGCACTATTGTTCCCCTAGGCTATCTGTAAAACCAGGAAAATTTTGTGTATGGGGGCCTCGATCATGGCGTTACACCATGCACGCAAGAGGACGAAGATGAAGAGCCTTTTGCCAGAAATGTCAATTATTTTTCTAACCCAAACTTTGGTCTAAGATACCTTGGCCAATACAATTGGCACGGATACAGGTTAGGTAGGTATGAGCAAGGGATACATGATCTTTGCCAACCAAGGTATCAAATGCCATATGATAAGTTAGGAGTAGGGTTTAACCACCCCCTACCCTTGGAAATTTTGGTGGAGAACATGCAAGGCCTAGAGATAGACAACAAGGGGGTATTGGCATCAGATCCTTACGCCAACCCTAACACAACCTATACATTGGGGGATTATCTCCCATGGTCGGCAACCACCCTTGTTAACCTCAATAACCCTTTCCCTTCGCTAGAGATAGGAGAAAGCTCGAGAGCTCATTTTAAAGGAGGGTATATACAGTATCAAGAGGGATCTTCAGAGGATGAGTCAGAGCATGAACCAGCATCATATGACCCCTTCGAATTAGATAGTGATCATTCACAAGTGGTCCCCATGAATGACTATCAAGAGAGCCTCTTGACGATGTTCCCTCTAGAGGCTCCAATAGAGCCGGTGCCGCGTCAAGAGAATCAGGCCCCACCGTAGAGAGCAGAACAACCACAATGGGGCCAGATTAATCTACTTGAGCAGGATGAGCCTGTAATGACTCAAACAGTTGTCAGAGCCAATGAGGGCTTTTGGATATTTGATAGTGATTACGAAGATGAAACATAAATGACATATCTTTATCACATGCGGTAGATGCAACATCAATACCCCTTGGAGATTAACGATATATTTTAATAGTTGAACATAGTGCCAGGGCATGAGTGGTACGTAGACCCAATGGGGTGGGACCAAGTGTTGGATCCACCGCTCTAGGTATACGAAGAGCACCTTACACTCTGATACCCTAGGGTGATATCAGTGCCGAGGGTAGACCCTGTCCTCCTATCAGCACATAGGGCCAATCCATTCATGCCAATACCTCCAGAGCCAGATTCAGAGCACAAGAATCATCTAGAATGTTCACATCACCACGCCCACGGTAATGGAGACCAAAATCATTTCATCAAAATGATCTCCATTGATTTAACCGCCCCCATCCATAACCCGGATGATCCAGCACAATCATTGTATCTAGACATAGATGCCATAGACTAGGATCATGTCAATTCACCTCCATCCCCATCAGAGTACTAGCCTTTCGATAAAATGCTTCATTTTACCCCAGGTACAACTCAGGATATCTTTCATGCCAAAGAGGAACTCAAGGTTCCCAACGGATATTTAAACTCAGCAAATGATATCCATTTGATCCCAACTCCACACCAATTGTAGTATGGATCCCACATGTCGATCGAGGAGATGACTAACGTAGACATCGGCTCAAATCCAATGAATCCATAGATTATCAAGCTGGGGGTAAGTCTAACCCCCAAAGAGAAAGCCAACTACATTGCCCTTCTCAAAGAGAAGAATGAGGTTTTTGCATGGTCATACAGAGACATGTCGGGGATAGATCCGTAGCTAGTCATGCATGATCTAACACTTGATCCGACAGTCAAACCAGTTAAGCAAAAACTATATAAGATGCACCCAACAGTGGCCTTGATGGTCAAAGATGAATTGCAAAAGTTGTTAGATGCATAGTTTTTCATCTGCATGGATTATCCGCCATGGTTGTCCAACATGGTGCCCGTAAAAAATCTCGACGGGAGGATTCGCATATGCACTAATTTTCAAGATCTAAACAAAGCGAGTCCTAAGGATGATTTCCCCTTGTCGAGCATTGATGCCTTGTTAGACGCTACAGCGGGTCACGAAATGCTTTCCCTCATGGATGGTTTCTCGAGATACAATAAAATTTGTATCAATCTCGAGAACCAGCTAAAAATGACATTTACAATGCCTTGGGGGACATTTTGTTACAAGGTCATGCCTTTTGGCCTTAAAAATGTTCGCGCCACCTACCAACGTGCCATGACGTACATCTTCCATGATTACATGCATAAAATTTTGGAAGATTACATGTATGATTTGTTGGCCAAATATCTTTTGCGCTCAGATCATATCAATGACTTAAGCAAGATCCTCGATCGCCTCATGGAACATAAAGTCATACTGAATCCCAAGAAGTGTGTATTTGGCATCACATCTGGAAAACTCTTGGGTTTCGTAGTCTCAAAGTGAGGCATCGAGGTCAACCCAAACAAAGTCAAGGCAATACTTGAAATGCTTCCCCCAACTACCATCAAGCAGCTCAAAATCCTGCAAGGAAAGGTTGCATCGATCAAGCGCTTCATAGCATAGTTATCCGACAAGTTCCGACCCATGAACAAATTATTGCACAAGGTGGTAGCATTTCATTGGGATGACGAGTGCCAGTCAGCCTTCGATGACATTAAACAATACCTAGCTTCACCACCGGTATTGGCACCACCTAGACCAGGAGTGTCATTCTACCTATACATCTTAGCTACTGAGGTGGCACTGGGTGCCATGCTAGCCCAAAAAAATGAACTTCACAAAGAACAGGCTACTTACTATCTTAGCCGCACCCTAGTCAGTTATGAACTTAACTATGCATACGTCGAGAAACTCTGCTTGGCAGTGGTGTTTGCTACCAAAAATCTATGCCACTACATGCTAAGCAACACTACGTATGTTGTGTCTAAGGAGAATCCATTGCGGTACATGATGAGTCGTACTTATCATAGTAGCCGCACGACAAAATGGATCATGTTGTTGACAAAATTTGACATAGAGTTTATTGGATAGAAATCCATAAAAGGTCAGGTCATAGCCGATCAACTAGTAGAGGCTCCTCTCAAAGATGATCATCCTCTGGTCATAGAACTACCCGATGATGGGGTCTTCCATGTCTCAGAATCACCAGATTCTGATGAGCCTGAGTCACAGGCCAACATAACCCTATTTTTTGATGGTTTTAAATGTGAGCAAGGTGGTGGCATGGGAATAGTATTCTTCACACCACAAGGGGATCCAATGCCTCTATCCTTTAAATTAGACTTTCCATGCACCAAAAATAATGTAGAATATGAAGCCTTGCTCATAGGTCTTCAGACAACAATCACCATGAACATAAAACGACTAAACATCTTTGGTGATTCGTTGTTAATTATCAACCAATTCAAAGGGGTATTCCAATGCAAATGCCCAGTTCTACAGGCCTATAAAGCCCTTGTGGACAAATTCTTGGCGAAGCTTGAATGGTACGATATCGAGGCACTCCCTTGGTCATCGAATCATTTTATAGACACTATGGCCTCCTTGGGGTCACTAATCCCGTAAGACCTTTCTAGTGATATGACAACCATTCAAGTCAAAACACTATCGCAATCCGTGATGGACCGTGCAAGTTCTAACTTGACACCAAGAATCCACATGATCCAGATTGAACCTCCTCAGGATAGGTTCTCTTGAATCCACGATTGTCTGAAACATGCCAACTAGGGGTCCTTGTTCTCCCCTACTTCCCTTAATAGCAACACAAAATTATTCTTACAAGTTGTCTCCCTCTTAGTGTTTACTAGGGATGAACTTCGAGAGGGACTAGTTGTTCATACCATCGAGGCTTTTGATCAGCAGGATTGGTATTCACCCATAAGGGACTACCTCAAGTTAGGTAACCTCCCACTTGGATTGACACATGCCGCAAAATGTGCATTCAAGTAGAAAGTGGCAAAGCATGTCTTGTTAGGAGACATTTTGTACCATTGTAGCTATGAAGGGATCCTCCTTTGGTGCTTGGACCAACAAGAGTCCACTTGGGCGATCGCCCAAGCACACGATGGTACATGCGGTGGTCACTTCAGCGGTATGGCCATCGCAAAGTGCATTCTTTGCATGGGCTATTATTGGCCATCTTTAGAGTGAGATTGTTGCGTGTATGTCAAGAAGTGCGTGAAGTGTCAACACCATGCTAATTTGACACACGTACCTTCCCAGGCCTTGCAACTGATCCAGTCGGCTTGGCCATTTTCACAGTGGGGCTTAGATCTAATCGAAAATATCTCCCCTACGTCATCAGGTCATCACACGTTTATCATAACGGACACAGAGTATTTCACCAAGTGGGTGGAAGCAGTTTCGCTTACCTCTACGACAGGACCCCACATTGTGGAGTTCATTTTACATAACATCATATGTCGTTTTGGTATTCCATCCAAAATAATCTCGGATAATGGGATGTCATTCAAGAACAAATACGTGTGTGCTTTGACCACAAAGTACAAAATTCAGCATAGTTTTTCAACACCCTATTATCCACAGGAAAATGGGCAAGCAGAGGCGTCAAACAAAATGCTAGTTGTCATCCTTAAAAATACAGTCACAGACAGTCATAAGGATTGGCACATTTATATCCCACTTGCCCTGTGGGCTTATCACACCAGCATTCGGACGCCCACTGGGGCAACTCTATTTTTGCTTGTGTATGGCTCTAAGGAAGTCATGCCTCTCGAGTTGGAAATTCCTTCCCTACGCATATCAATGCAAGAGTTCATCAATGATGACACTGCGTGGCAGGCCCGATTAGACCAGCTTATGTTGCTTGACAAATGACATGTTAATGCTCTCAAGCATTTATGTATCTATCAAGAATGACTTAAGAAAGCATACAACATGGAAGTTCACCTGAGGGACTTTCAGGCCGATTACTTGGTCTTGAAAGAAAACCAATAGAACACTAGTATGTCGTCCCATATAAGGGACAAGTTCACGACAAACTGGTTAGGTCCCTATGTAATTGATAGCAAAATAGGACCTGGAACATACCGGCTAGCCTCTCTTGATGGAATCAAGGAATTAGAACCCTTGAACATTAGTCATTTGTGGCCATTCCATATCTAGAAGAGCCATACCCCAAACAAAATGCTCCAAGGATTCCTACAATCGTTTGGTCAATCCCAAAATGCTCCAAGGATTCCTACAATCTCTTGGTCAATCCCAAAATGCTCTAAGGATTCCTACAATTGCTTGGTCAATCCCAAAATGCTCCAAGGATTCCTACAATCGCTTGGTCACTCCCAAAATGCTCCAAGGATTCCTACAATCGCTTGGTCAATCCCAAAATGCTCCAAGGATTTTGAAAATCACTTGGTCAATCCCAAAATGCTCCAAGGATTCTTGCAATTGCTTGGTCAATCCCAAAATGCTCCAAGGATTCCTGCAATCGCTTGGTCAATCCCAAAATGCTCCAAGGATTCCTGCAATCGCTTGGTCAACCAAAATGCTCCAAGGATTCCCACAATCGCTTGGTCAAACATAAGAAAATTCAAAAATAGTAAAATCATCAAAAATAACAAAAAGTTGCATCTCATTTCCAGGAATACTCCAACTCATCACCACAATAAAGAGCTCTTTTTGCATCTCATCTTCATATTCACAAAAAAAATCAATCCACCAAAAACACAAAAATATGTAGCTGCATTAAGCATCACATCCATACATTGCATATTTATGGTCATATAGGTCAAGGCACCGTATACTGTAATTACTCTGCCAGTCCACCTTGTTCCACATTTCTCCATTTTACCATACCAGATTTAGTGGTCTTCTAATGTATCAAAAATTTCTATCATTTAGTCGTCATTAGCTTTCTAGCCACGTACTGTACTAAGTCAAACAAATTTTACGGAGGTAGAGTTTTACTTGGATTACACCTTGTTACATAGCATCCCAACACAAATTAAAACACATAAAAAATTCCTGAGTTGTGTGCACGAAATATGAAACCTGCAAAGCAATCCAGATCACCATAAGCAAAATGGTTATCTTGCTCATCCCCCTATGCGAATGACCCCAAGAATTCTGAGAGTTGGCAAAAGGACAAGCATCCTCCCTACCCAATTCCACAAGAATCCCAAGTTCTCAAAATTTGCAAAAAATCAACAATTTGCAAACGTCAAAAATCAAAATTTTGACATCACAACCAAAGTGCATACATCAAGAAAAGCACATAACATAGTGATTCTCATCACTCCATATCCAAATCCCTTGCTCAAAAGAAAAAAAAAACAAAAATAAATATTGATTTTTATCACTACAAAAGAGCAAGTATCCCAATATAATTGAAGAAAAGAAGGGAGTCAAACTTGAATCCCTGGAACTCTCAGCATTTCGACAGGTCATGAGGCAAACCTCAGTACTGGTTTGGTTGATAGCCTATTGGTCACTGGTGGTAAAACTCCTGCATGACGATATATCTGTCACATTAACTCGTGTACAGACCAATGTTTGCATGTGGATGAGCTAGCTTATGGTATCCTAGATAGCATCGTAGATTAATCTGACTAAATACAACAAAGGAGTTAGTGGAGCTAATTAGGTGATCCTTAGTATAGGTTTGGTTGACAGCCTATCTGGAACTTGCGGTATCCTGACCAATACCACATAAACGAACTCAATTGCACACACAAGGATGTGAAATAACTTGGTCCAAAACAAGTCCAATTCATACCTTGTTCAAAAGTCTCATGAGATGAAAGTACAGTCGTGGCTAGTTAGTTAAAACATCTGAGTCTCAGAAAAACTTAACTACATTCGAAACCAACTTGCTATATTTTATTCTCACCTTGCAAAAAAAAAATCACAAATTCAATTCATTCATTCCATCTGCATATCATATAAATTAAAAACATTTGCATTCCATCAAAACATATACATCCATCAATATAAATTAACATGCATACATCCATATTCATCAATCATCATGCATAACATCAAATCATGACATGTGTATAAATAAAATAAAATCATCTGTATATATCATCAAAAATGCACCAAAAACATCAATAAAATTGTCCAATGCAAGTGCTTTTGCACTTGACATCCCGGGCATGCAAAACAGACGTCGGGGTCACAAATCCTTACTATAATACTCCCTAAGAAGGCTACCATATCCGGACCGCTCCACGGGAAGATGGATCTTCAAGAATTTCATCCCCAAAAAACATCGCCAAAAAGGGTCAAAACCCACCCAAAAATAGTAATAGTATTGCCGAACGACGATGCTTTTTGTGCCTGACCTTCTTGGCATCCAAAACAGACGTTGGGGTTACAAATTGTCACTATCCTACTCCCTAAGAAGGCTACCATAGCCAGACCGCTCCATGGGAGAACGTATTTTATCAATTTCAGCTCCAAAATGCATCACAAAAGGGGTCAAAACCCACCTAAAAATAGCAATAACATTGCCGAACGATGACATTTTTTGCGCCTGACCTTCTTGGCATCCAAAACAGACATTGGGGTTACAAATTTTCACTATCCTACTCCCTAATAAGGCTACCATAGCCGGACCGCTCCACGGGAGAACGAATTTTGTCAATTTTAGCTCCAAAATGTATCACAAAAAGGGTTCAAACCCACCAAAAATAGGTCTAAATGTCGGGAAACTGCACACACGCTTAATGCTAAAACATCTAAAGGCACCCTCACACAAGTCATCTTGGGTCAAGTGACTCGTCGCTTTTCTCATAAAGGTCATTCCCTCATCGATTCGTCACTTGAGGGGGTAGTCACACTTAGTCACTAGCCAATAAATACACACCCAATTAAGGAAAATGGCATGCATTCAAAGAATCATTGACAAGGACAATCATGCTCCTGCTTGGGGTAGTAAACAAGCAATAATCACAAGCTGATCAAATCACTTGGAATTTCATGAATCATGAACTCAAGGTTCTCACAGACAAAAGGTTGCGCCCTTTGCCTATTCATGACTGATCAATGTCCAAGATCAAGTAACACCTCATCGAAAAATGTTAACACTTGAATCAAGTTCCTTCGCTCGTCAAAAGCAAGGATTCAAGAATGCATGCCCTTTCCATACTTGGGGCATCAAAATTTGGTTAGGTTACTGAGAAACCCTAATCATTAGTGCTTTGGTTATCTATTTTTGCTTGGCACTGCGCCATGCATAGTGCATCAGAAAAAGGGGCATCTGTAGACACCAAAATAGCACCAATCCGATTATGTGACTGCAAACACTGATCGCATTGACACACACTACCCCAAGAGCAGCCCCCAAAGGTTAAACAATGGTCCTAACCACTCTCACAACAATTTTGGAAGGTCAGATATCAATTTGGCACCTTCAGTACCTTGGCTCAACATTCGTTCCACCTTGGAACAAATTCAAACTAGGATATGCCCCACCCAGGGACGAATTCTAGATTCGCTCCAGGGTGGGGCGAATTGCAGGTTTGATGGGAAAAAAGTCAAATCTTGACAAATGGTAGCTCAGATCCTCCACTTAACGCTTCCTTCATCGCATGGGAGTATGGGTGAGCATTTTTGAGCATTAGAGGCAATTACAAGGGCATTCATGAAGCCCCTATTCATGGAGGAGTCTCCCTCCCCCTGAGAAGGTATGATTGCCAAGTGGCACCTCTGCATGCGCATTTCAAGAGACCTCCAGGTCTATAAATTGGTGAGTTTTCTCACCCCCCCAAAAAATGAGGGAGGGAGCATTTTAGAGCAATGAAGTGTTGTCGTTTTATTGTCATACCTCACACCTTTTGGATTTGCGCATTTCACATCCTTGATCTCCTTTAGAGGGGAGGTCATTGGGTGACTAGTGAGAGGATGAATCTTGAACCCAAAACCCAAAATTTGGCCATGATATCCCACAAAATTGGCCGAAAATACCACACAAGAGGTTTTGGACCCATCCCAAGTGGATTGGTGCTGAAATCAAGCCTCAAACGGTGGACGGCCTGCCCCATGGGCACCCCCTCCCACACTGCCACAGTCCTAATTGCCCCCTTTGGAGCGATGGGAATTCCATGGAAGACTTGTTTTCTTTCATTTTTTCATTCAATTCTATGATTCTTAGATAGGTTGTCATTTAAATCTCATCTCTTTTTGAACAATTTTGATCAGGTTTCTATCTTTGTTCACTTCTACTAATCTATAGGTAGCATCATAAAATTCCCATTGATGGAGGCCAAATTGGGAAAATCTGACCATCTGGGTCTTCCCAAAATACCCCCAATCAGCTAAGCTCAAGTTTTCAGGTCTTTTGGAGATTTCTAGGTAGGACATTTGCGACAGTAGATTTTCGACGTTTTGTTGCAGGTGAATTCGTCCCGCCCCAAAGCAAATTCAAATCGATGAGGAATTTCCTGACTGTTCTTTTTGCAATGCCTTCCTAGTGATGTTTCTATGCCCCTATCAAATTTTTAGAGCATTTGGATTCATTTTAGTCATAGTTTAATTCATTTTCTCATTCACTTATCGTAGGCTTGGGGATTGCATGCTTTTTTTATCCATAGGCGCTACTAATTGTTTCTTGTTCATTTGAACGCAGGGTCTGGACATTGGAGGAGCAGCAAGGAACCTACACTTGTATACACAAGTGTCTACGACATTTTGGTCCACCCATATTATATGTAGGCATGCAAAAGAGGGATGGCTATCCATGGATGTAACCGAGAGACGAGTTTAACGCTCCTCGCCCCTAAAAAGGGAGGAGGAAAATTGTAACCGGACTTTGAAATACATCAATAAAATAAAAGGGTTGTTTTTTTCATTTGGGTTTCAATTTGTTTATGCTTTCTCCATTTTACGCATTTTTAATTTGTAGCGTTAAGTTTAGTTTCATTCTTGCATCGTACTTGGAGTTTTTCCCTTTTTGTTTTCGTATCCTCGTGCTTTCAGTAGTGTTAAGTTTAGTTTTATTCTTGCATCGTATTTGGAGTTTTTCCCTTTTTGCTTCCGTATCCTCGTGCTTTCACCTTGATTCAATCCTTTTTGGTGTGTTGAAACACCATTCACACAAACAATCATTTATTGTTGCCTTTTCATGAAAACCCACATTCTTCATTTTTGTCACTCCAAGTGAATGATCTCCATTTTTCTCCACAATTACCTTTACAAGATAATTTTGAGTCTCCATTGATGATGTCTCCATTGTCATTACAACATGAAGATCATAAAGTTCTATCTCTTTTTATTTTACATTTTCTATCTCACCAATGAGATAGTCTTTTGTATTTTCCTCTTGAAGCAAAATAGTCCTCACTTTTAATGAGTGATCTGCTAGCATAAATTTGATAGCTTTCACATCTTCTTAATCCACTATATCTGAATCAAATATCCCATAAATTTGTATTTATTGCCTTCTCAAGACAACCACCATTCACTCCTGATGAATTATTTTCAAAATACCCATCCACTCCATGTGAATGGTGTTCAAGAAAACAAAACTCCACTATGATTGCCTCTTCTTCAACATTCAAATTTTCCATTCCATATGAATGGTCTACAATCCAACATTCTTCCATGAAAAATGTTACTTCTTCATCAATAATTTTTGGGTATTCTTTTTCAAAACAAACATCACCATGCCAACAACTATGGTTTGGCTCATTGTCTTAAACATTCTCCTCCATGAGAATTATTTCTTATTCTTGATATGAATCTTCTTCAAATTTTTGATTTGGTGCCTCCTCCATAAGACACTCTTCAACAAATTTCTGAGATTGTATCTCCTCCTCAACAATTGTCTCCTCAATGAAACACTCTTCAAGTGCTTTTGTTGATGAAGCATTTGAAAAATCAGGAACAATGTGCATGCTTTCTAAACATGTCACACCCACAACTTCTTTCTCCTCATCAGAAATAAATTCATCAACACACATATTACTCTCTTTTACATCTTCCTCTACAAGAAAGAATTCATCATCACAATTATACATGCCTCTCTCACAAGACATGTATTTCAGAATAAAAACCTCACAAGGCTCCTCTTGCTCATACAATCTTCTATATTGTCACACACCAGCTCACAAAAATTCTTTTGAGTGATTTTATCACTCCCAAAATAATATTTCAATATTTTCCATGCATTAGAAGTTGTTCTACAACTTTCTATGAGTGGAAAAATATTTTTCTTCATACCTTTTCTATATCTAAGAGAGCCAAATAATTTTCATGTTGAGCTTATTTCTTCAATATTATTTCTTCTCCTTCAAGAGTGCTCCAATATTTTGGTTCTTTAAACCCATCAACAATAATGTCCCAGAGTCCTTTTACCATCAAAAATATCTTCATTTTGATATTCCAAAAAATATAATCTTCTCCATCAAATTCTGGAACTTTTAAATTATAGGTGTTGTTGGTCATTGTACCAAAAAACAACAAAATATCACCTTTGTAAATACTTGATAAATATCTACCAAAAAAATCCACAACCAGGCTCTAAAACAATAGATCTCTGAAACCACAACTTAGCTCTAATATCATATGTAGAATATAAATAGATTTACTACATAATTGCTTTGATATTGTTTAACTTAAAGGCATTAGAAATAACCTTGATAAGATTATTCTACACCAAAATACACAGCTAAAGCATTAACACATTCATTACAAGAGTTGAACAAATTCCTAGGATCAAGTTTAGAATTACCTAAACATAAGAATGAACCCATAAACAATTTTGGAGTAAATCAGCATAGAGCTCTTTACACTTCTGCACAAAGCTCTCTCAATAGTTCTTTGTCTATGCAATACATTAATCAAACTTATATAGACTCTTACAAGCCACTACAAAACAAGATAGTAGTAAACAAACAATATTCTTGTGATAAATCAAACCAGAAAACACTAACAGATCAAACTAAACTTGGAGACTGTTGTTGATCGGATGCTACCATTCCTACCACGTCAAGGACCTTCGTGAACCGTTTGTTGTGCATGCCAATGTTACCTCTGTATTGCCAGATACATTGACTTTTTGTTTAGTTCTAATTAAGGCTAGTTTGTAACATTCTCCCCTTGATGCTGAAGAAAATCATTCTAGGAATTTAGACGCATCACAAACTGTTCAATTGATCTTCTTTGACACTTCTTCTAGTTTTATAACAAAAAATTATATAAAAAAAAAAATGTGTGTTGCGAACACCCACCACACTTCTACTTTTCATTCATATGTGGACTATCCTCCATCACTGTTGCTTTTTCCTGCAAAGGACTGAGTGCCTTTTTATGAACAAACCCCCCTTCATAAAAAAATACGTTCATTGACATTCCAACAATTCCAATAGCAATGGTTTTAAATAACCATTTTTGCACAATCTCATTATGGTCTCTAAATCATACTTCTTCTTATACTCTTCCTGAGTATTTACAAAAATTAATGATCTCATGTAGATGATTATGCCACAAAACAATTTCACATTCCTTTACACAAATTTTTAAACAAAATATAGCCATGAAATGGCTAACTATAAATATAACTAAGGAATAAACCTCCTCCAACAAAACATCACTCTTCAGGATACTGTACATGGTTCCTCATTTCATTCACACAAGTAACCAGCATTACCTTCACTTACACAAACTCCCAATAATATCTTTGTAATACATTGTCCATTTTTTTCACATATCATAACAACACCCTCAAAATTTATCATCAAACATCTACTCATCAGTTCATCAATTAACAAATAAAAAAATAAAAAAATAATTACCTCCAATATGAGTAGATTCCTATATACCTTCCTTTTTTTCTCTTGAGCTTCCCATGAAGCCATACTACTGCAAATTTATTATTGTTTCTTTTGAAGCAACCATTAACTCTTCAACAAGAGTTCTCCTTGATTCAATCCTTTTTGGTGTGTTGAAACACCATTCACACAAACAATCATTTATTGTTGCCTCTTCATGACAACCCATATTCTTCATTTTTGTCACTCCAAGTGAGTGATATCCATTTTTCTCCACAATTGCCCTTACAAGACAATTTTGAGTCTTCATTGATGATGTCTCCATTGTCATTACAACATGAAGATCATAAAGTTCTATATATTTTTCTTTTACATTTTCTATCTCACCAATGAGATAGTCATTTGTATTTTCCTCTTCAAGCAAAATAGTCCTCACTTTTAATGAGTGATATGCTAGCATAAATTTGATAATTTTCACCTATTCATAATCCACTATCTCTGAATCAATATCCCACAAAGTTTTATTTATTGCCTTCCCAAGAAAGCCTTCATTCACTCCTGACGAGTGATTTTCAAAATACCCATCCACTCCATGTGAATGGTCTTAAAACAAACAACAGTCATTATGAGTGCATCTTCTTCAACATTCAAATTTTCCATTCCAGCTGAATCGTCTTCAATCCAACATTATTCCATAAAAAATATTACTTCTTCATCAACAATTTCTAGGTTTGATTTTTCAAAACAAACATCATCATGCCAACAATTGTGGTTTGGATCATTGTCTTCAACATTCTCCTCCATGAGAATTATTTTTGATTTAGGATATGCATCTTCTTCAAATTTTTGATTTGGTGCCTCCTCCATAAGACACTCTTCAACAAATTTTTGAGATTGTATCTCCTCCTCAACAATTGTCTCCTCAATGAAACACTCTTCAAGTGCTTTTTTTGATTAAGAATTTGAAAAATTAGGAACAATGTGCATGCTTTCTAAACATGTCACACCCACAACTTCTTCTTTCTCCTCATCAGAAAGAAATTCATCAACACACATATTACTCTCTTTTACATCTTCCTCTACAAGAAATAATTCATCATCACAATTATACATGCCTCTCTCACAAGACATGTCTTCCAAAATAAGAACCTCACAAGGCTCCTCAAAATAACAAGGCTCCCCCTTGCTCATACAATCTTCTAGATTGTCACACACCAGCTCACAAACATTCTCTTGAGTGATTTTATCACTCCCAAAACAATATTTCAATATTTTCCATGCATTAGAAGTTGTTCTACAACTTTCTATGAGTTGGAAAAATATTTTTCTTCATACCTTTTCTGATATCTAAGAGAGCCAAACAATTTTCATGTTGAGCTTCTTTCTTCAATATTCTTTCTTCTCCTTCAAGAGTGCTCCAATATTTTGGTTCTTCAAACCCATCAACAATAATGTCCTAGAGTCCTTTTGCCATCAAAAATATCTTTATTTTGATATTATAGAAAATATAATATTCTCCATCAAATTCTGGAACTTGTAAATTATAGTTGTTGTTGGCCACTGTACCAAAAACAATAAAATATCACCTTTTTAAAGACTTGATAAATCTCTACAAAAAAAATAAATCCACAACCAAGCTCTAGAATAGTAGATCTCTGAAACCACAACTTAGCTCTGATACCACATGTAGAATCTAAATAGATTTACTACATAATTACTTTGATATTGTTCAACTCAAAGGCATTAGAAATAACCTTGATAAGATTATTCTACACCAAAATACATAGTTGAAGCATTAACACATTCATTACAAGAGCTGAACAATATTCCTAGGATCAAGTTTAGAATTATCCAAACATAAGAATGAACTGATAAACAATTTTGGAGCAAATCAAAATAGAGCTCTCATAGAGCTCTCTCAATAGCTCTATGTCTATGCAATACATTAATCAAACTTACATATACTCTTACAAGCCACTAAAAAACAAGATAGGAGTAAACAAGCGATATTCTTGTGATAAATAAAACCAAAAAATACTAATAGATCAAACTAAACTTGAAGACTGTTGTTGATCAGATCCTACCATTCCTGCCACGTCAAGGACATTTGTGAACCATTTGTTGTACATGCCAATGTTACCCCCACATTGCCAGCTACATTAACTTTCTGTTCAGTTCTAATTAAGGTCAGTTTCCAACATTTACCCCATATGCATTTGACCTAATTGTCTAAAATTTAAGCCTTTAAAAGAGGCTTCCTCACTTCTTACATTTTACCTTAAATCTCTATGCTAGCGAATACTCAATGAATGGATAAAGGCGAAAGCATTACAAATTTAAGTTTGCAATTGCACCTATAAAGATTAATCTCTTACTCCAAACCTTATTTTTCTATGACTACCTATACTTTTCAAACTCATTTCAAAAGAGTTAAATTTTTTTCCATTCTAAATCTTGTGTACTTTTATTTAGAACCATATATTTTATAATTTTAACTTACATATAAAATATACCACTAACATTTGTATATGGTTTTTGTTGATATTATCTTAAAATATTTAATCTAACATAAACTAAATTTAAATTTTTTTTTTTATTATTAACAATAATTTTTTTAAATCAAATAGTTTTAAAAGAATATAAACCTTCATTGTATTCATAATTTTATACATCAAATCTAAGATTAATATATCTAAATATAATCTTGAATAGCTATTCACCTATATGATTTTTTACTATAAATAATATTTCTAGTCTAGATTCAAAATTTAATAAACACTCTATATGATATGTCATCATATATTGTAAAGGCTATGAATTTAATAATAAATTATGTAAAATCCAAATACTATTTACTTATCTTGATATTTAAAACTTTGTAAATTATTATTATTTAATTTAAATATTATTATTAAATATATTATAACCTAAACTTTTCTATAATTAAAATAATATATATGATATACTATAAAATTGAAATGACTACTGTTATATTAATATTAAAATAATAATAATGTAATAGGTTAACAATTACATATATTACTTAAAGTTCACATAAAATCTTTCCTTTAAAAATTATATTATTTAAGTGAACAATTCATAACATCTAACACATAAACTATATTATTAGAATTATAATTTGTTCTAATTAAAGTATAGATAAATTCTAGTTTTGCATGAAAATTAGGACTCGATGAAGAACCTTCTCAACTATAAAGATTGTTGAAGTAAAGTGTATAAGATCTAAGTTTATTTGATTGGTAATGAACATGAAACTTTCTAAGTTTCAATACGATGAAAAAAAAAATAAGATGACAAATCAGAGGAAAAAAGACAGAATATTTCAAAGATTGTGCAAAAGGATTAATAGCATCAGAATAAATAGAGAGTCTTCCAGTCTTTCCTCTCCAAGTAAAATATTTTTAAGTGAAAATCAAATGCATTTTGTTCTCTAAACTGAAATTGAAACCTTACAGATTGCCATTGTGTTTAAAAGAATCCACGGGAGTCGATATCCATAGCGAAGGCGTCCATGTATTTTCTGTCCACGGGCTCACAATGGCCTGGCTTAAAAAGTTCTCCACTGAAAACTTGGGCACCTGCAACTCCGGGGGCTTGAATTTATTGTCCTTGAATTCCATCATTTCCATGAGGTCCAAACTGCAACTTGGATTCAGAGAAGATAATCCGTCATCCACAAGACTCTGATATCTCATGAGCTGATTATAATAGTGATGGTGACAATTTAAGGAGGATTCTTCTGTCTCTGTCTTTGAAATCATTGAATTCGATGGACACCCATTGAAGGTTGTCATTGAAGGAGGCTTCTCTTCACCTGAAGCTTCAAAGGACTCTTCTTCTTCTTGTCCTCCTCCAGTATTGTCAGCCATGGCTCGCAGCTCCAATGCTTTCAAAGAAGTGGGTTTCCTGTATATGCGACACAGCACTATATCCTTCTGCAAACATCAAGTTTTAACATGAATGGAAATCCACAGATGACAATATGACAGAGTTGCAGTCTTCACAAATGCATCCGATAACTAGTCAACTTTTTAACAATTGGCACCTCTCCAGCAGGTTAGTGGATTGAAATTTTGTTAAGTAATATGTTTAAGTCAGAAAAGATAATTTAATATCTAAATATGTTAATAATAATAATTTAAATTAATATAACTAAATTATTTAATTTATGATTGATTAAAACATATAACAATAATGGTATAATATTTCTATACTTTATTTAAATGATTGAGAAGAATTAGTTGGATTTAGGCTGAAAAGGTTTAGATGAAGTTACAAGGCTTCTATAGTGAAGAATTTCCTCTCAATAAAGCTGGGTGATTGAATCTGTGTGGATATAGTTGTTTAATGTACATATATTTAAATTTATGTGAATATGACTATCTCATATATAATTCTTAAATAAGTTGTCTTCATCTGGGTCATATATCAATTGCCTCGCTTATAACCTAAATTTTTTTGATATGTTTTTCACAATTCAAATGTGGAATACACCAATGTTGTAAAAGGCATGTAAGAGAGAAAAACATCTTTGGGATAATTTAATTTTCCTGAACCTTCGAAAAATGTATTGCATCCTATCCTATCTTCTTTCTGTTTATAGGGCATTCTAAAGTAAGGACTGACCTGAATCGTTGGCCAATAATCTGGCAACCTGTACTCGTTCATGATCCAGTCAGTCCTATCCCCACGAGGGGCCTTTCCTTTGTAAAAGACCAGAATTTTTTTCAGGCCAATGCATTGAAGCCCTTTATCTCGAATTGGTCTGTCAGATCCAGTGGCCTTCCAGTAGCCAGACCCTGTAAGCCTGCTTCTTCTAGGCGCCGGGCATCTTTTGTCACGAGGGACAAAGAAGAACCATTCCTTTTCGCCAATATAAGCTTGACCTGCAATAAAAACAACTAGTTTCATGATATTTTTGTTATGAAGAAACTATTGTTATTCATATAAGGTCGCATAAGCCTGGTCTAGCAGTCATTTGAAACTTAGAGTAGTTATTTTTTATTTTTAATAAAATTTTGAAGGTGAGAAAGCATAGATAAACAGAGATAGAGATAGATCACAGTCAATCTAAAGCCTACCATTTTTATTCTAAGTTGTTAACTGTTTCAAATATTCACGCAAGTGTAGGCGTAACCATGTTTACATGCATTAGAAGAAGGTGTTAGAGGTTAAATGATTGGATTAAATATATTTTAACTTGATAATTATTTTCGAATAAAAACATTCTAATTTAATATTTATCTATTCACTCCTAAAAATATTAGTGTGGGTTAAATCCAATCTATTTCAGGGAAATTATGATTATTGAGACATGTTGGAGATCAAGCACATCTGGTATTTTTTTAATTATAGAATTGTCATGTACCAAGTCCAAGTTAAGGAGGTTTGAACCTAATGTTAACATGGTAGTTTTACATCAACCTGAGGGCTGGATAATAGTTCTGATTATTGATCTATAGGTTAAACAGATTCCATGTCTTCCATTTTATCTTACAATGGGATTGTGACGAGGTTTTCTACACCCACATCCAACATAAAAACTTGTTGTATCAATCTGAGGGTCAGTTTGTATTACCGTTTATTAACCTATCAAATCTACACAATTTCTGAATATCCTACAATGTGACAATTTTAAACCAACTCAAATGTTTTAAAAAGTTCATCTAACATAGAAACTTGTTGTTAAAATGGTAGTTTTGTATCAATCTGAGGATCAGATAAGGATAGCAGTCTGGATTACCATTTATTAACCTATCAGATTCTATATAATTTCTGATTGTCCTACAACGGGTTAAACGTGACAAAGTTTTAAAACAACTCAACTGGTTTAAAAAGTATAGAATAATTGTTTGATTAAATTTTTAATTGTAAATTTAATATTTAATTAAATAATATTATTGTAATTGAATTTTTAAAATTTAAAAAATATATATATTTAAAACTAAATTAAATTAAATAATTTAGATCTTAAATGTATAATTATAAAATTGTTATAACCACTTACTTTTAAATAGAAATGATCTGAAATCTGTTTTTACTAATAGAAATGATATGTTAATATTTGCGATGATTTCCATGTAAGGTGTCATATTAATAAAAATGAAGAATCTCATACTAAAACGTTTGCACAACAAGATTGAAGTTGATTGGAATATGTATCAATCCGATGGCAAGAAACACAAGAATAAAAAAAAAGGAAAGAAAGAAAGAAATTTTTGTATAAGATGCTTAAATCCATGCCATAGCAACCTGAACAACTTGATAGGATTGTGGAATATGACAGCCTTGCAAATTAAGATTGGTATATAAACAAGCTGAAGGGCTTATGTTGTTCAGGTGGTTATTTCTCAGCATTTTTTTGAATCAGAATTCACTGTAAAACAAAGTAAGAGATATAAAAACAGACAATATACCAGGGAGGTGCCATGGATCGAATCGATACAAATCTAGGGTTCCAATTATATCAACGCTGAATCTTTGCCCTTGTGCTTTTCTCCACAAATAGAATCCCACAAGCTCCTCTTCTGTCGGATGGAATCTGAACCCTGGCAGATTAAACTCTCCATGTTTCCCTTCACCCATTGCCTCCATCTTCCTTAACGTTATGACACAAAGATCTCGGCCTCTATTCTCTCGAATAATACCACATAGAAAGTAGGGAACTGCTGCTATTTTCCAGAAGAAAAGTCAGATTTTTGAGTAATGGGGTTGCCCCAGCTTGGCCCACGCGCAAAAACATTGGCTCTCCAATAATCAAAGTCAGCTTCACCAAAGACTTGGAAGAAGACCTCCTTGATTTTCCAAAAACGTTTGGTCATATCCGCGTGTTGGAAAATGCAGACCGACTTTGAACTTTAGTCAACCTCAAATCTTAACTTGGCAATATCCAACCATGATTTGCTTGGATTCGATCTGGGAAGCTTGTCCTCCACAAACGTAAACTTCGAGGAAATTCAGTGTGCTTGATCCTTGTTCACATACGAGACAGAATGCTCTTGTTAATTTCTTCCGTGTTAGCTGTCAGTTTCAAGGAAGCAACCTTTATGCATTTAATTAGTATTGACTTGTATGTTTAAAGCCAATTGGAACGAAGGTTCTCGGTTTTTAATTTTATGATTAAGGTTTTATTAAATTTATTTTTGTTTTTTTAAATTAAATCTTATTTTTTATATTTTTAATTTTTTTTATTGGAACCCACAATTATATTCAACAAAAAAAAAAATAGAGGTTACAATAAGAGGGGAGTTGGAAAAATCATAGTTCTCGGTGCAAGTTCACCCAAACAATCAACACCATAGAGACCTGAAGTTAAAAACAAAACTAGTCCCTAAAAAGGTAAATAAACAAAATAACTAAATAAAGGGAGTCACTCCAAGAAGAGACCGAGCCCTATAGCCCTACTATAGGCACTAACAGAACAATCCACCTGCTACGTCGAGGCCTCAAAGAAACAAAGGGATCTTAAGGCTAAAGGAGGTTAGGTGAAGCCATGTTGATAGTGCACGGAGCCTTGCTCAAGAACCTTACAAGATTTATCAAATGTACAACTCATAAGTCAACTTGGAAGCCTTCAAATGAAGTTGAACAGTAGTAAAAAATACTGTAATATTTTCATGCAAGGAAACTATAATTTTAAATATTATATTAAAAAATATATTGCATTGAGGAACTTTTTTAAGTTTATGTAACAGTATATTTAAATTCAAAATTTTATACTATGACTAATAATAGCTCACGTCAACGTTCAAATCCGTATGGCATTAAAATAGAATATATAGCTTGATATAACCATGTTAATGTAAAAGTAAGAGAAGCACCCTTTGAAAACCTTACATTAAAAAAACCTATAAAATTTTGCTATGTGAATTTTTTAAACTTTAAAAATATTTTTAATAAGAGAAATAATGTGTTACAATAAAATATAGTAACTTTTCAAAATTCTATACTATTATGGGCATTCTTAATTTTTGAAGAGGTTTTTAAAGGGTCACCAAACCTATTACAAATAGGGTTTTGAAAGCCACCCCCAAACATTAGATCTAACAATAAGATATCAAGGAAAATTGAGCTCGATTCCACAAATCC
The DNA here is from genome assembly GCA_028583015.1 of Wollemia nobilis. NCBI lineage: Eukaryota > Viridiplantae > Streptophyta > Pinopsida > Araucariales > Araucariaceae > Wollemia > Wollemia nobilis. The sequence continues at coordinate 4,508,235 of JAQPPZ010002200.1, forward strand.
AACCTGAAAATCCAATGAAGCAACCTCCTACCAAATAAGCTACATATTTTTATCATTCAAATACAAGAGGTGAGATTATCACGATCAAATAGCCAAATGGAAAAAGGGACCAACATAGGAGAAACCCACACCCAAAACAACATTCAAATTCAAGATTTAAAATTAGAATTTGAAAGTCCAGTCCAAAGCTGCATTCAATTTCAACGTTCAAATTTTGAAGATCCTGTCCACCACTAGGGCCTTAAATCTGGGAACCAGACCTCACCACTAGAACCTAGGGATGCTCAAAGAATCAGAGAGCCAATAATACCATTTAAAACTGGAGCAGATCTACAAAAATAACATTTGGCCTGACAAACAACTAAAATAAAAACAACCAAAAATCACTTGCTAGAATCTTGTCTCAATGAGGTCTTGGGAGGCCTGCCAACCTTTTTTCGATCCCCAAAGAAAGAAATCTTTTTTTCAGTCCACACTACCGAACACATTTGTTCCAAGTCTCCATGATTGGAACAACCTCATTCTCTCGAGGATGTAGAGACTCAAAACTATCTGTTGGAAGGGGTTGTACTCCATTAGCAATTTTAAAGTCAATCTCCATTTTCCTAAGTGTTTTGTTGCTAGATCTCCCCACTTTCCTTTCCACCCCTACATCAATACGAACTTTCCTATAACTTCTGGTCTTCGAACCTGGAGACCCTTTCTCAAACACAGGTTTGGTCTTCGAACCTGGAGACCCTTTCTCAAACACAGGTTTTGAAGAGGCTAGAGAGCTTTCCATTAATGGTTTAAGACTCGGATCATCCATGTCATGACAATCAAAGGGACTTACCTATTCTCCACTCTCCCAAAATTTAGGAAGTTGAACAATATCCTCTGCTACTAGGCTCACTTTCCTTCTCTTCCTAGGAACCCTATTCAACTCCTCTCCATCAAACATGTTTGATGGAAGAAGGGCTTCCTCCTATAATTCCTCATTGAGCCCAACTTGAGAAATAGAATCGGATCTTTTCATTAAATTATGTAACATTTCAAATATTTATAATATCATGGATAATTTATAAAGTTATATAATAATTGATTAAAAATTATAAATATTTATTTCACATCTTTATTGATAAAGAGGATATTTATTTGAATTTTATAAAATAAAATTAATAATAATTCTTTATTTTCTAACATTTTTGAAGTGTAAAATAATAAGATATATTATATTATTCCTTGGAAATAAGATATATCATATATAAATATATTAAGAATATCTAATAGAATAATTTTTTTTATTAAATAAAATTGATACATTTGATAGTAAAGTATAATTTTATAATAACTATATTGAAGATATCAAGCTACCCTTTTTGCCCCTTGAATTTTGGAATGAAAAAATGTTGCATGAGATTGAGAACTCCATGGGAGTTTTCTTTGGAGTAGATATTGAAATTTTAAATGGTATCCATAACATGGTAGCTCTTATCTTAGGGTTGTATCTTATTGGAGCTTGATCTCATTTTAGGGTTATTGGAGGACATGGATTTAATGTTAGAAAATTGGACATACTTATAGAAGCTTGACTACATAAAGGTACCCTTTTGGTGTAGTAATTATCATCATTATGGTCATATCAGGGCACATTGCACAATGGAAGAGAGAAGAAGGAAAACGATTGTATAGAATGAAGTTGAAGGTTCTTTTGATCTAAAAAATTTAAAGGAGGTAACCATGGCTGAAGCACAGATAGATGAGGACCCATTCAAGACTCTTGAATCACTTAAAGAAAGGTTTTCTACCATTAATGTCTAGACGAAGGAGAAATAGTTGGTTTTCAACAATTACAATAGGGAAGCTTTAAATGAGGGAACAAAGACCTTTTTTTTTGTAATGACCCTCCTCAGAGGATTAATGAAAGGAAGTAAAAAATATATATAGACTTACCTTTTTCTTGTGAAACATGGTACTACTAACAATATCTATGAGTGCAGGATAGTTGCAAGATGATAATGAAAGGAAGCAAGTCAGCATAAAATGGTAAGAAAGGGAAGTGATGATTCAGCTCGCGAGCACAAGGAAACTCACACTTGCATATCATTTAGGTGCATTTTAGGTGGCAATGATGGTGGGAGCCACTTCCTTGTTTAGGCATTTGTGTGTTTAATATTTGGAATGTTCTTTTGTTAAAAAAAATGAAGGGGGTTTCACATGTATGGAAGCCTATATTATTATTTTTATTTTTCTTAAATAAAAGAGAAATAATTGAGCTTAAAGTTGAGTGATGGCAAAGCTAAGTTTAAGAAAAAATTATGTTTATGGGATGCACCTCCAATGTTTGTTGTAGTTTAGGAAAAAATGCCAAATATTATTGTATTACAATAATGGCAAGTCATGTGTGCAAAGTAGAGGTGGGAAGACTAGGCTATTTCGCACTGCGCATGGGAGGAGAGGAAAATAATTCATCGAGTTCTTGGTATATTATTTTATGATGGCAAAAAAAAAAAAAAAAGGTATGGTGGGTGGTGCAAAGCACAACGGAAGCAAGCATTCTGGGTAAGACATATAAAAGGAGGAATCAGAGAAAAACGATGTGTATTGGTTGAGAAGCGTGAAACCTAGGTTGGACATTCTATAACATTTTATTGTGATGAATGTGATTTCCATGGTTTAACATGTGGAAAAATATGATTGACTTCTCTTGTTATGTTAAAATATAAACTATTGAATTACTTGTGCTATGGTAAAATATAGAAAATATTTTTTTCTTGTGTTTTGAAAGCAAAGGGTTGCTGGAAAAGTGTTGCTATGTTGCTATGTTTCTTTATGTTTTGAAAGCAAAGGGTTACTAGAAAAGTGTTGCTATGTTGCTATGTTTCTTTGTGTTTTGAAAGAAATGAAATGCTAGGAAAAGTGTTGCTATGTTGCTATATTTGTTTATATTTTGAAAGCAATAAAAATTCTAGGAAGGGTGTTGTCATGTTGTTTTGTGTTTTGAAAGCAATGGAATACTGGAAAGAATGTTGCCATGTTGCTATGAGTAAACTGGTTTGATTAAAAAGTGAAAGAAAATATTTATGAAATATTTATTTCTTTTGATAGCCAAAAACAACTTTGGTTGTGCAAGATAGGTTTCATAGAATTTCTACCTGAGAATTTATAGGTAGTTTTAAAAGGAAGAATCATGTTGAAATTTCTTGATTCTATCTTGAGTAAGGAGATTTGTAAACCTTTATTTTTTTGTGTGATAGTACAGAATTTATGTGTGCATAGTAGAATGCATGATCATTCATATTGAGTTGTATTTGATCCCTAGTGGCACCTCATGACTTCCTTTGAGCGAGATATGGAATGAATGCATAGTAGTCATCATCCCAAATAATCGGTGAGCAAAGTTGGTGTGCGAACATGTGTTTGGCAGTGCTGAGAACTTACGAACGAGTGACAAAAAGCTATAAACATGTTGTCAAATAGATATCAAAATTCAATACAAAAAATTTGAGTATTTAAGCCTGAATATTTTGGATCTAGAAAATAGTATAGTTTTTCAGAAGAGAAGTGCACAGTGTAGTGTGCTAACCAAAATTTAAAGAGGAGATAGTTTGAGCCCTTAGAAAGAGGAAAAGAAACTTCTTTATGTAAAAAGAAAATAAAGGGGTGAAACCCTCTTTTATCTATGTCTATTATAAAAATATTGTGCATTAGAGAACGATATTGAAAATATATGGCAATATTGGATGTTGAAAATATGATATAACTATCATGTTATCCTTTATGTAATGAAAACTTTTGTATTTTGAGTTATACTTTGCTTTGTTCCAAAATGTTGCTACAGTTAATCATAAAATGAAAAAATTAGATCATTCTTGAAGATTTTTGGTCGAACCATACAACAATTTTGATTTATTAAGTTTAACTAGTGAATCTAGTAAGCTTCATGTCACCTGGTAAACATAATTTTAACCATATCCTAGAGAGTAGTATTGGGTAACTATAAATAAAAGATAATCTGGTCATTTTATTTCTTTAAATACAAAAGCCTTTAATAAAAATATTAGAACGCAAGCATGTTATAGTGGTGGAACCCATAGTGTGTTTTTTCAAACTTTTAGTTAGAATAATTAAACTAAATTTCAGAATTGTGTAATGTTTAGTATGATAGAATAAAATCAGGATTAAGTAATTGGTTTTCAGTTTTTCAGTATGTGGAACAAATAAGCAAGTAAATGATTAAGGAGCAAATTTAAACCTTAGGGTTGGTAATATTTATTTGGTAGTAGTGAAGTTGGTCTTGTTTAAAGTAAATTACCTTGTTTCAAAATGTGTTTATTTATACTTTTTCTTTTTAAAAAAAGAGGAGAAGCTTTACTTGAGATAGGATGGTATGTTCTTTATGGAAAATGAATGATAGTTTAATAATTGTAATGAGATCTCAATATATTTTAACCTAAAAATAAAACATAAAAACACCCAATGTTTTTGGTGTACGGGTATGCATGCAAAAATCTTCGAGACAACTGACAACTGATAGAATTAGTAAAAAATAAATGACTCGGTCAGGTCGGGATGAGAAGGTGGTATGGGACACCTTTTCCAGGTTGTTGCTCGAAGAGCACTATGATAAATTCCATGCTCATCAAACTTAGTTGGATTAGCCATAGGGTTTGGTATGGGAAAAACCACCGTGATTTTAAATTAGCATGTGTAATGAAGTTCAATGTCAGTGTATTAACATAGCACTAACTGTCTCCATGTAGAGGAATTCACCAGTTACTCACAGACACATAAATATGCTAACCTCTTCCATACTGGTTTAGAATAAATCAACTTGTTAGTCAAAGGTTTGGTATGATGAGGTAAGGGATAAAATCATCCATCCTCTAGGTGTTATAGGCCCTAGAGGATAACCCTTTTCATGGTTCGGTCCTCATGCTGGAATATATGGACAATGAGGTTAACTAGTTCCACTAAATGGCTTCTCAATGATATTTGATAGATCTCATCCACTTAGGTTGCTGGTTGTAGCAGTCTTGAACCCAAATGTGGTTTGTTATGCCTATGCTATATTTTCTATATATGTTTTAAAATCATTGGGTGATCCAAAATGATGTCAACCTGAAACCATCTTCTAGAATCTAGGAAAACAATTTTTAGGATTGAGTAATAAAATTTTTAAAAAAAATCCTAAGAATTGTTTGACTTTATTTTCGTGCAACCAGGTGAGTAGTTAGATCTAGGTTGTTACATATGATATCATAGCAAACTGATTCTAATTTGTAGACCTTGAATGTGAATAGTTAGCTAATGTAACCTAATTATCTACCTATTTCACCTACAAGATAATTGGCAAGTATGCTGCAAGGTGGATTCTTAGGAAATCCTGTGGGAGGTAGGGAGGAGGAAGTCACCGAAAGACCTATAAGGTTAATGATCTTCCTTCAAATGAGATTGGTTGGGAGGAAGAGAACCTTGCAAAAGTAGTGCAATTATTCCAAACAGATATGGAACATCAAAGGGAAGAGGAGGCCCAACAAAAAACCCACATGGCCCATCAACAAGAATTTATTTTCCAATAACAGTGTGTCATAGAAGACTTAGCCAGGGGAAGAGAAACTGTATTAGGTAGGTTAAGGGACGTACCAAGAGAACCTAAGATATCTAGTGTTGGAAGGGCTAGGGTAAGTAAGGAGTTGGATAGGAACATGAAAAATGTTGTAATATCCAAGTTTACTCGAAAGGGCAATGGAGAATTAGTTGAGAACTAGTTAAGTGAACTAGAGTCCTACTTCTTCCTAGTGGTTTTATCCTCTGAATCTAAGACTTCTTTGGAAATTATGAATATAACTAAAGTAGCCCTAGATTGGAAAAAATATTATAAGAAAGTGTATGAAGTAGAAGCTACTGACCTCAAATGGGAGGAGTTTTTCAAGGAATTTAGAGATAGATTCTTGACAAGGTAATATTACGTAGAAAAATTTGGATAATTCTCAAATTTGTGATAGGAAAGCATGTCAATGTGTGAATAGCACCAAAATGTTTTTCAACTATTAAAATATGCATCCCAATATGAAAGCAATGAAGAAATGAAAACTTAAAAATTCATTTTGGGATTACATCCTAAAATCATGACGGTGGTAAATATGCACAACCCTATCACTCTTAGCAATAAAAGAGGAAGCTAATCAATAAATGAGAAAGGCATATTTTAATTATTAAAATCTATCTAAAAAATAAAAATATGATCTTAGAAAGTAGAAAAGTATTGGCTTTATGATGTGGAAGAATGATCATAACAAAAACCCAAAGGAGGAGATCAAAATAGGCAAAGTGGAAAAAATAAACCCAATTATCAAGGTTGTAGATTCAAGAGAGATTTCAAAGAGTTCCCCAAAAGATAGGACCAGAAACCTGTAGGTCAAGAAAGGAATTGGGAAATTGTACCTTTGAACATAAATGAGAATAGCAGTAAGGGAAATAGAGCTCCACCAAATGGTTGCTACATATGTCAAGGAGCTCATTATGCCAATAAATGTCCTCTTAGAGTTGATCAACCTCCAAAAGCTCCATAAGAAGGTAGCCACAAAATATTTGTAGCCACAGGTAGTTCTAGACTTGATGGTCAAATTACTTCTTTCTTTATGAATGGAATTTTTTTTTATAAAAATTTAAATTTTGATTGATAGTGATTCAACTGATAGCTTTATCTCATCTAGACTAGTGAGGGATTTACTTGTTAGACTTGTATTTTTGGCCAATGGTTGGAAGGTAGATTATGGATAAGGGTAAACCTACTATGTTAACCAATGTCTATTTGACCCTCACATCTCCTTGCCACAAGGAAAGACTAATTGGCATATATATGTGGCACCTTTGAATGCGTTTGATATAATTTTGGGAGTTGATTAGTTAAAAATACATAAGGCTCTTCTAAATTTGGAGGAGAGATGGCTGGAATTTTTGGCTGAATCTAATCAAAGGATTAAAATTAATTGTGGCCAAATAAAATTTAAACCACACTTATTGACTACAATGTAGGTTAAATAGGTTATTAGGAAGAGGTGTATGATCTTTATATTTAAGTTGAATTGGAAAAAATAGTCTAAAAAGGAATCAAACCTCTTCGAGAAGCACCTAGTGTTGGGAGCATTCAAATATGTATTCTCAGAAGAGTTATCAAGGTTACCCCTCAGAGGTTAATTTTTCAATTGAGTTGTTACCTAGTGTTGCACTGATTGCAAGGTCACTATATAGAATGTCATCCATAGAGTTGTAAGAGCTCAAAACATAACTTTGATATTTGCTAGAAAAATGGCTAATCAAACCAAGTGTGTCACCTTGGGGAGATTCTATCCTATTTGTTAAAAAGAAATATGATACCTTAAGGATGTGCATAGATTATCATATGTTGAATAAGATTACTATAAAAAATATGTACTCGTTACCAATAATTGATGATTTATTTGATCAATTGAAAGGAGCAACCATATATTGTAAGATAGACTTAAGGTATGGTTTTCATCAATTAAGGATATGAGAGGAAGACACTTCTAAAAAATAATTTAGAACATAGTATGGGTATTTTGAATTTATTGGTTTACCTTTTAGGCTAACCAACACCCAAGTCGCATTCATGAATCTCATGAATATCATTTTTAGAGAACAACTGGATAAGTTTGTACTCATATTTTTGGTTGACATTTTGGTCTACTCCAAGAACAAAGAAGAGCATGATAAGCATATGATAACTATGCATGATATTCTTAGAAAGAATCAATTATATGGAAAATTAACCAAATGTGAGTTTTATACTCTACAAGTGTAGTATCTTTGGCATATTGTTTCTACCAAAGGGATTGTAATAGATACCAAGAAAATTGAAGTAATTATTAATTGGCTAGCACCTACCAATGTAACAAAGGTGTGAATTTTTAAGGAAATTGCAGGATACTATAGATGATTCATCAAAGACTTTTCAAAAATTACCCAAACCATTATGAATCTACAAATAAAAGAAAAAAACTTCAAATGTACAAAGCAATGTGAGGAATATTTTTAGGTTTTAAATAAATATTGACAACTACACCGATCCTGCAATTGCTTGACTGTAATAAGAAATTTACAGTTTGTGTAGATGCATCAATTGAAGGGTTAGGTGTGATTTTGACCCAATATGGTGCATAAGCAACACTTTTTAGTTACCTATGAGTCTAGAAAACTTAAGAGATACGAGGTCAATAACATAACTCATGATTTAGAGTTGACAGTAGTGGTTCATGCCCTAAAAATTTGGTGATATTATCTACTAAGAAAATAATTTGAGTTAAAGACAAATCACAAGAGTCTAAAGTATATATTTACTCAACCCTTATTGAATTCCAAACAACAATGCTAGATAGAATTCTTGGCAGAGTATAATTTTGACATTGAGTACATTAAAGGTAAGAAGAATAATGTTGTCGATGCTCTGAGTAGGAGAGGGTGTATTACTGCAATGAAAAATAGAGATTCTCATTTTACTTCTAAATTTTGGAAAGTGTTGCATCAAGCATTAGGGACCAAACTGAATACCAATAGGGCTTATCACCCTAAGATAGATGGACAAAATGAGAGGGTGAATCAATTTCTTTAAGATATATTGAGAATATATTACATGTATAAGCACACAAAGTGGTAAGACTACTTATACCTAGTGTAATTTGCATATAACAATAGTTATCATGCATCACTAGGTATGGCACCTTTTGAAGCCCTATATGGAAGATGGTGCAAAACTCCCTTATCTTGGGATAATCTAGAATATCAGGTAGTGATCAAACCAAAAATGGTGAAAGAAATAGAAGAACAATTAAATAAAATTTAGCAAAAACTGAAAGAGGATGCAGACCACCAAAAGAGCTACATGAACCTCAAAATAATATTGAGGGAGTATTCTATGGGATATAGATTATTCTTAAGGGTGAAGCCAACTAAGAGTTCCATAAAATTTTCCAAGCTTGACTGTAGATATGTGGGTCCATTTGAGATTGTTTCTAAGATAAGCACTGTAGCGTAAAATATCAGGTCCAATGAAACCACTACTCAGATATAAAAACTATGTGGGAAGATATGGCAGATATGCAATGAAAGTTTCCTTATCTATTTGAGTAGATGTAGATGCCATCATAAACTTGTACATGATTTCATGAGATATGTATATATGCAAATGAATATGGAACTAGATATTGAGTGGGGTAAAATATGTTTCATGTGTTACTGAGTAGAGTAGCTTGTAAATATTTTGTTTTGATAAAGTGAAATGTTTTGGAACATATGAAGGTATCTATTTAATTTATTATACTATGACATAATCTATTATGTGATTCTATGAAAATCGTTAAATAAAATGTGATTTTATGATTGCAATATTTAGTGCTAAATGGGAATGATGAATTTGATTGATTACTTTTGATTTGTAAAAGATATGAATGTACAAAAAGTATTTCTTTTACTTAATTTGGTTACAAACATAAATACTAGGTTTATCCCTAGTGGGAGAGGATGTAATGACCCTTCTCACATGATTAATGAAAGGAAGTAAAAAAATATGCAGAGACTTAACATTTTCTTGTGAAACATGGTACTAGGATAGTTTCAAGATCATAGCAAGTCAGTGTAAAAAGGTACGAAAGAGAAGTTATAATTCAGCTTGAGAGCACATAGAAAATTGTGCTTGCATGTTATTTAGATGCATTGAAAATTACATCTCTATGTGAGTTATGTTGGTTTGAATGTTACTTGTTGTTAAGGAATGAGAAATGCTTTTAGGTGGCAATGATGATGGGAGTCACTTGCTTGTTTAGGCATGTGTGTGTTTAATATTTGGAATGTTCTTTTGTTTTTAAAAAAATGATGTTTTCCATGTGTGGAAGCCTATATTATTATTATTATTATTATGCTTAAAATAAAAGATAAATAATTGAGCTTAAATTTGAGTGTTGGCAAAGCTAAGTTAAAAAAAAATATGTTTACGGGATGCACCTCTAATGTTTGCTGTAGTTTATGCAAAAATACCAAAAATTGTTGTATGACCATAATGGCAAGTAATGCATGTGAAATGGAGGTAGGAAGACTTAGCTATCTAGCATTGTGTATGGGAGAAGAGGAAAATAACTCGTCGAGTTCTAGGTATATTGTTTTGTGAGGGGAAAAACAAATAAAGAAAGGAAAAAAGAACGTACGGTGGGTGGTGCAGAGCACAGTGGAAGCAAGCATTCTGTATGGGACATCTAAAAGGAGAAATCAGAGAAAATGAAGCTTATTGGTTGAGAAGTATGAAACACAGGTTAAACGTTCTGTAACATTTCATTGTGATGAATGATAATTCTATGGTTTAACATGTGGGAAAATATATGATTGACTTCTCTTATTATATTGAAAATGGAAATTGTTAAATTACTTGTCCTATGGTAAAAGACATAAAATATATTTTTCTTGTGTTTTGAAAGCAAAGCAATTCCGAAAAAGTGCTCCTATGTTGCTATGTTTCTTTGTGTTTTGAAAGCAAAGGGTTTCCAAAAAGGTGTTGCTATGTTGATATGTTTCTTTGTGTTTTGAAAGTAATGAAATGCTGGGAAAAGTGTTGTTATGTTGCTAAATTTCTTTGTGTTTTAAAAGCAACGAAAATGCTAGGAAGGGTGTTTTCATGTTGCTATGTTTCTTTGTGTTTTAAAAGCAATGGAATGTCGAAAATAATGATACCATGTTGTTGTGAGTAAACAGGTTTTATTAAAAAGTGAAATAAAATATTTATGAAATATTTATTTCTTTTGATTTCCAAAAAACACATTAGTTGTGCAATATAGGTTTCATAAAATTTCTACCTATGAATTTAAAGATAGTTTTAAAAGGAAGAATAGTGTTGCAATTATATGATTATGTATCGAGTAAGGATATTTGTAAACCTCTATGTGTTTATGTGATAGTATAGAATTTATGTGTGCATAGTAGAATGTATGATCATTCATCTTGAGTAGTATTTTATCCCTGGCGGTGCCTCATGACTTCGTCTAAGATGGATATGGAATGAATGCATAGTAGTCATCATCCAGTATAATAGGTGAGCAAATTTGTAGTGTGAACATGTGTTTGGAAGTACTGAGAACATGCGAATGAGCGACAACTAGCTATAAACATGTTGTTGAATGGATACTGAAATTCAAGATAGCAACTTTGAGTGTTGAAGCTTGACTATTTTGGATCTAGAAAATAGTACAATATTTTTGAAGAAAAGTGTTTGATGTAGTGTGCTAACCAAAATTTAAATAGGAGATAGTTTGAGACCTTATAAAGTGGAAAATAAACTTCTTTATGTTAAAAGAAAATAAAGGTGTGAAGCCCTATTGTATCTATGTCTATTTTGAAAATGTTGTGCATTAGAGAATGATGTTGAAAATATATGACAATGCTCGATGTTGAAAATATGATATAATTGTGATGTTATCCTTTATGTAAAGAAGACTTTTATTTTTTGAGTTATACTTTTCTTTGTTCTAAATTATTGTTACAATTAATCATCAACGAAAACATTAGAACATCCTTAAAGAGTTTTGGGTGAACCATACAACAATTTTGATTTATTAAGTTTAACTAGTGAAGCTAGTAAGCTTCACGTCACCTAGTAAACATAGTTTTAACCATATGCTAGAGAGCAGGATTGGGAAGCTATAAATAAAAGATAATATGGTCATTTTATTTCTTTAAATATGAAAGACTTTAACAAAAATGTTAGAACACGAGCATGTTATAGTGGTGGAACCCATAGTGTGTTTTTTCAAACTTTTTAATTAAAAGAATTAAACTAAATTTCATAATTGTGCAGTTTGGTATCATAGAGTAATTAAAACCAATATTGAGTAATTGGTTTTCAGGTTTTTTGGTATGTGGAACAAATAAGCAATTAAATGATTAAGAAGCAAATTTGTATCTTAGGGTTGGTAATATTTTCATGGTAGTAGTGTATATTGGTCTTATTCAAAGTAAATTATCTTATTTCAAAATTTGTTTATTTATACTTTTTTTTTAAGTGTATAACCTTTACTCGAGATAGGATTGTATGTTCTTTATGTAAAAGGAATGATAGTTTAATAATTATAATGAGATCCTCAGGAGGTTTTTCCCCAAAAATAAAATATGAAAATACCCAATGTTGTTGAGGTGTCGGTATGCACGCAACAAGCTTCAGGACAACTGATGACTGATAAAATTGGTAAAAAATAAATGTCTCGGTCAAGTCAAGATGAAAAGGTGGTATGGGATACCTTTTCCAATTTGTTGCTCGAAAAGCACTGTGATAAATTCCATGCTCATCAAACATAGCTAGATTAGCCATGGGGTTTGGTATGGGACAAAACACTATGAGTTGCAATGAGTATGTGTAATGAAGTCCAAGGTTAGGATATTAACATGGCACTAACTTTCTTCATGTAGAGGGATTCACTAGTTAGTCACGAAGACATAAATATGCTAACCTCTTCCATACTAGTTTAGAATACTTCAACTAGTTAGTCAAATATTTTGTATGATGAGGTTAGGGATAAAAGCATCCACCCTCTAGGTGTTATGGTCCCTATAGGATAACCTTTTCTATGGTTCGGACCTCATGCTGGAATATGTGGATGATAAATAAGGGTAACTGGTTCCATTGAATGGCTTTTCAGTGGAATTTGGCCAACCTCATCAACTTGGGTGGCTGGCTGCAACAATCTTGAATCTAAATGTGGTTTTTTATTCCTATTTTATATTATATATATATATATATATATATATATATTTTAAAATTCTTGGGTGATCCAAAATGATATTAACCTGAAACCATCTTCTAGTATCTAGGAAAAAAAATATTTTAGGATTGTGTAATAAACTTCTCAAAAACAAATCCTGCGAATTTCTTGACTTTATTTTCATGCAACCATATGAGTAGTTAGACCTGGGTTGTTACAAGTGTGACCGAAAAAGCGTATATAGGCATTTTATTAAGTAACCATCAAAGCTTGAATTTCATTTTACCTTTTCTGAGGGATGGGAGATTGAATTCTGATAATGATAAATTCTATATATCATCTTTTCCTAGGCCTAGCTTCTATATGGAGGTTTTAATAGGCCATAATTCAAATAGAACATTACAAGAGGGTGGTTTTATCAAGGGCTTATAATGAGTATAGGAGAAAGGTATAAAATTTACTAATTTCTTACCCTCTTTAGCCAGATATATTTTAGGCCAAGGAAACAGGCACAAATTAAAAAATCCTAATAGGATCTCTTCCCCACCAAGTCCTTCAAATCACCATATTACAAGCACATCTTCTAGAAAATATGCTCTAAGAACCCTAAAAATAGGATAAACAAAGTCCTTTTCTAATTGTACTAAACCTTACTCCATATAATCCTTTATGTTGCTTTGGTGTATTCAAGTATTCTAAGATGGTGTATCCAAATATGATTTTAGTTATTTTATTTATTTTTATATATCATTGTTGATTATTCTAACTAGTATATGGTTTTATTTGCATCAAATATGTTATATCCATAAAATGTTTATAGTTGGATTATTGATTTTCTTCTATAATCTTGTATATTCTCTTTTATTGAATATTATATTAGTATATTTTTTTATATACTACTATGTTTCGTTATAGCAAAAAAATATTTTAGTGTTTCTCTCACCTTATTTTATATTTTTTCTCTTCGAATTTTTTTTTTGATGTTATTAAAAATCCATGTAGAGCTACATACAATCCATCATGCACATTCAAGTTTACCCCATATGGATATGATTCAATTGCCCAACCTTATATTCCTCTGGAAGGGATGCTTCCTCACAGGGTTATGCATAGCGACGAATCATCATTAATTAGACAAAATTATGATTTTCAAATTTTAAAATTGGCTAATCTTGGAACCTTTCACTGGGCTCCACTCTTTCAAAATTTTTAGGATGCAAATTTTTTCGAGGTCGGCTCGCCTGATAATGATAATAATATTTTTATTTTTAATTTAATTTACCAACCACTTTCACCCAAATCCATGAAAATTTTTCACCTTCAAATTATAAACAAAATTATTTATTCCCCACAAAATTCACCACTTATACCACCAATATATATACCTAATGTGACAACGATACTCATAAACCCAAAAAATAACCTGTACCACCAAAAAATCTACAATAGCAAAAAAAGATCTAAAGTAGCAAAAAACCACCTCTAACTACAAAAAAAGCATCTAAAACATCAAAAAATGATATGTAGTGTATACTCATAGTAGCTAGTGCCTACCTACAGTAGAGAAAGGTCAAGTAGTTAACTTCCATGGTCCATAGCAATTCTTGTAGTGCTTGAATTAAGATCTTATAGTTTCTAGGCAAAACTGAACGTGTCGATGGCCTCTCAGGCTACCAACTCCATGATAAGTTGATAGCTTGTAAAGACTACTGACACCACTATCATACATTGGTAGTCAATGCAGACTATCGATGTATTGTTGCATCGATAGCCTTCGATGGCTACTGGTGCCATAATATCATGGTATTTATTTATAGGATACCATTTTATTATGGTAATGGTATCTTGTATCAATAGTTATTTATAGGATACCATTTTATTATGGCATCGATAGCCTTTGATGGCTACCAACCTATCTTGGTATCAATAAACTGTATAAGCTACCAACATAGGTTATTTTGTTTTGCTAAAGTGAAATATTTTGGAACATATGAAGGTATCTATTTAATTTATTATACTATGACATAATCTATTATGTTATTATATGGCAATCATTAAATAAAATGTGATTTTATGATTGCAATATTTAGTGCTAAATGAGAATGATGAATTTTATTGATTACTTTTGATTTGTAAAATATATGAATGTACAAAAAGTATTTCTTTTACTTAATTTGGTTACAAACATAAATACTAGGTTTATCCCTGGTTGGAGAGGATGTAATGACCCTTCTCACACGATTAATGAAAGGAAGTAAAAAAATATGCAGAGACTTAACATTTTCTTGTGAAACATGGTACTAGGATAGTTTGAATATCATAGCAAGTCAGTGTAAAAAGGTAAGAAAGAGAAGCTATAATTCAGCTTGAGAGCACATAGAAAATTGTGCTTGCATGTTATTTAGATGCATTAAAAATTACATCTCTACGTGAGTTATGTTGGTTTGAATGTTACTTGTTGTTAAGGAATGAGAAATGCTTTTAGGTGGCAATGATGATGGGAGTCACTTGCTTGTTTAGGCATGTGTGTGTTTAATATTTGGAATGTTCTTTTGTTTTAAAAAAAATGAGGTTTTCCATGTGTGGAAGCCTATATTATTATTATTATTATTATTATTATTATTATTATTATGCTTAAAATAAAAGAGAAATAATTGAGCATAAAGTTGAATTTTGGCAAAGCTAAGTTTAATAAAAAATTATGTTTATGGGATGCACCTCCAATGTTTGTTGTAGTTTATGCAAAAATACCAAAAAATGTTGTATGACCATAATGGCAAGTCATGCATGTGAATTGGAGGTGGGAAGAGTTAGCTATCTATCGTTGTGTATGGGAGAAGAGGAAAATAACTCGTCGAGTTTTGGGTATATTGTTTTGTGAGGGGAAAAACAAATAAAGAAAGGAAAAAAGAACCTACGGTGGATGGTGCAGAGCACAGTGGAAGCAAGCATTCTGTATGGGACGTCTAAAAGGAGAAATCAGATAAAATGAAGCTTATTGGTTGAGAAGTGTGAAACACAGGTTAAACGTTCTATAACATTTCATTGTGATGAATGATAATTCTATGGTTTAACGTGTGGGAAAATATATGATTGACTTCTCTTATTATATTGAAAATGGAAATTGTTAAATTACTTGTCCTATGGTAAAAGAAATAAAATATATTTTTCTTGTGTTTTTAAAGCAAAGTGTTTCCAAAAAAGTGCTCCTATGTTGCTATGTTTCTTTGCGTTTTGAAAGCAAAGGGTTTCCAAAAATGTGTTGCTATGTTGATATGTTTCTTTGTGTTTTGAAAGTAATGAAATGCTGGGAAAAGTGTTGTTATGTTGCTATATTTCTTTGTGTTTTAAAAGCAACGAAAATGCTAGGAAGGGTGTTGTCATGTTGCTATGTTTCATTATGTTTTTAAAGCAATGGAATGCCGAAAATAATGCTGCCATGTTGTTGTGAGTAAAAATGTTTTATTAAAAAGTGAATGAAAATATTTATGAAATATTTATTTCTTTTTATTTCCAAAAAACACATTAGTTGTGCAATATAGGTTTCATAAAATTTCTACCTATGAATTTATAGGTATTTTTAAACGGAAAAATAGTGTTGCAATTATGTGATTATGTATCGAGTAATGATATTTGTAAACCTCTATTTGTTTCTGTGATAGTCTAGAATTTATGTGTGCATAGTTGAATGCATGATCATTCATCTTGAGTAGTATTTTATCCCTGGCAGTGCCTCATGACTTCGTCTAAGATGGATATGGAATGAATGCATAGTAGTCATCATCCAGTATAATCGGTGAGAAAATTTGTAGTGTGAACATGTGTTTGGAAGTACTGAGAACTTGCGAATGAGCGAAAAAAGCTATAAACATGTTGTTGAACAGATACTGAAATTCAAGATAGCAACTTCGAGTGTTGAAGCTTGACTATTTTGGATCTGGAAAATAGTACAATATTTTTGAAGAAAAGTGTTTGATGTAGTGTGCTAACCAAACTTTAAATAGGAGATAGTTTGAGACCTTATAAATTTGAAAATAAACATTTTTATGTTAAAATAAAATAAAAGGGTGAAGCCCATTTGTATCTATGTCTATTTTTAAATTGTTGTGCATTAGAGAATGATGTTGAAAATATTTGACAATGCTCGATGTTGAAAATATGATATAATTGCTTCACGTCACCTGGTAAACATACTTTTAACCATATCCTAGAGAGCAGGATTGGGAAGCTATAAATAAAAGATAATATGGTTATTTTATTTCTTTAAATATGAAGGCCTTTAACAAAAATTTTAGAACACGAGCATGTTATAGTGGTCGAACCCATAGTGTGTTTTTTCAAACTTTTTAATTAAAAGAATTAAACTAAATTTCATAATTGTGCAGTTTGGTATGATAGAGTAATTAAAACCAAGATTGAGTAATTGGTTTTCAGGATTTTCAGGTATGTGGAACAAATAAGCAATTAAATGATTAAGAAGCAAATTTATAGCTTAGGGTTGGTAATATTTTCATGGTAGTAGTGTATATTGGTCTTATTTAAAGTAAATTATCTTGTTTCAAAATTTGTTTATTTATACTTTTTTTTAAAGTGAATAACCTTTACTCGAGATAGGATTGTATGTTCTTTATGTAAAAGGAATGATAGTTTAATAATTATAATGAGATCCTCAGGAGGTTTTTCCCCAAAAATAAAACATGAAAATACCCAATATTGTTGAAGTGTGGGTATGAATGCAACAAGCTTTGGGACAACTGATTACTGATAAAATTGGTCAAAAATGAATTTCTCGGCCAAGTCAGGATGAGAAGGTGGTATGGGACACCTTTTCCAAGTTGTTGCTCGAAGAGCATTGTGATAAATTCCATGCTCATAAAACATAGCTAGATTATCCGTAGGGTTTGGTATGGTAGAAAACACTATGATTTGCAATGAGTATGTGTAATGAAGTCCAAGGTTAGGGTATTAACATGGCACTAACTTTCTTCATGTAGAGGGATTCACTAGTTAGTCACGAAGACATAAATATGCTAACCTCTTACATACTAGTTTGGAATAAGTCAACTAGTTAGTCAAATATTTGGTATGATGAGGTAAGGGATAAAAGCATCCACCCTCTAGGTGTTATGGTCCCTAGAGGATAACCCTTGCCATGGTTCGGTCCTCATGCTGGAATATGTGGATGATAAATGAGGGTAATTGGTTCCATTGAATGGCTTCTCAATGGAATTTGGCCAACCTCATCGACTTGGGTGGCTGGCTGCAACAATCTTGAATCTAAATGTGGTTTTTTATGCCTGTTTCATATTATATATATTTTAAAATTCTTGGGTGATCCAAAATGATATTAACCTGAAACCATCTTCTAGTATCTAGTAAAAAAATTATTTTAGGATTGTGTAATAAACTTCTCAAAAACAAATCCTGATAATTGATTGACTTTATTTTCATGCAAACATATTAGTATTTAGACATGGGTTGTTACAAGTGTGATCGAAAAAGCGTATATAGGCATTTTATTAAGTAACCATCAAAGCTTGAATTTGATTTTACCTTTTCTGGGGGATGGGGGATTGAATTCTGATAATTATAAATTCTATATATCATCTTGTCCCAGGCCTAGCTTCTATATGGAGATTTTAATAGGCCATAATTCAAATAGAACATTACAAGAGGGTGGTTTTATCAAGGTATAAAATTTACTAACTTCTTACCCTCTTTAGCCAGATATATTTTAGGCCAAGGAAACAGGCACAAATTAAAAAACCCTAATAGGATCTCTTCCCCACCAAGTCCTTCAAATCACCATATTACAAGCACATCTTCTAGAAAATATGCTCTAAGAACCCTAAAAATAGGATAAACAAAGTCCTTTTCTAATTGTCCTAAACCTTACTCCATATAATCCTTTATGTTGCTTTGGTGTATTCAAGTATTCTAAGATGGTGTATCCAAATATGATTTTAGTTATTTTATTTATTTTTATATATCATGGTTGATTATTCTAACTAGTATATGGTTTTATTTACATCAAATATGTTATATCCATAAAATGTTTATAGTTGGATTAATGATTTTCTTCTATAATCTTGTATATTCTCTTTTATTGAATATTATATTAGTATATTTTTTTATATACTACTATGTTTCATTATAAGAAAAAAAAAATTACTGTTTCTCTCACCTTATTTTATATTTTTTCTCTTTGAATTTCTTTTTGGATGTTATTAAAAATCCATGTAGATCTACATACAATCCATCATGCACATTCAATTTTACCCCATATGGATATGATTCAATTGCCCAACCTTGTATTCCTCTGGAAGGGATGCTTCTTCACAAGGTTATGCATAGCGACGAATCATCATTAATTAGACAAAATTATGATTTTCAAAATTTAAAATTGACTAATCTTGGAACCTTTCACTGGTATCCACTCATCCAAAATTTTCAGGATGCAAATTTTTTTCGAGGTCGGCTTGCCCGATCGTGATAATAATTTTTTTGTTTTTATTTTAATTTACCAACCACTTTCACTCAAATCCATGAAAAATTTTCACCTTCAAATTATAAAAAAAATTATTTATTCCCCGCAAAATTCACCACTTATACCACCAATATATATACCTAATGTGACAACGATACTCATAAACCCAAAAATAACCTATAGCACCAAAAAATCTACAATAGCAAAAAAATATTCAAAGTAGCAAAAAACCACCTCTAACTACAAAAAAACATCAAAAAATGATATGTAGTGTCTACTCATAGTAGCTAGTGCCTACCTACAGTAGAGAAAGGTCAATTAGTTAACTTCCATGGTCCATAGCAATTCTTATAATGCTTGAATTAAGATCTTATAGTTTCTAGGCAACATTGAATGTGTCGATGGCCTCTCAGGCTACCAGCTCTATGATAAGTTGATAGCTTGTAAATACTACTGACACCACTATCATACATTGGTAGTCAATGCAGACTATCGATGTATTGTTGCATCGATAGCCTTTGATGGCTACTGGTGCCATAATATAATGGCATTTATTTATAGGATACCATTTTATTATGGTAATGGTATCTTGTATCAATATTTATTTATAGGATACCATTTTATTATAGCATCGATAGCCTTTGATGGCTACCAATCTATCTTGGTATCAATATACTGTATAAGCTACTAACATAGGTTATTTTTTTTTGCTAAAGTGAAATGTTTTGGAACATATGAAGGTATCTATTTAATTTATTATACTATGACATAATCTATTATGTGATTATATGACAATCATTAAATAAAATATGATTTTATGATTGCAATATTTAGTGCTAAATGGGAATGATGAATTTGATTGATTACTTTTGATTTGTAAAATATATGAATGTAAAAAAAGTATTTCTTTTACTTTATTTGGTTACAAACATAAATACTAGGTTTATCCCTAGTGGGAGAGGATGTAATGACCTTTCTCACATGATTAATGAAAGGAAGTAAAAAAATATGCAAAGAATTAACATTTTCTTGTGAAACATGGTACTAGGATAATTTCAAGATCATAGCAAGTCAGTGTAAAAATGTAAGAAAAAGAAGTTATAATTCAGCTTGAGAGCACATAGAAAATTGTGCTTGCATGTTATTTAGATGCATTGAAAATTACATCTCTGTGTGAGTTATGTTGGTTTGAATGTTACTTGTTGTTAAGGAATGAGAAATGCTTTTAGGTGGCAATGATGATGGGAGTCACTTGCTTGTTTAGGCATGTGTGTGTTTAAAATTTGGAATGTTCTTTTGTTTAAAAAATAATGAGGTTTTCCATGTGTGGAAGCCTATATTATTATTATTATTATTATTATGCTTAAAATAAAAGAGAAATAATTGAGCTTAAATTTGAGTGTTGGCAAAGCTAAGTTTAAAAAACTTATGTTTATGGGATGCACCTCCAATGTTTGTTGTAGTTTATGCAAAAATACCAAAAATTGTTGTATGACCATAATGGCAAGTCATGCATGTGAATTGGAGGTGGGAAGAGTTAGCTATCTCGTGTTGTGTATGGGAGAAGAGGAAAATAACTCGTCGAGTTTTGGGTATATTGTTTTGTGAGGGGAAAAACAAATAAAGAAATTAAAAAAGAACGTATGGTGGGTGGTGCAGAGCACAGTGGAAGCAAGCATTCTGGATGGGATGTCTAAAAGGAGAAATCAAAGAAAATGAAGCTTATTGGTTGAGAAGTGTGAAACACAGGTTAAACATTCTGTAACATTTCATTGTGATGAATGATAATTCTATGGTTTAACGTGTGGGAAAATATATGATTGACTTCTCTTATTATATTGAAAATGGAAATTGTTAAATTACTTGTACTATGGTAAAAGAAATAAAATATATTTTTCTTGTGTTTTGAAAGCAAAGCATTTCCAAAAAAGTGCTCCTATGTTGCTATGTTTCTTTGTGTTTTGAAATCAAAGTGTTTCCAAAAAGGTGTTGCTATGTTGATATGTTTCTCTGTGTTTTGAAAGTAATGAAATGTTGGGAAAAGTGTTGTTATGTTGCTATATTTCTTTGTGTTTTAAAAACAACGAAAATTCTAGGAAGGGTGTTGTCATGTTGCTATGTTTCTTTGCGTTTTGAAAGCAATGGAATACCAAAAAGAATGTTGCCATGTTGTTGTGAGTAAAAAGGTTTTATTAAAAATTGAAAGAAAATATTTATGAAATATTTATTTCTTTTAATTTCCAAAAAACACATTAGTTGTGCAATTTAGGTTTCATAAAATTTCTACCTACGAATTTATAGATAATTTTAAAAGTAAGAATAGTGTTGCAATTATGTGAATATGTATCGAGTAAGGATATTTGTAAACCTCTATTTGTTTCTGTGATAGTATAGAATTTATGTGTGCATAGTAGAATGCATGATCATTCATCTTGAGTAGTATTTTATCCCTGGCAGTGCCTCATGACTTCGTCTAATATGGATATGGAATGAATGCATAGTAGTCATCATCCAGTATAATCGGTGAGCAAATTTGTAGTGTGAACATGTTTTTGGAAGTACTGATAACTTGCGAATGAGTGACAACTAGCTATAAACATGTTGTTGAACAGATACTGAAATTCAAGATAGCAACTTTGAGTGTTGAAGCTTGACTATTTTGGATCTGGAAAATAGGACAATATTTTTGAAGAAAAGTGTTTGATGTAGTGTGCTAACCAAAATTTAAATAGGAGATAGTTTGAGCCCTTATAAAGTGGAAAATAAACTTCTTTATGTTAAAAGAAAATAAATGGATGAATCCCTATTGTATATATGTCTATTTTGAAAATGTTGTGCATTAGAGAATGATGTTGAAAATATATGACAATGCTCGATGTTGAAAATATGATATAATTGTGATGTTATCCTTTATGTAAAGAAGACTTATTTTTCGAGTTATACTTTTCTTTGTTCTAAATTATTATTACAATTAATCATCAATGAAAACATTAGATCATCCTTAAATATTTTTGGGTGAACCATACAAAAATTTTGATTTATTAAGTTTAACTAGTGAAGCTAGTAAGCTTCACATCACCTGGTAAACATACTTTTAACCATATCCTAGAGAGCAGGATTGGGAAGCTATAAATAAAATATAATATGGTCATTTTATTTCTTTAAATATGAAAGCCTTTAAGAAAAATGTTAGAACACAAGCATGTTATAGTGGTGGAACCCATAGTGTGTTTTTTCAAACTTTTTAATTAAAATAATTAAACTAATTTTCATAATTGTGCAGTTTGGTATCATAGAGTAATTAAAACCATGATTGAGTAATTGGTTTTCAAGACTTTCGGTATGTGGAACAAATAAGAAAGTAAATGATTAAGAAGAAAATTTGTAGCTTAGGTTTGGTAATATTTTCATGGTAGTAGTGTATATTGGTCTTATTTAAATTAAATTATCTTGTTTCAAAATTTATTTATTTATACTTTTTTTTAAAGTGAATAACCTTTACTCGAGATAGGATTGTATGTTCTTTATGTAAAAGGAATGATAGTTTAATAATTATAATGAGATCCTCAATAGGTTTTTCCCTAAAAATAAAACATGAAAATACCCAATGTTTTTGAGGTGTGGGTATGCAGGCAACAAGCTTCAGAACAACTTATGACTGATAAAATTGGTCAAAAAGAAATGTCTCGGTCAAGTCAGGATGAGAAGGTTGTATGGGACACTTTTTCCAAGTTGTTGCTTGAAGAGCACTGCGATAAATTCCATGCTCATCAAACATATCTAGATTAGCCATAGGGTTTGGTATGGGACAAAACACTATGATTTGCAATGAGTATGTGTAATGAAGTCCAAGGTTAGGGTATTAACATGGCACTAACTTTCTTCATGTAGAGGGATTCACTAGTTAGTCGCGAACACATAAATATGCTAACCTCTTCCATACTAGTTTGGAATAAGTCAACTAGTTAGTCAAAGATTTGGTATGATGAGGTATGGTATAAAAGCATCCACCCTCTAGGTGCTATGGTCCCTAAAGGATAACCCTTGACATGGTTCGGTCCTCATGCTATAATATGTGGATGATAAATGAGGGTAACTGGTTCCATTGAATGTCTTCTCAATGGAATTTGGCCAACCTCATCGACTTGGGTGGCTGGATGCAACAATATAGAATCTAAATATGGTTTTTTATGCCTATTTTATATTATATATATATATATATTTTAAAATTCTTGGGTGATCCAAAATGATGTTAACCTCAAACCATCTTCTAGTATCTAGGAAAAAAAATATTTTAGGATTGTGTAATAAACTTCTCAAAAACAAATCCTAAGAATTGCTTGACTTTATTTTCATGCAACCATATGAGTAGTTAGACCTGGGTTGTTCCAAGTGTGACCGAAAAAGCGTATATAGGCATTTTATTAAGTAACCGTCAAAGCTTGGATTTGATTTTACCTATTCTGAGGGATGGGGGATTGAATTCTGATAATGATAAATTCTATATATCATCTTGTCCTAGGCCTAGATTCTATATGGAGGTTTTAATAGGCCATAATTCAAATAGAACATTACAAGAGGGTGGTTTTATCAAGGGCTTATAACGAGTATAGGAGAAAGATATAAAATTTACTAATTTCTTACCCTCTTTAGCCATATATATTTTAGGCCAAGGAAACAGGCACAAATTAAAAAACCCTAATAGGATCTCTTCCCCACCAAGTCCTTCAAATCACCATATTACAAGCACATCTTCTAGAAAATATGCTCTAAGAACCCTAAAAATAGGATAAAGTCCTTTCCTAATTGTACTAAACCTTATTCCATATATCCTTTATGTTGCTTTGTTGTATTCAAGTATTCTAAGATGGTGTATCCAAATATGATTTTAGTTATTTTATTTATTTTTATATATCATGGTTGATTATTCTAACTAGTATATGGTTTTATTTGCATCAAATATGTTATATCCATAAAATGTCTATAGTTAGATTAATGATTTTCTTCTATAATCTTGTATATTATCTTTTATTGAATATTATATTAGTATATTTTTTTATATACTACTATGTTTCATTATAGCAAAAAAATATTTTAGTGTTTCTCTCACCTTATTTTATATTTTTTCTCTTTGAATTTCTTTTTGGATGTTATTAAAAATCCATGTAGATCTACATACAATCCATCATGCACATTCAAGTTTACCCCATATGGATATGATTCAATTGCCCAACCTTGTATTCCTCTGGAAGGGATGCTTCCTTAGAGGGTTATGCATAGAGACGAATCATCATTAATTAGAAAAAATTATGATTTTAAAAATTTAAAATTGGCTAATCTTGGAACCTTTCACTGGGCTCCACTCATCCAAAATTTTCAAGATGCAAATTTTTTCAAGGTCGGCTTGCCCGATCGTGATAATAATTTTTTTGTTTTTATTTTAATTTACCAACCACTTTCACCCAAATCCATGAAAATTTTTCACCTTCAAATTATAAACATAATTATTTATTCCCCACAAAATTCACAACTTATACCACCAATATATATACTTAATGTGACAACAATATTCATAAACCCAAAAAATAACCTGTAGCACCAAAAAATCTACAATAGAAAAAAAATATTCAAAGTAGCAAAAAACCACCTCTAACTACAAAAAAACATCAAAAAATGATATGTAGTGTCTACTCATAGTAGCTAGTGCCTACCTACAGTAGAGAAAGGTCAATTAGTTAACTTCCATGGTCCATAGCAATTCTTATAGTGCTTGAATTAAGATCTTATAGTTTCTAGGCAACATTGAATGTGTCGATGGCCTCTCAGGCTACCAGCTCTATGATAAGTTGATAGCTTGTAAATACTACTGACACCACTATCATACATTGGTAGTCAATGCAGACTATCGATGTATTGTTGCATCGATAGCCTTTGATGGCTACTGGTGCCATAATATAATGGCATTTATTTATAGGATACCATTTTATTATGGTAATGGTATCTTGTATCAATATTTATTTATAGGATACCATTTTATTATAGCATCGATAGCCTTTGATGGCTACCAATCTATCTTGGTATCAATATACTGTATAAGCTACTAACATAGGTTATTTTTTTTTGCTAAAGTGAAATGTTTTGGAACATATGAAGGTATCTATTTAATTTATTATACTATGACATAATCTATTATGTGATTATATGACAATCATTAAATAAAATGTGATTTTATGATTGCAATATTTAGTGCTAAATGGGAATGATGAATTTGATTGATTACTTTTGATTTGTAAAAGATATGAATGTATAAAAAGTATTTATTTTACTTAATTTGGTTACAAACATAAATACTAAGTTTATCCCTAGTGGGAGAGGATGTAATGACCCTTCTCACACGATTAATGAAAGGAAGTAAAAAAATATGCAAAAACTTAACATTTTCTTGTGAAACATGGTACTAGGATAGTTTCAAGAACATAGCAAGTCAAAGTAAAAAGGTACAGCTTGAGAGCACATAGAAAATTGTGCTTTCATGTTATTTAGATGCATTGAAAATTACATCTCTGTGTGAGTTATGTTGGTTTGAATGTTACTTGTTGTTAAGGAATGAGAAATGCTTTTACATGGCAATGATGATGGGAGCCACTTGCTTTTTTAGGCATGTGTGTGTTTAATATTTGGAATGTTCTTTTGTTTAAAAAAAAAATGAGGTTTTCCATGTGTGGAAGCCTATATTATTATTATTATTATTATGCTTAAAATTAAAGAGAAATAATTGAGCTTAAATTTGAGTGTTGGCAGATCTAAGTTTAAAAAATTATTTTTATGGGATGCACCTCCAATGTTTGTTGTAGTTTATGCAAAAATACCAAAAAATTGTTGTATGACCATAATGGCAAGTCATGCATGTGAATTGGAGGTAGGAAGACTTAGCTATCTAGCGTTGTGTATGGGAGAAGAGGAAAATAACTCGTCGAGTTCTGGGTATATTGTTTTGTGAGGGGAAAAACAAATAAAGAAAGGCAAAAAGAACATACGGTGGATGGTGCACAGTACAGTCAAAGCAAGCATTCTTGATGGGACGTCTAAAAGGAGAAATCATAGAAAATGAAGCTTATTGGTTGAGAAGTGTGAAACATAGGTTAAACGTTCTGTAACATTTTATTGTGATGAATGATAATTCTATGGTTTAACGTGTGGGAAAATATATGATTGACTTCTCTTATTATATTGAAAATGGAAATTTTTAAATTACTTGTCCTATGGTAAAAGAAATAAAATATATTTTTCTTGTGTTTTGAAAATAAAGAGTTTCCGAAAAAGTGCTCCTATGTTGCTATGTTTCTTTGTGTTTTGAAAGCAAAGGGTTTCCAAAAAGGTGTTTCTATGTTGATATTTTTCTTTGTGTTTTGAAAGTAATGAAATGCTAGGAAAAATTTTGTTATGTAGCTATATTTCTTTGTTTTTTAAAAGCAACAAAAATGATAGGAAGGGTGTTGTCATGTTGATATTTTTCTTTGTGTTTTGAAAGCAATGGAATGCCGAAAAGAATGCTGCCATGTTGTTGTGAGTAAACAGGTTTTATTAAAAAGTGAAAGAAAATATTTATGAAATATTTATTTCTTTTGATTTCCAAAAAACACATTTGTTGTGCAATTTAGGTTTCATAAAATTTCTACCTACGAATTTATAGGTAGTTTTAAAAGGAAGAATAGTTTTGCAATTATGTGAATATGTATCAAGTAAGGATATTTGTAAACCTCTATTTGTTTCTGTGATACTATAGAATTTATGTGTACATAGTAGAATGCATGATCATTCATCTTGAGTAGTATTTTATCCCTGGCGATGCCTCATGACTTCGTCTAAGATGGATATGGAATGAATGCATAGTAGTCATCATCTAGTATAATCGATGAGCAAATTTGTAGTGTGAACATGTGTTTGGAAGTACTGATAACTTGCGAATGAGCGACAACTAGCTATAAACATGTTGTTGAACAGATACTGAAATTCAAGATAGCAACTTTGAGTGTTGAAGCTTGACTATTTTGGATCTGTAAAATAGTGCAATATTTTTGAATAAAAGTGTTTGATGTAGTGTGCTAACCAAACTTTAAATAGGAGATAGTTTGAGCCCTTATAAAGTGGAAAATAAACTTCTTTATGTTAAAATAAAATAAAGGGGTGAAGCCCTATTGTATCTATGTCTATTTTGAAAATGTTGTGCATTAGAGAATGATGTTGAAAATATATGACAATGCTCGATGTTGAAAATATGATATAATTGTGATGTTATCCTTTATGTAAAGAAGTCTTATTTTTTGATTTATACTTTTCTTTGTTCTAAATTATTGTTACAATTAATCATTAATGAAAACATTAGATCATCCTTAAATAATTTTGGGTGAACTATACAACAATTTTGATTTATTAAGTTTAACTAGTGAAGCTAGTAAGCTTCACGTCCCTAGTAAACATACTTTTAACCATATCCTAGAGAACAGGATTGGGAAGCTATAAATAAAAGATAATATGGTCATTTTACTTCTGTAAATATGAAAGCCTTTAAGAAAAATGTTAGAACACAAGCATGTTATAGTGGTGGAACCCATAGTGTGTTTTTCAAACTTTTTAATTAAAATAATTAAACTAAACTTCATAATTGTGCAGTTTGGTATCATAGAGTAATTAAAACCAAGATTGAGTAATTGGTTTTTAGGATTTTCGGTATGTGGAACAAATAAGCAATTAAATGATTAAGAAGAAAATTTGTAGTTAGGGTTGGTAATATTTTCATGGTAGTAGTGTATATTGGTCTTATTTAAAGTAAATTATCCTGTTTCAAAATTTATTTATTTATACTTTTTTTTTTAAGTGAATAACCTTTACTCGAGATAGGATTGTATGTTCTTTATGTAAAAGGAATGATAGTTTAATAATTATAATAAGATCCTCAGGAGGTTTTTCCCCAAAAATAAAACATGAAAATACCCAATGTTTTTGAGGTGTGGGTATGCATGCAACAAGCTTCGGAACAACTTATTACTGATAAAATTGGTCAAAAATAAATGTCTCGGTCAAGTCAGGATGAGAAGGTGGGACACCTTTTCCAAGTTTTTGCTCGAAGAGCATTGTGATAAATTCCATGCTCATAAAACATAGCTAGATTAGCCATAGGGTTTGGTATGGGAGAAAACACTATGATTTGCAATGAGTATGTGTAATGAAGTCCAAGGTTAGGGTATTAACATGGCACTAACTTTCTTCATGTAGAGGGATTCACTAGTTAGTCACGAAGACATAAATATGCTAACCTCTTACATACTAGTTTGGAATAAGTCAACTAGTTAGTCAAATATTTGGTATGATGAGGTAAGGGATAAAAGCATCCACCCTCTAGGTGTTATGGTCCCTAGAGGATAACCCTTGCCATGGTTCGGTCCTCATGCTGGAATATGTGGATGATAAATGAGGGTAACTAGTTCCATTGAATGGCTTCTCAATGGAATTTGGCCAACCTCATCGACTTGGGTCGCAGGCTGCAACAATCTTGAATCTAAATGTGGTTTTTTATGCCTGTTTCATATTATATATATTTTAAAATTTTTGGGTGATCCAAAATGATATTAACCTGAAACCATCTTCTAGTATCTAGTAAAAAAATTATTTTAGGATTGTGTAATAAACTTCTCAAAAACAAATCCTGATAATTGATTGACTTTATTTTCATGCAAACATATTAGTATTTAGACATGGGTTGTTACAAGTGTGACCGAAAAAGCGTATATAGGCATTTTATTAAGTAACCATCAAAGCTTGAATTTGATTTTACCTATTTTGAGGGATGGGGGATTGAATTCTGATAATGATAAATTCTATATATCATCTTGTCCTAGGCCTAGATTCTATATGGAGGTTTTAATAGGCCATAATTCAAATAGAACATTACAAGAAGGTGGTTTTATCAAGGGATTATAACGAGTATAGGAGAAAGATATAAAATTTACTAATTTCTTACCCTCTTTAGCCATATATAT
Organism: Wollemia nobilis; assembly: GCA_028583015.1. Taxonomy (NCBI): domain Eukaryota; kingdom Viridiplantae; phylum Streptophyta; class Pinopsida; order Araucariales; family Araucariaceae; genus Wollemia; species Wollemia nobilis. Next base: position 4,537,505 of record JAQPPZ010002200.1, read on the forward strand.
TTTAGGCCAAGGAAACAGGCACAAATTAAAAAACCCTAATAGGATCTCTTCCCCACCAAGTCCTTCAAATCACCATATTACAAGCACATCTTCTAGAAAATATGCTCTAAGAACCCTAAAAATAGGATAAACAAAGTCCTTTTCTAATTGTACTAAACCTTACTCCATATATCCTTTATGTTGCTTTGGTGTATTCAAGTATTCTAAGATGGTGTATCCAAATATGATTTTAGTTATTTTATTTATTTTTATATATCATGGTTGATTATTCTAACTAGTATATGGTTTTATTTGCATCAAATATGTTATATCCATAAAATGTTTATAGTTAGATTAATGATTTTCTTCTATAATCTTGTATATTATCTTTTATTGAATATTATATTAGTATATTTTTTTATATACTACTATGTTTCATTATAGCAAAAAAATATTTTAGTGTTTCTCTCACCTTATTTTATATTTTTTCTCTTTGAATTTCTTTTTGGATGTTATTAAAAATCCATGTAGATCTACATACAATCCATCATGCACATTCAAGTTTACCCCATATGGATATGATTCAATTGCCCAACCTTGTATTCCTCTGGAAGGGATGCTTCCTCACAGGGTTATGCATAGAGACGAATCATCATTAATTAGACAAAATTATGATTTTAAAAATTTAAAATTGGCTAATCTTGGAACCTGATGCAGGAGCATCCGACAACACCAGCAGCAGAAGCATCAAATTGCGAGAGAGCCACTTCTGAAGAGTCGGCTCGGGAAGAAAAAGCAGAAGGCAAGGAGAAAGTCCAGTAGAAGGGGCTGCGATTTCGCGACATGTCGCGAAATCGTGACAGTTCGTAGGAGAGAGAAAATGCCGGAGAAGGGGCCACAATTTTGTGACATGTCGTGAAATCGTGACCAGCGATTTCGTGACATGTCGTGAAATTGTGACTGTCACAAAATCGCGACAGCGGAGCGGAGGCAGAGATAGAAGAGGAAAGCTATGGTGAAATCACGACGTCGCGATATCGCGACGTCGCGAAATCGTGACATGAAGCGGAGCAGAAGGAGCAGAGGACAGGGTGTCACGAAATCATGACTTGTCATGATTTCGTGACACGAAGGCACAGCCAGAGCGGAACAGTGGGAGTTGTCACGATTTCATGACAGGTCTCAAAATTGCGACATCAGGATAGCGACCGAGTGGAGGTAGCAGTGGTGTCACGATTTCGTGACACATCGTGAAATCGCGACTGTCACAAAATCGTGACACAAAGGCAGCAGTGGAGCAAAGCAGAGGAAGTGGTCACGATTTCACGACGTGTCACGAAATCACGACCGTCATGAAATCGTGACCAAGGCAGCAGAGCAGGTGGCGGACGGTGGAGTGGTCGTGACATCGCGACGTCACAATATCATGATGTCGTGCTGTCATGACATGAAGAGAGGCAAATGAAGGGCGTAGCAGGGACGTCATGATATCGCGACATCACGATATTGCGACGTAGCAATATCGCTACAAGAAATTGCAATCAGGGTATGGAAGAAAAATGGTCACGATATGGCAACATGTCACGATATCGTGACCAAAATGGGAAAGAAGCACAGAGTGGCCAGAACGTTGCGATATCGCGACATGTCACGATATCACGACGGAGAGAGAAAATGGTGCGAGAAGAGAAAAAGATGGCAGGAACGGTATTTTTGAGGATCGTTCGAAGTTGACACGTGGCGAAAGCTAAAGAGAAAGCGGGGGATTCCAGAAGCACGGAGAACGAAGAGGATGGGCACACAGAGATTTTTTTGATGGATTCAGTGATGACAGGGACTGTGCGGAGAGGGGTCTTTATTCGGGTTGGTGTCCCGATTTTTGAAATTGTAATTAATCGGGTTGGTGAATCCTTTAGGTGGGAGTTGATGCGTGAGAGGGTCGGGGCCTCTATAAAAACCTAGTTTGTTGTTTTAGTCGGGATGGTGGATCGGGGAATGCACTTAGAGCGTAGGAGTGAGAAAGAAGAGAACCGAGCTGAGGGCCGGTGATTGTAAGCCTACGGGCTGTTTATTTTTGCATGTAATTTCTAGATTTGTTTAATGAAAAAGTGGGGTTAGCAGAAGTGTGTTTTCCCGATGCCCCGTCAGTGGTATCAGAGCGAATGTTCCTGAGTGTGCAGCAGATCCGTCGAAGGTGAGGCAGTTGCACCAGGACCTGCGGGAGGGTTCTGAGAGAGAGTGAGTTAAGATCCCAGGCGTGTTAGCAGATCACCGAACGTGAGGTAGCTACACCGGATCATTAAAGCTTTATAAGAAAAGCAAGAAAAATGCATTCCCGAAGAAGACGGGATAGCAAGGAGGATATGGTGTCGAAGGAAGAAGTCTTAGCTTTGCAATGGCAATTAAAAGCATTGCAAAAATAATGGCTCGGGATAAAGTTACGGGAGCAAGAGGAACGGCAAAGAAGGCGGGAAGAAAGAAAGAGAAAGAAAGAGGAGTTAAAGCAGGCTACAGAAGAAATTTATAGCAATGAGGAAATCTGTCCGGTAGAAGACAGAAGTATGGACCAGGAGCTGGGGTTAGAGTAGTCTGTAGATGCAGAGGATGGTCTGGAAGTGTTGCAAGAGGCAACAACCGGACCAATCAGAAGTGAATATCACTTCTCCACGTACCTCGGGTGTCTGATGCAGGAGCATCCGGCAACACCAGTAGCAGAAGCATCAAATTGCAAGAGAGCCACTTCTGAAGAGTCAGCTCGGGAAGAAAAAGTAGAAGGCAAGGAGAAATTCTAGTAGAAGGGGCTGCGGTTTTGTGACATGTCACAAAATCGTGACAGTTCGTAGGAGAGAGAAAATGCAAGAGAAGGGGCCATGATTTCATGACATGTCACGAAATTGTGACCTGCGATTTCGTGACATGTCACGAAATTGCGATGCCGTCACGAAATCGCGACAGCGGAGCGGAGGCGGAGATAGAAGAGGAAAGCTATGGCAAAATCACGACGTCATGATATCACGACATCGTGAAATCGTGACATAAAGCAGAGTAGAAGTAGCAGAGGACAGGGTGTCACAAAATCATGACTTGTCACGATTTTGCGACACGCTGAGTGGAACAGTGGGAGTTGTCACGATTTCATGACAGGTCATGAAATCATGACATCAGGATAGTGGTCAAGTGGAGGCAGCAGTGGTGTCACGATTTCGTGACACGTCATGAAATCATGACCGTCGTGAAATCACGACACAAAGGCAACAGTAGAGCAAAGCAGAGGAAGTGGTCACAATTTCACGACGTGTCACGAAATCGTGACTATCATGAAATTGCGACCAAGGCAGTAGAGCAAATGGCAGATGGTGGAGTGGTCACAACATCACGACGTCGCGATATCGTGACGTCGCGCTATCACGACGTGAAGCGAGGCAGATGAAGGGCGCAGCGGGGACGTCGCGATATCGCGACGTAGCGATATCGCGACAAGAAATTGCAATCAGGGTACGAAGGAAAAATGGTCATGATATTGTGACATGTCATGATATCATGACCAAAATGGGAAAGAAGTGCGGAGTTTCCAGAACATCGTGATATCGCGACATGTCGTGATATCGCAACGGAGAGAGAAAATGGCACGGGAAGAGAAAAATATGGCGAGAACGGTATTTTTGAGGACCGTTCGAAGTTGACATGTGGCGAAAGCTGAAGAGAAAGCGGGGGATTCCAAAAGTGCAGAGAACGAAGAGGATGGGTGTGCAGAGATTTTTCTGATGGATTCAGTGATGACAGGGACCGTGCGGAGAGGGGTCTTTATTCGGGTTGGTGTCCTGATTTTTGAAATTGTAATTAATCGGGTTGGTGAATCCTTTAGGCGGGAGTTGATGCGTGAGAGGGTCGGGGCCTCTATAAAAACCTAGTTTGTTGTTTTAGTCGGGACGGTGGATCGAGGAATGCACTTAGAGCGTAGGAGTGAGGAAGAAGAGAATCGAGCCGAGGGCCGATGATTGTAAGCCTGCGGGCTGTTTATTTCTGCATGTAAATTCTAGATTTTTTTAATGAAAAAGTGGGGTTAGCAGAAGTGTGTTTTCCGGTGCCCCGTCAGAACCTTTCACTGGGCTCCACTCATCCAAAATTTTCAGGATGCAAAATTTTTCAAGGTCGGCTTGCCCGATCATGATAATAATTTCTTTGTTTTTATTTTAATTTACCAACCACTTTCACCCAAATCCATGAAAATTTTTCACCTTCAAATTATAAACATAATTATTTATTCCCCACAAAATTCACAACTTATACCACCAATATATATACCTAATGTGACAACAATATTCATAAACCCAAAAAATAACCTGTAGCACCAAAAAATCTACAATAGCAAAAAATATCCAAAGTAGCAAAAAACCACCTCTAACTACAAAAAAACATCAAAAAATGATATGTAGTGTCTACTTATAGTAGCTAGTGCCTACCTACAGTAGAGAAAGGTCAAGTAGTTAACTTCCATGGTCCATAGCAATTATTATAGTGCTTGAATTAAGATCTTATAGTTTCTAGGCAACACTAAACGTGTTGATGGCCTCTCAGGCTACCAACTCCATGATAAGTTGATAGCTTGTAAAGACTAGTGACACCACTATCATACATTGGTAGTCAATGCAGACTATCAATGTATTGTTGCATCGATAGCCTTTGATGGCTATTGGTGCCATAATATAATGGTATTTATTTATAGGATACCATTTTATTATGGTAATGGTATCTTGTATCAATAGTTATTTATAGGATACCATTTTATTATGGCATCGATAGCCTTTGATGGCTACCAACCTATCTTGGTATCAATAGATTGTATAAGCTACTAACATAGGTTATTTTATTTTGCTAAAGTAAAATGTTTTGGAACATATGAGGGTATCTATTTAATTTATTATACTATGACATAATCTATTATGTGATTATATGACAATTGTTAAATAAAATGTGATTTTATGATTGCAATATTTACTGCTAAATGGGAACGATGAATTTGATTGATTACTTTTGATTTGTAAAAGATATGAATGCACAAAAAGTATTTCTTTTACTTAATTTGGTTACAAACATAAATACTAGGTTTATCCCTAGTTGGAGAGGATGTAATGACCCTTCTCACATGATTAATGAAAGAAAGTAAAAAAATATGCAGAGACTTAACATTTTCTTGTGAAACATGGTACTAGGATAGTTTCAATATCATAGCAAGTCAAAGTAAAAAGGTAAGAAAGAGAAGCTATAATTCAGATTGATAGCACATAGAAAGTTGTGCTTGCATGTTATTTAGATGCATTGAAAATTAGATCTCTATGTGATTTATGTTGGTTTGAATGTTACTTTTTGTTAAGGAATGAGAAATGATTTTAGGTGGCAATGATGATGGGAGCCACTTGCTTGTTTAGGCATGTGTGTGTTTAATATTTGGAATGTTCTTTTTTTTTTTTTAAATGAGGTTTTCCATGTGTGGAAGCCTATATTGTTATTATTATTATTATGCTTAAAATAAAAGAGAAATAATTGAGCTTAAATTTGAGTGTTTTCAAAGCTAAGTTTTAAAAAATTATGTTTATGGGATGCACCTCCAATGTTTGTTGTAGTTTATGCAAAAATACCCAAAATTTTTGCATTACCATAATGGCAAGTCATGCATGTGAATTGGAGGTGGGAAGACTTAGCTATCGAGCATTGTGTATGGTAGAAGAGGAAAATAACTCGTCGAGTTCTGGGTATATTGTTTTGTGAGGGGAAAAATAAATAAATAAAGGAAAAGAGAACGAACGGTGGGTGGTGCAGAGCATAGTGAAAGCAAGCATTCTGGATGGGATGTCTAAAAGGAGAAATCAGATAAAATGAAGCTTATTGGTTGATAAGTGTGAAACATAGGTTAAACATTCTGTAACATTTCATTGTGATGAATGATAATTCTATGGTTTAACATGTGGGAAAATATATGATTGACTTATCTTATTATATTGAAAATGGAAATTGTTAAATTACTTGTCCTATGGTAAAAGAAATAAAATATATTTTCTTGTATTTTCAAAGCAAAGAGTTTTCAAAAAAGTGCTCCTATGTTGCTATGTTTCTTTGTGTTTTGAAAGCAAAGGGTTTCCAAAAATTTGTTGCTATGTTGATATGTTTCTTTGTGTTTTGAAAGTAATGAAATGTAGGGAAAAGTGTTGTTATGTTGCTATATTTCTTTGTGTTTTAAAAGCAATGAAAATGCTAGGAAGGGTGTTGTCATGTTGCTATGTTTCTTTGTGTTTTGAAAGCAATGGAATGTCGAAAATAATGTTGCCATGTTGTTGTGAGTAAACAGGTTTTATTAAAAAGTGAAAGAAAATATTTGTTGCAATTATGTGATTATGTATCGAGTAAGGATATTTGTAAACCTCTATTTGTTTTTGTGATAGTATAAAATTTATGTGTTCATAGTAGAATGCATGATCATTCATCTTGAGTAGTATTTTATCCTTGGTGGTGCCTCATGAATTCGTCTAATATGGATATGGAATGAATGCTTATTAGTCATCATCCAGTATAATCAGTGAGAAAATTTGTAGTGTGAACATGTTTTTGGAAGTACTAAGAACTTGCGAATGAGCGACAACTAGCTATAAACATGTTGTTGAAAAGATACTAAAATTCAAGATAGCAACTTTGAGTGTTGAAGCTTGACTATTTTAGATTTGGAAAATAGTACAATATTTTGAAGAAAAGTGTTTGATGTAGTGTGCTAACCAAACTTTAAATAGGAGATAGTTTGAGCCCTTATAAAGTGGAAAATAAACTTCTTTATGTTAAAATAAAATAAAGGGGTGAAGCCCTATTGTATCTATGTCTATTTTGAAAATTTTGTGCATTAGAGAATGATGTTGAAAATATATGACAATGCTCGATGTTGAAAATATGATATAATTGTGATGTTATCCTTTATGTAAAGAAGACTTTTATTTTTTGAGTTATACTTTTCTTTGTTCTAAATTATTGTTACAATTAATCATCAATGAAAACATTAGATCATCCTTAAAGAGTTTTGGGTGAACCATACAACAATTTTGATTTATTAAGTTTAACTAGTGAAGCTAGTAAGCTTCACCTCACCTGGTAAACATAGTTTTAACCATATCCTAGAGAGTAGGATTGGGAAGCTATAAATAAAAGATAATATGGTCATTTTATTTCTTTAAATATGAAAGCCTTTAACAAAAATGTTAGAACACGAGCATGTTATAGTGGTGGAACCCATAGTGTGTTTTTCCAAACTTTTTAATTAAAAGAATTAAACTAAATTTTATAATTGTGCATTTTGGTATCATAGAGTAATTAAAACCAAGATTGAGTAATTGGTTTTCAGGATTTTCGATATGTGGAACCAATAAGCAAGTAAATGATTAAGAAGCAAATTTGTAGCTTAGGTTTGGTAATATTTTCATGGTAGTAGTGTATATTGGTCTTATTTAAAGTAAATTATCTTGTTTCAAAATTTGTTTATTTATACTTTTTTTAAAGTGAATAACCTTTACTCGAGATAGGATTGTATGTTCTTTATGTAAAAGGAATGATAGTTTAATAATTATAATGAGATCCTCATGAGGTTTTTTCCCAAAAATAAAACATGAAAATACCCAATGTTGTTGAGGTGTGGGTATGCACGCAACAAGCTTTGGGACAACTGATGACTGATAAAATTGGTAAAAAAGAAATGTCTCGGTCAAGTAAGGATGAGAAGGTGGTATGGGACACATTTTCCAAGTTGTTGCTTGAAGAGCACTGTGATAAATTCCATGCTCATAAAACATAGCTAGATTAGCCATAGGGTTTGGTATGGGACAAAACACTATGAGCTGCAATGAGTATGTGTAATGAAGTCACAGGTTAGGGTATTAACATGGCACTAACTTTCTTCATGTAGAGGGATTCACTAGTTAGTCGTGAACACATAAATATGCTAACCTCTTCCATACTAGTTTAGAATAAGTCAACTAGTTAGTCAAAGATTTGGTATGATGAGGTAAGGGATAAAAGCATCCACCCTCTAGGTGTTATGGTCCCTAGAGGATAACCCTTGCCATGGTTCGGTCCTCATTCTGGAATATGTTGATGATAAATGAGGGTAACCGGTTCCATTGAATGGATTCTCAATGGAATTTGGCCAACCTCATCGACTTGGGTGGTTGGTTGCAACAATCTTGAATCTAAATGTGGTTTTTTATGCCTATTTTATATTATATATATATTTTAAAATTCTTGGGTGATCCAAAATGATATTAACCTAAAACCATCTTCTAGTATCTAGGTAAAAAATTATTTTAGGATTGTATAATAAACTTCTCAAAAACAAATCCTGAGAATTGCTTGACTTTACTTTCATGCAACCATATGAGTAGTTAGACCTGGGTTGTTACAAGTGTGATTGAAAAAGCATATATAGGCATTTTATTAAGTAACTATCAAAGCTTGAATTTGATTTTACCTTTTCTAAGGGATGGGGGATTGAATTCTGATAATGATAAATTCTATATATCATCTTGTCCTAGGCCTAGCTTCTATATGGAGGTTTTAATAGGCCATATTTCAAATAGAAAATTACAAGAGGGTGGTTTTATCAAGGGCTTGTAACGAGTATAGGAGAAAGGTATAAAATTTACTAATTTCTTACCCTCTTTAGCCAGATATATTTTAGGCCAAGGAAATAGGCACAAATTAAAAAACCCTAATAGGATATCTTCCCCACCAAGTCCTTCAAATCACCATATTACAAGCACATATTCTAGAAAATATGCTCTAAGAACCCTAAAAATAGGATAAACAAAGTCCTTTTCTAATTGTACTAAACCTTACTCCATATAATCTTTTATTTTGCTTTGGTGTATTCAAGTATTCTAAGATGGTGTATCCAAATATGATTTTAGTTATTTTATTTATTTTTATATATCATGGTTGATTATTCTAACTACTATATGGTTTTATTTGCATCAAATATGTTATATCCATAAAATGTTTATAGTTGGATTAATGATTTTCTTCTATAATATTGTATATTCTCTTTTATTTAATATTATATTAGTATATTTTTTTATATACTACTATGTTTCATTATAGCAAAAAAATATTTTAGTGTTTCTCTCACCTTATTTTATATTTTTTCTCTTTGAATTTATTTTTGGATGTTATTAAAAATCCATGTAGAGCTACATACAATCCATCATGCACATTCAAGTTTACCCCATATGGATATGATTCAATTTCCCAACCTTGTATTCCTCTAGAAGGGATGCTTCCTCACAGGGTTATGCATAGCGATGAATCATCATTAATTAGAAAAAATTATGATTTTAAAATTTAAAATTGGCTACTCTTGGAACCTTTCACTGGGGTCCACTCATCCAAAATTTTTAGGATGCAAATTTTTTTGAGGTCGGCTCGGCCGATCGTGATAATAATTTTTTTGTTTTTATTTTAATTTACCAACCGCTTTCACTCAAATCCATGAAAATTTTTCACCTTCAAATTATAAACAAAATTACCCAGGTGTTGTAGGTGAGTTGGAGAGGAGAGGGCAATCCTCCAAGGGAGGTCCCAGGTTCGAATCTCCACCCTACCAAAAATCTGAATTGGGTACCCAAAATCCAATTGATAATGTTGGTACGGACAGGGCTAGGTGCGACCCCCGGGTGACTTTGATGGTGTAGAACCTTCTTTTCGTAGTCTCTTAGACCAAGGCGGCCCCACAAGGGGTTTTTCGCTTAAAAAAAAAAAAAAATTATAAACAAAATTATTTATTCCCCACCAAATTCACCACTTATACCACCAATATATACCTAATGTGACAATGATACTCATAAACCCAAAAAATAACCTATAGCACCAAAATATCTACAATAGCAAAAAAAGATCTAAAGTAGCAAAAAACCACCTCTAACTACAAAAAAGCATCCAAAACATAAAAAAATTATATGTAGTGTCTACTCATAGTAGCTACTGCCTACCTACAGTAGATAAAGTTCAAGTAGTTAACTTCCATGGTCCATAGCAATTCTTATAGTGCTTGAATTAAGATCTTATAGTTTCTAGGCAACACTGAACGTGTCGATGGCCTCTCAGGCTACCAACTCCATGATGAGTTGATATCTTGTAAAGACTACTGACACCACTATCATACATTGGTAGTCAATATAGACTCTCGATGTGTTGTTGCATTGATAGCCTTTGAAGGCTACTGGTGCCATAATATAATGGTATTTATTTATAGGATACCATTTTATTATGGTAATGGTATCTTGTATCAATATTTATTTATAGGATACCTTTTTATTATGGCATCGATAGCCTTTGATGGCTACCAACCTATCTTGGTATCAATAGACTGTATAAGCTACTAACATAGGTTAATGGTACCAATAGCTTCTATAAGCTACCAATGCCAAGATAGACCAATAGCCTCTATAGGCTATTGATTCTATTAACATATGTTGATAGCTTTTGTAGGCTACCAGTTAAAATTATGCATAAGGGGTTAGACTTAAAATGTACTTGTAAATAAATAGTGAGTGCTAATCAAAATCAAGGTGAATCAAGGTGAATCCTAAGCAAATATTCACACCAAAATTTGGGGTATTTGAAGCCCTAAAAATTAAGTTTATCTTTGTGGTAAATTTTGACCTATTAAATCACATTGTAACTTCATAAAAACACCACCATTAGATCAGGCACAAAATGAGCTTTCCAATGAGTACAAATATACCTATGTTTAGATATATATTGTGGTAAATTGACCTTAAGAAAAAATTAGTCCCAAAATTTTAGGCAAATGAGCCGACATCGAGGGTCCTCATATTCGTAAATTTCAAATTTTAGAAATCTTAATGTTCACCCAATTTGTGAATATTCACCATTATGCATAATCTTGCTACTTGTACCATTAACCTGTGTTGGTAGATTTTGTAGGCTACCGATGCTAGAATCTACTGGTAGCCTGTACAAGCAATCGATATCATAATATAATGGTAGCCTTCAAATAGATATCATCATATTATGATATCGATAGCTTGCAACGGCTACCAACCTTTCCTAGCACTGGTAGCTTGTAGAAGCTACCAACGCATGTAATGGTATTAATACTCTACAAGCTATAGGTAAAGTAGCTTGTAGATTAATTTGATCTTTCATGTTGTGAATAATAATATGTTGCAATTATTCAATGATTATCAATTATAAAATGCTACAATTGTTGTGATCTTTCATGTTGTGATCTTAGTTCTCTCCTAGTGTGATATTTCATGTTGTGAATAATAAAATATTGCAATTGTTCAATGATTATCAATTATAAGAGTTGTGTACAATACCAAAAGCTTAAAGTTATTGGGGATTCATTTTCTAATATGAAACACATTTTCCTATACAGATACAAGGCACCTACACCAAATCTAAGTAAGCAAAACAAATATTCTAAAATAAAAAGTATCCTAAAATACTTTAGCCAAATATCCAAATCCAAGGAGGCATTGACATCTATACAACTTCAAGGTACATATCTATATTTTGTACAAAAGAGTAATTTTTTTATGTAATTTAAAAAAAATAATGTAGAACCCATTTGTATGCAAAATACCCAATTGACCCTGACATGCCTCCACTTGAAGATGTTCTCGAGGAAGATATAACTCAACTTAACAATTTTCTTAACAATGATATTCAACAACTTGAAGATAATCCTCAATATATAATACCAACTGATAAAGAAACTGACAATTAAACAAATGCCAACTCTAAGAGAATCTTCTACTCAAAAATGTAAACATAGAAAGTTAACTAGGTGGACTATTTGAAGGATAGTTAAGCTTGAATGGCCATCCAAATATCCATTTATTGAGTGGGTGCAGCCATAGAACAACAATGACTTACCAAAAAAATGTAGATGCATAATTCATAGTTGGAAACTAGGGAAGGATCACAAAATACAACTTAAGTTGGATACAATAGAAAAACATTGTGGGAAAGTTTATCACAAAAAAATAAAATGATGGAACAATTAAGAAAATAATTAGGTGGAAGAATGCATCAAAATGCATTCATGTTAGATATGCAAAATACTGTGACAAAGATATGAAACAACAAAAAATAGTTCTTCAGAAAGGTGGAATGATCGCAACACAATTTGAAAAAATTCATAAAATAAATTTAGTGTCTAGAAGTTTACATTTTGTTGTCGTATATACTATTCTTAATAAGGGAATTCCAATATATGATTTTATTGATTATAAGCATCTATTTCATATTTTTGATGTACAAGACCTTCCTTGTGTGCATTTGTCAGATCGAAGTGGTTGAGAAATGGAAAAATTTCTTTCATTGAGAAACAAGACTTGAGAGAGAAACTTAACAATGTAAATTTTATATCACTTTCTATTGATGAAGTAACTGTTGTTGATAATACATCTTAGATTTGTATGTATGTTTACACATTTTAGAATCATGTAAGGAGACCTTATTTGCTAGCATTACATAAAATGATGAAAAATTGTAATGCACAAAATATTTATAATATTGTTGTAACTAGCTTAAAGGAAATTGTGAGAATGGATGATACAATAATAGCTAATAAATTAATATGTGTTGGATTTGATGGTGTTGCTATGATGCAAGGTCACAAGAATGGGCTTTGTGTTCGACTATAGATAATAATTACCCCATATTTGATCCCCATTCATTGCATGGCTCACAAAATGAATCTTACATACAAAATTGTGAGCACATTTGAAAATGTTGCTAGAGTTGAAAAACTCATTCCTAAAATACATTTTTATTTTCCATCCAATCCAAAAAGGTTTGTAGAGTTTCAAATGTTTGCACTTGGATTTACTCAAGATAAAAAAAATTTAAAATATGTAGATACTAGATGGATTTCACTTTTTTAACCCACATGTATAATTTTCAAAGAATATCAATCCTTAGTAGGTTTAAAGAATGCTAATAAGAGGGTAGTTGATAAGATAAAATATTTGTTGTACCAAATGGTAGTGTAGACACCAAAATAGCACCAATCTGATCAGGTGGCTACAAGAACTGACCGAATTGGCATACATAGCCCCTAGGCCAGCCCCCAGAGGTTAAACAGTGGTCCTAACCACTCCCAAAGTAGTTTTGGAAGGTCAGAGGTAAATTTGGAACCTTTCAAGCACCCTGCTCCTTACTCGTTCCACCTTGGGGTGATTAGAATGCTATTCGCCCCACCCTAGGATGATTAGCCGCAATCACTCCAGGATGGGGAAAATAATAGGTTTGATAGGAAAAAGGTCAAACCTTGACAAATGGCAGCTCAGATCCACCACTCAACTCCACCTTCAATGCATGGGAGTGCGAGTGAGTGATTTTATCTCAAAGAGGTAGTCATAGAGGTAGTCATGGAGCCCTTAATCAGGGAGGAATCTTCTCTCCCCTAGGAAGGCATGATGGCCAAGTGGCACCCTTGCATGCACATTCAAAGCAGACCTTCAGGTCTATAAAATGGTGAGTCTTCTCACCCCAAAAGGAGAATAGAGTAGAAGCTTTTGGAGCAATGGAGTGCTGCCGAATTACATCCTCACCCCTAACTTGTGCTTCTTACATCCTTGATCTCTCTTTTGGAAGGGAGATAATTGGGTGAACATTGGAAGCGCAATTTGGACCTAAAACCTAAACATCTTGCCATAATACCCCACCCAATTTTCTAACACAACCCCCTATGAGGTTTTTGACCCATATCAAGTGGATTGGTGTCGAAACCAAGCCCCAAACGACAGGCGTCCTGCCCCCGGGAACCCCCCGCACTACTGCAGTCCTAATCGCCCCACCCCAAATTATTAGAAATATATAGTATTTTTCCTCACTATTTCTTTTGCATCTTATTTTATGTCATTCATATATGCTGCCATTCAAATATCATGACATTATGATGAGTTTTTACTATGTTTTCATTGTTTTTTGCTTTCACTAACATACAGGGAGCATCTTCAGATACAGGGCGATCGGGGCTGAATCTGCAAAATTCGACCTTCTAGGTCATCTCAAAATGCCCTATTTTGCCTAACCCCAAATTTTTAGGTGTTTTGGAGGCCTCTAGATGGGACATTTAGGAGGTTGCTTTCTGGCGCTTTATGACAATCCTAATCGTCCCACCCCAGAGTGATTAGAAATCTATAGTAGATTTCTTGACTGTTCCTTTTGTAGTGTGTTTAGGATGGTTTTTGCATGCTTCTATCCAAATTTCATCTTATTCTGACATGTTTTGATTACCATTTTAATTATTTCATGCATGCATTAACTAGAGGCCTTGGGGATCGCATGTTTCCCTCCATTCGTAGGTGCTATTAATCATTTGTTGTCTTTATAAACATAGGATCTCAACACCATAAGGGTATTAAGGAACTACATATGCATTCACACAAGTGATGGTGACGTTTGGCCTACCCATTTCAAATGTGGGCACGCGGAAGACCCCGAAGGGAAGCGTACCATCCGTGGTGTAACAAAACTATATCTAACGCTCCTAGCCCATAAAAAGGAAGGATACGTATTGTAACCTGATCTCAAAGAAAAATTAATAAAAATAAGGGTTGCACTTTACATTTGCTTTATATCTCGTTTCAGTTCGTTTGTTTTCCCTTTTCATGCACTTTAGTCCTTTGTTCATTCATAGGACTTAGCGTTTCGTATGCTTTTGTTTTGCATCACACCCAGTATGCCATTGCTTTCGTATCCTTAGTGCTTTCAGTGGCAATCATGGTGGGACCTTTTCCCCTAATTTTGGGATCAAATTTTTTATCAAAATTTTGTGTTTTTGTTTGCAGATGTTAATCCTTCAAACGCTGGACTGCTGCTTGTGCCACCTTGTGACGAATATAGATTGGAATTTGTGCCACCCTAAGACAAATAAGGCATTAATCCCACCCTATGATGAATAAAGATATATTATTCATCCCACCCTGGGATGCTTAGCTCTCTATGCATTTTTTGAGCAGAAACTCAGAGGCATCCGGTTTGGGCAGAGAAGAGGTAGGCTTTCTGAACATCCTCTATAATTTTTTGTCTTTGTTTCTATGATTTTTCTATTTTCTTTGCTTGCATGGAAACATTTACTACATGTTTCCTTTATTTTTGCAAGTAAAAATAACCACATACACCACATGATAATAAAAACATCAAGGAGTTGATCGTAAAACCCCAACACTTTATCAAGACCAACAATGGATTTCATCACCACCTTGGCTTGAATTTTTGCATACATAACCTTGATCGCTACTGTTTCTAGACATAAATTCTAAAGAAAGCTAACCAAGTGTAGCTGGGGTGATTCCCAATGCATGAGGATAAGTCTTCTATGGTAGGTGTCAAAAATAGAGTGATTCCCTTTACGTACCACCTATGTTCCACATACTATTCTACTCTCGCGTACCAATAGTTTCCCTCACATAAGGACTAGTATATTGAGAGGTTCAGTATAACAGCTTGGCAGTGGTATATTGAAGGGGCGACCATTCTAGGAGATATAAGAGCCCTCATATTGCATATACAATAAAATTTTCTTTACAAGGTTTACCCCACAAAATCAAAACGCACTAAACTAGATCTAGGGCACACCTTTAATATATAAACAAGATAATCATTGCTTTGATTGTGTTGTCCCCTTTTGTTTAGTGTAGCATAAAAAATTGTAAAGAAGATAAAAACCTACATATCTTGTAGAGAGACACCACCATGGTGTACACCCATAGCAAACCCCAATCATGGGTAGAAGCTACAGGAAGTGTACAAGGGTGCACAAGTCACCTCCGCTATAGCCCCAAGGACTTGGTCATACCCCCTTGGTGGTTTGACCCACAAAATAGTCCACATCATACCATGACAGAACGATACTATAGAGGCACCCCTTCGAGGGGCATGCCCATGCAACATAGACCTTTTTAGTAGGAGTCCATACACATGGCACTCAACATAGATGGGAGGGCTCCCTTAGATGCTCATTATGAGTGGACATCGTGTTATGAAGCGCTAGAACAACATAGGGTCCATAAGGAGTGGCCACATGATTACATCATCCCTCTTCTACCCCTTATTACTATCAAAAACAATAGGCCAAATCTAGAGCACAAGGATCTCCAGACAGCGCGAGCCAACTCTGCCCACCCATTTCACATATATGAAAGGAAGCATGAGGAAAACCACTGCATTCCTCAAGAGTAATACACAGTGTGGGAACAATGCACTTTCACACCTGCTATTTATTAGGATCACCTACTGATGCCAGAGCCTTAGGTGAATGTCGCTAACCTTGACAGAGGGAAGTAACCTATAGAGATATCGGATCACAACAACTAAGATAGTTGTGTAGGAGAGGCATCTAGGCCTCCTAGACTCAAGACAGTGGAACAAATCAACTTGGCATTTGCCAAATATACTGCTCGCCAAGCGCAAATCACGTAGCTTGAGCAAGACCAACAATAGTTAGAGCACCTATATCGCCTTAGCAAAGAGTGCATTCAGCGTCAAACAGATGAGTTGCTCCAGAACACTGTGCTTGATAGGGTCCCAACCCCTTGCATGCATAGGACAGAGTTTTATGAGATGCAAAACCCCTTGGTGTGAGATAGGTCTTCATGACCTTATCAAGTGTTTCCTCCAAGGCCTCCTAGACCTGATAGGGATATCACCCCTAGAGCCAATGATGGGCACCCTTTCCGGGTACCAACCCATGTTTATAGGTCACACCCAGGAACTCCTCAAGAAGTTTATGATGAATTCAAGCAAGAAGAAGAGCAGGCTGAAATACCCTACCAAGGTAGGGGGCGCTACCTAGTTGCCCCTCCATAGGCCTCAAGTTCCCTGCAACCCATAACAGGAATGAACCAAGGAGGAAGATATCAAATCCTCTGATGCATAAAAAGCGTTGCTAGAGCACTTAGAGTCTATGGAGACCAAGACTTCTGGGCCCCAAAATCCCACTTTATGCCAGCTCCACAGTCACCCGATGCATCCTTCAGTGCCGGCACCCCCATACCCCTGAACACTTCAAAATGCCTCAATTGGCAATCTTTAGAGGGGATGAGGATGCCCAAGAGCACGTGACAATATTCCTGAGCCAATGCTTTGGCATTCAGGACAACGATGCTTTGCTTCTAAGAAAATTTATAACCATGTTCATAGGCCCTGCCTCAAATTGGTTTACCCAATTGCTGAAGCATAGTATCAGCAACCTGGACCAGCTAGTGGACACATTCCTTGAATGTTTTGCCTTCAACACCAAGAAGAAGGTATCATTAAGTGACCTAGCTAGCCTTAGACAGTATGAGGAGGATACCATGGCTTCCTATGGAAATCGATGGAGAACATTGCTTTCAAAGCTTCCTTACCTCCCTCCCATGGCCGATCTAATCCAAATGTTCTCAAAAATTTGCCTAAGATCGATCTCCATGCTATTGTAGCTGCAGCAATATGCCACTCTCGAGGAAGCTTTGGCGTAATCCAAAAACATTGAGGAGATCAAGATATAGAATGGCAAGATTGCCAAGCCACACAAGAAATAGGGACCCAAAAATTCCAAAATTGGGTCCACGCAACCAAAACCCGCTACGGTCAATCAGGTTACCATAAACATACCAAAACCTGCATAGATGACACAGCCCCCAAAGGCTAATTATCAGGCAGTTTCGCTTGACATCTATGAGAAGAAAAATCATAGGCAAGATCAAAATCAATAGCATCACCCTAGGCGATAATTCACACCCTTCACAGAATATCAAGACTCCTTGTTTGACAGTTTATCTATGGTAAACTTGATAAACCTACCATAAAGTCAACTCGTAGACCCCAACATGCCAAAACCTAAGGGCTATAGGGAAGACTTGTACTGTAGATTTCACCGATAGAAAGGACATGACCTTTACGTGTGTTGGAAGTTCAAAAGCTTAGTGCAAGACCTAATAGACAACAAAACGTTAGTGGTGGATAATCTCATAGCACCAAACAACCAATAGATGGAGGTCTTCAAAGACCCCCTTCCTAGCCATGATGCACAGGCAAAGACTCTTCAAGTCAATGAGGTGACACAAAACTACCCCATGTAGGGGTATGTAGGGATGATAAGCATAGTGACACGGAACAAGAGGTATCCAAGCACAGCTACCCCTACTGTAGCTATAGGAGAGGTTCCATCAATGTCACAACCTCAACAGCACCCTACGCAACCTCCTCCACCTAGACCAGTGGCCACGATTTGAACTAAACTTACCCAAATTTTAAGGACCACGTCAACTAGGCTCTCCATCTATGATCTCATACAACAATCACTGCCCCATCGAGAGGCTCTAATGGATATACTCAAAGACATTGAGCTACAGCCCATTGAAGAAAATTCTTTTAAAAACTTTGTGGGACACGTAAAATGATGTATAGAACTAGTCATCACCTTTAGAGAAGACGAATTGAAATCGGTGACTGGTGATATGGCAGATCCACCCCTTCACGTCATTGCATGGGTTAACAGGATTCCATTTAAGAGGGTGTTGGTGGACACTGGCTTGTCCAGCAATATAATCACAACCGTGGCATTGAAACACCTCAAGTTGCCAGCATCTCACATTGTGGCCTCCACCTATACTCTCCAAGCATTCAATGACACAATATGTTCAATGGTTGGCACAATTGTCCTACCCATCCAAGTAGGACAAAAGACTATTCCTATGTTGTGCCACATCTTGGAAGGTGAGATGGCCTACAACATCTTGCTAGGCCAGCCTTGGATCAGGTACATGAAGTGTGTCCCTTCGATAGCCCATAAATGCTTAAAGTACACATACGAAGGGCAAGTGCATGTTGTATCGGTAGACTTAGAGTCCTTCAAGTATTGCAATGTGGTGCAGCTAATGCCACAGTCGACCCTCCCATCGATACATTTGGACTTTAAGTTGAATCCGTCCAAACAGGGTCTAATTCTGCATACATCCCCACTGTTAAGTCCCTCAAATCCCTAGCCAAGTCCATCTTCATCATCTGGTCCTTCACCAACGATGCCACCTATGGTGGCCACACCGAAGGATAATGGGAAGAAACCCTTGGAAGAGGCACCGCCATCAGTCTCAACCATCTCTATCGAAGAGGTGCCTAGCCGAATGGAAGTCGAGATGCCTAGTTAACCCAACATGGAATGGACCCAAGAAGAACTCCCATTCCCTCCCCCTCAACCAACAACGATCACCATTGAGATGGCCAATATGGGCCTGGGGGAGTATCTAGTGTGGAACATTATAGCAACACCCATGCTTGAGTCCATGTAGAACATGGGGAGACCTTGCCTCCCAATTTGTGCTATTGTCCCTTTGGGCTACCCACCAAATTAGACAAATTTTGTATATGGGGGCCTCGACAACGAAATTGAACCTTAATTGCAATAAGAAGAGGACGAAGAGCTCTTTGCCGAGAATTTCAACTATCTGTCCAACCCGGACTTCACATTGAAATACCTTGGCCAATGTAATTGGCATGGATATGGGTTAGGCAGATATGAACAAGGGGTGTGTGTTCTTTGTCAACCAAGATATCAGATGTCGTACAACAAATCAAGAGTAGGGTTCAACCACCCTCTACCCCTTGACATATTGGTAGATAACATGCAAGGCCTAGGGCTAGGCAACAAGGATGGTTTGGCACAAGATCCATATGCCAATCCTAACACAACATACACATTGGGGGATTATCTCCCATTGTTAACAACCAACCTTGTGGGCCTCAACAATTCCTCCCCTCTGATCAAGAAATGGGAAAGTTCAAGAACTTGCCTCCAAAAGGGATATAGACAAGTCCAAGAAGGATCTTCAAAAGATGAGTCAGAGTATGAGGTAGCACCTTGGGACCCTTTCGAGTTTGATAGAAATCACTTGCAAGTGACGCCCATAGATGACTATCAGGAGGACTTCGTGGTGATGTTCCCCTTGAATTCTCCAATCGAGCAATGGCCACCTCAAGAGAATTAGGTCCTCCCATAGAGAGCGGAACAACCCCAATGGGACAAAATCAACTTGCTCAAGCAGAACGAGCCTCACATGCCACAAAAAGTTGTCAGAGCCAATGAAGGACTATGGATATCTGATAGAGATTATGAAGATGAGAGTAAGATAGAATATCTCAACCACATGCGATAGCAACAATGAGAATACCCCATGGACATTGATGACATGTTTGAATAGCTAAACATGGGGCCAAGGCATAGGTGGCACCTAAACCAAGCACAGTTAGACCAAGTGCTACACCCACCACTTCAAGCATACAGAGAGCACCTTTCACCCAAAGACCCTATACCCCCATCAGTTCCAAAGGTAGACCCTATCCTATTATCCACACATAGGGCCTATCCATTTGTGCTAATACCCATAGAGCCGTATCTAGAGCACAAAGATCACCAAGGATGTTTGAGTCACCACCCGTGTTGTAATGGATACAAAATTCACTTCATCAACATGATCTCCATTGACTTAACCACCCCAATCTGTAATCCAACTGATCCAGCATGACCATTTTATCTAAACCTAGATGCCATAGACTGGGATCGCGCTAACTCACCACCATCCCCATCAGAGTACTGGCCTTGCAGCGAGATGCTTCATTTCACCCTAGGACCAACTCAGGATATCTTCCATGCTAAAGAGGAACTCGACATTCCAAACGTAGATCTAAATTTAGCAAATGATATCCACCTGATCCCAACTCCACACCAGTTGGAGGATGGGTCCCACATGTCAGTCGAAGAGACAACTGAAGTAGACATCAGCTCTGATCTAATGAATTCACAAACCATCAAGCTAGGGATAAGTCTATCTCCCAAAGAGCAAGCCAATTACATTGCCCTTCTCAAATAGAAGAAGGAAGTTTTTGCATGGTCCTACAAAGACATGCCAGGGCTAGACCCACAGTTAGTCATGCATAATCTAACGCTTAATCCGACAGTCAATCTAGTCAAGCAAAAACTATGTAATATGCACCCAACAGTAGCCTTAATGGTAAAAAATGAGCTACAAAAGATTTTGGATGCACAGTTTGTCATCTACATGGATTACCCACCATGGTTGTACAACATGGTACCTATCAAGAAGCTTGACGGGAGGATTCGCATATGCACTGATTTTCAATATCTAAAAAAAGCGAGTCCCAAGGATGATTTTCCCATGCCTAGCATCGACGTATTGGTAGATGCTATAGCAGGCCATGAAATGCTTTCCCTCATGTATTTTTTCTCGGGATACAATCAAATTCTTATCAATCCCGATGATCAACTCAAAATGGCATTCACAATGCCTTGGGGGACATTTTGTTATAAGGTCATGCCCTTTGGCCTTAAAAACGTTGGCGCCACCTACCAACATGCTATGACATACATCTTCCATGATCACATGCATAAAACTTTGGAAGATTATATGGATGATTTGTTGGCCAAATCTCTTTTGCACCCAGATCATCTCGATGACCTAAGCAAGATCCTTGATCGCCTCATTGAACACAAAGTTAGGCTAAACCCCAAGAAGTGCGTATTTGGTGTCACATATGGAAAACTCTTGGGTTTCATAGTCTCAAAATGAGGCATCGAGGTAGATCCACATAAAGTCAAGGCAATCCTTGAAATGCTTCCCCCAACCACCATCAAGTATCTCAAAAGCTTACAAGGAAAGGTCACGTCAATCAAGCACTTCATAGCGCAACTATCTAACAACAAAGGGGTATCATTTCACTAGGATGATGAGTTCCAGTCAGCCTTCAATGATATTAAACAATACTTGGCTTTGTTGCCAGTATTGGCACCACCTAGACCAGGAGTGTTGTTCTATTTATAAATATTAGCTATTGAGGTGGCACTGGGTGCCATGCTAGCCCAAAAAAATGAACTACATAAAGAACATGCTACTTACTATCTTAGCCACACCTTGGTCAGTTATGAACCTAACTATGCATATATTGAAAAACTATGCTTAGCAGTGGTATTTACCATCAAAAAGCTATGCCATTACATGTTGAGCAATACGATGTATGTTGTGTCTAAGGAGAATCCATTGTGGTACATGATGAGTTGTACTTATCATAGTAGCCACACGGTGAAATGGATCATGTTGTTGATGGAGTTTGACATCGAATTCATTGGACAGAATTCCATCAAAGGTCAAGTCATCGCCAATCAACTAGCAGAGGCTCCTCTCGAATATGATCAGCCTTGGACCATAGAGCTTCTCGATGATGGGGTCTTCCATGTCTCAAAATTGCCAGATTCTGATGAGCCTGAGTCACAAGCCGACATAACCCTATTTTTTGATGGTTCTAAATGTGAGCAAGGGGGTGGCACGAGAATCATATTTTTCACACCTCAAAGGGATCCAATGCCTCTATCATTTAAACTTGATCACCAACATTTTGAATACAAAGCCTCACTCATAGGTCTTCAGATAGCAATCACCATGAACATCAAATGCTTAAACATCTTTGGTGATTCATTTTTAATCGTCAACCAAGTGAAAGGGGTATTCCAATGTAAATGCCCAGTTCTGTAGGCATACAAAGACCTTATGGATAAATTCCTAGCAAAACTTGAATGGTACAACATCGAGGCACTCCCTCGATCATTGAATCATTTTGCGGACACTATGGCCTCCTTGGGGTCACTAATCCCGCAAGACCCTTCTAATGAGATGACAACCATTCAAGTCAAAATATTATCACAATCCATGATGGAGCGTGTAAGCTCTAACATAACATCAAGAATCCACTTGATCCAGATTGAACCATCTCAGGATAGGTTCGCTCGAATCCATGATAGCTTGAATCATGCCAACTGGGGGTCCTTGTTCTCCCCTATTTCCCTTTATAGCAACACAACGCTATTCTTACAAGTTCGATCCCACTCAGCTTTTTCTAAGGATGAACTTCAAGAGGGATTGGTAGTTCATACCATCGAGGTTTCTGATCAGCAGGATTGGTACACACCCATAAGAGACTATCTCAAGTTAGGTAGCCTCCCACTTGGATTGTCGCATGCCACAAAAATATCATTCAAACAGAAAGTAGCAAAACATGTCTTGCGAGGAGACATTTTCTATCATCGAAGCTATTAAGGAATCCTCCTTCGTTGCTTGGACTAGCAGGAGTCCACTTGGGTGATCACCCAAGCACACGATGGTACATGCGGTGGCCACTTCAATGGTATGGCCATCGCAAAATGCATTCTTCGCATGGACTATTATTAGTTATCTTTAGAGCAATATTGTTGCGCATATGTGAGGAAGTGCATGAAGTGTCAAAACCATGCTAACTTGACACACGTACCATCTCAGGCCTTGCAGCCGATCCAATCAGCTTGGCCATTTTTGCAGTGGGGCTTAGATCTAATCGGAAATATCTCCCCTGCATCGTCAAGCTGTCACACGTTCATCATAATGACCGCAAAGTACTTCACCAAGTGGGTGGAAGCAATTCTTCTAACCTCTACGACTGGGCCTCGCATTGCGGAGTTTATTTTACATAACATCATATGTCATTTTTGTATTCCATCCAAGATCATCTCGGATAATGGGACATCGTTTAATAACAAATATGTGAGTGCTTTAACAACAAAGTACAAAATTCAACATAGTTTTTCGACACCTTATTATCTACAGGAAAATGGGCAAGCAGAGGCATCAAACAAAATGCTAGTTGCCATCCTTAAAAATACAGTCACAGTTAGTCATAAGGATTGGCACGTTCAAATTCCATTTGCTCTTTGGGCTTATCGCACTAGCATTCGGATGCCCACTAGGGCAACTCCATTTTCATTGGTGTATGGCTCCGAGGTAGTCATGCCTCTCGAGTTGGAAATACCTTCCCTACGCATATCAATACAAGAGTTCATAGATTATACACTGCACGACAAGCTTGGTTAGAATAGCTTGTGTTGCTCGATGAACGACACATCAATGCCCTCGAGCATTTACGTATCTATCAAGAGCGACTTAAGAAAGCATACAACATGAAAGTTTACCTGATAGATTTTTAGGTTGGTGACATGGTCTTAAAAGAGAACCAACAAAATTCTAACTTGCCACCCCATTTAAGGGATAATTTCATGGCAAATTGGTTAGGTCCTTATGTCATCGATAGTAAAATAGGACCTGGAACATACCGGCTCTCCTCTCTTGAAGGAATCAAGGAACTAAAACCCTTGAACATCAGTCATTTGAGGCCATTCCACATTTAAAAGAGCCAAGGCCCACCCCAAAAGCTCCAAGGATTCTCACAACCACTTGGTTGATCCCAAAAATATCCCAAAGGTACCCATAATCCCTTTGGTCAAACCAAAAGGTCCAAGGATTCCCACAATCACTTTGTCAACCCCAAAATGCCCCACAAGGTGCCCATAATCCTTTTGATCAAACCAAAAGCTCCAAGGATTCCCACAATCGCTTGGTCAACCCCAAAACACCCCAAAAGGTGCCCATAATCCCTTTGGTCAAACCAAAAGCTCCAAGGATTCCCACAATCTCTTGGTCAACCCCAAAATGCCCCAAAGGTGCCTATAATCCCTTTGGTCAAACCAAAAGCTCCAAGGATTCCCACAATCGCTTGGTCAACCCCAAAACGCCCCAAAAGGTGCCCATAATCCCTTTGGTCAAACCAAAAGCCCCAAGGGTTCCCACAACCGCTTGGTCACCCAAAATGCCCCAAAGGTATCTATAATCCCTTTGGTCAAAACCTCCAAGAATTTTCATAAACCAACCATAAAGAATTTTTAAAAAACAATAGATAATCAAAAATAACAAAAAAAATTGCATCTCACTTCCATGCATACTCTTAAAAATAAAAACGCAAAAAAAATAAGTTGCATTAGGCATTGTAAACATACATTGCATATTTGTTGGTCATTCAGGTCAAGTGCACCATAGACTGTAATTACTCGGAAATTCCATCATTTTCTGCATTTTTCCACTTTGTAAATAGTCCAACAAAAATCAACGCCATCCACATTTTTCACCATATCATAATTAGTGTCTTCTAATGTATTCTGGGCTTTCGTCATTCAGTTGTCTTTAGATTTCTAGCCAAAAACTATACAAAGTCAGACATATTTTTACAAAGGTAGAATTTTCCTTAGATCACACCTTGTTACGTAACATCCCAACACAATCTTAAAACACATAAAAATTCCCAAGTTGTGTGAATGCAAGAGAAACCTACAAAGCAGTCTATGGTACCATAAGTGAAAGGTTATCCTACTCATCCCCCTATGTGAATGGTTCAAGAATGCTGAGAATTAACAAAATGACAAGCTCTTCCCTATCCAATTCCCCAAAATAAATAGTGGTTTTCACCACTGTCAAAAATCCACAAGAAACCATTGATCCTCAAAGTCGTAAGGATTCATACTACACGCCCCTAACAAGGATGGGTAGTCATCCCCAAGGCCCAAAAGATCAATGCCATTCCAAAGCAACATTCCCAACCACTTTTTATTCCCAAAGTCATAAGGATTTGTACTACACGTCCCTGACCAGGATGGGTAGTGTTAGGATCCTCAATCCTAACATTATTAGTTAGTATTAGTTGGTGTTATTAATCATTTAATTATTATATTATTAACTTATAAAGTGAACCATAACAACCCTTCATAACGTGAACCATCATGTCTCTTCACCAATGTAGCTTTAGGGTAGATATATATATTAGGTTGGCCATCCATATCAAATCATCCAAGAAGAAGAATAATAAGCATAGATTCTAAGGAGGGAGCCCCTATAGTGGCAAAGCGATTACAAGGGTGCCCCCTTTGAGTGACCTGTGATTACATTTATATTAATTTGTTAATAATTTTATAGTAAGACCTTGGGGTCTTACCATGTGGTATCAGAGCCATGTGGGATCCAACCATGTGGTATTTGCTCAAATATCTTCATCAAATCACTTTCGTGTGTGAGTATCAAACTCAGTTTGAGGATATCACCAAACACAACAGAGGGTTGGATGAATCAATTCTCATCAATAACTTCATTAGTGGATTGAAAGAAAAAATTAGAATGGAGGTGACAAGGTTCAATCCCTATACCATGATGCAAACCTATGGATTGTCCAAATTAGCCAAAGACAAAATCAACAGACAACATCGATTATGGAAACCACCTCTGGAGAATTCATCAACCACTTACATCACTCCCAAGCCGATGCATAATGCTAACATCGATAAGGCAATAGAAGAATAAAATGATATAGAGGTAGACATAGTGATGGATACACCTGAAGATAGCACTAAATATGGTAACGATGAGGAAGGTAAGGAAGATGAGGAAGCCACAAAAGATAAAAAAGAAGAATAAGAATATAGATTCTAAAGTAGGGAGCCCCCTATAGTGGCAAAGCGATTACAAGGGATCCCCCTTTGAGTGGCCTACGATTACATTTACAATAATTTATTAATAATTTTATAGTAAGACCTTGGGGTCTTACCATTTGGTATCAGAGCCATGTGGGACCCAGTCATGTGGGAATTGCTCAAAGATCTTCATCAAATCACTTTTGTGCATGAGTATCAAACTCATTTTGAGGATATCACCAAACACAACACAATATTAGATGAATCAATTCTCATAAATGGCTTCATTAGGGGATTAAAAGAGGAAATTAGAATGGAGATGACAAGGTTCAATCCCTATACCATGATGCAGACCTATGGATTGGCAAAATTAGATGAAGACAAAATCAATGCACAACAACGATTAGGGAAACCACTTATGGAAAAATTATCGACCACTTACATCATTCCCAAACCTATGCATAATGGAAGGGCACAAATCACTTACACAACCCCCAAATCTAATCGAACTTTATGAATTAAACATCTTAGCTTTAAGGAGATGAAGGAACGACGAGCAAAAGGACTCTGTGATAATTGTGATGAACAATTTGGACCCCACCATAAATGTGCTACACTAACATTGTATTTATTGAAGGAAGTTGATCCCTATCTCTCCATAGAGAAAGCAGATGAGGTAGTTGTGTCCAAAGCGACTAGTGCACCTACTCACTACAATGAATACAATGAGGTCGATGTGCAAGAAGTGATTGATGTACCAAGCAAGGATGAGGTAGACATACCCAAAGTGATCAATGCTAGCCAAACATGCACTCTACAAGACCTACACATACCTTCCTCACCAATAGTGAGTTCTTGCCATATGACCAAACCTATTCGGAACCAACACAGAGTGACTACACACTCCTCTGTTGACTCTACCAAGGAACCAAAAAATGATATGACATCATTACCATCACTTTTTGATGCATCATTATGAAGTATTTGAGGAACCCCAAGGGTTGCCCTCCCATCCTCATGATTTTCCTAAGGAAGATTTTACTATTTTTCTTGGCAACCCCCCACTAATGCTTCATCCTTCTCGATATTCCTACCTACAAAAGGATACCATTAAAAGAGTCCAAGAACTTACACAAATCCTTCTTGGAAAACAAAGGACAAAGCTTCTCACTTTGAGCTTTGAGGACAAATCTCTTTTTAAGGAGGGTGGCATGTTAGGATCCTCAATCCTAATATTATTAGTTAGTATTATTTGGTATTATTAATCATTTAATTATTATATTATTAACTTATAAAGTGAACCATCACAACCCTTCATAACGTGAACCATCATGTCTCTTCACTAATGTAGCTTTAAGGTAGATATATATATTAGGTTGGTCATCCATATCAAATCATCCAAGAAGAAGAATAATAATCATAGATTCTAAGGAGGGAGCCCCCTATAGTGGCAAAGTGATTACAAGGGAGCCCCCTTTGAGTGGCCTATGATTACATTTATATTAATTTTTTAATAATTTTATAGTAAGACATTGGGGTCTTACCAGATAGTCATCCCCAAGACCAACAAGATCAATGCCATTCACAAGAAAAAAACCCACGCGCTCAATTTGGAAATAATAATAACAGTGGTTATCACCACTACTCAAACCCCTTGCTCAAGAACAAAAACAAAAAACAAAAAAAAAAATAAACAGTGATTTTTATCACTACGTACGTGAGCAAGTATCCCAATGAAAGTAAAGAAAAGAAGGGAATCAAACTTGAATCCCTAGAATTCTTAGCATTTGAAAAACCATTTAGGTGATCCTCATTACGAGTTTGGTGGATAGCCTACCTGGCAATGGCGGTATCCTAAACACATGACGATATGTCTATCACATTAGCTTTGCATGTGTGTAGACCAACGTTTGCATGTGGATGAGCTAGCTTATGGTATCCTAGATTGCCCTGTGGATTAATCTTACTAAATACAAAAAAGGATTTAGTGGAGCTAATTAGGTGATCCTCAGTACAGGTTTGGTTGACAGCCTATCTGTCATTGGCGGTATCCTGACGAATACTAGATAAACGAACTCAATCACACACACAGGGATGTGAAATAACTTGGTCAAACTCAAGTCTAATTCGTACCTGGTTCAAAAGTCTTGTGAGATAAATGTACAGTATTGGCTAGTTAGTTAAAACATCTGAATCTTAGAAAAACCTTAACTACATTTTAAAACAAATGTTGTACATATCATTACTTGCATCACCATCGTAAAATACAAAACAAAACAAAATTCACAAATGCAAAGTCATTCCATAAAGCAATCACATAGTACAGAAATCCAATAAATCCTATATAGTCTATGGTGCCACCGCCAAGTTATCAAAAAATAATTTCATCCATTCCATATACATACATCATATAATTAGAAACAATCACATTCATAATAATCCATGCATACATCAACATAAATAAATGTGCATGAATAAACCATAAACCATAACAAGAAAATAATCCAAAAAGAAAGTCATGTATATATTAAGTTTAAAATGCCCTCAGAATACAATAAAACGGTCCTCTGACCTCACAAAAAAATAAAAAAAATCAAAAACTCCAAGCCTAGGGATTCGGCCACCATGATCATGCAAGATCAGTGTGACTGGAACTACCCCCAGTGGTGTGGGTCCTATGGGACCTCTTAGGGCGGCTGCTGCCAGCCCCTGCATCATGCACACTAGCGCTACCCTCACCCACCTGCCTACAATGAGAGGAAGCAGACTGCTCGATATCGTTGTCTCTCATTCAGTGTGAAGATCCACCTCTAGTAAGCTCAGGTAACTGCCCACCGAGGCAGATAATCTTGACCTCTAACTCCACTCAGAACTGACCCAATTCCACATCCCATCGGTGGTATGCAGCAAATGCTTCATCCTGCTATGCCAACTAATCCTGCAGGCGATCCCTCTCGGCACTGTGCTCCTCATATCATCTCTACATTAGCTCCTCCAATAGTGCTATATCAGTGTGATACCTAGCCTCCATATCCCCCAGGACTACCAAAGTCATGGGCATCTCTGGGGCGGGATGCTTCTCTAACACCCACTGCTCTTGAACATCCTATGTATCTGGCTACTTCGAAACCCCTAGGTCATCCCCGATCAAGTCGTCAACCTACACCATATCTGCATCATCGAGCAGATCTTCCCAAACCTCCATCGATGCCTCTACATCCTCACCACCTACTGCTGCCACATCCGTGCCTCCTAGAGGCCCTTCACCCCACCATCGCCGCATCGTCCACCACTGGTCGTACTCGGTAGTCACCTCGACGTTGTCCACATCGGGGACATTAATCACTAAATCTGACTCCTCACCCAGTGGCTTAATTATTGGCCAGGCCAAAGTCCTCTCGTCACCTTGATGTCGATAGATCAAGGGATCCCTAAGAAATACTTGGTGCACCCCAAACTATCGAGTCACCCGAATGTACGGGAAGTACTCCTGCTCGGTCCTATGCAACCTGATCAGCCACCTCCCCCTATGCGCCCGTCGGAGCCACTCTCCAGCCTCAATACAAGCTAGATAGTCTCGATATGGCCTCCATAATACATCCCTTGGAGCAAGATGCGAGAAGGCATCAACATAGTGCCTTATGGCACCTGCCCACCACCAACTCTGCCCTTGCTCCTCTGACCTCTGCCATAGAGTAGCATAGCCAATCTCTCTATCCACCATGTCCCCCTAAGTGGTCCAAGGCAACCCCTGCGGCCACTCCATAGCTATGTTTTGCCACCCCCAGCATTACAACAAGTAGCTACACCCAATCCCCTTCTACGTCTGGCAGTAGACCTTGTACAGCTCATCATATAACTATTCCATTAGCATCTGACCCCACCTCATAATCAGTGGTGCTACTGTCAAACACTCCACTAGTCTGAACACTACCTCAAGCAGGTTCCAATGGAACCTCATACCTGAGGAGTCGAGAAGTAGCATGTTGGAGATGAAGTTCATAAGCAATGTATACCTCACCCCCAACACAGCCTTCTCAAACCACCACCACACCATAATCCTACCAATCAGGCAGTCCCCATCTACCCTCTCCACCGCCCCATCCACACCCATCTTCGTTGCATGCCCAAAGCACCGTGTTAGCACCGCCATCCGTTGATCCCGAGGAGTCATCCGAATGGGCAGCCCATCTATCAAAATTCGTAGAATTCGATAAACGTCCTCCAGAGTCACTGTCATCTCCCATGTTGGGAGATGAAAGGTGTATCGCTCCAAATTTTTTGCACCCTTACCTTCAGGCTATAGGATCCATGCCCGGAAGGGGGATGTGAAAAGGATGGGACAATACCTCGGACTGAGAGGCCTTTTGAAGGTCCCGCCTCTCGGGGGAGGTGTATAAGGGTGAATTTTCGACGGATGGTGGGTTCACCAGGAAACTTTTGAATGGCAGTTTCCATGCCTAGGTTGATAGTGTGTTTGATGTGTTCATTTTTATGCTTGATCATTCAACTCCTAGGTTTGGCCGATATGAATCTAAGCTATTCTATATGCCAATGCAGATTTAAATGAATACAGAAAATAGAAATGGATGCAAATAACAGAGAATATGCTAACTAGAAGAAGTCATACCTAGTTTCGGATGTCTGATGGAGATTCTGAGTCTTGTAGCAGTTCAGATCATCTCAGTTTGTACGTAATCATCTGATATTTCTTGAGATCATCTCAAATCATAGTAGGTCATCTGAAATCAGACAGAATCATCTGAAATCTGATGAATTCGTAAGACGAATTCGTCAAAAACCTGCAATCACAAAAATAGGCACAAAATACCAAATATACAAATGCAGAAGCAAGGGATAATGGTAGAAATGATAGCAAACATGCCTAAATAATAGTGTCTAATAACAAATGAGGAAATGCAGTAAATTTAATGATTGATTTTACCTTTATCATGCAATTATGCTAAATGAGGTGAACTCCAAGATGCATAAAACATAATAACTTAAAACAGTGCAGAGATATATTATGAAAAATACAGAAAAGCTTAAGAGAATGCAAACTCTAAACTCGGACAACCCTCAATCTGGACTACAGTCAGGATCGCCTCCAATCGTACGAAATCATCCGCAATCGTCCGAGATCGTCTGGGTCGATCTAAGCTAGCTTCGACTAAAAAATAGTAGAGTTCCTGCAAATAAAAATGCAAAAATACCAAATGCAAGCAATAATACGAAGGAATAAAGAGCTAACTCTGCAATGAAATCCTATCAACAAAGGGGTTGGGAGTTCAGGGAGAATCAACAAGAATTAGGCAAGGAGGCAGGGGGATAAACTAGAAAAATCCTAGTTTATATAGGATTAGGAAGAGGTTTGGGAGGTTGGGGATCATCCCAATCTGGGAGATCTCCAACAGGGAAATCTCCAACTACGCAGACACGCTTCTGCCTGAGTTGGAGAGGCTATTGAAATAGAAGCTAATTATGAAAATTTGGTTTTGGGACGAAATCGTCTGGACGTTCTATTCTAGACGAATTCATCAGATCGGGGATGATTTCGTCTAATCTGAGACGATATCGTCCAACGGTCAAAACAAATCCTAAATATGGCACGAAAAATGGGGAAAGCGGGTAAAAGGCGGTTTAACGGGCAGTTTGGGGTTGAAATTCAAATTTTAATATTTTATCTTTTTACTAAGGTTTTAACCGTGCCAATTTTAGGGTGCTACATTTTGCCCCCTCTTTAGCGAATTTTTTGAAGAAAATGCGTTAAAGATGAGTTCTTCCCATTTTACGAGAAAGCAAAAATATACTCAATTTTTTAGACGACGATTCTTGGTCGAATCGTACGAATGCTGACTATGGTGCCCCCTCCGTGTTTTTACCCAAATCGAACGTTTGAGGTAAAAACGTGAAAAAGCAAAGATTTAAAATGCTGATTTTTTAAATAAATTAAAGAAAATAGGGAAAACCCTAATTCATTTTTTATTATTCATTTTTACTGTTCCAGAGCTCTGCAGAGAAGAAAAATGGTGGAGACAGCGCATAGAGCGACAGAGGTCCGACGCGGGCTACGGGTAAGGATCTAATCCTAGTAGATTAGGTTTAATTTAACTTTGTGCAATTTTTTGTGATTTAAATTTGATTGTTTGGGGCATCACGGCCATTTTTAGGTCGTCGATGCCGTCGGGACGAAATCGTCCCTATATCATCGATTTCGTCTGAGGACGAAATCGATGAATTAGGGGCGATTTCGTCCAACAAGGGGCGATCCCCAAGTTGCGAAATCGGAGATGATTTCATCCTCACAAAGGATGATTTTGCCCAATGTGGGACGATATCATCCAATGGTGGACGATATAATTTAAAACTTGATTTTAAGTTGTTTAATTTGAATGATTAAGTTATTAATGATTTTGTTGTTTTATTGTTTGTTTTGCAGAAGGGATTACTAAAGAGCCGAGAGTGGAAATACGATGGGCTAAGAGATGACATAGCCGCACTTGACCAGGCAGAGCGTGACCGACTTGGACAAGTCGGTCTACAGCATGTGGCAGAGATGCCACAAGTACCGACTGACATGGGGCTACTGACAACCCTAGCAGAGAGGTGGTATCCGGGGTCATCCTATTTCTAGCTATCGACAGGGGAGATGGCTCCCACTCTAGAGGACGTATGGAGGATCATGAGGATCCCCATACAAGGACGATTGATGATGCCTACGGCCAATCAGGGCTAGGCGATGATGAGGCTCACGGGAGACCCGAGCTTCACCCTGGAGAAGGGCGGAGTGAACATCGAGTCACTACGATAGATGCCTGGGGCATCTAGGCTGACATGGGTTTTGGCAGGAGTTGTCGATGGCTTACTGTTGTGCCACCAGAGTGGATGCAGACTACCGTGGGTGCTCTCAGACATAGTCTATGACATGAGAGACCACGGGCATAGATTTGCATGGGGCAGCTTTGTTCTGTGCCGCTTGTATAGGATCCTGTATGGGGTCGTATACAAGGGAGGTCGATGTCTAGTTTTGACATCGCTACTACAGGTTTGGTGCTGGGAGCACATTGCGGTGCGGAGGCCGGTAGGGCTCCCACTGATAGGGGTTGACGGAGAGAGGCCCCAGGTTTTCTATTGGTGGTTGTAGCGGGGGTCACAGTGGTGGATAGATCTATCGATGTCACGGAGGTTGCTAGATGACCTCATCCCAGACCAGATCACCTAGAGGCCATGGCGAGAGCACCCGGGTGGGCAGAGGATGGGCAGGAGCTGGCTCGCATCAGGCGAGTCTGCTGGTTGAGGATGGAGTGAGGAGAGGTAGAGCTCCACCGCTATGATCGAGTACTATGATAGTTCGGTCTACAATAGGGGATCCCTTCTCTCAAGGATTACGAGTACTCCCGGACTATTTGAGATAGTACTACACTGAGCGGGGCTCCAGATATGCAATGATTCTAGAGTCAGGACACGAGACGATGCCCCCATCCAGCCTAATGGATGGTGATGATGCCAGAGTTGTGGATGGCTACGATGCCTGGTATGTAGGCATCCACCCTCCTCGGATGATGAGGGCATAGGGTCCAGTGCACGCTATGGTGCGCCAGATGGGGAGACGATGGCAGGCTGCTATTGAGGCAGCACGGGGTCACGGGGGAAGAGAGCAACGACGGATCCCATAGGAGAGATGCCAGAGGATGGCATGGGCTCCATAGAGGCCATGGGAGATAGGGCAGAGGGAGGAGGGACTCCCTTCATAGTAGGAGGAGAGACCACCATCACCTGATAAGGGCAAGGGTGTCGACATAGGGGAGAGCAGCGAGACGGTGGCTCTTCGGGCTGAGGTTGCCCGCCTTCGAACTCAAGTGTAGACATTGCAGGATGAGGCTACATGGCTCAGAGCTCGAGGTAGAGGAGTGAGCAGGGATGATCTAGCATGGTCTATTGCTTAGACCACATTCTACCAAGGGCTATACTATCACATGGTTCCAGAGAACCAGAGGGTACCACTGCCAGCCCCTATTGCAGAGCCGATCATGATGGGATCATCGAGGACATCCTCACGATCGATGATGAGGACCCGAGATACAGCCCGAACCTCTATGGGACCACCTCCTCCATGTCAGGGTGGGGGAGGAGATGAGGCTGAGAGCTCGAGGGCTTCTCGAGGCTAGGTGTCTATGGACTATAAATTTTGGTAGAGATTGTTGAGAGGATTGAGTATGCCAGGGTATAGATTGTGGCATACCAATCCTGTTTTGATATGATGTATATAATTTTTTGATATATATGATCTTATTTTTGATGATATGACTTGTTCATATGTTTTGATGATGCTTTAATGGTTGAATTGTTTGTTTATTTGAGGATTCATGTAATTATGTCATGTTGAAATATGATAATTTGATGTCATGCTGTAAGATTTTTAAATGAAATAATCTGATGTAAACAATTGGTTGTGGTGGTGTGATTTGATGAAAAATAAAAAGAGACTTCTAACAATAATTTCAAAGGA
The DNA here is from genome assembly GCA_028583015.1 of Wollemia nobilis. Taxonomy (NCBI): domain Eukaryota; kingdom Viridiplantae; phylum Streptophyta; class Pinopsida; order Araucariales; family Araucariaceae; genus Wollemia; species Wollemia nobilis. The sequence continues at coordinate 4,572,376 of JAQPPZ010002200.1, forward strand.
CATTGTCACTGTTATAGACCATTTCATGGAGTCGCCGCTCACTCGGTCGTCAAGCTAATCCCAGTATAGAAATATTGTTTAAAAGTAAAAGAGTGCTTAAGAAACTGTCTTAAGACTTTGTGTTGTGATGATGGAGATAATGATGGTTTGATGATTTGTTTTCAGATTTTCATAAAAATAGTATGCATGAGATACTAAAATATGATTTTTCTAGGCATAAATTCCTAAGTGTGATAAAATTTTTGAACAATTCCTTAGAATTTATACCATGGTTGCAAAACTGAATTTGAACATAATGACATGAAATAGAATAAGTGTTCGTTTGTTTGTAAAGCATAATTGTGTAACATAATGATGCAAGTCATATGTTTTGATGAACTTGTTTTTAAAATAAATGGAAAATAAAATTAGAACAATGGTTTGCGCTAGGCATAGAATTATAGGTATAAACTTATACCATCATCGTGAAATCCAAAGAAGAAAATAGATTGTTGGTTTTTGCAAGATGAATTTTTGACTTTTGATAAACAGAAAAATAATAATATGAAAATTTTGTTTGAAATTATTTTTGAGATTTTGTGAGAAGATGTATGTAATTGCTTTTATAGAAAACAAGAATTCTGAAATAAAAGGATAAAATTATTCCGAAAAGAATTACAGAAATATTTTAAATTATCTCAAAGAGAAATGTAGATTTATAAGGAATCCTCATGTGCAAATGTGAATTCATTACCGATCTTGATTTATCATAATGATACAAAATCTCTCAAATACAAATGTGTGTGCGATTGTATTGTTCATTTACCAATTTTGAGCAAGATAATTTGATACAAGTAATTTGCCTTGACCAAATGAATGTTCGTTGACCATGATTTATATGCATGTAACCGTACCAGGCTACTATGTAAGTTAGGTTATCAAGAGCTAGCTAATCCATAAGCTGACATAGGTCTGTACAAAAGAAGGTCGCTAATGTGACAGACATATCGCCATGCTAGGAATTACCCAAGGCCAAGCGGGTTGGGCACAAACCACCTGTTATGGGGCTTACCTCACGGTTTTCGAATAATTGAGAATTCCAGGGATTCAAGCTCATTCACCCTTCTTTTCTTTTCAAGGGGTAGGGAAAGGATTTTATTGCATTTTGCTTTTGCGTTTCTCTTTTTTTTTTTTGTACTTTTGTATTTTTGCTTGATATTTGAGAAAATACTGAAATATTGTGGTGATGATATAAAATAACCTTTTCTTTTTTTCTCTTTTTCTTGAACTTTTCTTTTTCTTCCTATGCTAGGGATACTTGCTCGGATTGGCTGTAGAGCAAGGGATTTTTATTCTGGGTAGGGGTGAGCTTGTCCTTTTGTCAATTCTCAAAGATTCTAGACCATGTGCATGATAGGATAGCAGGGGAAACTTTTCGCTCGAGGAAACCATTTCTACTATGTAGCATCATATCGAATTTGCAATGAAATCATTTTAATGTGAAAAGATATACTTAGTTCAAGTAAATAACAAGATCAGTTCTCTATGCTCAAAACTTTATTTAATTCAACTGTGGACTTTGATATAAGAGAGATGAATAATCATACCAAATAAATCAAGATATTTATTCATGTGAATGTGAAAGTGCGGGATTCCAAATAAATGCTAATTTATCCAAAATAACTGAAAATATAACTGTAATACTTCACAGTTTGACAGGTACAAAATAAAAGATGTTTTTGAAGATATTGATGATTTGGATATTTTTGTATTTTGATTTTAAGTTATGAATTGAAAGAAATACAAGGTGATTGTTTTTGGAACGGTTTTAGATAAGTGACTAAAAGGAAATAATATGCAAAACAAATATATACAATGATGAATTGACCAATTTTATGCATAGTAACGTTTAAGATGCATAATGTTCATAGGTTCTTTAAGCTCTTTACCATCTAAGGTAGATAATTTGTATGCTCCTGATCCAAATTTAGCAGTGATGACATATGGTCCAAGCCAGTTGGGCTCAAATTTACCTTTAAGGTTTTTAGTTGCATTAGTATTTTTTTTATTTTCTTTTAAGACAAGGTCACCGATCTCGAAAGATCGAGGATGAATTTTCTTAAGATATGCTCTCTTAAGCTTGTTTTGGTAGGCGCGAAGATGCTCCAAAGCATTGATGCGCTTTTCATCGAGAAGTTCTAGCTGACTAAATCTGCCAGCACGATATTCATCTCCTACTTCAGTATCTTGAAGTAGTAGAGCTAAAGAAGGAACTTCTAATTCAAAGGGAAAAATGGCTTCAACACCATAAACCAAGACAAAAGGTGAAGTTCCAGTGGGGGTTCGAACACTAGTTCGATAGGCCCACAAAGCAGGATATAACTGAATGTGCCAATCTCGACCGGATTTATTAACCAATTTTTTGAGAATTTTGATTAAGGTTTTATTAGATGCTTTTGCTTGACCATTACCCTGAGGATAATAGGGAGTGGACCAGCGATGTTGAATTTTATATTTTTGACATAGTTTCTTGACATCTTTATTTTTGAAACAAGTTCCATTATCGAAAATGAGATTGGCAAGAATTCCAAACCTACAAATAATTTGATTAAAAATGAACTTGGAAACTTGTGTTCTAGTGCAAGAAGCTAATGGCATAGCTTCAACCCACTTCGTGAAATACTCAGTGGCGGTTATGATGAATTTGTGTCCATCGGATGACACAGGGTTGATTTTTCCAATAATGTCTAGGCCCCATTTTGAAAAGGGCCAAGGAGATGAAATAGCCTGCAGTTCTTGTGCAGGCGCATGGACAAGGTCAGCGTGCTTCTGGCACTTGTCGCAATGTCGCACATAATTATGTGCATCATTTTCCATGGTAGGCCAAAAATATCCTATCCGAAGGAGTTTCTTAGCAATGGCGCTACCACTAAAATGTCCCCCACAAGATCCATTGTGGGCTTCATTCAAAGCTGATCTAGATTCTTCTAGATTCAAACATCTCAGTAAGATGCCTTCAAAAGATCTTTTGTACAAGGTATTACCAATAATCACAAAGCGACTTGCTTGTCTACGTAATAACCTACGCTGGTTGCTAGTACAACCATCAGGGAAGGTTCCTTGCTGCAAAAAATTAAATATATCAGTATACCAAGGTTCAGGAGTTGTTTCGTGGATGAGAAACACGTCCAAAGGTTCTAAGCATGATTTGCTTGAAGCGGGTTCCTGGAGTCGACGAATAATGATGGTAGCATATTCATCGTCTAACTCCAAGGGTAAAAGAGATGCAGCTACAACCATAGCGTCAACCGCACGATTGCTAGTTCGAGGAATAGCTTCCAAAGTAACTTGATCAAACAAGGATAATAACTACAAAACATATGCTTTATATGGGCGTAATTTATCATCTCTGGTCTGATAAACATCATTGATTTGATTTATGACAAGTTGGGAGTCACCGAAAACCAATAAACTTTTAATTTTCAATGCCAAGGCAGCTCGTAATCCAAGGATAAGAGCTTCATATTCAGCAGTGTTATTGGTGCAAGCAAATGTTAATTTGAAGGACAGAGGAATAAGATGTTTTTGCGGAGATATTAAAATAATACCCGCACCAGCCCCACTCATGCATCGGGCTCCGTCAAAGTATAGGGACCATTGCTCTGAATGGTCTGCCTCTAGTTTAAGGCATTCATCAGGAAACTCAATGATGAGGGGATGAGTAGACTCTAAGGGTGCAGCAGCTAATTGATCTGCTATGATTTGACCCTTAACAGACTTCTGTCCTATAAATGTGAGTTCAAACTCGCTTAGCGCAAGAACCCATTTGGCTGTGCGACCAGATAAATACGGTCGACTCATGAGATATCGCAAAGGGTCGAATTTGGCAATAACATACATTTTTTGACTGAGCATATAATGTCGTAGTTTCTGTGTAGAAAATATGACTGCTAGGCATAATTTCTCTAATGTGGTATATCGAGTTTCATAACTGATTAAGGTTCTGCTAATATAATAATTAGCGCATTCTTTCTTCTCATCGTCAAGCTGAGCTAACATAGCTCCTAAGGCAGAATCAGAAGCAAAAATATACAAGATAAAAGGATGATCAGATCTAGGTGGGGAAAGCACTGGTGGTTTGAGGAGATATTGCTTAAGGAGTTCAAATGCTTCTTGGCATTCGTCGTCCCAATGAAAAGAGACATCTTTCTTAAGAAGCTTAAGAAAGGGTCCGGTTTTGTCTGCCAACTTGTCGATAAAGTGGCGAATAGCTTGAAGCTTACCTTGTAAACTTCGTAATTCTGATATATTGGTGGGTGCGGGCATATCTGTGATAGCCACGATCTTGAGGGGATCAATTTCAATGCCACGTAAAGAAACTATAACACCTAATAATTTATCGGACTTAACTTCGAATATGCATTTAGCTGGATTTAGTCGGATAAGATATTCCCTTAACCGATCAAATACTTTCCTTAAGTCATTTAAATGATCATCTTCTTTGATGGAACGAGCTATGATATCATCTACATAATCATGTAGGATATCATGCATCATATCGTGAAAGATATAAGTCATAGCTCGTTGATAGGTTGCACTCGCATTCTTTAAGCCAAATGGCATCACTTTCCAACAAAAGGTTCCCCAAGGGGTAATGAAGGTTGTTTTGGCCTGATCTTCAGGAGCTATCCTGATCTGATTATAACCGGAAAATCCATCCATTAAGGATATCATTCCACTTCCAGTAGTAAAGTCAATGATCTGATCCATGTTGGGAAGAGGAAAGTCATCTTTAGGGCATGCAACATTAATGTCTCTGAAATCGGTGCAAACCCTAACTTTAGTGGCTTCTTTCTTGGTTACTGGAACTACATTTGAGATCCATTCGGCATAATCAATGGCTTGTATAAAAATGACTTTCAACAGTTTTTCTAGTTCTCCTTTGACTAGTAAGGCCACTTTAGGATGCATTTTTCTGAGTTTTTGTTTAACAGGTTTAGCATCTGGATGGACTACTAGATGATGCATAACTACGGAAGGGTCCAAACCTGGCATGTCTTCATATGTCCAAGCAAAGACATCTTCATAGTCTTTAAGAAATGAAATGTATTTATCTTGTTTTTCTTGACTCAATTCTGATCCAATATTGATTATGTGAGGGTTATGTTCGGTTCCAATGTTAATCTTTATAACGTTTTCAACTTCCATATGTAAATCTCTCTCAAAATTAGGTGGGGCGGATGAAACACCTAATTCTTGTAATTGTTCCAAGGTTAGCTTGGATAATTCGTCTTGAGGAGTCGAGGCCTCAAGCTGGGCTATACTAGGTAGAGAGCCATCAAAATAAAATTTGTTGTGTAACAATTCATCAACGGAGACATCATGGAAGATATCCCCTTCCAACTCGTCATCGGATTCGGCAATCATTTCAGGGTAGGCTATGGATAGCATATTGCAGGTAAAAGAATTATTCTTTGGACACAAAGAATCTTGTTTATCTAGATAATCTTGATAACATACGAGATGGTCATCATCCTCAAATGGAAAGGGTTGACCTTTACTAGAAAATAGGCCCACACCACAGTGGGCAGGCCACGGTTCTACCTCAAAAGGTTCTTTCATACCATTTTGGAAAGGTCCCAAACCTTTCCCTTTATATCCCAATTTAAGCATTATGGGTTTAGCTTTAAGATAATCATTAGCAAAATAGCATCTAGCATATCCATCACAATGTGTCTTAATATTTCTAGGTATTCTTCCCCAATCATATCCTTTATAAATAAAAGCACAACTCCCGACTTGGTAGATACTTCCCATAGGCTATGGGAGGCCCAAGGTACGAGGAGAGGGTGGGAGTTTATTTAAAAGGAGGGAAGTCTGCATGGCAGTGTTGGCTTCCTCAGATATAAGAATTGTAGATAAATCAGGTAAGAGTTCATCAGTAAGAGCATAAGAGGTAGAAGGAACATTTCCTACATCATCGGGTGTAGAAAGGATGCCTGTAGTGGATGTAGATGTCATAGGAATATTGATGGATGAGTCTATAGGTATGGAAGACATAGGAGTAAGACAGGAAGCATTGGTTGTAGGTTTAGGATCTTTTCGAGGTCCTAATGTGGTTTGTTCAGAAGATGGTCGAGCTATATGTATAGGTGTAGTTGAAAGAGTAGATGATGTTATGGGTGTGTGTTTCACACGTTTGGATGGATGATAAGAATTAGGATGTGTGGATGACAGGGCAGGGCAAAATTGCACTCCAACAAGTTCTACCAAAGCGCACATATCAAAGGGTCTAGGATCACCATGAATGGTAACCAACTGGTTTTTAAATTTGAATTTAACACACTGATGTAAAGTGGAGGGAACCGCTCGCATCGCATTGATCCAAGGGTGACCCAAAAGTATATTGTATGATGCAGGGCAATGTACAATAAACACGGTCGTATCTAGGGTTCTAGGACCAACTTGCAAGGGTATAGTAATGACTCCACATGTTTCTTGTGTCTCGTCATTAAAGGCTTTTATAATCATATCAGTTCTTTTCATTTCATCACTTCTAAACCCAAATCGTTGGTAGAAGTCAAAAGTGCAGATGTTTAAAGATGAACCATTATCAATCAAGACTCGTTTAACGGCTACATCTCCAATTAAGGCAGTAATATATAAGGGGTTATCCTTATGTAAACTATGTTGCGGGATATCTTTATCTCGAAAGTCAATACAATCGACTTCTCGAGTGATGATAGTATTGGTCATGGCTTCAGGTTGAATATTTTGTGGTACCATCATTTGGCTTAATGTAAGCATTAATTCATCCCTATGGGTAGGAGAAGATCTTAACAGGTCCAAAAGGGAAATTCTAGCTGTAGTATTGGATAATTGTTCATTAATATTGTAAGGAGGTTTAGGTTGGACATTAGGCGCATAATTCCCTTTATTGGGATTTTTCAAAACAAATGGGGCTGATCCATCATTCTGAGTTTGATCCTATTGAGAGGTTTGAGCCTGTTGTCTAGTAATGGCTCCGATGGTTCCTACAATGTTATTTTGCAAGTGATGAATAGGTCTTGGTCTAGCATTTATGGCTTGTTCATTAGAAACTATTTGGTGAGAAGATGGTCTAGTAGTGACTCTTCGAGGAAATGGTTCTTCTGGAACCATAGAACTGGTGATAGGTTGAATAGGATCTGATTCATCTTCAGAACTATTCGATTGATTCGAGGTGATTTCCATGTCACTTTTAGTCTCATATTCAGTGTCACTAAGATCAAGTGTCTGAATATTATGTAGAGGTCTGGTCGTAACTATGGATAAAGTTGTGTCAAATATTTGAGGATCATGATCAGGTAATTGTCCGCTAATAGTCCCTACATATCGGGTAGGAGGAGGAACATTGTGATGCTCAATTTGATTAGCCACCTCTTTACCATGTTTTGGTAAAGGATGCTGAAATATGTCCAATGATTGATTGGCATTCTGATTCTGATTTTGGGGAATGCTCTTTTGAGTGTTATTAGAAGGATTTTGTTTAGGTTGGAAGGCTTGCACCTCCATCTCATTATTATCAATCAAATCTTGTATTTTATGTTTTAATATTTTACAAGAGTTGGTGGCGTGTCCAGGTCCTCTATGAAAATCACAATGTAAGTCAGCTCTGTATCCGGGTATGGTTGGGTCAGGTTCCTGGATAGCTGGTAATTGGATCAAGCCTCGTGCTAGTAATTGCGGGAGAATGGTTGATAAAGGTTGATTTAACCTAGTAAATTCTCGAGGTGGTTTATCAGGAGGTTTCAATATAAACTTCTCCATTGTTTTCGTAGTATTAACATTAGCAATGTTTTTGCTATCAGTGACTCCGTCACCCACAACTTGTTTATTTTTGTATTGATTTTTGGATGTTTTCTCATCATCTTTCCTTTTGAGCTGACCTCTTCTAATGAGAGCATCTTCCACCCTTCGAGCTAAGTCTATAGCTTGATCGAAGGTGGTCAAGGTAGCAGTTGATAATTCATAGGATAGTTGTTCTTGTAAATTATTGATAAAAATATCCAACATCTCCCGATAAGGTAACACAAAGTGTAATTTTCCTATCAACTGTCTCCATCGAGCTAAGAAGTCAGCAAAACACTCATCTTTGTCTTGTTTTAGGTTGTACAAATCTTTAATGGTTACATGCCTTTCGATATAGGCACTAAATTGATGCACAAAAGATTCAGCGGTCTCTTCAAAATTTCTCAAAGAATGAGTAGGTAATTGATAATACCATTCCAATGCCATCCCTCCTAAACTTTTTGGGAACATTTTTAGTAATAGCAAATCATCATGTGATATGTCATGACATGCTATCCTAAACATACGAAGATGCTCTATGGGATCTTCGGTTCCTTTATATATAGGTAGGACAGGCATAGGAAAGTGTTTGGGATATGGTTGTGCTACAACTATAGGATCTAGAGGTTGACTACACATCTCTCGATAATTGTACGAGGGACGGTAGGGATCTATCTGGTCCATGCGAGAGACTAACTATTTCACCATGGCTTCCAAATTACCAGTTTGTCCACCATATTGGTTTGATGGTACATGCGTATGAGATTTGTGACCGTAGGAAGGCGGGACATAAGGATTGGATGCTATATTGCTGTTATGCAAATTGTTGGTAGGAAGAGTATTATGAAGAAGATTTGTTGTAGCATTATGTTGTATCCCAGATTGTTGGAAATTGGTATTTGGTTTTGTTTTAGGCTTTTGTTGATTTGAGGTATATTGATCAATAGCTTGGCGAAATAAAGTAGTGAATGAAGGTTTCTTTTGTGTGGGGATAACCTTTGGCTTGGTAATGGGGCACTCTAGGTGGTTGGGTAGCCTGTTGTTGTTGCATGTTTTGGATTATAGCAGCCATGTCCAAATTGGACGGTCCAGCTTGATCACTCTCTTGATCAACGAAGGACAAAGGATTAGTGCATGTGTGATATATGTCTTCTAGGGTTGCTTGAGTATCACTAATTTGATCTTTATCCATATGAACTGCTCTATTAAGGGTGCCAATATTATTATTGAGAAATTTCCAAAAATGGTCCATGTTCTCAAAAGTAATAGCTCCGTCTGGAGTTATTTTAGGAGATGAGGATCCTTCCTCTCTATCATTTTATTTTTGTTCATTTGCGCCCACAAACTCTTCTTCTTGTTGGTTTAAGGTTCCTTCTTCCTGAATTGGGTCTTCAGGAAGAACATCTGGGTTATTTTCTGGTTTTCTTAACCAATCTTCTTCTACTTCAATTTGTTTTCCATTCCTGAGTCTAGTCATTGTGTCTAAATTTAGGTTTTAGCAAATATATATTAATATATTTGCAACAGATCTTGGGAGGTATATATTTTAATTATATACCTACTATAATACTTAAAAGAAAATGTTTTGATTTTTATTATGATTTTGTTTTTGTTTTTGTTTTTGTTTTTATGCTTATAAAGACAATAAACAACACACTAAATACAAGAAATAACAATAATAAAATAATAACTTAGTTTTCTATAAATAGTTTATAGATGTCATTGATAGGATCAAGTTCATCAGGAGTCATAAAGTGCTCCTCTTCAAATTGGAAATTGTTTTTCAAGAAGTCAACAAAGTGTGCTATGGTGATATTATCTGTTTCAGATTCTGTTTTGTAAAAATAAATCTCATGGCAATATTCTCGATATAACACAGCTCTGGGAACTCTATTCCATATTTTTCTATCTGCAAGATCAGCTTCTTGGTCCTCTATACGAGACAGAAATTTATGCACTACGGCTGCATTCTCAAGGTATTCCTCAAAGGTATACAACTCAGAAGACACAAGGGCTCTTTTATCTGCTAACCACCTATGGCAAGCTCTCTGAAGTTCATGATACAAAATCACTTGATCGGGATCCAGGATTCTATCTAGGACAAACCTCTTGATTTGCCTAAGTTCGGTTGCTCTAGATGAAATGAGATCTAATCTCCTATTAAGTTCGTCCCACAAAGGTTGAACCCTATTTGTCTGAGGTACTCTAAGCACAGAAGTAATCTCTATAGCTGCTAGTTGATTTTCAACATTAATGGTGACAACTCGTCTTTTATTATAGTCTACCATCTAAATGTGACATGCAAATTTTCTTAAGTCTAAATGCATTTATGTTTTGGTTTTTATTATTTTTATTTTTAAAAAGGTTTTTGTTTTCAAAAGGTTTCTGTTTCACGTCGGGTTCACCAAAATGTATCGCTCCAAATTTTTTGCACCCTTACCTTCAGGCTATAGGATCCGTGCCCGGAAGGGGGATGTGAAAAGGATGGGACAATACCTCGGACTGAGAGGCCTTTTGAAGGTCCCGCCTCTCGGGGGAGGTGTATAAGGGTGAATTTTCGACGGATGGTGGGTTCACCAAGAAACTTTTGAATGGCGGTTTCCACGCCTAGGTTGATAGTGTGTTTGATGTGTTCATTTTTATGCTTGATCATTCAACTCCTAGGTTTGGCCGATATGAATCTAAGCTATTCTATATGCCAATGCAGATTTAAATGAATACAAAAAATAGAAATGGATGCAAATAATAGAGAATATGCTAACTAGAAGAAGTCATACCTGGTTTCGGATGTCTGATGGAGATTCTGAGTCTTGTAGCAGTTCAGATCATCTCAGTTTGTACGTAATCATCTGATATTTCTTGGGATCATCTCAAATCATAGTAGGTCATCTGAAATCAGACAGAATCATCTAAAATCTGATGAATTCGTAAGACGAATTCGTCAGAAACCTGCAATCACAAAAACAGGCACAAAATACCAAATATACAAATGCAGAAGCAAGGGATAATGGTAGAAATGACAGCAAACATGCCTAAATAATAGTGTCTAATAACAAATGAGGAAATGCAGTAAATTTAATGATTGATTTTACCTTTATCATGCAATTATGCTAAATGAGGTGAACTCCAAGATGCATAAAACATAATAACTTAAAACAGTGCAGAGATATATTATGAAAAATACAGAAAAGCTTAAGAGAATGCAAACTCTAAACTCGGATAGCCCTCAATCTGGACTACAGTCAGGATCGCCTCCAATCGTACGAAATCATCCGCAATCGTCCGAGATCGTCTGGGTCGATCCAAGCTAGCTTCGACTGAAAAATAGTAGAGTTCCTGCAAATAAAAATGCAAAAATACCAAATGCAAGCAATAATACGAAGGAATAAAGAGCTAACTCTGCAATGAAATCCTGTCAACAAAGGGGTTGGGAGTTCAGGGAGAATCAGCAAGAATTAGGCAGGGAGGCAGGGGGATAAACTAGAAAAATCCTAGTTTATATAGGATTAGGAAGAGGTTTGGGAGGTTGGGGATCATCCCAATCTGGGAGATCTCCAACAGGGAAATCTCCAACTACGCAGACACGCTTCGCCCGAGTTGGAGAGGCTATTGAAACAGAAGCTAATTATGAAAATTTGGTTTTGGGACGAAATCGTCCGGACGTTCTGTTCCAGACGAATTCGTCAGATCGGGGACGATTTCGTCTAATCTGAGACGATATCGTCCAACGGTCAAAACAAATCCTAAATATGGCACGAAAAATGGGGAAAGCGGGTAAAAGGCGGTTTAACGGGCAGTTTGGGGTTGAAATTCAAATTTTAATATTTTATCTTTTTACTAAGGTTTTAACCGTGCCAATTTTAGGGTGCTACAAAAGGTTTTGGTGCGGGGATCCCATAAATTGATCAGGGCAGTCAGATATTCCTGATCCCCCACCATAGGCTCTAATCGAGTCACCTGCTTGAGCCCAAGGGCATCAAGCCAATCCCAGTCTGCCATAGTCAACGCATCCCGTGCATCAAAAAATATCGTCGGTTGACGGTACCGACTCTTCACCACCTGCAAAACAAAACAACACAAAAACATTAAAACATGACAACACAAAAAAAAACAAAAAAAAAAAATTATATAGCACTAAAACAAATATACAGCAATGTACACAAACTGTACAACAAAAACATTTAATAAACTTTACAGTAACATTAAAAAACATGTACAGTACAAACATTCAAAAAAAATCAATCAACAACGCAAAACAAAAACAAAAATTTTAACCTAGGGTTTTTAACCTTAGTTTAAACAAAAAAGTAAAACAAAAACAAAAATTTTAACCTAGGGTTTTTAACCTTAGTTTAAACAAAAACAAAAAAATAAAACAACAACAAAAATTTTAACCTAGGGTTTTTAACTCTAGTTTAAACTAAAAAAATAAAAAAATAAAAATAAAAACAAAAATTTTAACCTAGGGTTTTTAACTATAGTTTAAACTAAAAAACAAAAAACAAAATTTTAACCTAGGGTTTAAGCGTAGTCTAAACTTAATACAGAAACAACATAAAAACAATTTTTTAAAACTAGGGTTTTGATCTTAGTTTAAACAAATGCCACACAAAATACAAATACAAAATAATTAAACTAGGGTTTTGATCTCAGTTTAAACAGAAAAACGAAATACAAAATAAATTAATTACGGTTTTGAACTGTAAAATAAAAACAAACAAAATAAAGAGAAGGAACACCTACCGGTCTTGCCTCGGCTCTACCACTCGATGATCCAGTCCATGCACTCATAGTATTCATGAAATCTTGATAGCGCTCCGCTACGCAGAATCAAACTCCTCCTCCTCACAGCTCCAAATTGTAGAAAAAACAATTGCAAATGAGCACAAAACCTAGTTTTGACCCTTATATAGGCTCTTAGGCCTGTAATCGTTCCCCCCTAGGATGAGTGCTGTAGTTAGTACTAGTACCACCCTGGGACAATTACAAAATTGGTATTCATCCCACACTGGGACGATTACAGAGCAAGAAAATCAAAAACAACCAAAACTGCATCCAAAATGCACAAAAACAACAATAAAACTGTCAAAAAAAGGCACCTTTGCGCCTGCACTTCAAGGCATCCAAAAATGACATTAGGGTCACAAATCCTCAATATCTTACTCCCTAAGAAGGCTACCATAGCCGGACCACTCCACGAAAGGAAGGATTTTCGAGAATTTCATCCCCAAACGACGTCACAAAAAGGGTCCAAACCCACCCAAAAATAGCAATAAAATTGTCGAACAAAGGTGCCTTTGTGCCTAACATTCTTGGCATACAAAACTGACATCGGGGCCACAAATTATCAATATCCTACTCCCTAATAAGGCTACCATAGTCGTACCACTCCACGGGAAGATGGATTTTTGACAATTTTAGCCCCAAAAGGCGTCACAAAAAGGGTTAACACCCACCAAAAATAGGTCCGATTGTCGAGAAACTGCATATGCATTCAACACAAAACAACTGAAGGCACCCTTACAAAAATCATCTTGGGTCAAGAAACTCGTCGCTTTTCTCATGTCGGTCATTCCCTCATCGATTCATCGCTTGAGGGGGTAGTCACACTTAGTCACCAATCAACAAATACACACCCAATCAAGGAAATGGCATGCATTCAAAGAATCATTGACAAAGACAATCATGCTCTTGCTTGGGGCAGCAAACAAGCAATAATCACAAGATGATCAAACACTTGGCATTCTAGAATCATGAACTCAAGGTTCCCATAGACAAAAGGTTGTGCCCTTTGCCTATTCATGACTAAACAATGTCCAAGATGAAGTAACACCTCATAAAAAAAGGTTAACACTTGTATTAAGCTCCTTAGCTCGTCAGAAGCAAGGATTCAAGAATGCATGCCCTTTCCATACTTGGGGCATCAAAATTTGGTTAGGTTACCAAGAAATCCTAATCATTAAGTGCTTTGGTTATCTATTTTTTCTTAGCACTGCGCCACGCACAGCGCATCCCAAAAAGGGGCATTTGTAGACACCAAAACAACACCAATATGATCAGGTGGCTATAAGAACTAACCGAATTGGCATACATAGCCCCTAGGGCAACCCCTAGAGGTTAAACAGTGGTCCTAACCACTCCCAAAGTAGTTTTGGAAGGTCATAGGTCAATTTGGCACCTTTCAAGCACCTTGCTCCTTACTCGTTCCACCTTGGGGCGATTAGAATGTTATTCGCCCCACCCCGGGATGATTAGAAAAAATTGCTCTAGGGTGGGGTGAATAGCAGGTTTGATGAGAAAAAAGTCAAACCTTAACAAATGGTAGCTCAGATCCACCACTCAACTCCACCTTCAATGCATGGGAGTGTGAGTGAGCAGTTTTGAGCTCAAATAGGCAGTCATGGAGCCCATAATCAAGGAGGAATCTTCTCTCCCATAGGAAGGCATGATGGCCAAGTGGCGCACCTGCATGCACATTCAAAGCAGACCTTTAGGTCTATAAAATGGTGAGTCTTCTCACCCCAAAAGGAGAATAGAGCAGGAGCATTTGGAGCAATGGAGTGTTGTCGAATTACATCCTCACCCCTCACTTGTGCTTCTTACATCCTTGATCTCTCTTTTGAAAGGGAGGTTATTGGATGAACATTGGAAACATAATACGAACCTAAAACCCAAACATCTAGCCAGAATACCCCACCCAATTTTTCAACACAACCCCCTAGGAGGTTTTGGACCCATCCCAAGTGGATTGGTGTCAAAACCATGCCCCAAACGATGGGCGTCCTGCCCCCGGGTGCCCTCCGCACTACTGCAATCCTAATCGCCCCACCCCAGAGTGATTAGAAATTTGTAGTATATTTCTTCACTATTTATTTTCCATCTTATTTTATGTCATTCATATATGTTGCCATTCAAATTTCATGCCATTTTGATGAGTTTTGACTGTGTTTTCATTGTTTTTCACTTTCACTAACATACAGGGAGCATCTTCGGATACAGGGCTATCGGGGCCAAATCTGCAAAATCCAATATTTTGGGTCATCTCAAAATGCCCTATTTTGCCTAACCCCAACTTTGCAAGTGTTTTGGAGGCCTCTAGATGGGACATTTAGGAGGTTGCTTTCTGGTGCTTTATGACAGTCCTAATCGTCCCACCTCGGAGTGATTAGAAATCTACAGTATATTTCTCAATTTTTCCTTTTGCAGTGTGTTTAGGATGGTTTTTGCATGTTTCTATCCAAATTTCATCTTATTCTGACATGTTTTTATTACCGTTTTAATTATTTCATGCATGCATTAATCGGAGGCCTTGGGGATTGCATGTTTCCATCCATCCGTAGGTGCTATTAATCGTTTGCTATATTTTTGAATGTAGGATATCGACACTGGAGGGGTATCAAAGAACTATAGATGCATTCACACAAGTGGCGGTGACATTTGGCCCACCCATTTCAAATGTGGGCATGTGGAAGATCTCGAAGGGAAGCGTACCATCCGTGGTGTAACAAAACTATATATAATGCTCCTAGACCCTAAAAAGGAAGGAGACATATTGTAACCTGATATCAAAGCAAAATTAATAAAAATAAGGGCTGCACTTTACATTTGCTTTATATCTCATTTCAGTTCATTTGTTTTCCCTTTTCATGCACTTTAGTCCTTTGTTCATTCATAGGACTTAGCGTTTCATATGCTTTTGTTTTGCATTGCACCCGTTATGCCATTGCTTCCGTATCCTCAGTGCTTTCAGGTAGACATGGAGATATTGCTCACTTTATGTGGTATTCTTCCAATGTTGCATGAAATTAATACTTTGACAAAACTTACCCAAGAAAGATCAATTTATATTGTTGATTTCATAAGGTATAGAAAACAAATATGTATGTGTATTGATAATTTATACTTGTCCACTAAAATTTATAAGGATATTTTATTTGATGGTTGGATAAATCTTATGAATGTTAATTATTTGAATAGTTTTTTTAAGTTCAACATCAACGATCATATTTTCATTTGAGTGAATAGAAAAGAGATACTATTATATTGCTTTGAAAAGAAAATAGAAATAGTTACAGATGATATTGAACAACTACCCATAACACTTAGTAGATTTGATGTATTTTTGTAGGATACAAGGATTAAAATGAGAAAAATAGTAGAAACATTGACAAAATAAATAAAATACCATTTTCAAAGAGATGATTTGCATGAGAACATGGCTATGGTTAACCCCATATTTTGGGATTCATGTACTGACCAAAATATTACAAATGAATTGTTCATTAAATATATGCATACTATTACACATTTTTCAAGACATGTGGAAGTTAATGGTTTAAATATAAATGGTATTCTCAATAAATAACATTGACAAATCAATCAGCTTATTTTAGATCAACAATGGTTGATCAAATTTATCATTTGACTAATATATATAAGGCAGGTTCAATTACATATTTGTGGAAAAAAGTGTATCCCAGTAGTGTTTTGCAGTCTACCATGAGTGAATATTTCTATTTATCTGAATTATGTCAAACAATGAGTTTGGGATCAACAAAAATGAAAGGGTGTTAGTGCATTATCTTTTATGAAATCTAAAATTCGTAACAGGTTGTATAAAAATATAAAACATTGTTTGAGATTATATGTGTCAACATATGAAGTGGATAATTTTCCTTATAAAAGAGTGTTGGCATACAAGAAATCTCTTGAAGATATAAGGGGTATCACTAATATCCAAGATGACAAGGATAATGATAACCGCATTGATGAGTGTGGAGCCACAACATTTAGTTTTATATACTATTTATTTTGGGTTGGCTTAGATATGTTTACTTCAACTTCCACCATTTTGTTTCGTGATTCTTCATCCTTAAATTTTGGCAATAATTATTTTTGTGGAATATTGATTTTATCAAAAATTATGTCAGTGAATTTTTATGAAATGTTGATTTTTACATTGTATATTATTGTGTTCTTTGTAAAATGATGTAACTTCATATAGAATTTTTTTTATTACATCATAGCCTTCATATTTCTTTGAGCTTTAGCAAAGTTTTTTGATCCATCTTATGTTCCACAATAATCCTCCCAAAACAATTATTCTTAGTAATGACTTGGGATAATATCTCATTCATATTTATGTCACCAAACAAGATTCTTCATCACAATCTCCAAAAACACTTACAGACTATCATCTTGATTCTTCAGATTCACAAAATTTGACTACAAAAAAAAAAACACAAATTATTAGTTTCATATATATTATTTATTAGTTTCATATATATTATTACAAATAAATCAAATGATAAAAAATAATTACTATAACCTACCTCTACTATTACTTTTTCTACCTCTGCAGCTTGACCTTTTTTCTTATCTTTAGCCCATTGATTGTAATAAGCTTGGGCTTTAGCATTTATATTTTCTAATCTATTCAAAACAATATCTAAAATTTCATCATCATAAAAATTTGTGGACTTAACATTTTTAGATTTGGCTTGATCTAACAAAGCTTTAAGTTTTTCTGGTTCATGTTCAACCAAAGAAAATAAATTATCCCTTTTATCAACATTTTTGTATTGCACACTTATTTCTTCAATAATTGTTTTATGCGATACTCCCAGTATCTCAATTCAAATAAATCAACAAGGATGAAGTATTTTAGTGTTGCCTCAATACTATCAAACAAAATAATAGTTGATAAAACTTTTAACTTTTCATCACCAGAAGGAGGAACAATAGTAGCACCACCAGAATGATGAGGGGACCTCCCACTAGTTGTTGGTACCTCTAGAGCCTATGTTTGTTTTTGTGGTCTTTGTAACATGTCAATAAATTTGAAATGTTGAGGAATTTTGCCTTGATAAATATAATCCTCTTCAAGAGGCACTTCCTCTATATCTATGAGACCATGAATGTTTGAAATATTACCAATCGACAGAACATGAAGGCCTACAAGATTCAATATTTGTGGTATTCCTCAACTCCTTGTGGCAAATAATTATTATCTAGCTATATGTTGCTAATCCCTCATCTTTGGTGAGCATGGTGGAGGTGGTTGGGGTATCATTCACTTTTTGGCATGACGTGCTCGAACCAATGTTGCTAAAAAATTAGTAAATATGTTGACAAATGCATAAAAAAATTTAAAATCTAACTAGTTGCACATACTAGATTGAGTTGTTGATCCCGACTCTATCGGATTGATATTTTGTTGCCCTAAAAAATAAAAGCAAAAAAATAAATAAAGCGAAATAAAAATTACCTAAAACATTTGAAGCAAATCTCACTAGTAGTGAATTTTACTTAAAGTTATGAAAGAGAAACATTACCTATGGTTGTTGAGGTGTCCATCTGGGGAACTTCATCTTCAATATTTTTTGTAGTCTTTGTGCAACTCTTGATTGAGTTGCACGAGGAGTATATGATGTGGTTGGATGAGCAATAGGAGATGCATGTGAATGAATAGAAGGAGATGTAGTCGTAGAGGTCTTCAAACATTTAGACCTTTGAAAACTTAGGGGTTGGTCTTATTATGATGGACCTTTAGAATATCTAGTTTCCTCTTGAAGAATTATCCTAACTGCAACCTATCTTATAGATGAGACTGAATAAGATTTTTTATGCATTCACATATAATTCAAAATTTAATCTAGTAAAAAAACATTTTTAAAATTTAATTTTGCAAAAAAATATTTAGTAAATTTAATTTAATTCTACTGAAAATTATAATTTACCTACAACTCTACATATTTTGAGCCAAGTGACATCAGTTTTGGGTCTAGCGAGGTTAGAATAAAGGAATTTTGAACATTTAAAATTATTCATAATAAAATGCATGAATAAAATTGGTGGTACAAAGAGTACAACCAATTTTTGACTTGGCAACAGTTAGTTCAGTTCTAATTTAATTCAAAAGGTATATGCACTAGTTGAACTTGTCAAATTCAAGGCAGTGAACCAAGTAATTGAGCCCCCATAATGGAATTTTTATTTAATTTCCTTGCAAAATAATGTAGGCTTGGAATAATTCGATCATGGCCCAAAGAAACTTGTTAACGTTTTAAAAGGTGAGACCCCTCTTGGATGGATTTACATGAACTGCAAAAAAAGCATAAAATTGTTAGAATAAATATTTATTCTCTTAAGTTCTACTAGGATAGACTTACTTGAGTTACCACTCTTCCATGAGTCAAGTGAACTCTCAGTTTATACTAGTTCAAATTTGTTGAGTTGTTGTAATCCAACGACTCTCAATGATCAACATTGCTATTTATACAAAGTTGATCCTTGGAATAATAAATAAGTTCGACTCTTTTCTTCATAGTTTTTGTAATTCTTTGCATGTCTATTTTTTTTTAAATCTAACATGGTACTAGAGCAGGATAGATTTTTCTATCATTCTCTCTTGAATTTTCTAGGATCTGGTTCATTGTATCTCTTGTAGACTATTCACTGCATTTGTTCAAGTCTAAAAAACATATATATAGTTCTTTCTAACTATATATTTTTTGAAATATATGTAAAATGGGTTTCTTCTTAATGATATTGGATTCTTCAAAGATCTACAAAAAAAAGGGGGAACTTCACTACCATTTTAATGAAAATAAAAAAAAAATTGGCCAAAAATTGCTATCACAATCTTGGCCTCGAATTATTTTTAACCTTTTTTTAATTCAAAATTCTAAGGCCAATTTTTTTGAAGCCTCGGTTTCCACCATCAAGACTGCAACACCCATAATTCACCCCTTGGATAAAGTTGTGACATTCACATAAAGCAAATTCTCCTTTGTTGAGACTGCTAGAGCACCATCATCCTCGAA
The DNA here is from genome assembly GCA_028583015.1 of Wollemia nobilis. Lineage (NCBI taxonomy): Eukaryota > Viridiplantae > Streptophyta > Pinopsida > Araucariales > Araucariaceae > Wollemia > Wollemia nobilis. The sequence continues at coordinate 4,592,010 of JAQPPZ010002200.1, forward strand.
TCCAAATACGTACATGTTGGCCATAGACCATCTGTGTACTTCGGCCTCATCAAGTAGATTGCATACAATTTGGTGGAAAAATATATCCTCGGCATCCACTTCCTCATGCCAGTTGTACTACATTTATACATGGTAAATTTATTCCCTTCTTGGATATGAAGTGATTCACTTCGAGAATCTAAAGTGTTAACTGTAGTTAAGTTGGCGCTCTCCTTCACGAGATATATTGCACTCTGAAATTTCAATTAATCTCAAAATTCTTTGAGATTTTGTGGATGTTTCTAACATCTATTTTTCTTATATATAAGATAGCCATCCTTGCTTTCTTATTTCATTATGCAGCTTGGACGCTATATACTTATGATTCGAGGATTTATCAAGAAGAGACTGCATTGAATCCTGTGTACCTTCAACCACAAAGCTAAGACATCAACAAGGAGCTTTAGCACCTTCAAATATAGGACGTCGATCGAGTGCAAAGCTTGAGGCTATGTACCTTTGACCACAGATCTGGGCATCGAATGTAGTTGGGACATCAATTCGAGTGTAAATCTTGAGGCTGCATACCTTCAACCGTAGATTTGGAACGTCGACCACAGCTAGGACATCAATTCAAGTTCAACTCTCATCTTCATTTGACTACAACTGGCGTTGTCTATGGGATAGATGATCAGAGGATTTAGGCATAAAATTTCCATGTGTAATCCAAGTTTGAGGGTGCTAATTTTTATTCAAAGGGAGGGCACTATTATTTTTTTTTAAATATGGGCATCCTTGTATAAATTTGCTGCTATCGGATGCTAGAATATAAATGAAAGCTCAATGTTTTTTAATCTCAAATTTTCCTCTTCAATAAGAATAGCTTTGTATGAATTTTCTTAAAAAGATCATCTCACTATTCTCTACCTTTTTTTAAAGGTATTCTAAGTGAGAATCTCCTTGTAACCTCCTCAAGGACTACTATCACTTTTTTTTGTTGATTTGTGCCTATTTTGAGCACTCAACAAAGTGACAAGTCCATTTGTAATCTCTAATACAAATATATTTTCTAGGGGGGTTTTTGAGGTGCTAATTCTTGCACCTATTGTCAATACTTCAGGGGGGTTGTTAGTGTTGGTCCTTGCATTTTTTTTGGGTCCTTGGATTTGTTCACACATTCCTTTTTTGCTACATTCCTTTAAGCAAGCAGATATAAAGAATAGTTTGGTGGTGGGATCTGAATGTGGTAAACTTTTTGCCACTTGGTATTGTAGCTTACATCTCAATTTCAGCCTCTTATAAATGTTCTGCATGCATAACTATTTTTTTAAAAACACATGAACATTTGAAATCTAAAGCAAGCAAAACTTGAAATATTTTCAAAGAGCACATCAAATAAAGCCCATATCCTTGTAATAGCCTATGTTCCATGTATCGTTCTTCTCATTGACTTATAGTTTCCCTCACGTAAGGGTGGGTAATTGAGAAGATTTGGTATAGAGGTCTGGCTGATTACTCTTGCTTCATAAGCCTATGTTCCACGTATCAATTTTCCTCATTTACTTATAGTTTCCCTCACGTAAGGGTGGGTAAATTGAAGATATTGGTATAAAGGTCGGGCTTCTACTGCCTCCCTTAAATAGGTGTTTCTGCTAGAGCATCATTGTATTCTCTAAAAGGTTCTTGAAGTTAAAGGGGGGGATTATTGGTTCACTTCAATTTTCTTTGGAAAAATGAATACAATTGATCCACTCACCCCTCATAACTATCACACATGGAAGCCCAAAATATCAAATCTCATTTCTCAAAAAGGGCTCACACACTTGCTAGAAGAGAAGCAACCTGAATTTGAAAAAGAATATGAAAAATTTGTTCATAAGGGAAATATGTATGAAACAATGGGTATTATAAGCACAAATGTAAATGAAAGCTTATGGTTTCACATTTCAGAATGTAAAACCCCATTTGAAAGTTGGGAAAAACTAAAGAACTTGTTTGGTAAAGTGGATCAAATAAGGTCAATGCAGCTAGAGGCAGAGTTAACAACATTATCTCCTGAAGACTTCAGCAATATTGTTGACTTTCTCACCAAATTTAAAGAAGTCCTCACTCAACTAAAAGGCAGTGGCAAGGATAAAATAGAAGAATAATGCATCTATATTATTCTTTCTAAGTTAAATGGAGTGTTTCAAATTTTTGCTACCACTTTTTTGTCTACAAAAGATGCACTTGGTACAAGTTTTAAAATGCCCTCTTTAGAGGAGTTTTGTGATAGGCTAACTAGAGAGGAAACAAAACTTGCAAAATATGAGATCTCTCCCTCTTCCTCAAAAGCATTAGTAGCATCCACCTCCACTAAAGAAAAATTCAAAAAGAAATAAAGAGGCCCTATAACTTGTACACATTGCAAAAAGAATGGACATTTTGTAAACAAATGTTGGAAAAGACTACAACAACTAGAGGCAGCAATGAAGGATCACAAAATAGACATCAAGAAGGAAATAGGGAAAGCCTTAAATGTTCAAGGTAAAAATATAAAAACTCCATCAAAATATTGGGTTCTAGATTCAGGGGCAACTCATCATATGACTTCTTCACATGAGTCATTCTCTTCAATCTCCTCAAGCTCAACTTGTAGCATAGAAGTTGGTGACTCATCCTTTATCCCTGTCAAAGGAAAAGGTGACATATCCATTGATGGTGGGTATATCAATAATGTTCTCTATGTCCCAAATATAGCTGCAAATATCCTATCCATCTATCATATTTGTACTTCTTCAAAGGGAAAAACAGTTCTATTTTCACCAACAGGGGTTGAAATAAGAGAATTTCAAGAACCTCACTCTCTCATAGCAAAAGGAGATATTGATCATAACACTCACCTATTTCACTTCAATGGATTCAAAAATTCAGATAGAGCATCCTGTTTTGTTGCACATGGAGATCTTGAAAGCAAAATTTGGCATGAAAGGTTTGGACATCTCAATTATAACTATCTAAAAGAGTTGAATACTCATAAAATGGTAACAGGGTTACCAAAAGTCTCTTCTATTGAAGGGGTATGTCCTGGATGTGCTCTTGGAAAACAACATCAAGATCCTTTTCACCCAAGTAGTTCTCAAAAGGGCTCATCCCCTCTAGAGTTAATCCATAGTGACTTGATGGTCTTCCCAGAGCCTTCTTTCAAAGGAGAAAAATATGCCTTGACCTTCATTGATGATTTTTCAAGAAGAACTTGGGTCTACTTTCTAAAATACAAAAGTGATGTGCTATCCCACTTCAAAATCTTCAAAGCCTTAGCTGAAAATCAAGCAAATTGCAAAATCAAGAAAATTCGTACAGATAATGGGGGGAATACTTCAGTAATGAGTTCTCCATATTCCTATCAAATCATGGCATAATTCATCAACATTCAGTCTCCCATAATCCTCAGCAAAATGGTATTGCAGAAAGAAAAAATAGATCTTTGAAAGAAATGGCAAACTGTATGCTCCACTCAAGAGATCTTCCAGTAGTTTTTTGGGCTGAAGCTATTAACTGTGCAAACTATATTCAAAACTGCACACCTCATAAAGCTCTTGGCCATTTGACTCCCGAAGAAGCATGGACTGGCTCCAAACCTGATGTCTCCTTTTTTAAAGTTTTTGGGTGTACTGCTTGGGCACACATCCCAAAGAAAAAGAGGAAGGCTCTAGACAAAAAGAGCAAGCAACTTATCTTTGTTGGCTATTGTGAGGAAATGAAAGCCTATAGGCTCCTTGATCCCACAACTCATGAGGTATTTTTTCACAGAAATGTTCAATTTGATGAAACATTTGAGCCTTATAAATATTCTCAATCATCTTCCAACAATAATTATCTCGAGCCATCTCCAACATTTGAGCCCCAATATAGTGAAGATACCACCCTTGAGATAGATGACCAACATGAGGATCCCATTATTCAAACTCCTCCTCAAAGTCCTCCCACATCCATGACTCCTTCCACCATGCCAAAATGGGCCCACACCATAGTTCAAGAAGCCACTCCTTACATCCAAAATCTTCCATCATCCAGATTGAGCAACTCCATGGGTTCTGGTCTTGTCTGTCAATCCATTTCAATAGATCCTCAATCCTTCAAAGAAGCAACTGGTATAAAAGAATGGGATGATGCCATGGAGAATGAATTTTCTTCCTTAATCAAAAATAAAACTTGGGATCTAGTCCCTCTACCTAAAGGAAGGAAATTGGTTCATTGTAAATGGATTTATAGAACTAAGTATGGACCTGATGGAAAAATTGACAAACACAAAGCTCGCTTGGTAGCTAAATATTTTTCACAAATTGAAGGCATTGATTATTCTGAAACCTTTGCCCCAGTTGCAAAAATGGATTCTATAAGGCTGGTTCTTGCACTTGCTACTTCTAAAAAATGGTCGGTCTTTCAAATGGATGTTAAAAGTGCTTTCTTGCATGGTGACTTAAAAGAGGAAATATTCATGGAACAACCTGCTAGATTTATTCAAGACTCCTCCCTTGTTTGTAGACTAAGGAAATCTCTCTATGGTCTCAAACAGGCTCCTAGAGCTTGGTATGAAAAAATGGACTCCTTCCTTCTATCCTCAGGTTTTTCTCATTGTGAGTCTGATGCAACAGTCTACATTTGGAGGGATGAAGAAAACATCACCATACTTGTTCTCTATGTTGATGATCTACTACTCACTGGTAGTGCCATTTCTCACATTCAGACTATCAAAGACTCCCTTTCTGAAAAATTTGAAATGGTTGATCTGGGTTTAGCTCATTACTTCCTTGGGATTCAAATAAATCAAACAGATGCAAGAATTTCATTGTGTCAACAAAAATACACTCTAGACCTTCTTCAACAGTTTAAGATGACTGATTGTAAGCCTTCTTCTACACATTTTCAGTATGGAGTCACTCTAAGTACTTCCTGCAAATCCCCTCTATGTGATGCTACTCTATACTGACAACTTGTAGGGAGTCTGTTATACCTCACTCATACTCGCCCAGATATTTCATATGTTGTTGGCTTGATATCTAGATTCTCACATCAACCTCATTTCAGCCATTGGCAAGCAACAAAAATAATCCTATGCTACTTGCAAGGAACTACTCACTTTGGGCTCTTATATGAAGGAAAATCCATGGATATCATTGGTTACATAGATTCTGATTGGGCAGGTTCAGTAGAAGATAGATGTTCAACTTATGGCTATGTATTTTGTCTTGGTTCCTCACCTATTGCTTGGTCATGCAAAAAACAAAGCAATAGCATTATCATCTACAGAGGTAGAATACAAGACAGCATATTTGGCCAGTCAGGAAGCTCTTTGGCTTCATCAGATACTAAGAGAATTTGGTTTTTTCCATGACAAACCTATCACTCTTTGGTGTGATAATCAGAGCACAATTCATATTGCCCACAATCCAGTTGAGCATCAGTGGACCAAGCACATTGAAATTCACATGCACTTCATTCGACAGCATATTTAGAGAGGGAAAATACACTTGGACTATATTCCCACAGAAAATCAAATTGCAGACATCTTCACCAAATCCTTTCCTTCTCCACATTACATTCAGTTGCGAGAGAAACTTGGGGTAAGGCAGATGCATTAGAAGGGTGCACAGAGGTCTTCACCTCTCCTTTCTTCTTATAGTTATTTTTTTCTTCTTGGAAGATGGTTTTTCCCATGTGGTTTTTTCACCATCTCTCCTATATGTAATAACATTGTACATGAGTACCTCATCAGGCCTAGTTGCCGGGACTCATTTATTTTTTTTGAATGTTCAATGAGGACAATATTCACCATCCGAAGACATGCCTCTTCTTTTTCTTTTTTGAAAGATGGTTTTTTCCCATGTGGTTTTTTTACCATCTCTTCAATAAAAATCATTGTACATGAGTACCTCATCAGGCCCTATTGCCGGGACTCATTTGTTACATTCACCCCTAGTATCACTTAAGGGGGGTGTTAGAATAAATATTTATTCTCTTAAGTTCTACTAGGATAGACTTACTTGAGTTACCACTCTTCCATGAGTCAGGTGAACTCTCAGTTTAGACTAGTTCAGATTTGTTGAGTTGTAATCCAACGGCTCTCAATGATCAACTTTGCTATTTATACAAAGTTGATCCTTGGAATAATCAATCAGTTCTACTATTCTCTTCATAGTTTTTGTAATGCTTTGCATGTCTATTCTTGGGAAATTCTAACAAAAATTAATAATTTAATAAAATTAATAACTTAAAACATAACATATAATTAGAAACAAATAGGAATATATAACAACGATTCTAATGACAATTCATAATTCATCTCAAGGTAATATTTCTCTTTATCTGTTAAAGAGAAATTGGATGTGATAGTTGGTTAACCCATGTGTTGGAGCCCAATCAATCTCTCAATGTCTCGAGGGTTCACTATGAAGGATAGAGTCTTATCATTGTCAACATCCATCTAGAAGATACTTATATCACTATTGTAATATCTAGTAATATTTAGGAGCAGATTTATGTTTGGGTTGAATTATGGTATTGACACCAACTCGAAAAGACCTGCATTCTTAACCCATGTAAGATTGTATCCTGGCGTGATGAGAATATTTGAGATGATTGTGCAACACATGTTCTTCAATTAAATTGTTGATGCGAGAGTGGAGGTTGAGATAGCCATTGTTTAATAGATCTAACATTTTAAAGGGTTTGCGAGGCTTTGGAAGGCTCTAAAAGTGTCTACTACAATAGATCTACCATTTGGAAGGGTTTGCAAGCCTTTGGAAGACTTTGGTGCAACATATCTAATGTTTGGATGGGTTAGTGAGGATTTGAAAGGCTATATAAGGCTCTACTACAATATATCTAGCATTTGGAAGGGTTTCCTAGGCTTTGGAAAGCTTTGAAAGGCTTTAGTAGGCTCTAGAAGGCTCTAAGAATGTAACTATAAAGTTAAAAATGAGAGGTTTTTGGCCTTTTATAGATAATTTGGAGCCATGCATGCTAACACTTATATTAATTAAGGTATATGCTAACACGTGGTACCTTCAGGTGATCTTGGTATCAGCTATAGGCTACTAATTCCATGGATAGGCTGGTAGTCTCCATAGGCTATTAATGTCACATATACATTAGTAGCCTATGTTGGCTATTGGTGTCATCAATAGATTTATATCCTATAGAGGCTACCATCCCCACACATAGGTTGATAGCATTGTTGACTACCAGCAGTAGTTATCAATCAATAACCTAAAAAAGTTATTGGTTCCACTAACACTCTAATAGCCTATGAAGACTATCGACACCAGTGATAAGTCGATAACCTCTTTTGGCTACAATCACCACTAACAATTTGGTAGCCTAAAAATGCTACCATCACCATTGATACTTTGGTAGCCTACAAATGCTACCAAACCCACTAACACTCTGGTAGTCTATAGAGTCTAACATCCCTACTAGCACTCCAGCAACTTACGAAGGCTACCAGCCCCATTGACACTCTAATAGCTTATAGAGGCTTCCATCCCAGCTGATACTTTGATATCCTACAGAGGCTACCATCCCCACTAACACTGGTATCCTGTAGAGGTTACCATACCCACTGATACTTTGGTAGCATGAAGATGCTACTGTCACCACTGACACTCTAGTAGCCAGTAGAGGCTTCTACATGATAACAAAGACAAAGAATACATTTATTTTTGATGTTGTATCTATGCACCCTTTATAAAAAAAATGTGATCTAAAAGTATCTAATTGGATCAACTACAATCCTCACTAATACTCTAGTAACCTACAAAGGCTACCACCCCCACTAAAACTTTGGTAGCCTATAGAGGCTATTGTCCCCACTAATACTCTGGTAGCCTGAAGAGGCTATCATCGCCACTGACACTTTGGTATACTATAGAGGCTACCATCCCCATTGACACTCGGGTAGGCTATGGAGGCTACTGGAACCACACATAAGTTGGTAGCCTCCGCTCATTACCACCTCCACTAACACTCCTACCAGCACCACACATAAGTCGATAGCCCACACATAAATTGTTTTCCTGGTAGTCTTTTACTTTTTTTAATATTATTTCCAAATATTAACAAAAATTCACCCATTATTATAATTTTTTTTGGAAATAAAATTTAATTCACCATGACTTCTACATGATTTTGGAACCTATTCACCTCAATTTTGAAACCGATTCACCTCATTGGAAGAAATACATTTCGGGGTTGACCCCTTACGCATAACCTTGTTTCCTTAATTATTTCTTGTAATACTATATCTTAATGTTAATTAATACGAAATCAATGGGTGAACACAAAATTTGAATAAGGATTCACACAGCAAGGATCTATATTTTAGGTCAAACCCTATTTTTCTATATCTACTTTTGCTTAAAACCCATTTTCATAATTTTCGTATCTTGTTTTTTTCAGGATTTTTAGTGGTTTTATTTAGAGCCTTAACTCTTAAATTTATAACCTAAATATAAAGCATAACAATTTTTTTGATATTATTCTAACACATTTAGCTAATATAAAATGATTTTTTCTTTCCCAAGATTTTTTCTTGATATTTCTAATGGGACATCTTTTCAAGTAGTCCTAAGTATCCTTCTAGATTATAGGTAAATAATCATCCATCTCAATAATATAATTTGATATTGAATGTTTCTATTATATTCATATATTGATAGTACCATGAATATTATATCCCTAATTTTATATGTAAAATGTAAGAATGAATTAAGGGAAAGAGAAATAAGATGAGTATATCCAAATATAACCTTGAATAACTTCCTAATAATATTGATTCTTTTACTATAAACATATTTCCATGACTTTGTAAAGTCTCTTAGGCCAAGTCAACATTCAAAATTTAGTAGCCATGTGATGAATTTACCATATATTTAGAGACTATGAACCAAATAGATAAAAACAATCAAATATATTTTAAAAACCTTTAGTCCAAATTCCAAAATATTCTATTTTACCTATCTTAATGAATTAAACTCATCAACCACAATTTGCTAATTCAAGAATTTTCTACTAGATTATAATCCACACAATTTTTATAGTAGTTAAAAGAGTCTCTCTAGTATACTATTTTTCTACTCCTTTAGATATGCTTCCAAAATACAAAGGAAATGAGTCCATCTAAATTTCTATGTAATAAAATATTTTCTATGTGACAATTTCTTCCTTGGGATCATATGGTCACAAATTTCTTTCCAAATCTTTAGATTTTATGGCCTTGATTGGTATTATTTTCTTCCAAAAGCCTTAATCCACCCTATTTTAAAGTTTACATTAGATTTTGTTATATAATTTTATATCGAAGATAATTTATATCAATATTGAGGAGCTTTTAGTGTGGAATTTAAAATAATAAGTCCTATACATATTTTGTATAAAGATTTATTAAAGTATTTTATTGTGATTTTGGCTCACTTGGAGTCAAATGAACTAGTGGAACTTCTTGTAAATTCTCTTTATGATGACTTAGATTACCCATGCCACCATTTTTCATTATCCAATGGTCATAGTTCTAAGAAACTTACCAAATATCCTTTTCCTCTTCATAATTGTTATTAATTGATGAACCTTTCTAGTTACATAGTATAGAAACAATTTTCAATATTACTTATCTTCAACTCTTAAATATTTCTTGGTTAAGAATTTGAAACTTAAATTACTTCATTGATAATATTTTAAAATGTATATTTGTGTAGATCAATACTAAAATATTATTATGTGCATCTAATATGATGTATTTAGATACAATAAGAATAAAGCCTAGTAAATCATACTATTATTGAAAAGGTAAACTCTGATATTAAAATTCTTAATGTTGTGTCAAGTGACGCAATAAAAAATATATGTGTCCAACTTCTAAATGACTCCAACAAAGACAAGGAAGTGATAAAATCATATTTTGTAAATATCAAAACTAATTTATAATATGGCTCTCCAAGATCACCATGAATTACTTTCTATAAAGGTTTAAAATAAAATAATGCAAGCTTATTTAAGAATTCTACATTAATATCAAGTTTTTTTTTCTTGGTAGATAAAAGGGGTTTTGAAAGGATCCTGAAACCTTTTACAATAACGCATCAGAGAAAGGTTTATAGGGATAAACCATTCAAAAAGAAAAAAAAAAACCCGAAGGGAAACAAGATAGCTAGATCCAAGCTAAGGTGAGCATAGCAAATAAAATAAAGATGAGCAGGGGCGAGCGACAAAACTAGGGCTAACTTGGAAAAAATCCATGTCAGAGGGGTCACACCTAGACAAAAGGACCCACAATAACCATAAGCACCATTTATAGATTAAGATTTCCATTTGCATCAGTGTGGGAAAGAATACATTGGGGAAAATTGTCATACCAAACTTGCAGGTTGTCCTATTTGACTCCTTGATTGGAAAGGAGGTCAACAACTCTGTTCCCTTTATGGTACACATGCTGAGTGGAAATAAGTCTAAGGTTATCAATTATATTCAAACTTTATTGGATCATGTTAAACATGTTCCAGGTAGGCAGTTGAAATTTTTGAATGCATCTTATGACATTCATAGAGTCACTTTCTATGATGAGTTTTTCAAACTGAGAGCACTTGTAAATGAGTAGGCCAAGGTATAGCACACGAGCTTTATCAAAGTTTTTGGTCTGAGTGCCTATGAACTTAGCAAACACACATAGTATTTTTCCTTGACTGTTTCTTATGAGACCACCTCCTCCAACTCTAACAGGATTTCCTTTAAAGGCCTCGTCTACATTTAGCTTGACCCAATCATTAGGTGGGGGAATCTACTTGACCATTGACCTATCAACTCTTGGAGGACCCCAAGAGGTATTATCACTCTGTAATATCAAGTAATTTAATTTAATTAGTTGAATACATATTACTTTTAATTTAATTTGGATTTCTAAATATTAAAAAAAAAAATTCCTTAACTCCATATAGAAAGAGTTGAGCCACCTTATTGATGGTTTATTCATTATGTTCTTGAAAATATTTTCTAAGGTAGTAAAAATCATGTAAGACATACCATATATGTATTCTCAAATAAATGATATTATTATAATATTAATGATAATTTACGCAATAACCAAAATGATAATTTAAACAATAAGCATGATCACATTCCTCTATTTTGATCAACATGATCTAGCCTTGTATTTATACCCTAGTAAAGGCCTATAGATAATAAGGATGCAACCTCATCCTAATGGGAGACTGTTGGTCTTGAAATCTGCCTAACGAAAGGGGTTGTGCACCCACAGATCTTGACCAACTCTGATGGCCTGATTGCCAAGCAAATTTTAGATCAATATTCGAAGAAGGAAGGTTCCTTATGAAGCCCTATATAACTACCTTATAAATGTGTGGAAAAATGGTTTTGAAAGAAAATAAATGAAGTCAAATATAGAAATTGAAGGGGTACAAATTTAGCCGCATCAAAGTACATGCATTGAACTTATTACAATATATCTAGGTAAATCACCTAACAGACCAGCCAATTCATTCTCACTTAACATTAGTTACATGTGTTTGTTAGTGAATTTCAAAATCATAGAATGAAGAGCAAAAATCCATATTAAAAAATTAAATTCGAATCATTCAACATATTTTAACAAAAATAAATAAACAAACATTCATACATACATACATGAGATAATATGGAGGCCAAATAGTATGAAACGATTTAACTTCATTCGTTATATTTAATTCTGATCAAATTCCTCAAATGCAATATGACGAAGCAATATGAAAACCACAGCAGTAAATAAATTAAATCAAATGGAAATAGTTCGCCACTCAGGGAGGGCACGTCCCCGTCGTGAAGGCAATAGCAAAATGCAGAGAATAAAAAATAAAACACGATGATTTAATTTTGAATAATCTATCTACTATATATATGAAATGTTTTACTCCTGGAATACCTAGCCGACGGCTAGGTTTGGTGTGTAACATGACTCCCCTCCTCGGAAAGCTTTGTCCTCAAAGCTGGAAATGTCTGGAAAATACTTTTAGGTTCCCATGTGGCATCCTCCTCTGGTAAATCTTGCCATTTGATGAGAAATTCTTGAATCTGACGTGATCTCAGTCTTCGTATTCTGTGTTGTAGTATATCTTCGAGTTGGAGATGTATGCGTCCTTCCTCATCGAGCACTGGTAATTCTGATTGACTTTACACTTTCTGACCAATTACTTTTTTGAGACATGAAACATGAAATACCGGGTGTATTCGTGATGATGTAGGTAGCTCTAATTGATAGGCTACTTCTCCAATGCGGCGCACAATTTTGTAAGGACCATAGAATCGTGGAGCCAACTTTTGGCTGGACTTTATTCTTAACGATGATTGTTTGTAAGGTTGCAACCTTAGGAAAACCCAATCACCTATATTAAAAGTTCTCTCTGATCGGTGCAAGTCTTGTTGTTGTTTCATATGATTTTGTGCTTGGACTAAATTCTCTTTGAGGATGGTGAGTGTAGACTGCCTTTGTTGGAACCAATCATCCACTTTGGCTACTTTGGATGATCCTTGTACGTAATCTGCGACGGTTGGAAATAGTTCGCCACTCCCTGGAATCAAATGGATGGCATGATCATGAGATCGTTTAGGTGGTAATCCTTTAGGTTCTTGGAAAATCTCTTCGTATTGTGTTATGATGTCTCGTAACTCTGGAGCAGTAATATCCGAATTTTCTCGAGATTGTTTTTCCAAACAATTAATTTGAGCTATAAATCCATATCCACCATTTTTTAACATCTTCTCCATACTATGAGAGCTCACCATTTGTGATGGAGGAGTAGTAATTCCTTGTAAGTGAATGACTCATTCGTTTTCCTTCCATTCCACAAATAATTTTTTGAAATTGAAGCTAACCGTGTCTAATGTTTCCAACCATTCAACTCCCAAAATGACATCAGAGTTCCCTAAATTCATGACGAAAAGGGATCCAAACTAGGTATAAGTTTCCATTTTTATGGAAACTTGATATGTTCTACCAACACATTGCGCGTTCACCCCGTTGGCCACTAGAACCTAGAATTTGTCTTTGTTGAAAGAGTTAATGAATAAATTCAAAGCTTTTGCTGTTTTGATGTTGATAAAATTGTGGGTACTGCCAGAATCAATTAGCACATTCACCTTTTTTTTGTAGAGAAATCGTAGTACCTTGATGGTATTGTGGGCGGTTAACCCCATGAGGGCATGCATGGAGATCGCCATTGTATCCTCTTCCTTCTCTTCTAAAGTACTTGGTAGTTCTTCTTGCATAGGTTCTTCTTGGTGGTAGGTTTCTTCCTCTTCTCCTTCATATTGATCACCTTCAATATGAAAGTTTTGTTTTTGGGCACATGCTTGTTCGTTGGGGTGATGAGTGTGACATTTATAGCAAAAGTATCTTGATGGTTGATCATTTGTATGAAAGGAATTGTTGCGATATGAAGGACGAATATAAGTTTCATGTCGTGCATACAACTGATTTCTCTTCTCAGCTAGCTTGGCTATTCTTATACAATTGTTCAGCGAGGTTGGATTTTGAATGTCTACCTCCACCCTAATATTTTCTTTCAATCCATTGCAAAAATCTCCTACCAGTGTGTCGAGACTGAGGTCTAAAGTATATGGTAGTAAACTGGTGAACTTCGAAATGAATTCGCTAACCGATCCTTCTTGTTTAAGAGATAACAGTCTTACTATGTATGACGATGTAGCTTCTTCATCAAATATTTCTAAAAAATAGGTAGTGAATTTTTTCCAGTTAATAGTAGCTTCTTTCTCTCGCTTAAGCCATACGAACCATTGGTAGGCCTCAGTGCCTAATTTTGATGCAACAAAAGGGACTTTATCAAATTCCTTAATTTGGTATAAGTCGAGAATGCCTTCCATTTTTCCTATCCAACCATGAGGATCATGACCCTCAAAAGTGGGCATATCAATGCGTGGAAAATTATTATGGCCTCTCAGTTGATGATAACCCATATCCCTTTCTTGATCTTAGTTATACCGCTGTCTATGATAGCGATCCCTGTAATTATTCGAATTGCCTCTTTGTTGTTCCCAATCGTCATCTTGATCATCATTTTCTTCATTCCTTTGGGCATGGGAGTGATTTTGGGGATTAGTATTGGGATTAAGCTGGTTTTGTGCTCGCACTAGGGTTTTTAGGTTGATACTAATTTCGTGCATACCATCTATTAAGAGTCGAAGAGATTCATCGTTGGAAATGGCCGAGTTACTTGAGTCTCCTTGTGTGATGTTTTCGTGAGTTGGGGGAGGGTTAGTAGCCATAGGGTCTACTAGTGGATGATGTGGATTATAACTGCCAATTTTGAAAGGAGAAGGAGAATTTTTTGTACCTGGGCTTCGATGAGGTCTTCGTGCATTGTTATTGGTCATTTTCGAACTTGATAGTCGACCGTCAGATCCTTTGGTCCACCTTTTGCTCATGCACTTGTTAGCATAACCTGCTTAGGAGCTTTTGAGCTTTGACGGCTGCAAAAAGTTGGTTGAATTTAGCAAAAATTTGGATTCCGCTTCAACTGTCACTCCAACTGCGACGCGGATTTGAATTTGGGCTCCTCCTTGACAACAACTTTTGATAGCTTTTAGTGACAACTTCTGACAACTTTTAGTGACAACTTTTGACAACTTTCAACAATTTTCTTGACCACTTTTTGGACACTTGACACACGAACTGGACTAAGGGACTGGATGTGGAACTGAACTGATAGGACGAGCATCCGAAGGCTAGACCAATAGACATGCGGCGCGGAAAACACCACACTGCAACTGACACAAACTGACAAGACAGGACCCCGAACGGTGACTTACACAACTGACAAGACAGGACCCCGAATGATGACTAACACAAAAAACACCTCACTGTGACTGACACCAACCGACAAGACAAGACCCCGAACAGCGATTGACATAACTGAAAAGATAGGATGACTGGGAACAATTATGATTTGCGACAAGGGACAACACCGTGAGGACGACCACTCGACACGCGGACACGACACAAAGCAACTGATAACTGGTGACACGAAGGACGACAACAAGGACAACCTTGGACCAATAGAAAGCGAACACGTGGATGAAGACAACCTAAGCTAACCTGTGTGGGAGGAGACTCTGGCCCTGTGATCAAAGTCACACCTTACTATTTGCCCCTATCGCGTTATAAATCGTAATTTGCCCGTACCACGTCGAATGTGGGATATTTGTCCTGGAAAAACAAAAAAAAAATTGTACCTTAGTTTATGCACCTTAATAATTTCGTTTCGTGTGCTCCGATTGGCCGACGGATGGCGTGAGAAGAAACGACTGTGCGCGCTCTATTCTACCATGATTCTGCTCATTTCTTTGGCTCCCGATCGAAGAGGTAACATTCGTAGCTACAAAAAGTTCTTTTATGAATCCCAGCTGTGTGGAAACCGTGCTTGGCTCAGTGAAATCTCTCACAGATTCGTAAGTTATACCCCACGTTTGCTGTTCCCTGGATGAACGCTTCGAAAGAATAAAATGTTGCTGCCCGGTAGAATATGTTTGAAGCAAAATGCTGCTACCGGTGGATGGAGTTTTGAAGTAGTTTTAGCTGCTCCTCACGACTGTGTTGAGGCCGAATGATAACAACGAGTCCAGCAGAAGGTACGGAGAATTCTTCAGGATCTTTTTAAGGAAATTGATACCACATGAAACGATTTAACTTCGTTCGTTATATTTAATTCTGATCAAATTCCTCAAATGCAATATGATGAAGCAATATGAAAACCACAACAGTAAATAAATTAAATCAAATGGAAATAGTTCACCACTCAGGGAGGGCATGTCCCCACCATGAAGGCAATAGCGAAATGCAGAGAATAAAAAATAAAACATGATTTAATTTTGAATAATCTATCTACTATATATATGAAATGTTTTACTCCTGGAATACCTAGCCGACGGCTAGGTTTGGTGTGTAACATAGTAATCCAATTGTATTCCTTGCAGTATCAGAAGCTTTACATGCAATTGTAATGGCTAAAGAGCCAACCATTTTCATGCCTTACAATCTAACATATATAGTTTCTACAAGGAACTCTATTACAAGTGATCATGATGACTAGTAGTTAAATGTGATTATGACAGAGGGTAGCTAGATTGTAGCTCTTGTATCCCTATAATACTAACCAAATACTCATACAACATTAGAGTGGGATTTTTTGGCTATTTTTGGTTTATACATCCCTCTGGTGCTCTTGACAATGCTATTATTTATGATGCATGAGCACTCCTTAGGGTAGTGGGATATTATAGTAACTTTGGTATCCTACCTCAAGCCATCAATCCTTCATAACACATCAAAATATCATCAACTATATATCATATTAGGTTTATATCATTCATGAACTACCTTCATATTTGATCTCAGTGCTTTCCCTCCATTGGTTGACTCTACAAACTTTAGCAAAGGAGGATGCTTCTAATGTTGGTGGGCTTTTGGGCACCCCCACTAAATATTGAGTCTCTTCTTCTACTATGGTGGGATTTTTGGGTTCACATGGATATTGGTTGTTGTCCATATCTTCATCGGATTTCACCCCTTATTCTCTTATGGTGGGGTTTCATGACATTTATGGAATTTGGTAGTCTCTCGATTCCCCGTTAGTCTTCCTCATGGTGGGTGTTTTGGGTTCCTATAGAATTTGACTTCATCCCACTTTTCTACCAACCTTAACATGTAGTCATATTCAACCTCTATTTTTATGGGTTTTGGGACCTATCCAACATTCAACACGAGCCCATTTTCTCACCTTCCTGGATACTTAATCGATTTTGAGGATCTTACCCGTTACTCTGGTATGGAGAAGAAGTGGGTGTGATAAACACTACCCACATTCTTGGAAACTTAAAGGGGTTTTCACTTGTTGGAAAGTAATTAACCTAGACAAAATGAATGGTAAACCATCCTCTGTTAGTCAAGGGATAAAAGTTATTTTTATCCTTTGTTCATAGGGCCAAAAAGTCACACCAAAAATGGACCCAAAAAACTTACTGTATAGTATTATTTACAAATATTTCTGCCTTTATAGCCTCACATTGCCCCTCTTATCTCCTTTAATTGCTGCTCTTGAGCTTCCTAGGTTTCAGCTTGGGGAGTGACTATCTGGGCAGCGTAGACCTAGAAATTTTGGTATATTTACTCCTAGTTTTTGGTAGCAGGGACAAGGGTATTTTTTATGTGATCAACTACATACCATAATATACAAGCATCTTTGTAAAGAGGATCACTATATTTTCAACCACATCTTCTATCTTGGTGAAGATACTAAAAATCTTGAGAGCCATGTTAAGCACCTAGTCCATCGTTATCAGTTCTTGTAATGCAACAATCTCACTCTCATATTCCTCGAAGGTCTCAAACAGCTTCCTGAGGTATTTTTCTACGTAGATGTGCTTTTTAGTGTTAAAATATCCTAAGGAATTGAGTTCTTTGAGTTTTGCATTAATTTTTACCATATTTTCTAGCTCCTTTTTGAGTGCAACGTTGAGTTCTTCCCTTTCATAATACAAGTCCATGACATAAACCATCTATTGTATAAGGGACTTGCATTGTTCAATATCCCACACTGAGCACTTTGATAACTGAGGATCCCTTCCCCTAAAAATTACTCTCAGTGTTAATGCTTGTGCACCCATGCTCCAAACAATCTTCTTCTTGTTGTCTAGTTCAGTTCTTGCTTCCTTGGATATTGTCAAGGCCTCTTCTAGTTTTTGAGCAAAGGGAGGGAGAACCTTTAGAGCTACTTCTTTTATTTTCTTCTAATAGATGGCTCTTATTTGCTTCACCCAATATCTTGAGATTTCTATTCTATGAGGCTTATCTTTTTCTCTTTGTATCTTAGCCAACACGAAAATCAAAGACACCTATTGTTGCATCTTGGCTATAAACTTAGCATCCTATTTGTCTATTGTATCCTATGTTGCTAATAACTCATTTTCTAAACTAGAAATATTTTCATCCCTTTTCTACAATTCTCTCTTAGATAGGGCATTATCCAAGGATTTTTTTAAAGCTTTTATCATTTTCTAAGGCTTACTAGTCTAGCTTTCCTCTTTGTGGTTGGGCCTCCAAATTTGTAATTCTCTTTTGTCCAACCTTCATCTACTTTTCTATAATTTTTTCCTTCATAAATAGTGTGTCAGCTTCGGTATGGAGTGCCTGAAGGGTCTTAGTAGAGTAAATATTAGAAATATTCTTGTTTTGTACATCCAGTTTCCAGTCTTCAAGGTTTATTTTTATGATGGCCTTATTTACTTTTGGCTTAACAAATATCTTGAACCTTTTTCTCTAGATGGGATCGAGTGATGGTAATTATCTCTTCTTTGTCATCATATAATTACTGCAACTCCTTCTCAGTCTATTTTTATATTATCTCTTATGATTCTCACAAATACTTCTAGCAAGTCCTCTTTTGCAATCTAAGGAATGAGGGATGTAGTCAAGAAAGATTGTAGTCAAGTCAAGGGGTATGAAAAAATTGCTCGAGTTGGGATTTCACCAGCTACCTCATCATGATTCCTTGGCTCTAATGGTGGTGATGGAAAGGGAGGTTGTTGAGGTGGGGATTGCATTGGTGTTGGTGGGACAAAAATACCTTGGATGAAGTGAGAGGCTTAAGAGGAGGGGGTGAAGTGACACATGTGTAGAGCAAAAAAATGGTGCACCTAGCAATAGGAAATGAAATGCATCTATTGATTTATTGATCTAAGCACTACAAAAGCAATATTTTAAGTAAGTATGAAAGACAAATAAGTAAAATAAATGGGGGTCCTCTTTGTATTATTTTATTTTTCAAATTCACAATTATAAAATGTCCCCTTGAGGGCTCTTAATTGATACAATAATTACATATGTGTCGAAGGAGTAAATCCTTTTAGAAACTAAGGTGCTCTTCAATGTCTTCCTCGCACTCATGAATCATTCAAGAGTGGGCTTTTGATGCCACCATAATGTTCTATTTGATGTTATGAATTTCTACTTCTCCTTTGCACACTATGATACCCGGATCTACTCACAAAGAAATCAATTTTTTAATAGCATGTGCGGATTGAAATGAAATCAAAGAGATATATGCAATAATGAGCTTGAAAGAGGAAATGTATAATAGACAATGCAAAACTATTCCAAATGATACCAAAACTTAGGATCATGTATATAATGTAATCTAGAAATGATCAAAGCAACAACAAAAATAAAATTACACACAAATGTATGGTCGTCCTTGGGTATGGTATTTAGGACTGTAAAATAAGAAATGCCTAATAACAGGTGCAAAAAAACTCAAAAGTGCACCAAAACTTGACAGAAGGTATAAAATCCACTCTAGAATTTATCTATACATAAACAAAATATAAATTGTACTTATATTCATGGTCATACCTGGGTGTTCCATTTAAGACTGCTAACCATCCTAGGTGGGGATACCACCAAATATGGTGGTGTTCACCACCAATTCCTCTGTTATTTGTGATAAACTACCCTTAGGGATGTTGTAATAAAATTTTGGGATCTGATTCACTCAAATGGGTCAATTTTCTAAATGTATTATGTGTTTTGGAATCACTTGAAAACCTCCTTCGCTATATGGATATCTCAAGTGAAAACATGTGATGGAATAGGGATAAATCTCGATAGCACTTCATTGCAAAATATTGTAAAGACTTCTCTCTTAAATTGGGTTGAATGACTCCACTTTATAGCTCAAGTTATCATATGGTCAAGTGGGCATGCTTGGCTATGTGAGGTAGGTGTCACCATTTGTCCAAACCTTGCCATGTATTGGAGGGGGAAGAATATACAATTTGGGCATCCAATTTGCAACTTGGCATGGGAGTTATGTGCCCTTAGACTGGAATTCTTCAATAGGTAGGGCAAATGGCAGAATTTGAGTGACATTTGTCTCACATTTAACTTTTTAAGGGTCCAAGTCCATGGTCATCCCACCCAGGGATGGTTTCTAGTGATCGTCCCTGGGTGGTACAACCATAAACTATGGCCATCTTGGGGTGGGACGACCATTCCTACATGGCCCAAAACTTCCCAAAAGTGGGGTAGAACCTCCCAAAAGTGGCTAGGACAACTATTTAACCTCTGAGGGTTTCCCAAGGGGGCCATATGGTGTTGATTAGAACATATCTTGGTAGTCTAATCGGATTGACATGATTTTAGTGTCTAAAACATGGATTAGACCCAGGTGGGGTGGTGGTCATTTGCATGAATCTTGAGGTAGGCCAAAAAAATTAATGGATAACAATGGGGATATGTTGGGATACTTGGGGTGCTCTTTCTTAGCTGGAATCACCCCTAAGTTTTGGGCTAAAAGAGGGGGAATATTTAAAAATTTCAAGGGAGGGTTCAATTAAGAGAAGGATAATGGGAATGAATTATTGGAGGATTGGATTTAAAGATTATACCTTGCTCTTACGCCTTCTCCAGTGAACCTTCAACTATATGCATCCCTTTCTCAATTTGAGAGGCCACTCTTACTTCTCCTACCTTCAATGATTTCTACTACATTTACTATATTTTGTGTTCTTCTACACACATCTCAGAGACATCATGACTAGAGCATTCTCTTCTCTTCCCACTTGACTTTGGCTTTTGTATTAGAATAATGGGAAACTTCTCTTATTATGTCCCAAAAGGTCTGGCCATCCTCAAATTTCTGGCACTTTGCAAATGCTATGCACATGGGACTTCTTGCTCACCTCCTTTTTCACATTCTTGGATGTCCTATGGTTGAAACTCACTTTGGACCTCCCACTTAATCCTCTTTTTTTCTCATCATCTTCTTCTTCACTCATTTACAACATCAAACTTCATAAGCACTTATGGTGAAAGGTCTATATCTTCTTCATACCTTTTCTCCTATATAACAAATTGGTCATCAAATTTATTCTCGAAGTGAGCATTCACCCTTCTTGGGAAGACCCCCTTGTTATAATCAAACTCACATTGCATTATCCACCATTGTTCAATATTGTTTTCATACCAATTTTTCTTATTCTCAATTTATTAGAATAGCATCGAGCTCAGCCATTGTTCCAGGCTGCTTTCAAGGTCAAAAATTTTCTTATATGGATAGGAAGTTCTCCATGGTGGTCACTCGTGCATGTCAAGGTACGTGAAAGGTGCCACTTGATCCTGTGGTAAATTTTTATGTCTTATAATATTCTCATTGAAGTTATTTTTTTGGTTCTAGAAAACCCATGGCATTGCATTGTTTGCATCGAGCTTCTTCTTAAGGATATCGTCTAGGTCATAATTCCACCTAGGAGGAACCACTAAGAGATTCAGAAAGGATAAATTACTCTCCAATGCTTGGTATGTGGTGCTTTCTCTCTTGGACATAATTATAGGCCCAAACTTCATTGGGATTGTGAAAATCACCTTTTTTGCTCCAATACCTAGTTTTTTTATAGCATAAATTTATCTACATATCTCCATACCAAATACCCAATCTGTAATGCAAAAATGTAGCAAGTAGGGAAAACTTGAATACCCATACAAATGGATGATGGTACCTTTATTTAGAAAGCACCAATATCCTGATTCCTAAAAATTACCTCTTAAGAAGCCCTGTGCCTCATAGGATATACATGTTTATACTTCAAAAATAAATAAGAGGTGGATCCTAGGAATGCCTTATTGAATTCCAAGTAATAATTGCTCCTCTTGAGAGTATGCATCCAATCCACCATTGGATGTATCTAGTCTTATTCATTCTTCTCTTGAAATGGTACACAATAATTTGAGCAAGACATGTAGTAGAAAAATAACCATTCCAGGTGAGAGGAGTACCATAATTTGATACTTTACCCTATCTGGTATTCCTACATTTGTTTTATGATGTTTCTAGCCAAAAAATCTATCCAATCTAGTCCTACATAATTGTGTGCCCTTAATACTACATGTGCCATCACCATCTAACATGGATAGACTATGGCATCTTTTGGAAGGCTAAGAAAAATCACCAACATGGATTGGACTGGTTGGACTTCTTCCTTGAAGTCCCCAAATTGCCATAGTTTCTCCATGTAAACTTCATTAATTTTTCCAAAACCTCGACTAGCCATTTCTTAGGACCTTTATTGCTTAAAATTGCCCTCTATTTCTCCAAATTGATGGTTTTCATAAGCCCTCCTGGAATCTCTTGTGCAATGATTTCCTTAACAATAAATACCTATCTAATGGTATATGCATCTATGTAGAACAACCATAATAATTTCACGTTTTTGACCACCTGAACTAGACTCATAAAATTTAGAAATTGAGTCAACCATCCATGGAAAGGATGCACTCAAATCATAATAAAGAGTTTAAGCTAGGTCCTCCATGTAGCAACTCCTATATTACTTGGAGGGAATTTTTTTACCTTGGTCATCGAGCCATCATGAAAAACTCTTGACTTGGACTTAATCGTGATGTTGGTATCAAAGATATTTTTGAATATGTCTATTATCAATATTGGGGGTTTTGACTATATTATTTTGTGCTCTCAACTATTTTGAATTCACAATTTACCTCCCCCAAAGAAATACAATCATACTACTCAGGTAGTCATATGTCTTCCTTAACCCTAACCATGAGAATTATTCTAACAATTTAGAGCTATAGGGACTTAAAAATGGTAATAGTGGAGTAGAAGCATAGGATCTTGAAAGATGTTTGACATGAATGTTAAAGAGAATTTATGTGAAGCAAGGGAGATCTTCTCAAGGTAATATTGCTTCTGATAAGCAGTTATTATCAGTTATTCTTGGGATGCAAACCATTGGCCAAATGAAAAATACACCCTTTTTACTTAAGCACTTTTGGCCATCATGCCCTCATTAATTGTTAGAGTGTGATTGGACCTCAATATATCATGCTCGAGATGTTGCCTAGTTCACCACTTATGACATTATTTTATCCTCCTCTAGAAATTCTTCCCCCTACCATTGCTATTGTGGAGGTAAAAACAACGTTTTTGATCAAGGTTCTACCACCTAGACTAGTCTATGGCTTTCACCATTACCTATCATGGTGTTCCTAGTATATGGACCATTTGAGGCCAACGTGGCCAGCTTGTGTAGATCCTATTGGGCCAGAGGTTAGCTCTTCACATTTTCCATATTGATGATGCTTAATTTAATTGGTTTAAAAAAATTTAGCATCGAGGTGGAGAAAAAATATTGGACATAGTTGGATGTAGACACCTAGCTAATTTTGCATGCTACCAAAACAAATTTGGTAGTGATGGGCTTCCATAAAATTTCCCTTGTGGTGGGGATTTGGGACAACCCCATGATCTAATCGCATCCTATTCATCCACCAATAAATATTACTACTTTTCCTCTATGATGGATTTTTTAGAAAGTCCTATCACCTCGTAATTTCCAAAATTCCACCAACCATTCCACCTTCGAAATTTTGAGATAGATTTAGAATTGACTAGCTTCCCATTTCTCTACCTAGTTATGGTGAGTTTTTAGGACTTTTCTGAGGTTGAAGACTGCTCATTTTTCTAACATATGTTTTTACTTTCTTGGTGGTGGACTTTTGAGGCTCATTTAAAGCTTTATGCTAACCCATTTTTTTTCTAGGTTGACACTTAACCATTTTACTTGCTCAAAAAACTTGGTGCACGCATGGTGTGTTGGACCATATATCCATAACAATGGGTGTTGGTTTTCTACTGCTGACCCTAATTGTTTACAACATAAAATTTCACAAGAAAAATGAGAATAAATAAAAATAAAAATAAAATTTATACATATGTACAACTCTGTGGTCAATGGAGTTAGGCATAGTACTTCAAAATTCACCAGAATTAGGACTAGTCATCCTTTAAGATCACGTAATTGGTAGGCATTTGTATCCTTGAAACTTTCAATGAGGTATGACCCTAGGAATAAAATTTATCATGTGCACTTGTCTTTTCCTGATCTGCATCCCATTTTAGGATAAGATCACCTTCAATGAAAATGTTTGGTGTTGCCTCCTTATCAAACCAATGTTTTAGAGTGCTATAGTTTTGGTGTAATTTGTTTTAGACATATTCACACTTTTCTTCTAGCTACATCAGCTCTACCAACCATTTTTCCATTGGAGGAAAACCCTCCAAGCTCCATTTTCATCTCACTCGTAAAATTTGAGTGTCGAAAGCTCCAGATTGATGGGGAGAGCTGCCTCCTTTATATATACCAAATCATATGGCAATGTTTTCCAGGAATTTTTTAGAGTTATTCTATCCACACAAATTTCTTGATCAAGTAGGAGGTTCCAAATATTATTATTGTACTCAATGCTCTGCTTTATTATCTTCAACAAATTTTTATTTGTGGATTTAGCCAGACCATTTCCTTGTGGATAGTAGTTTGAGGAAACATTATAGTAGATGTCATACTTTCTGATAAAGTCCATTATTTTAGCACCTGTGAAGGATATACCATTTTTTTGACATAATGGTGGTAGGGATTCCAAACCTAGTGATCAATCTCTCCAAAAAATCAATAAGTGTTTGTTGGTCAGCTTGCTTGGTAGCCACAACTTTCATCTATTTGGTGAAATAATTCCTCACCATGAGAATATACTTATGACCAACTGATGAATTGGGGTTTATTACACCAAGAAAATATAATCCTCACTACTATAATGGTTCTTCTATAGTTATTGGTTGTAGTGGCATAGCAAGATGCTTGCTTTTTCTAATGAACCTTTGGTACTTGTCACATTTTCTAACTAATTTGAATGCATATGAAAATATGGATGGCTAATAAAATCCTACCCTCAAGACTTTAGCCACATTAGTTTTTCCTAAATAATATCCTCCTAATAAATTGGTGTGGATCAAAGCTTTGCTCCAACATAGCTTTGCTCGTGGATTTTGAGAGATAAAATGCTTAAATTTCTTCAAGGATTGCATGACTGCATATACCTATTTTTTAATGAAATTGTATATTTCCTCATGATCTTGCAATATTTGGTTGAGGAAGGTAATGGATCTCTTGCTATCATCTTCCCTATTTTAGGTGAGGACTATTGTGTAGCTCTCTTCTAATCCAAAAGCATACATAATGAAGTCCTTGGAATAATCTAGTTTGATGAGCACTGGAGCTTTTGCGATAGCTTACTTTATATTTCTTAAGGTATTCTTATGGATATTTATCCATATAAATTCCACATTCTTCTTGAGCATCTCTATCATGGGTTTGACTACTTAGGAAAATTTTGATACAAAATTTTGCACAAAATTTATCTTCACAAAAATGATCATAGCCTCTTTTTTTTAATGGAAAATGAAGGTCGAGGATTTCTTTCACCTTGTCTGGGTCAACATCTAGTCCAAATTCAGATACAACATGCCTCAGGAGTTTTCCTTCTTCTATAGTAAAAATAGATTTCTTTGGGTTTATGGAGATTCCAAACTCCCTGTATTTTTCAAAAACCATCTTGAGGTGTTCTACATGATCCTCCCTTTTGTGGGAAAAATAGTCATATCATCCAAATAAATGATAATTACTCTGTTCACAAGTTCACCAAAATCTAGGTCCATAGCTCTTTGAAAAGTAGTACGAGCATTGGACAACCCAAATAGTACTTTTTGGTATGCAAAGGTGCATCACTTAGTGGTGAACACTATTTTATGCTAATATTTATATCATACCCAAACCTGATTGAATCTAGAGAATCCATTCAATAATGAAAATCACTTTGCTCCAGCCATTATATGTAATATTTGATCAATTTTGGGAAGAGAGTAATGATATTTTAATGAAGCTTTGTTCAAATTTTGGAAATCAACATAGAGCCAAATATCTCCATTTTTTTTTCTTAATAGGATAGATAATTTTGGCACTCAAAAACTTTAGAAGCTGCTATTTCATTAGTGCTTCTATTTTTGGATTAATTGGCCTTTGCTTATGCCGTAAAGGCTTTGTATATGGTTCTAACTTTATAGTGTGTTAAATGGTGTCCTTGCTATACACCTTGAGGTCATCATAATTCTAGGATATTATATCATTATATTTTTTGTAGAGTTATTGAATTTGACCAACTTCTTCCTTTGAATATTTCACCCCTAATTTTAGTCTTTTTTCTAGTTCAAGTTCAACCTCCTTGTATAATTTGGTATCAAATTGCATGATATGGCCTACCGATCTATCATTGTTATCAAACCAAATTTCAAGGGTTATCATACCCTTTGGTATATGGTTGTTTTTTAACTTTATAAGATCTCCTTATTCCTCTTCATCCTCATATTTTGATAATTTTTCAATTGAACAGTTCATTTCAATGATTAATAAGTCTACTATATGCTCATCACTCTCATATACTTGCCAAAATATACCTTTATCTAGAATAGAAGGTCTATACACCATTCTTATTGTCCTAGCCTTGTATATAGCATTTGATATTGGATAATAATTGGTCCCTATTGATGCTGGTCTATCAGCATGGGTATATTGCTCCCTTAGAATTGCCTTGATGTTCAAAGCTTGACATATCTCTAGTAAATCCCATACTCTATTCTTGTAATATTTGAGAGAGTGTTGCTAGCTTACACATTTCTCAGTGATTTTATTTATCACCAAATCAAAGTCCTCAAATATTTGTAGTTGCTTGATGCTAAGTCTTTTAGCCCTTTTAAGCCTAAACATAATGCTTCATATTTTGTTGAATTATTTGTGTATGTACATGTTAGTATGTATGAGAAAACCTTCTCAACTCCTATGGGTGAGATTATGAGTATACCAACTCTAGCACCATTTCTATATCTCACCCCATCAAAATAGAGCTTCTAAATATGATTAGGGATAGGGGTTGGTTCCTCTTGAACAATTGGTTTCTTTATTTTGGATTTTCAATGGCATAGGTACCCATTCTTTTCTTGATCATGACATTGAAATACTTCAATAAGAATTGGTCCTCCATTTGTAGCTCCTCCAATACTTCTTCCATCATATTGATCTCTTCAATCACTATACTTATTGTATTGGATTGTTGGCTCCCTTCCTCCAATTTCTTTATGTTAAAATATGAAGTCTTTTCTAAATATATTTTAACTCTTTGGCCTTTGTGGGGTATTTTCATATGAGAGTAGTCAAGGAAAATATAACCACCTAAGGCTCTAGGTCCACTACCACAATCTCTTGGATAACAAAAACTTGAGGTAGTTGGTGTAACACCATAGGGATATCCTTGATCACCTCCAAAGTTTCCATTGGAGTGCCATCTAATTGTAATATGTGAGGGTAGTTTCTTTTATATTCCATACCCATAATATCACATACCACTTTGGGCATAATGGTAGTAGTAGCCCTTGAATCAATCATACAGTTATGAACTATCCACCCCTCCATTTCTAGGGATAGATAGAATTGGGATGGCATGCTCTTGCCTACTCCTACTATGAAACTATATTAAGCCAAATTTATCTCTATTTGGGATTTTATTTGCCTCTTGATTATATTTAAGGAGGCTTGGAGAAAATAAATTTTTGTAGGAATGAGTATAGCATCATACATACAGGCTTTCAAAGGTGTTTTCTTCAATTATTCAACAATATTGAAGGTAGGGGTCCTAGATAACCTCTCCCTATACCTTTGGAATTGCTTGTACTTGATATAGTATTCTTGAGGGGCTTCGATCCACTAGTGCTTGATCAAGGAAGGATATCTCAGCTTATCTCTAGCTTATTCCTACATCTCATCCCTTCTTGGTTGGGTTTTAGTTTGTTTAACATTATTCCTTTAATACTATGGTGGCTTGTAGTTAGAGCCTTTTTGGAAGCTTCCCCTCTTATCCTCCACCTTGTATTCAATATCCATAGGTACTTTCAAAGGATTCAGCTACTTAGTATTTACTTGTAAAATTTTCTTTCCTGACCTTGTCAAAACTGAAACCTATTCAACAGATGACATCATGAAGTTGTGATCAACCTCTCTAATCATATTTATCTATAATTTTTATATCCTTTCTACCTTCTCAATAATTAATTTCTATACATAATGTTGGGCATCATACAAGTACTTTTCCCATGAGGATCATTGCATGTGGAACACCAATAGTCAGATTTAGGTGCAGATGTTAAAGCCTCTCCTTCCTCATTTGTGAAGACTATATTAGATTTTTCAAGAGGTTTTTTGTTAAATATAGCTTGATGAATGGCTACATATGAGAATATTCTAGTTTGTAAAATTCTTTAAGATTTCCTCCTCTTCATTAGGTTGATCTCATTGGTCCAATTTTCATTACTATTTGTATTTCTTTGATAAGAGTAGCCTATGGGTTAGGGGTTGGCAATGTAGGTACTACAGGAGGTATAGGTAATGTTGGGATAGTAGGGGGAGCTAGAAAATATTGCAATGGATGAGGATTATATCATGGGGTAAAGTTGATAAGGGGATACCAATATGATAAGTGGTGCTAGTAACAAATGATTGTGGTTGATTTTAGGGAAACTCAAAGAATATGGGTATTACATTATTGGGATGTAATATACCTATGTCTATATTATACCTTTCTACATTTATAGCCTCTTGTAATATCTAGGGGAAGGACCAAATATTTAATTATCCCAAAATCTGAGCTAAAAGCTCTCAGATCATAATATATAACTTGTTCATTAGTCAGTGAAAGCTCTTTAGGCACTCTCCTCTAGGTGTGCTTGAATCTGATGTTGACGTCCACTATTTCTTCTTGCAAGTGTCTTTGTATTATTGTGAACTGGGTGAGAAAAAAGAAAGGATATGCTTTCTCATTGAATTATTCTACCAGCTTTCCAACCAAGTCAGTCAAATAAGCAATGGCCCCATTGGGTAGAGTTCTATACCAATATAAAATTTTCTCCTTGAGAGAGATAACCAAAAATATGATCATCACATCTTCCTCCTAAATATTATGAACAATAGCCAATGATGCAACATCCTAGTAGTGCTCAAATATGGTATTCCTAGTGCTATCATATGTTGGTAAAGCCTTCAAAACCACCTAAGGATTTGGGTTCTGATTTGCAATATTGAGGGGGCTAATATTATTCCAATGGGGAAATTTTTTTTTCTAATTCTGAGTCATCATTTCTTGAAGAACAATGGGAAATTTGGGTTTGATGTTGATAGTATTTAACTTTTCTGTAAGAGATGGTGATGGGGTTGATTTAAAGGATTGAATATGATGTATCCTAAGACTTCCAAGATGCAATTGTAGAAATTATATAGGTTCCTCTGATATTCTAGCTACTTGTCTTGTGATCATGAAAATAAAAATAGGGTAACCATTTTATGGCTTACTATGTTTCTGCTTCTATAGAGTTGTTAGGTGGTTTAAGCTAATTGTGGATAAAGCAGAGTATTACCAAAACTCTGATTCATCTGAAGTGTGGGACTGGGCCCCACTGGGTGTGCCAAAAATTATTGGTCTCAAAATCTACCTAAGGAAAGGGATTGTGTGCCCATAGATCCCAACCAAATTTGAATGGCATAATCATCGAGCAAATTTCAAGTCAATCTCTAAAGAAGGCTAGTTCCTTATGAAGCCCTAGCTAACTACCTTTTAAATGTATATAAAAAGGATACTAAATGTAAATAAATGAATCTAAAGCTAAAAATTGAAGGGGTATAGACATAGTCGCATCAAAGTACATGCATTTAACTTAAATCATTACAAGAAACCTAGGTAAATAACCTAATAGACTAGCCAATTCATTCTCACTTAACATTAGTTACATGCATTTGTTAGTGAATTCTAGAATTAGAGAATGAAGAGTATGAATACAAATTACATAATCAAAGTCAAATCATTCAACATATTTGAACAAAAATAAATAAACAAACATTCATTCATACATACATGAGACAATATGGAGGCTAAATAGTAATCCACTTGTATTCCTTGCAATATTAGAAGCTTTACATGCAATTGTAATAGCTAAAGAGCTGACCATTTTAATGCCTTACAATCTAACATATATATTTTCTACAAGGAATTATATTACAAGTGATCATGATGCCCAACAGTTAAATTTGGTTGTTTCAAAGAGTGGCCAGACTATAGATCTCGTATCCCTGCAATCCTAAACAAATACTTGTACAAAATGAGAGTGGGATTTATTGGCTATGCTTGGTTCATCCATCCCTTCGATGCTCCTAAAAATATTTTTATTTATGATGCTTGTGTACACCTGAGGGTAGTGGGCTTTTATAGTCACTCATGTAGCTTTCCTCAAGCCACAAATCCTTTTTGACACATCAAAATATCATTTTTCATATGTCAGACATATGCTAGATTCTATTTGCTTCATTCATGAATTGCCTTCATATTTGATTTCATTGATTTTCCTCCATTTGTGGTCTCTGCAAACTTTGGCAAAGGAGGATGCTTCTGATGCTGGTGGGATTTTTTACACCCATACTAAAATTTGAGTCTCGTATTCTATCATGGTAGGATTCTGGGATCCATATGGATCTTGGATGCTGCCCATATCTTTATAGAACATTTCCCCTTCTTCCCTTGTGGTGGGGTTTGGGGATATTTTCAAAACTTGGTAGTTTCTTGATTCCCCACTAGTCTTCTTGTGGGTGTTTGGGGTTCCTCTAAAACTTTAATTCATCCCACTTTTCCAAAAATCTCAGTATGTAGTCGTATTCAGCCTCTACTATGGTGGGGTTTTGGAACCTATCTAACATTCAATAGGAATCTATTTTCCTACTCACCTCAACACTTAGCCAATTTATTTACGATGGGATTTCGAGATATACTCAGAGTCCACTAGCTTCCCATTTCCTCACCAAGCTATGGTTAGCTTTTGGGAGCTATTTGAGTGTGAAGGCTACCCATTCTTCCACCCACCTCAATACTTAAGCAATTTATTGGGTTCCTTATAGAAAACTTTTTGGAGCTGTTCAAAGAGAAATGGTTTCCCATTCTTTCATTTCTTTTCTTTCCTCTGTGGTGGAATTTTGATCCTTGCCTAAGGTCCAACACAGACTTTTTTTCCTATCTGCCTGGACACTTAACCAATTTTTAGGATATTTCCTGTTACTCTAGTGTGATAAAGAAGTGGTTGTAATAAAAACTACCCACATATACAAAACAAGAATACTCTTTCTCCTAAACAAGAAGCCAAGAACAAATGGGAGTTAGATAAAACTATAGACACCAAAACAGCACCAATCCGATTATGTGACTGCAAACACTGATTGCTTTGACACACATAGCCCCCAGGGCAGCCCTTAGAGGTTAAACAGTGGTCCTAACCACTTTTGTAGCAATTTTGTAAGGTCAAAAGGCAATTTGGCACATTCAGGCACTTTGCTCAGTATTCGTCTCACCCAGGGACGAATTCAAACTAGGATTCGTATCACCCAGGGATGAATTCTAAATTCATCTTTGGTCAGGACGAATTCTAGGTTTAATGGGAAAAAAGAAGAATGCCACCAAGTGGCAGCCGAGGACAGTCAATTATTGCCTCCTGCCGTGCATGCGCGTGTAGGTGGGTAGATTGGCAGTTAGAGGACTATCACAAAGGCAGTCATGGAAGCCCAAGTTAGGGAGGAGTCTCCTCCCTCTTGGGAAGGCATGGCCACCACATGGCATCCCTACATGCCCCTCCAAAGAGACCCCCTGGGTCTATAAAATGGTGGACTTTCCCACCCAAAGGAGGATAGGTTGGAGGCATTTTCAAGCAATGAAGTGCTACCAAATTGAACACCCCATTGCACCCCTTTTCGATTCACCTTTTCACATCCTTAATCTCTTTCGCAAGAGAGGTTATTGGGTGGCTTTTGGAAGTGTGGATCCAAACCCAAACCCAACATTTGACCACCTTAATCCACCAATTTTCCGACAACCCATCCTAAGAGATTTTGGGCCCATCCCAAGTGGATTGGTGCCAAAATCAAGTTTCAACGGTGGGCGGCCCACTTGGGCGTCCCGCACTTTTCTTTTAAGTTTCATTTTAATTATCATTGGTTTATATTCTATTACATTCTATGCTATTTAGGTATTTTATGATTTTGATTCCATAAGATTTTGACTAAATATTATCATGCTTTTGTCGATTTTGTGGCCCTCACTAACTTGCAGGTAGCGATGTTGAATTCCTATGGATAGAGGCCAAATTGGGAGAATCTGACCATCTGGGTCATCCAAAAATGGCCCCAATTACTTAACCCCTATGTTTGCAAATCTTCTAGAGGTCCCGAGGTTTGACATTTAGACGACATCACTTCGAATTTTCATCACAGGAGAATTCGTCCTACCCGGGGACGAATTACAACAGAATTTGTCCTGCCCAGGGATGAATTCCAGTTGAATGCAAATTTGCCAACTGTTTCAATGGCGGTGGCCCTTTGGTAAGGTCTTTTGGTCTCTGTCATATTTGTAGGTGATTTAGAGTCATTTTACTCATTGATTTCGATAATCTTTTACATTCATCTTTTATTAATTTCAAGGAACAAACTTTTCCTATTTGCAGCAGGTGCTACTAACGCCTTTGTTGTTTCTTTGAATGCAGGAGGAGCAGCAAGGATCGAGGACTCATCAACACAAGCGACGACAACACTTTGGCCTGCCCATTTCAAATGTGGGCATGCGGAAGAAGGATTTATTGATCATGATTGTAACCAAATCCATTTAACGCTCCTAACCCCTAAAAATGGAGGAGGCAATTTTGTAACCGAGGTTAAAGAGTTAAATAAAAGAGCTATGATTCCCTCACCGATTCGTCGCTTGAGGGAGTAGTCACACTTAGTCATCAATCAACAAACACACACCCAATCAAGGCAATGACATGCATTCAAAGAATCATGGACAAAGACAATCATGCTCCTGCTTGGGGCAGTAAACAAGCAATAATCACAAGTTGATCAAACACTTTGCATTCATGAATCATGAACACAAGTTTTCCTCCCGTGGAAAAAAAGTTGCGCCCTTTGCCTATTCATGACTGATCAATGTCCAAGCTCAAGTCACACCTCACAAAAGCAGGTTAATACTTGAAATCAATTTCCTTAGCTTGTCAGAAGCAAGGATTCAAGAATGCATGCCCTTTCCATGCTTGGGGCATCAAAAGTTGGTTAGGTTACCAAGAAACCCTAATCATTAGTGCTTTGGTTATCTATTTTTTCTCGGCGTTGCACCATGCACAGTGCATCCCAAAAAGGGGCATCTGTAGACACCAAAACAACACCAATCTGATTATGTGATTGCAAACACTGATCACTTTGACACACACACAGCCCCCAGGGCAGCCCTTAGAGGTTAAACAATGGTCCTAACCACTTTTGTAGCAATTTTGTAAGGTCAAAAGGCAATTTGGCACATTTAGGCACTTTGCTCAGTATTTGTCTCACCCAAGGACGAATTCAAACTGGGATTCGTCTCACCCAGGGATGAATTCTAAATTCATCTTTGGTCAGGATGAATTCCAAGTTTAACGGGCAAAAAGAAGAATTCCTCCAAGTGGCAGCCGAGGGTAGTCAATTATTACCTCTTGTCATGCATGCGTGTGTAGGTGGGTAGATTGGCAGTTAGAGGACTGTCACAAAGGTAGTCATGGAAGCCCAATTCATGGAGGAGTCTCCTCCCTCTTGGGAAGGCATGGCCACCACATGGCATCCCTGCATGCCCCTCCAAAGAGACCCCCTGGGTCTATAAAATGGTGGAATTTCCCACCCAAAGGAGGATAGGTTGGAGGCATTTTCAAGCAACGAAGTGCTGCCAAATTGAACACCCCATTGCACCCCTTTTCGATTCACCTTTTCACATCCTTAATATCTTTCGCAAGAGAGGTTATTGGGTGGCTTTTGGAAGCATGGATCCAAACCCA
Source organism: Wollemia nobilis (assembly GCA_028583015.1). Classification (NCBI taxonomy): domain Eukaryota; kingdom Viridiplantae; phylum Streptophyta; class Pinopsida; order Araucariales; family Araucariaceae; genus Wollemia; species Wollemia nobilis. The sequence continues at coordinate 4,625,870 of JAQPPZ010002200.1, forward strand.
AACCCAACATTTGACCACCTTAATCCACCAATTTGCTGACAACCCATCCTAAGAGATTTTGGGCCCATCCCAAGTGGATTGGTGCCAAAATCAAGTTTCAACGGTGGGCGGCCCACTTGGGTGCCCCGCACTTTTCTTTTAAGTTTCATTTTAATTATCACTTGTTTATTTTCTATTACATGCTATGCTATTTAGGTAGTTTCTGATTTCGATTCCATAAGATTTTGATTAAATATTAGCATGCTTTTGTCAATTTTGTGGCCCTCACTAACTTGCAGGTAGCAACGTCGAATTCCCATGGATAGAGGCAAAATTGGGAGAATATGACCATCTGGGTTGTCCCAAAATGGCCCCAATTACTTAACCCTTGTGTTTGCAGATCTTCTAGAGGTCTCGAGGTTTGAAATTTAGATGGCATCACTTTGATTTTTCATCACAAGAGAATTCGTCCTACCCGGGGATGAATTACAGTAGAATTTGTCCTGCTTAGGGACGAATTCCAGTTGAATGCAAATTGGCCGACTATTTCAATGGTGGTGGCCCTCTGGTAAGGTCTTTTGGTCTCTGTCAGATTTGCAGGTGATTTAGATTCATTTTACTCACTGATTTCGATAATCTTTTACATGCATCTTTTATTAATTTCAAGGAACAAACTTTTCCTATTTGCAGCAGGTGCTACTAATGCCTTTGTTGTTTCTTTGAATGCAGGAGGAGCAGCAAGGATCGAGGACTCATCAACACAAGTGGCGGCAACACTTTGGCCCACCCATTTCAAATGTGGGCATGTGGAAGAATATGTATTGATCATGATTGTAACCAAATCCATTTAACGCTCCTAACCCCTAAAAAGGGAGGAGGCGATTTTGTAACCGAGGTTAAAGAGTTAAATAAAAGGGCTGTGATTTCTCTAAATTCTTGTATCTCATTTCAATTTGCCTCTTTCGTTTAAATGCACTTCACATTTTAGGACTTAAGCGTTAGTTTTGATTTTGAATGCATCGAAACAGTTTTCCTTTCAAAAATTTCGAAATCTCATGCTTTCAAAAACACAATGAATATTCGTATTATATGATAAAATAAAATTACTATAGTGCATTGAAATATATAGGTAAAATTGATCTATTATGTTACAAAAATATTTTCAAAGGATAATTTCAACTTATGGTAATTTATTATATCAATACAATAGGAAAGGTCCCATCCTTACTATAAAATTATTGCATAAAAAATGATGGAATTTTATCCATCTATTTATAAAAAATCTCCTTTCTATTTAAAAGATAAAATAAGAAATGGGTTGTGTTTGGCTATCCCTCTTTATTTTAATGTGTGAATAAGTGGAAGTATAGCTTATGGACTCCAATGTCTATATATTTTTAAAATTAATCATTTATTACGTTTATTATATTCATCAAAACTATGGATCAAACAATAAATGTTTTAACATAGGTTTTTAATGCCTTTTAAAAGTTTAAAAAGAGAAACATGACATGAGTCATTAAATGTATACTACATATTACATACAACTCCATTGAAACATATTTTATACATAAATGATAGTTTTAGACCTAATTGTATGAATGATAACGTCATAACATTAGCTTCAATATTCTTACTTGGTAATAATATGTGAATTTTGACTAATAATATAATTAGACAAATGATATTTTTATTTTTTGACCTTTTAAGGGGGTTATTTACCTTTGAATATAATCTATTAGAATTTAATAAAAGAGAAATAAGACTAATTTATATAATCATATAGTAATGATATTTTATAGTTTTGATTAATCATAACATATTTGAATTGTAACTACAATCTCACTAGTTTAAAATGTTGAAGAATTTCGCTTTATCAAGTATATTAATGTGCAATTAGAAATAAAATAATTAAAATACTAATAACAACATTTTTTCATAAGGAATTATTAAAAAATTTAAAATAAAGTTGTTACTTCTTCATAGAAGGATTGTTATAAATCTACTCATGGAAGTAATACTTGATATCGTTTGTCTTCAAGAATTTAAAATTGATACCAAAAACATGACATTATTCAAAAAGTGGTCTAGCCAAATGCTAAAAGGATCATAAGCCTAGCACAAGGTACTTCTAGAGGTATTTACATCTTTTGGTTGAGAATTAATTTTGATGGCACTTTAATTGATCAAGAAGAGAGATTGTGTATAGTCAAATTGAAGAACAAAATAACTAATAATTATAGGGGTTTATGCTCAAAATCATGATCATGAGAGATTCCAACTAAGGAATATGTTATATTTTTAGAGGAGTCTTTTCATTAATCTACATTTAATGGTATTGGGTGACTTCAATAGAATCTCAAAAATAGAGGACAAAAGTGGAGGGAGGATTAACATTACTCAATGTATGCAATATTTCAATGATTTTATTCATAACAATAAGTTGATTGATCTAGATGTGTAAAGGTAATTTTACATGGACAAACAAAAGGATGAAGGATAATTAAATTCAAAGGTGCTTGTTTAAATTTCTTATTTTTTATAGTTGGCTAAGTATAATCATTATTCATAGACTTATGTGTATACCTAAAATAGGATCATATAACAATCCCCTTCTATTGTATATGGAAAAGGAGGAGAAGTAGGGAGGATCACCCTTTAGGTATGAGATCATGTGGAATATTCACCAAAATATTGCAAATAAAATAAAATCTAGGTGGTACGAGGAGATTCAAGGATCAGCTATGTATACAGTTACCCATAAATAAAAAACATCAAGTATTGAATTAAAATTTGGAATAAAGAGGTTTTTGTATTATCAGTTTAAGAAAATAATAGCTTAAAAATAATATCCAGGATATAGAGGAAAAAATAGAGAGGGAAGGTAGAAAAATAGAGTAAAGAGAAAAACAACTCCTCATGGAATATCATAATATCATTGTCTAAGAGGAAATTCATTGGAAATAGAAATCTATATTATTGTGGCTTAAGGAAGGAGATAGAAACACTAAATTCTTCCATGTTTCGACTATGAAACATAGGAATAACAATAAAACCCTCTACCTTATGGGGAAATATGGAATAAAGTATGAGGATTTAAATGATATTAAAAATATGACCATTAATTTATTTTCTAACCTTAGCAAAGAAAAAATAGAGTACAACATGGAAATAGAAAGCATCATTAACAATATTCCCAAAGGAGATAATTCTAGCATGAATGAACATCTATACAAGGTAATATCTAAGGAGGAAATTAAAAGAGTTGTGTTCCCTATGGGAGCATTCAAGGCTCTAGGGCTAGATGGTTTTCCATCGATTTTTTTCAACATCATTGGGATATTGTTGGAGAAGATGTAGTCATTGCAATCCAAGAATACTAAGAATCTAGTAAGTTAAAAGATTGGAATAATACATTCCTTGATTTAATTCTCAAGAAATATGGATCAAAGAAATTGTAGGACTTTATACCAATTAGCATATGTCATACAGTTTACAAAAAGTGTTGGTCAATCAGTTGAAAACAATTATCCCCTCAATCATTAATGAAGATCAAGGAGGTTATGTGGTAGGTAGGCAAATTATTGAAAGCATCATTGTCATTTATGAAAAAACACACTCTCTTAAAAGAAGGAAAGGGTTAGGAATATTTCTTAAGCTAGATATGAACAAAGCATATGATAGGGTTTCCTGGCCTTTCTTAGATAAAATCATGGTGTGAATGGGTTTTAGTGAAAAATGGAGGGTATTGGTTGGTATGTGTATTTCCAAACCTTGTTTTTTGATCGTGATCAATGGACAATAAATTGGGTTATTTCCTTATATTAGGGGAATTAGGAAAGAAGATTCATTCTCTCCATGTCTCTTTATCCTTATGGTGGATGCCTTGGGAAGAACTTTGGAAATAAAGTTAAAGGATGGTAACATCAAAGGTTTGAAACATTCATCCATTGGTGAATATTTGTCCCATCAATAGTTCATGGATAATACTTTCTTGCTTGGGGAAGGTATAGTGGAAGAAGCTATGGAGTTTAAAAAAGTCCTTGATTATTATGAAAAAAATACAGGCCAAAAAGTAACTTATGAAAAAAGCAGGATTATATTTTTAAACATGGAGGAAAGTAAAAGAGATCAAATAATTTAAGTGTTGGGCTATAAGGAGGAAAATTTCCCTATCACCTATCTTATTTGCATTTTTTATAGGTAAAATGAAATATGAAATTTGAAATCTAATTATTGATAAATTTAATATGAAACTTCAAGGTTGGAAGGGATCCCTATTATCCTCTATAGGGAAAGTGCAACTTATTAAACACACGCTTCAAAGTTGTTAGCTTTTGATGCTATATATTAAAGGAAATGCAACCACAAGAAGTAAAATAAGCATGCAATATTATATCTATGATAATGAAAATATAATAAACAAGTAAATAGCATGAGAAATTTTTGAAATAACTCATGAAATAGCCATTAATGAAATCTCACAAAAATAGGAACTTGATACAAATAGAGATCTCAAATGCTCCATGTTTCATACAAGTTATACATTGTATCTAATATATCTTATAATTCTCTCTATCGCTCCTCTCCTCTATCTCATCTATTAAATGCCTATATATAATGAGACATGACTCTTGGCCTTTCATATTCTTATGACTCTTCATATTCATATTCCAAGGACTCATGTACATGTGGACAATATGCACATTTATATCATTAAACATTCCAATAATACTTTGTGTATTTATTACATTACATAAAGTAAATACTCAAACTCTAATCTAAGACACTCTGCTAATATAATGATGTACCCATGATGTTACATTAGAATTTACCAAATAATATAATATATTCCAACACCTCCTTGTATTACATTATTTGGCTATTGAAGATTTTAGTCTTCAATTTATCTTCAGTTTATCTTCAATTTACTTTGCACTAAATGCCTCCTTTGTCAGGTTCTTCTTTATCTTCATTATTAGAGTCAATTTTTGTGCTTTCATGAGCTCCCATGCTATCATAAGAATCCTCTATAAATTATTTTTCTTTGCCTTTGTCCTTATTATCACAATTCTTATTTAGTATATGATCTTCTAAAAAATCACTTGAGGCATCATGATAAGATCTTGAATTATAGCTTGAAGTATCAATACTGCATGAGAAATGAAATATATTGTCTAAGAAGGATTCATCTTTTTGTTTTCTCTTTAAATGATTCAATCAATTCCTTATGCTCCATATTTTCTTCTTTATAATATTTTAATGTAAGTAATGCCATATATAACACACTGCCAATGCCTATATGAATTAGAATATCATCCTTTCCATTATCAATCACTTCAGTGATTCTAGCATGTAGATAATACTCAAAAAATTTAAATTTTTCTTCTAAGGTTCACTATAGATCACTTTTGAAGTAATATCTAAGTTTCTAGTCTTTGTAAGTACATTCTTGATTCCAATTTTTATGAAATTTTCTCTTTCCTTTCTAATTATGTTTTCCATATCATTATTCATTGTATTCTTTGAAGTAGACATCTTTATTCCTCAAATTTAATAGACTAGAATCACTTGTAAACCTTATATCTTCCTATATTTTCACTTCTAAATTCTAACCTTTAACTCTTGTAGTATATGATTAAGTTCGATAAAATTTCTTCAATTCTCAAATTTTGTAAAATACTTTATATTTTGCAAGTAATTTGAATGTACTATGATCTTGATAAATTACATAGCTTTCTAAGTTTTTCTTTACTTGAATCCCTTTTATCTCCCTAATGTTCAACTTCTATTTTTCACTTTTTTTCTCCCTATGAATGAATAGAAAGCTAAAGATAAATTTGATGGAATTTTTAACTGGTAAATACGTTAAAGTTGAATTCCTTATGTCTCATTATTTAGCACAAGAGACTAATTCAAAATACAATTTTCATATTTTCAATAGCTTCTATGTTTTGCTTTTTTCATTTTCAATAGAATAGTTTATAAATTTCAATAATGTAATTGGTGTTGAACTCCTTATATCTCCTCGATTGGAAATTTAGAAACTATGGATATTTACAAATTTAATGTTTCAATTTCTATGTAGAATTCATTTGTCCTCCAAATGGGTTATTTGCAAATATTTCTTGTGATTGAATAAAGTATTTTTAAATGCTATTTGATTAAATATTTCTTGCTTCAAAATATTTTCAAATATTTCAATAATGCATTTAAGGCAATAATATATCAATGCAATTCCTTATACCTCCAATTATCTAAATAATCTCAAGCATAAATATTAACTAGTTTTGACCTTAGCATTAATGTTCCTTATTCCTCCTTTAACTTTATTAAAATAAAATTTTATTTAAATAAATCTTAATACCTTCTTGACTTGGATGTGCATTGAGTATGAGGTCTATTTCTCCTTTGACTCCTCTACAACTTGCACTTGTAATAAAGCATTATTCACTCTTCCATATTCAATGCTTATGAAAACATTAATTACACTCCATTTTGGCACCTTAAACATTGTTGACTAACTTCAACATGTTGTTGGTTATGTTATCCTTCCATTGTGTTGCGCTACATTCTCTTGGAATACCTTATTATTGCATGAATAAGTGTGAGACTTGTCACTCATGTAGTGCAAATATTTCCTTTTCCCTTGGAATTTTATTTTATACCGTGATACTTGGTGATAAAACTCTCCACCTCCTTGTCCTTCCAAGGGATGACACTTCTTCTTTGTAATGTTTTTTCTACTCCCAACACGTTGTCTCTTCTTCTACGTGGTGTTAAATTTCTTCTCTCTTATTTGCTTGATAGGGTTGTAACTCTTATCCATGTGGTATTTTTATTCACTTTGTAACATTCCTTTTATATGGTGTTATCCCTTATAATGATCCTTCCATGTGGTGTTATGCTTTTATGACTCTCTCTCATGCACTATCTTCTCTGTATCACTCTCTTTTGCTTTGTAACGCTCCTATAGGTGTTGTATCTTTTCAATGTGGGTCCTTTTATGATAAGCTTGCTCTTTATTCACTTTGTAATGTTTGATGCTACAACTAACCTCATTTTCTACAAATGATGCCTCTCCTTTATGTTGGTTAATGTTGTTGGTTGTGATTTTTAATATGATGCAGTGTTTTCAAATCTTCAATGTAGAATAGTCTTAGCTCTTGCATTGCTTTGCTCATTAGTGACACTTTGGTGACTAGACCTTGTTGTTTTATGGCATGTTGACACTTTTTGGCTACTATATGTATCTTAAGGATACACAATATTGTGCCTTTCAAATGCTTACCCCCTGTACTTTCAACCATCACCCTTGATTTCATGAAATGGTGATTTCCTCTCTCAAATGTGGTGGTGGTGCCTCTCCTTTTCCTTCTTTGGATATTATTCTACAACATATCCTTCTTGAATTAATGCTTGGTGATGTATTCTATGGTTTCTCCAATCTTCTGATGCTAAAACTTTTTTCAATCGTTGGTATACAATATTGGCTTATTTGCTTTGCAATAGATAGTAAGAAGTTGATATTTTATTTTCCTTGTATTATATCTAACTTCTCCTTTATTTTGTGTAGGTTTTAATCCCTTGCAAATGCACTCTACTCCAACCTTGAAAATATAAACTTGATACTTTTTCTCTTGCAACTTGCTTTTGTATACTTAATACTAAGCTAATATAAACGATCAAATAATGAACTTTTTTGCATCAATATTGCATACCTTTTGGTCTCCTTCTGTAGCTTGATTTCTTGGTGATTTGACTCACCTATTTTCTACCCCTATTTTGTTAATTTTTTAGCTACAATTCATCATGCTTTTCTTCCCTAATATTTGTCTATCTTGCAACTCTACTTGCTGTCCAAATCAGCTCATAAACTCTTCCAATTCGTAGCTTTATAACTCCTTTAACTTGCTGCCCAAGAATGTATAATTTTGTAGCTATAATACTACCCAATTATTTCTATATTTTAGCCTTTGGTTTGCTGTCCAAAAATACTTTAATTTAAAGCTTCCAATGTTGTTTAGAAATTATTTTCTATGTTGTCCAAAAGACTGATTTTGTGGCTTCAATTGTCCTCCGATTTGCTCTCTTGAATTCTAAAAATTTGCATATATTAATGTTGTCCAAGTGCTGCCATATTTATTTCCTTGAATATGTACTTATCTAGGTTCTAACACAGCCAATTCCACCTTTGATTTGATGTCCTAGAATCTCTAAAATCTGCTTGGAAACTCCTCCAATTTGCAGCTAAATATTGCTTTCTAGAACCCTTCAATTTTTGCTGTAAAAAACAAGCATTCTCCTTCTTGTAAATCAGCCTTCAAATCCTTTGTGGTTGTCCTTAAAATTTTCAAATATAATGGCCTCTTCTAGATTATTTCTCCTTCAATATCCTTGTCAAATTATGACTTCAAATTTGACCTCCTTCTTCTCTATAAGGCGTTTCTCCTTGCTATAAATATTCTCCCTTGAGCTCTCTTCAAACCTCCTCCAATGATCACTTCTTCAATTTTTTCAAAGAGGCTTTTGTAGCCTTCTCCTTCTTTCTCCTTTCAAGTTTTCTTGAGGCCTTCTTCTCTAAGGCCTTCAAATTCTGAAGCTCCTCAAATATTCTTCTAAAAAATTCAATGATATATTTTCTTGATCTCTCTAATATTTCAACTATATATGTTTTGCAATGAGATCTCTTTCTTGGATATTTAAAATCTGCTACTTCTCAAATCTACAATAGGATATTTTCTAGTCCTTCTCTATATTCAATCTTCCAATTACATAAATTCTTCAATAGGAACTCCTTTGGATCTTCTTCTCAATATTCAATCTTCTATGGAGACTTTCTTCTTGGTTCTCCTCAATCTTCAATGTCTACTTTTTTTGCAATAAAGAACTAATCCCTACACGAGGAAAACACATATACTTTCAAGAAATCAAAGATGAAATTATTCTCTATCCATTTTAGGATGCTTATAAACTTTTTAGAACTAATTTTATGCAATAAAACCTTAGACAGTAGCAAGTAAATTTATGTAAATATTTAGATATTCATAAGTCAATAAACATCACTAGTTATACTTCAATCTAGTGGAAAGAGATCTATGTTGAGTCTTAGTCTTCATAATATTTTTTTTAACTCTATGGAAAGACTCTAGCCAAATAGCAATTTTAAAAATTCTTAAAATGAGATTTTTTTTCTCCTCTCAATCCCTCTTGTGGCTCTTTCTATCTCCTGTCAATATACCCTGTGCTCTGATACCATTGTTACATTTTTATACTATATATTAAAGGAAATGCAACCACAAGAATTAAAATAAACATGCAATGTTATATCTATGATAATGGAAATTTAATAAGCAAGTAAATAGTATGAGAAAATTTTGAAATAAATCATGAAATATCCATTAATGAAAGCTCATGAATACATGAACTTGATACAAAATAGAAATCTCAAATGCTCCATGATTCATACAAGTTCTACATTGTATCTAATATTTCTTGTGCTTCTCTCTATCACTCATCTCATCTATCTAAGGCCTATATATAATGAGACATGACTCTTGGTCTTTCATATTCCTATGAATCTTCATCTTCCTATTCCATGGATTCATGTACATGTGGACAAAATGAACATTTACAACATTGCACATTATAATAATACTTTGTGCATTTATTACATTACATAAAGTAAATACTCAAGATCTAATCTAAGACACTCTCCTAATCTAATGATGTACCCAAGATGGTATATTAGCATGTACCAAATAATGTAATATATTCCAAAAAAAATCTCCCTATTTACTTCATGTCTTTCCTAAGGATGTCATGGAAAGTAGAAGAGAATTTAGAAAGATTACAATTTTTTTCCTTATGGGATGAAACTGAATGCAAAAATATATACATCTGGTATCCTGGGATACCTATTTCCATAATGAGGGTCTTAGATTGATAAATTTAAGAGATCTAAATAGAGCCCTTCTAGCTAAACATGGTTAGAGACTTTGCACTTGAGAATCAAGGAAATGGGCTAGCATTATCCACAACAAATACTTGGAGGGCATAAACCACTTTATCAGTTTTAATCCTCCACATGGGTCTATTTTTTAGCAAAATATTATCAACAATAGGAAAGTTCTATGGCAAGGGATAAAATGGAAAGTAGGTAGGGGGCAAAATAGACTTTTAGAAAGACCCTTGTATTCAAGATGAGCCTTTATAAAACTACATAAAGTTTAAATATATAAAAGAACATTTAACCAAAACCTATGGTAATATGGTTACATTCATAGGATGGTTGATTTTCAACAGTGGAAAATCTTACAAGAAGATATGCAAGGCCCAAGGGGTAAATATCTACAGAACCTTTTAAGGAGTTATTATTTAGGTAGAGATTTAGAGAACAATTAGATAATTTGGGGAAGAAACTAGAAAGGCCAGTACTTGGTGAAGGATGGGTATAGAGTCTTAGGTAAAGTAACCACAAAGAAACTTGAGCTTAAAAAAATTTGGAAGCTAAACATCATCCCTAAGGTTGCTATATTTTTTAGGACTACCACTCTCAATAAGATCCTCACAAAATAGAATATGTTCAAAAGAGGGATTGTGGTTCCAACTATTTGTGTAAACTGTAAGAAAGAAGATGAGTGCATGGACCACCTATTTGGAACTTGTGGTTTTTTTAAGATATCATAAATATGTTATTGAGAGAAGTTAATGTTGTTTGGGTCATTCTATATTTTCTAATCAGGATTTGGGAATAATGACACTTAGGAAGAAGTATTTTTTGGCAAAAATTCATTCACATATTTGTTGGGGGATTTGTTTGAAAAGAAAGAAATGATTGTTCAAAAATAAAAACCAAAGGAATAATTGGGGTTTATACCAGGATAAGAACAACCCTCTTGTAGGATTGTATTAAAAATATTGTCTTCCAGAAAAATCTTACAATGCTCCTCTATAGAGAAAAATATATCTTAAATATGAAAAAAATCAATAAGGTGAGACTAGATACTAGATGGGAACATCCTCACAAATATTGGGTAAAAATTAACTTCAATGGGGCTATAACGATAACTCAGGACATGCTAGTGGTGGGGGCCTCATTTGGAATGATAGAGGTTAGGTAGTGGCTACATATGTTGAGGATCTAGGAATTACCACAAATCACCAAATTGAAGCAAGGGGATGCTTATGGGCCTTCGAATTGCAGTGAATTTGGGTTTTAGGAGAATTTTTCTTGAGGGGGATTCCAAGAATATTATAACTTCCCTTCAAAAGAGAAGCTAAATAGAGAAGCTAAATAATTCTAGAATATTCCAAATAATTACAAATATGAGGACTATTTTGGGAAACCTAGAAGAAATCCAAATTAAACATATTTATATAGAGGGAAATAAAGTTATCAATAAAATGGTAAATATGGAAGTTAGATCTGATAATTTCAAGGTCTGGTCATAATTCCCATGGAATTAAAAGAGGTTATAATAATTGATAATGAAGCTAGCAGATAAAGAGGGCAAAGCAAAACATAATACTTATTGGAATCATGTGATGAAGAATTTGAGCACACTAAATTACATTGCTATCAACGGTTTCTTTATCAATCATGTGAAGCATTGAACATTGCATAAGCCTTGTTAAATAAGATGATAACATAATGCATACTTTTTATTTTATCCATAAGCAGGTTTAGCCTAGGTTTTTCTATTTTACTAATATGGGGTTATCTTGCATTTGCATGATCTTCTCTTATATTTTTTCTATACATATTTCAAGCTATTTGTAAAGGGTTGGGGTCCTCCAACCCATTTTTTTTATCAATACCAAAAAAAAAATTGCTTATCTAGAAAATATTACAAACTTGATTTAGAATTTTAAAAAAACAATGAAAAGGTTAACTTCAAAATATTAAATATCTAAATTTATTACAATGCATGAAACTACTTTTTTATAAGGTTTTGGGAATTATCAAAGTAGTAGGTAAAGATGAAATAAAATTAAACATTTATTTAGCTAATAAACTATCAAGAATTCTAAGTTGCATTCACAATTCTAGACTACATTTTAAGTGATTTGGTTTACACTTGAGCTTCAAATCCTTGGTCATCCATGCAAAGATTGCATGAAATTATTTTAAAATTCATGGTGTTGATAATAGCTTTTTTTTACAAATTTTGAAGTACACACATTAACATGATATAAAAATAATTAAAAAAAAACACTTTAAATTGTATGTTAAATTTAGTATAGATACATGTTTATGAGTACACATAAATATGACAATACCTACTTCTAAATAACTTTTTCATCAAATAAATAGGTCATTTTGAGTATTCAAAGTTTTAATCCTAATTATTTCTCACATCTCATTCTCCAATTGGATGCACTTAGGTTAGAATGGCATAAATTTCTTATGTTTTAAATTAAATCATGTTAATAAACTACTTTTTAAAATTATTCCCTCACTTAGGACTTAATGAAGTACTTAAAATGAGAACCTTGAAGCTGTGTGATCTCTAAAAGAGTCATTTTACCAAGGGCTAGGATGACCTCCAATTTTTCAATAGGTGGTATGCGGTGCCTTTCCCTTCCTGGGAGAGCATATTATGGATGTGTGCTTTCTCAGAGCTATTTTACCAAGGGCCAAGATGGCCCCTAATTTTTACTTCAGTGGTCATTAGTGGATTTCCCTTCCTAGGACATCTTATGGATGTGTGCTCTCTTGGATAGCTATTTTACCAAGGGCCAGGAGGGCCCCAATTTTTCCTTCTGTGGTCTATGGAAACTTTCTATTATTTGGAGAGAATCTTGTGGACAAGTGCTCTCTCAAAGAGCTATTTTACCAAGGGATAGGAGGGCCCTTAGTTCTTCCTTTAACAGTCTACATCAACTTTCCCTTCTTGGGAGAGCATCCCATGGACGTGTGCTCTCTCAAAGAGGTATTTTACTAGGGACCAAGAGGACCCCCAAATTTTCCTTTGGTGGTCTATGGCATATTTCCCTTTTTGGAAGAGCATCCTGTGGATGCATGCTCTCTTAGAGAGCTATTTTAATAGGTTCTAGGAGGGCCCCCAATTCTTCCTTTGGTAGTCTACAATGAATTTCACTTATTGGGAGATCATCCTATGGATGCATGTTCTCTCGGAGATTTGTTTTACCAAAGGCCAAGAGGGCCCCCAAATTTTACTTCGATGATCTATGATGGCTAAGAGAAAGCATCTTGTGGACATCTGCTCTCTCAAATATATATTTTACTAGGGGCCATGAGGGCCTCTAGTTTTTCCTTCGATGGTTTATGATGGTTTTTCCTTCTTGGGAGAGCATTTTGTGGACACCTGCTCTCTCGAAGAGCTATTTTACCAAGGGCCAAGAGGGCCCTTAATTTTTTTGTTCAATAGTCTATGATGGATTTTCCTTCCTAGGAGAGCATCCTATGGATGTGTGCTCTCTCAAAAAGTTATTTTGTCAAGGGCCATGAGGGCCCCTAGTTTTTCCTTCAACTATCTAAAATGGCTCTCATTTCTTAAGAGAGCATCTTGTGGACACGTCCTCTCTCAAAGATTTATTTTACTAGGGTACAGGTTAGACCCCTATTTTTATTTGGTGGTCTATGTTGGCAACACATGTGCAAATTCCTATAACTCTTCTCCCCCTTTGACAATAATACCAAAGGGCTATTGTAGACTCCCCCTGAGTCCATGCACAACATTCTCAAGCACAATTTATTACACTTAGCAAAAATCATGAACATGAGCAAAAAGATAATCAAATACTTAAATTCTCCCCCTGAGAATGTGATCCCTGTAGCTAGTCAATTCTTGGGAAGTGTGACCACTCCCAATTTATTGTGAAGGTACTCAAAAACTTCCTTGGGTAATGGTTTTATGAAGATATCTACTACTTTATCTGTAGTTGGAACAAAATCCAACTTAACCTCACCTTCCACAACTTTCTCCTTCAAAAAGTGATACCTAATAGCAATGTGTTTTGTGTGTGAATGCATAACCAGATTCTTGGAGATGTTAATGGCACTGGTGTTATCACACTTAACTAATATTGGCTCACTGAAGCTAATACCAAGATCTTTCAGGGTTTGTTTCATCCACAATACCTACGTACAACATGTTGTCACTGTAATATATTCTGCCTCTTCTGTCGATAAAGAAACTAACTCTTGTTTCTTACTGTGCCACGCGACCAATCTGTCTCCAAGATAGAATGCACCTCCACTGGTACTCTTTCTGTCATCTACATATCCTATCCAATCTGCATCTGAATACAAAATAAGGGTGAAGTCTTTACTTTTTAGATACCATAACCCATATTCCATAGTACCCTTGAGGTATCGAAAAATGCTTTTCACTATTGTCACATGAAGGTGAAATCGCGACAGTTTTTCCTGCTTTCTCTTTCTCTTCCAACATGTTGCCAAATCGCGACAATTTTTCCACTTGCCTTTTTCTCTTTCAACATGTCACAAAATCATGACCGTTTTTCTTGATTTTTCTCTCTCTTCCAACATGTCATGAAATCATGACAATTTTTCTTGCCTGCTGTATATGTCGCGATATCGTGACACTTTTCTTACTTGTCTTTTTCTTTGATCTTTTGCATATGGGACACTTCGGTCTTCTTGGAAAATTACTGTACATACTCTGAGTAACCTTTGAACTCCTGTCTTCTGCATCTGAATAGCTTTTGAACTTCCTGTCCACTACATCAATAGATCTATCTGACTATGTTGACAACAATGACAATACTGTTGCTGCACCTTGCTCAACAACTATGGATTCTTCGGTACCTCAAGGGTACTATGGAATATGGGTTATGGTATCCGAAAGGTAAAGACTTCACCCTTATTTCGTATTCATATGCATATTGGGTAGGATGTGTAGATGACAGAAAGAGTACTAGTGGAGGTGCATTCTATCTTGGAGACAGATTGGTCACGTGGCACAATAAGAAACAAGAGTCAGTTTCTTTATCGACAACAAAGGCAAAATATATTGCAGTGACAACATGTTGTATGCAGGTATTGTGGATGAAAAAAACCCTAAAATATCTTGGTATTAGCTTTAGTGAGCCAATATCAGTTAAGTGTGATAACACCAGTACCATTAACATCTCCAAGAATCTGGTTATGCATTCACACACAAAACACATTGCTATCAAGTATCACTTTTTGAAGAAGAAAGTTGAGAAATGTGATGTTAAGTTGGATTTTGTTCCAACTACAGAGCAAGTAGCAGATATATTCACAAAACCATTGCCCAAGGAAGTTTTTGAGTACCTTCGTAATAAATTGGGAGTGGTCACACTTCCCAAGAATTGACTAGCTACAGGGATCACATTCTCAAGGGGAGCATTTAAGTATTTGATTATATTTTTGCTCATGTTCATGATTTTTGCTAAGTGTAATAAATTGTGCCTGAGAATGTTGTGCATGGACTCAGGGGGAGTCTGCAGTAGCCCTTTGGTATTATTGTCAAAGGGGGGGAAGAGTTACAGGAATTTGCACATGTGTTACCAATAATTCCAAAGGGTGAGATTATTGAGCAAGGTGCAACAACAGTATTGTCATTGTTGTCAACACAGTCAGATAGATATGTTGATGCAGTGGACAGGAAGTTCAAAAGCTATTCAGATGCAGAAGACAGGAGTTCAAAGGTTACTCAGAGTATGTACAGTGATTTTCCAAGAAGATTGAAATGGCCCATATGCAAAACATCAAAGAAAAAGACAAGTAAGAAAAGTGTCACGATATCGCGACATATACAGTAGGCAAGAAAAATTGTCATGATTTTGCGACTTGTTGGAAGAGAGAGAAAAAGTAGGAAAAACTGTGGCGATTTCGTGACATGTTGGAAGAGAAAAATGCAAGTGGAAAAACTGTCGCAATTTCATGACATGTTGGAAGAGAAAGAGAAAGCAGGAAAAACTGTCGCGATTTCGCGACATGTTGGAAGAGAAAAAAGCAAGTGGAAAAACTGTCACGATTTTGCGACATGTTGGAAGAGAAAAAGACAAGTGGAAAACTGTCACAATTTCGCGACATGTTGGAAGAGAAAGAGAAAGCAAGAAAAACTGTCATGATTTCATGACATGTTGGAAGAGAAAAAGGCAAGTGGAAAAACTGTCGTGATTTCACGACATGTTGGAAGAAAAAGAGAAAGCAGGAAGAAGTGTCGTGATTTCGCGACAAGTTTGAAGAAAGAGAACAAGTAAGAAAAGTGTCACGATTTTGTGACATGTCGCATTTTCATGACTAAAATAGGAGAGAGAAAGTAATTTGGAAAAGTGTCATGATTTCGTGACATGTCGCATTTTCATGACAAAAGAAAGAGAGGAAGCATACGGAAGCATAACTGTCATGATTTCGTGACAAAAATAGAAAGCAAGACTTCGAAAGTAGAAGTGTCACGATTTTGCGACAAAAGCAAAGAAGAATACTTCGAAGGTAGAAGTATCACGATTTCATGACAAAAGCAAAGAAGTGAAGTACGGAAGTAGAAGTGTCACGATTTCATGACAAAAGAAGAGAAGAAGACTTCGAAGGCAGAAGTGTCGTGATTTCGTGACAAAAGTAGAAAGCAAGACTTCAGAAGCAAAAGTGTCATGATTTCGTGACATGTCACATTTTTGTGACTCAAAAAGGATAGGAAGGCAGAGAAGCAAAAGTGTTGCGATATCATGACATGTCGCATTTTCGTGACTCAAGAAGGGCAGGCAGGCAGAATAACAAAAGTGTCACGATATCACGCAATGTCGCATTTTCACGACAAAGGAATAGAGAAAGCGTACGGAGGCGAAAGTGTCGTGATATCGCGACATGTTGTATTTTTGTGGGCCAAAGCTAAGAGAAAGAGCAAGGAGAAAAAGTGTCGCGATATCGCGACATGTTGTATTTTTGTGGTTTGATGCAAGGAGAAAGAGAGAGAAAGAAAAAGTGTCACGATATCGTGACATGTTGTATTTTCAAGGGCCAAAGCAAGGAGAAAGAGAGAGAAAGTGAAAGTGTTGCGGTATTGCGAAATATTGTATTTTCATGGTTGAGTTGAATCCGACGAAGACCGATGAAAGTTGACTAAAATTAGGGTTTACAGTTGTCATGAAAGCCGACTAAGATTAGGGTTTTCATCACAAAAAAAAATTTATAAAAGGAGGGTTGTTTGGAGATTTGAGTAGATATTGAATGTGTGTGAAATACGGTCACTGTGCACAGAGAGCAAGTCGTGTCAAATCATGCTAAGTGTGAAATTTGCAAAGAGAGGAGAGTGCACAAAAGGGAGAAGACAATCGTGAAGTTCGACTGTAGCGAAGCAGAGTGTGCAAAGTGATTGCGCAGAGAAAGCAGAGTGCATAGAGAAAGCAAAGGTGAAGAAGACCAGTCAGGGTATAGCAAAAGCAAAGGTATCTTACTATCAATCTTCTAGTTTCAGAATTGAAGTCCAAGTTGGTGCTTGGCATCAGGGGTTGGTGCTCCTTCCAGTTGGTGTTGGTAAATCAGGAGTTGGTGCTCCTTTCTTTTGGTGCAGATAAATCAAGGGTTGGTGCTCCTTCCAGTGGGTGCTGGTAAATTGTTTGTAAATTTGTTTCTTTGCAAAGGCTGGATTTGGATGGTAGTCCAAGAAGTCATTTTTGAGGAGTAGCCACATTGGTGAACCTCGTCAAATCTTGTGTTGTGTGATGTTATCTTTTGATACTTGCTTTATCTGGTTTTAAGGTTTCATTATTTTAGTTTTAAGAGCTGTGAATTTAAGAGGAATCAGGAGGGCCCTTTATCTTCATTCGATGGTATGCAACCACCTTCCAAGGGAAGCATATTATGGACCCATGTTAGTGTGTTGTTGGGTTTTTAGTGCTTGAGGATGCTTCTATACCCTTAGTTCTTGAGAAGTTTTCCTTTTTTGATCGATCTTGGACAGACTCGTTGGGGAGATTTTTTTTTCAAATTCTTAAAATGGCAATTTGAGCAGGATTCTCATGCCTTGGTAGGATTTTTTCATTTTTTAGTTTCTTGTTTGAGCAACACCCTTGGTTGGGTGGGAAATTTCAAATTTGAATCCTTTGTGGGTCTTGTCTCAATTTAGTTTCTTATTATTTTGGCAACCCCTCTTTGTGGGTTTTCTCACTTTGTAGAATGTTTGGGGACCCTTTCAAAACCCATTATTCCAACCAATAAAAAAATTAAGTACTTAAAATACTTTATGCTTCTAATTAATTGTGATTTAAAATTAATTGATAGAACTTCTTCTTTGTTCATTTATTATTTGATTCAATATTGCATCCTCTTTTTGTATTGTATTGAGCACATTCTATTTTATCTTAAACATTTCAGAAAAGTATTAAGTTACCGATAGGTAGTTGCCCTAGTGGCTAAGATGATGGTTGTTTCTTAAGTGGTCTTGTGTTCAAACCCCTTGAGGGTGGTTGTTGATGTAATTTGTAAATGTTCTCCTAAAAAAACAAAAAGGGTTAATTTCTTTAAAATTATTAAATCATATTTTCTAAAAGAAATATGGTTGCAGTGCTTTTATTGTTTTAAACATTTTAATTTTTTGTTATCTCTATAGATAGACTTTGCATTCATAACACTTCCTAACATATTTATTAAATTGAAAATTCTTTAAAAAAAACATGAATAAGATAGATTTTTTTTTTATAATTAGTATAATACCATGGTAGTAAGATGTGGAAAATATCAAGACAAATAAGTGACTTTGCAAAGAATACCTACAAGGAATAGCATTAATTCAAAGGAAATCATTGTTATAATTGCTCTTTTGCATGTCCAAAATAAGTGAAAAAATGATCTTCACAAAAAAACTAAAATATAATAAGAAATAAATATGGTTGGACTCATTCTGGTCGATGTTTAGAAATTCAAAGAATATCCCATTTCTATAACATCCAAGTTAGCAAAATAAAATAGAATAAAGAAACTATGTTGTAAAGGGTGACAAAAGTAGAAAGAATAAATAAAGTTTCCTATCAAAAACATTTGTTAGTAATTAGTAATATTTAGAATTTTAAAGACATGTGAATTCATCTATGTTGGAAATTTTGAGTCCCTAAGCTAATATGTTGTCATTGATGTCAAAAGATCATTTAATGTCAAAAGGATCAATGAAGGGTTTTTGTGAAAACCAAGATAGGAAAAGTAAAAGGTTTTATTTAAAACCATGGATAGCAGATTTGATCTGGGTTTTTCTTAAAACCCAAGTTGGGCTTTTGTTTCATCAAAAAAGGTGACTCGGTGATGAGATATTTAAGTTTTAATATTTGGTTTAAATATTAATTAAATTTTAATTATTTAAAATTTGAATTCAAATTTAAAACTCAATATGCAAGATTTTCGCCGATGTCATCAAGCAAATAAAAATTCATATTTTTGCTGACGTCTTCAATATGATTAAAGGAATATATAAAGGGGGCTTCAATTGATTATTATTTCATCCTTGCTCGTGTAATAAAAGTGTTGGCTATCGAATCGTTTATGAGCTCGTGCAAAAATCTTCAAAAGTGTGGCAATGAATAACAAGGACTGCGTTCCGAGAAATAAACATTGTGGGCAGCATGGCACATTGGCAAGTGGGCCTTGGCTAAGGCACGAGGCAGACAAAAATGTTGAGGATCGAATCCCCTTGACTGCACTTTTTGGAAAGTGTGAGAGAAGCACTTCGGCACCTTTGGTTTTGCAGAAGCTGGAGACGGGCATAAGGCACATTGTGCCTTTCCCTTTCCAATGAGTGGCTAGCTCATGTGGAATCTTAGCCACGGCTAAGATGCTCGTGGTGTGGGCAAGTCGAGGGTTCGAATATCCTTGAGGAGGTAATTAAATTTTGCATTAATTTAATTTTATTTAGCCCTAAGGTTGGAGTTATAAGGTGGTTAGTGGAAATTAAAAGTTTTAATTAAGCTTTGTTATTTGGGTTGTATTGATTATTGCAAAAATTTAGGGGTTTAATGATTTATTTGATGGTTATTAAGAATTGAATTTAGGAGAAATAAGTTGTTTTAAAGTATTTTTGAAAGGCTTATTGATTGTTATTTTGATAAGGGTTTTATTAAAAAGGTACTTTGGTGGATGTGTTTATTTAGTTGGAGTAAAAAGGGTGTAAATTGAGTTATGCTTTATATTGTGATTATTTGAAGTCCACTAACCCTTATTGAGATTGGAAAGGAAAGTTGTGTTTAAGTGTGGCAGATTTTATGGACAACTCCTTGGCATCAAAAAGGTATGGGCACATTCTCCTATTGATTGTTTATGGTGGTTGATTTCTGAAATATCTTTGGAGAGAAAAGGATTGATTGTGGTTTCGGTTTTTTAGAGTTTTTGGTTTAATGCTTCAAGGTTTTTTGGTTTGTGAGTTGTAATTAAACCTTATTTTAGAAGCATTGTTTTTGAAGCCCATTGATTGTGAAATGAACTTGAACTTGAGTTCGAGAAGAACATGAGTATAATTGTTATGTGAGATTTGTGATTGAGCATTGTTGGAAACATTTTGAGTTGGTTAAATACATTCTTGAACTAGGGTTTGTGAGAAAGGATTGAGTTGAGAATTGTTAGAGTCTCTAAAAATTCTCTTTATGCTTCTATTGAGTTGAGATTGGGATTCGAGTATAGAACATATAGAGTCTCTAAAAATTCTCTTTATGCTTCTATTGAGTTGAATTTGGGATTTGAGTATACATTATATAAAGTCTCTAACAATTATCTTTACGCTTCTATGAGATTGATTTGAGTTGAGATTGGGATTTGAGTATAGAACATATTGAGTCTCTAACAATTATCTTTATGCTTCTATGAGATTGAATTGATATATTGATTGAACATTGAGCTTAGAACATATTGAGTCTCTAACAATTCTCTTTATGATTCTATGTGATTTGAGACAAGTCTTTGAGAAGGCTTGTAGATTGATTTGAGTTAAGCTTTTGTGAAAGCTTACTATGCATATTTGAGCAAGTCCTAGAGAGGACTTATTGAGCATATTTGAGCAAGTCCTAGAGAGGACTTATTGAGCTGATTTGAGAAATTCCTAGAGAGGACTTATTGAGCTGATTTGAGCAAGTCCTAGAGAGGACTTATCGAACTGATTTGAGCAAGTCCTAGAGAGAAATTAATGAGCATATTTGGACAGGTTCTATGTAGACCTATTCTTATTTGAGCAGGTTTTTTTGGACCTATTGAGCAAAATTGAGTAGGTTCTGTGTGGACCTATTGAGCATATTTGAGCAGGTTATGTGTGGATTTGCTGAACATATTTGAGCTTGTTCTATGTGGACCTATTAAGCAGATTTGAGCAGGTTCTATGTGGACATGTTGAGCATATTTGATAAGGTTCTGTGTGGACATATTGAGCATATTTGATTAGGTTTTGAGTGAACCTATTGAGCAAAATTGTACTAGACCGATTGTACTATGTTTAGTATAAGATATTGAGTAGAATTATGCTAGACCGACTGAACTATGTTTGGTACAATATTGAGACAAATATTTGGAGGTGACAGAGTATAGAGGACATAGTCTCAGTGGATAGAGATCCAACATCTAGGAAAATTGAAGATAGATCTGAGTGAGGAGTCTTCAAGTGGAAAGAGATCCACCAATTAGTGCAGTATAGATATACGGAGTCTTCTAGAAGATCACTAGCCAGATCAGAAGGGGAAAGAGTTATCCTGTGGAAGAGATCCACGAACTTGAGATTAGGGGATCAACATATCCTTTGGATAGAGATCCATAAACATTGTAATTTGGGAATGAGTCCCAAGAGATTATTTAAGAAATATTTAGAAGAAACATTTTTCTGTGGAGGTAGCCCACATTGGGTGAACCATGTTAAAATGATGTCTCTCATGTGTGTGATGTTTTGTGTGATGTTTATTTTTTCATTAATGTTGATGGTACTATTTGGGAAAAAGTTTTATATTATACTTTTCACCCCCTCCCCCTCTTAGTATAAGCACATGTTCTTCAATCTAAAGTGAGTATATCATTAAAAACAATTTGATGATTTTCCATCATGACTTGATTGAGATTTAATTATATTTATAACAAAATTTATGATACACAAATTAAAAATATTTATTTTCAATTACAAATATGTGTATCATATTCTTGTCAGTAACTGGTAGTCATATTTGGCATTAAAATTCAAATGGGGTTTCATTTAAATTGGTTATATAATTAAAATCTATTTTGAAAATTTACCATCATGAATTGATTAGGTTATAATAGTCATATAAATACATTCGAGTTATGAGATAAGATTGTATTATAATTAATATCTAGAGAATTTTTTTGCTTCATATAGGGCCTTTGGATTAGATTTTACTAAACTTTAAATGGTTTTCAAGGGAGTTTTAGAGAATTTGGGCATGTATTCCAAGAGATTATTTTCTTGCTTAGATAATTTTTTGCTTCATATAGGGCCTTTGGATTAGCTTTTACTCAACTTTAAAGGGTTTCCAAGGGATTTTTAAAGAACTTGGTCATGTATTCCAAGAGATCCTTTTACATATGAACATATACTTTAGCGCATGTGTGTATCATATTTGTGCATAGGAGACAATCAACTATATATGGGAGAAGACCCAATAAAAATGCATTAGAAAAGATAGATATTCCTTCAATCAAATCCTTTCATTATTAATACTTGAGGCACATAGATGAGTGTAAATGTACTTGTTAGGTTGTTTTACCATAAGAAGAAGTCTTGGCATTCTTTATGCTATTAGTATGAATTAATTTTGGAGTCACATTGTTATATACAAGATTTATATTCAACAACTAGATAATCTCATTCAATCTGTGTATCACATCTAGTGATTGTGAGTATTCATCTAGAAATCTATTGTAATCAATTCATGTCAATCATAGTAATTGTTGATTAAAATAATTGAGTGCCTCTATTGCACACAATTATATATCCTATGTATATTTTTTATTTTATAAATTGATCATGTGGATTTGAAATAGGCCCCACCTATATTACATCATGATCATGTAGTGGTGTTACAAAAAGCTTGGAAATTATGCATATATCATTTAGAAATATTCAAACCTTCGTCTTCTCCTTGTAAAAGAAGAATCTAATTGGGTGAGCTAATATAATTTGA
Source organism: Wollemia nobilis (assembly GCA_028583015.1). Classification (NCBI taxonomy): domain Eukaryota; kingdom Viridiplantae; phylum Streptophyta; class Pinopsida; order Araucariales; family Araucariaceae; genus Wollemia; species Wollemia nobilis. The sequence continues at coordinate 4,648,967 of JAQPPZ010002200.1, forward strand.
TCTTATGTCAAAATTATTAATTGCTATCATGTTTATCTTTTTGGATTATTTATGTCCAACATTAGAACATTAGGTTTTATTGTGATATTATTAGGATGTTTGTATTTCCATCAAGTATGGGGTATTAGTAAAAACAATGTAAATAAGGCCTTGTATCCTTCTCTTATGTATGCTAGTGGAGGGTTGTCTTGAATGCATGATGTAGTATCATACAAATATATTACAACATACAATACATTCTAGTAAATATGTTCTTCTCTAGGAATGTGAGAAGTCACTCTTCAAAATTGTGTGCATAGGGGAGGCATCATGTTGTTTGTAATTTCCTCCTAGTGGTTTTTGCTTCTTCCCCTATGGTTTCCATTTTCTTCCTTATGTTTTCTACTTCTTACCTATTTCTCTAAAGCTACAACTAGTAATGTTGTCTATGATATAAACTTATAGCTACAAGGAATGTTTTCTCTTCTAAAGGATTCAATAAGTTCATGTAAGTATTTTTTTTATCTTCTAAAGGATTTATAAGCTTCATGTACTTAATATTCACATTTATGTAAATATTAATATAGAATATTACTCTTGTTGTAAGCTAAGTATGTCTTATGATTTACATGTCCATTTATTTTATAGGTCTATGATTATGAAATTATTAATTGAGAGTATAATTCCCATTAAGAAATATAAATATTTTTAGTTGGTTATCTTAATACATATAAAGTGGTTTAGTTTTATATGTATTTTAGTTTAGAAACTATTAAAAACAATAAAATGAATTATAGAGAATCGATATAGACAAAAAAAGTAGTTACATGATCCATATTCAAATATGATAATTATACCACCATAGATTCCAATACAAATATTTGAAAGTGACAAGATCTTGAGGTAAGCAAAATGTCCTTTGTAGCATTGAACAAAGACAATTTTTGGTCTTTTTAGGGTGAAAACAAAATTTATATAGCCTTCCCATTTTTAGGGAATTTTCTCAATAATAATTAGGAATTATAAATCTAACTAACATGTCATTCAAAAGTAAAAGTTAGCTATGGGGCAATTTAAACACCTTTACATTTTTGGCATTTAGATTTTGGATTTTTGTTTTGAAAAATAGACATGTTTCATTACTCAAAATCCAATGGTATTGCAATACCAATTGTAAATAATTTAACTAAGGTGGATTTTGGCCTCCCCTCTATTTCAAACATTAGATGTTGAAAATATTATCTGCTGTGGTTTTTCATCTTACCCAGTCTCTAAACAAGTATAATAAAAACTGGATACATGTCATTACTCTTTGTAAGTTGAACATGTGTTCAACATGAATTAGGATATTATTATTGCTAAAATTAACAAGCAATGATAATTACTAACTATTAATGTTATTCATGGTTATCTAACAAATATAACTAACTATTTAGAACCCACAACTAGCTAATATATCAATTACATGTAGAATTTACTTGAGGTGACATTTTACCTACTTGTCTCTTTTATATTTTAGACACGAAAAATATAACCTACTATTTTTGTGACCTCATATGAGTTGTAAATTGAGGAGGCTTTGGTTACTAAAAATAGGGAAGCTCAACTAAAAACACATACAATTAAAATTGGACAAATATCATTATTATTAATAAGGTGATCATATGTTTGACATGATTTAGCATTTCTAGAAGGTGAACATGTGTCATAACTTAAATTTAGTCATAGTTATTTAATTTAGCTATATTTTTATTCAAAACTAATAACTCAACTATCTTTTCATTAAAAACTCAAAGCTAGCTAAGATCTTGATCATTGGATAAATTTAGCTAAGGTGAAATTTGACCTCCTTGTCTTTTGGACTTTAGACATCAAATGCTACTTTTGAAATTTAGAACACTATAAATATTAACTATAATTAATTAAGGTTTTATTGGTTGGGTGTGATTCCCAAGTTCCAAACATGGGTAGTATTGGATAGCTTGTTTAATTTTATGTATTTAACCACTATTAACCATGATTAACCTGGATCATAACTAATTGGCTAACCATAACCATAGCAATGGATAATTGAATAAACTTAACCATGGCTCACCAACTAACTTTAAACTAGTGACTATTAGACTTCAAATAACTATCATTCTTAATGATATTTATCTAAAGCACATTCTATAGTTTATTGCTTGAAATTGAGTCTACTTAAATGAAAATAAAATCAATTTGTTACAACGCTAACTTCTCAAGTCTACTTTATGATATTATTTGATTTGGTTTTAGAAATTTTAGTAATATACTTTAAAATAAATAAAATTCTAAGGATTAATTTGAGATATTATCTACATGCATAGTTCATCAAACCAATAGAATTCATAATAAATTTCAAGAAACTTTGACTATTTAAATGGATATACAGATATTGAATATATTCAAAGGACAAAACCAAAATTAAAATTATGTAATTAATTACTACATGGAAGGGAACATTTTAATTTAATTAAATAGTTATTGTAAATTTATATATGATTTACTTTCTCCAAAATCAATGAGAACATTTTAAAATTCAATTAGAAAATGAAATTAAGGAAATATAAGCAACCAATTTTATTTTTGAAGCAAGTGAACTACTTATTGTAAGTGAGGTCTTTTCCTCCGATATTGGAGTTCAAATTTTTGCCCAAACATTCAAAAAATCAACACAACTTCCCTTTGGGTTAGGTTACTAGCCTTCCCTTTTAGTTTTGGCATGAGTACATTCTATGAGGTATAGCCAAGGTGATGGGTGAACTTATTCTGATTGATTCTACAACTAGGGTAAAGTTGAGATTGATATTTGCAAGAATGTGCATAAATGTAGATTTGGAATTGGACCTCCCTTCCTCCATTGATCTTATATTAAGTTTGGGGTCCTAGACCTAGAGCATTGTTTATGAAAATCAACCAGATTTTTCTTTGAATGTAAATATTTTGGTCATCTTTTGGGCCAGTCCCAATCTAAGGTGCAAAAATTTAGGTCAAAGGTAAAATCTAAGGGTAATTATATCCAAAATAATTTTATGGAGAAAGAAATGAAATCCATTGCTTAAAAGGAAGGTTCATCCAAAATCCAACCAATGGGGAAAAATGTAGTAGCTATAGTCATATACCTTACACTTCAAGAAATAGATTCCTCCCTGGGTGGAGATCCAAAGATACCCCTCGCTATCAATGATTTATTGGATCTGAACTACTCTTCTTATATTGGTGCTTCCACTACTTTATTGAATGATCTGAGCACTTTTGATTGTTTAAATTCAATATCATAGGCTTTACTTTCCTTTGCCATGGATGTAACAAATTAGAGCACTGATTCCCTTCTATCCCATCCTAAGTCGAGCATGGATAAACCTAAATATTTTTTGAAACCCTTATTGGAGAAGATATTTCTTGGCCATAAATCAAGAAGTCATAAAAAAGGATCTTTAGATGTTGGGGTAGAGCATAAATTTGGGAGACCATCAATTAAAGCTTTGAGTAAAAAGGAGACAGAGTCAGAGATCACCAATGGCTCTCAATATTTGTTGAAGATGGATGTTGAAAATTTTCAACCTTCCCAACCCTTTGCTAGGGGAAAGAGATCCAATCCCAATTTTTGTTAATGAATTTTGTATGCAATATCATTAAACCCATATGAATTTCTTCTCCTAAAAGAAATAATTCTATATATTCCATGTTTGGGTGTTAAAATTATGTATAGTCTAGAGCAAAAACAAGTGAGGTCCTTGCAGTTTATAAAACATATCCAAAATAGGATTGGTCTTTGTAGTTTTGATGTGATTTTTGTTTTAGGTATAGATCCAATTTGGGAGAGGTCTTAGTGGGTCCTTTATCAAAGTCATTTTCTTTCAGATGTCGGTGATTTTTCCTTCGGCCATTTTGATTGTCTAGATTCAATTATTAGAATGTATTTTCCATGTTTTTGTGGAAGGGCAAGTTGGCACCCTTGTTTCAAATTTGATTTTTTCCTTTGGGCGGTAATTATTGGAATATTTCTCTAGGTTCTGTTTGGGTGGGAACCACTTCTTGGGTTTGAATGTTCTTGCTCTTGTTCTTGTTTTTTAGTTTCAATTTTGGTAGTTTGTGCTTTTGGAGGGATTCACCTATTTTGGATCTCCTAGTTCTCTCAAATATTCTAGATCCTAGCTTCTCTTGGAACCTGCTACTGTTTGAAGTTTGGTTTTGGTATCCCTTAGGTGGGGTAATTATTTCTTTGTTCTACTATAGTTTCTCTCTAGAATCTTTTGCTTCATATTTGTAAAAGGTTTAGGGACCCTTTCAAAACCCTTCTTTCACCTAATAAAAAATATTTTTTAATCAATAAAATTAATGTCATTAGAATAATTACAAGTTAAGCTACTCATATTTCTAAATTTAAATATTTAAGAGTACTATTTTAATTTACCATAAATTCTAATACTTTTATTTTAATATAAGTACCAAAATAATATACTTTACCCATATTTCTAAAGCACATGCAATTTTAATATAAGTACCAAAAGCATATAATTTACCCTCTTGATCCTCAATATATTTCCCTTGGTACTCATGCTAACCTTGCTTTGGAGGTGGATGTGGGTGCCTTGGCCTTCAGAGTGGGCAATTATTACCCCTTATTGAAGGAGTTCTTTGGGTCATGACTGTAAAATCCATCTCAACTTGTCAAGAAGCACAAATTTGGTAGCAAAAGTTATCCAGTTTGCAATCCAACTTCAAGAAATGAAGTCTCTAATAATGATAAAATTGGTGGACAATCTTTGTCCCCAAATAAATCAGAATCTCAATCTCTTGCATCTAACCAATAATGTGATTTGCTTTCCACCATGAATAAAAACTTAAGGTGAGGTAAAGCTTAGTTTTGAAGTATTTTGGTTTAGTTATGTCTCAAGTTCATGATTGGGATTTTTCTTTGTAGGTCCCTCTTAGAGGGTCTTCTCCTCTTGTAAGTCTACTTTATAGGCTCCTCTCTATGGTCCTTATCTTCTTGTAAAAGGTTCGAGGACCATTTCAAAACCCGTTCCTCTAATCAATAAAAAAAATAGCACATGCAATTTTTAGTTTTGCACACATATTATAATTTTTAATCTTTAAAGATCCTGAATACATAATGATGAGTTTAATAATTTCAAATTAGATAAGGTTGTTATTATATTTTTCTAATTATATTCATTCATTGTAATCTACATGCATTTTTCAAATTGAAACATGGGTGATATATATTAGTTTTTAGGTGATATAATTTAGTTTTGAAGTGGATATTCAATATGCTTAAGCATATTTCATTTCCACTTCACTATTATGAATTTATATTCTTAGCACTGGATAGTCATCCAGATTTTATCAACCTTTTTTCCTAATTATTATGACTCCATTTCCATTACTAACATAATGTATCATTACTACTTATACTTTCTCACAATATCTAAAACATGAACATAAACCCCTAGAACTCAACATTTTATTATCTATAATTGACTCAAATGATAATTATACCTCCCATGGGATGATAAGATTCCAATACCTAACAAGACAAATGTCAATCTAGAACTTAGAGATGTCATAGTAGTTGTAATTTGATTAATCGTAAGATAATATATAAAATGCCATATAGATCTAAAAGTCACTTGAGGGGAATTTTTTCATATGATTAAGGATAGGAAGATCCATATTATAGAGGAAAGTGTGATCTCTAACTCATTTTTTATTTCACATGTTAAGTCCAATCTCTCTAATTACTTGTATTACTATCATCATTTATCTCTTCTTTCCTTTTTGTGTATGAACTTAAAACTCTAATTCACTTTAATAAAAATAAATTTTTGGACAAAGCACTATCATTATCATTGTAAAATTCATGTAAATATATAATTAATGTTTATATTTCATGAAATGCACATTTTTAGTTAGTTGTTATATTATTTATATGAGTGAACTATTATCCAAAATGCATTTATACCATACCTGCTTTGTCATTTTTACATTACATCATTGTTTGTATTTTTGTGTTACGAACATCATTTGTCTAGAGGGTATGGAGTTATTTAAATAAAATTAATTATTAATGATATGATATACATTATTGAGAAATGTTAAAATGTTAAACTCAATATTATTGATTTATATAAAATTTTATTATTAATTAATACAATAAGTGACAAGAAGTTTAGTTTTTTTTAATAACTAAAGGCTATGATATAATATTATACAAAAAATTGCTATTATAATTCAACTTAGCACACTATTTTTAAATATTCCCCAAATTAATATATGCTTATACTAAGAATTTTTTAATTATTAAGAGTTATGTGAAGTATATTTTGATTGTAAAATGGTTGTCTATTATTAACATCTAGAGCATGTAATATGGTAATTGATAAATCTTATATTAGAGAATCATCATTACAACAATATTCTAAATGTTGAACAATTGAACAAATCATATATATACATAGAGTTTCTTCAAGTATATAAGGCATTATAGATATTTTTAATGATCTATTGGATGCCCAAGTTGGAGATAAGAAGAAAATCAAATATATAACAAGTCCAATCCAAGGAAAATATGGTATATTAAAAATGATTATTAAATATGAGATGATCAAACATGATAAAATGGTTTTTAAAAGCAATGTATTAATATGTAAGTTTCATAGGGATGAAGGTTGTTTTTTGAAAGTGAGTGATTGTGCAAGGGTTTCATCTGTGTTGATTGCAAGCGACTCCAATAATCATTTTTTGGGACCTTTAGGCCTTAATTGCCAATATTTTATAGTTTTTGCTTAATATTTTAGTGGGATATGTTGTAGGGGACCCATAATGGGTTAGAAATCTATCTTTCAACAAATATTCATGCCATAAAATTGATTTACAATGACTTCCAGTTTACTGCACAAAACAAAAGTGAAAATCATACCCTTTTCTCAGCATCCAAGGCATGGATTAAAGAGATTGCAAAACAAGTTTTAAGTAGCTAATCAAAAAATGGTTTAGATCTCAAGTAAATTTAGCACTAAGTAGCACCCCCAAAATAAATTCTCTTTGGAAACCCCTTTCAAGGGAAAGGATTTCAAATACTTAGCCCCAAAAATAAATTTTAGGGATGCTCCATGGTGGATAGCCTTAGCTTAATGCTAACATTAATCTTAGAGTTTCCTGTAAACCTCTAAGAATGCCTAAGATTTATACTGGGAAAATGGAGTTAGGATGTCTTAAGGCAACTGATGGAACTCCAATTGTTAAGCTAGATATGGGCATCATTTAGACTAGCATAGAATATCTGGAAAAAAGAGGACTAATTTGTTGTTTCTTGGGTTTTTATTAGAGCCTATCTACTTTCAAATTTTGGGCTGCAAAAAACTAGAAAATAAAAGGTGAGTTACAAATCTCTATTTATCCAAATGGTTATTTTCTTGTTTTATTTACTAATAATGAATATAGAGAGAAAATATTTCAAGGGGGTCCTTGGTTATTTGGAAGGGTGGGTATTTTCATAAAGCCTTGGAATACTAAATTTAAATCCAAAGAAGAGATGTCTTCTATAGGTCCTCTGTGAAATAGACTCTTTGGCCTCGTAGTTAAATTTTGGAATTTGACTATTTTTTCTTCAATTGGAAACTCCTTGGAAAATTTTATGATGACTATTGATTGTACTAAGAACTTTGAACATATTATTTATGCTCAAATTTGTATTTTTATGGATTTTGACAAACCCCTACTTACAAAGATCTCATCACAATTTGAGGAGGACACTTGGGAGCAAGAGGTGCACTATGAGAATATTGCTTTTGTTGCAAAATTTACCATGAATATGGTCACTTGGCTAGTGTCTACCCAAAATAAAATTCTAGATTAAAATAAAGAGGATACAAAATTAGTAGGTTTCCAAATTCCTAATAGGAATAACACTCAAAAAAATTAGTTATGAAGGATAAAATGAAGTTATCATCTAATATGTTTGAAATTATTTTCACAAATGATGTCCTAGGTAAGGAAGAGGAAATAATGGAGATATAGATCTTAGAAACATAATTTAAAGATGCAAGAAATGACTCAGAGACAAACCAACAAATTTAAGGTTTTCAATAGAAAAAATGAGGAAATATACACAAGAAAAATAATCTTTTAAATGTTGAGACTTCAAATAATACAGGTCTCAATATAGATTCTATTGAACCTTCCAGTAATAGTTTAGCTTTGTACATGCAGTCTTAGAGGTTAGAAGACATCCCATATTTAGTTGGGGTAAGTCAAGAAACATGAAAAAAACTAAATATTGATTCCAATCAAAAGGTAAGTCACAAGACCAATCAACATCATATGGTAAAAGAAAGTGAAAATCTTGTAGAGGAAGGTATGATTAATGCCCTTACCAATTTATTTAGCCTTGGTATTAATGAATATCATCACTTGGAATATTGACTCAAAGAGAATCTTTCTAAACAAAACAAAATTAGAAGAATGATTCATAAAAACCATCAACATCTTATTTTCCTTTAGGAAATGAAGATGTCAATAGAGGAAATGGATTCACTTGCTAGTAAAATCTAGCTAGCTATAAAATTACTTCTCTTAGTTCCCAAGGGACTTCTGGTGGCATTTATTACCTTTGGGACCCAAAAGAGTTAGTTATTCACTATATGGTTACCATATGGGGTCTTTTGAATATAGCTATTCAAAGTAGACATTCTAACCAAATTATGCTTTGCATAATTGTTTATGCTCTGACTACTTTAGAGGTAAAGAGAAGATAGTGGAAGGATATAACTTATATTATCTCTCATTTTCCTAAAGCTTGGATCTTGATCGAAGGATATTTCAATACCATCCTCTCTCTAGATGAGAAAATAGGGGTAAATAGGAATTTGGACAAAATCACTAGCCTCATGAGTGAATATATTGCAAACTTTCATGTTGTGGACATCCATATAGATAATGGCCTTGTGACTTGGTCTAATAGAAAGCAAGACTTAGCTTGTATCATGGATATATTGAATAGGTTCTTGTTCTTTGATAATTTATTTATCCATGGTCGTATTTCTAAGGTGAATACTCTTAACAATGCTAGTTTAGATCATTGGCCAATCATGGTGGAAATTTAGAAAACCAATGTGAGTTTCTCACCTTTTTAATTTGAGTTAATATGGCTTAGAGATAGTTCATTTAGAACACAAGTGCAGCAATAGTGGAAGGAAGGTAAATCAAGGTATGAGACTAAGATGTTTTATTTTAGCAAAAGTTTGCAATACATTAAATCCAAAATCAATATTTAAAACTAGAAGGAGTTTGGAGATGTCTAAAAAAAACATGAAGTTTTTTCTCAACTTGAAAATTTGAATAAGAAAATCTATTTAGATGACCTCATAGAGAGTAAGTACAAATGAAATTAGACTCACAACTCAGTTAGAGGAATGGAAAAAAAAGAGAACTCTTATGGAAGCCAAAATCTAAGATCCAGTGGCTCAAAGAAGGAGATAAAAATATAGATTTCTTCCACAAATCTATTCTAGCTTGAAGATCTCACAACTTTATTTCTTCCCTAAAATATATTTTTGGAGATGTTGTCTACACTTGGGATGCATGAACTCTGTTGTTGTCAATTACTTTTCCAATCTATCTACTACTACCCATCTTGACTCAAGTTCTCAATAGAATATTCTTCAATCTATCCCTAATTTTATCACTTTTGAGGAGATCTTTGTTTTTATTGCTCCAATTAAATGAATGAACTTCAATGGGTGGTTTTTAAAATACAAAAAGGAAAAACCCTAGGTCCTGATGGTTTTCCCATTGAGTTCTATCAAGTGTTTTGGGATATCCTTTATGCTAATTTATTAGAGGTGGTGGAAGAAGCCAAGAAAGACAAATTATTTTTTAAGGTTATCAATAAAAATTATATAGCTATTTTCTAAAAAGCTCAAGATGAAGATCACATATCAACTTTTAGACCTATAGCTTTATGTAATGTTCTTCTCAAAATAATTATAAATATCATGGTAAAAAGGATGAAGCCTCTTTTGCATAAGATTATTTCCATTGAACAAGGGGGTTATGTGGAAGGGCATCAAATAATGGATGAGATAGTTCTTGCTCAAGAAGCCATCCATTCCATGGAAATACAAAATTCTCCATCTATGTTCATTCATTTTAGACTTATCTAAATCCTATGATAGAGTGGATTAGGACTTCCTTGTCAATATTTTGAGGTAATATGGATTCTCTTAAGATTGGATGGATTGGATTATGGGATGTATATCTTCAGTGTCCTACTCTATTCTTACCAATGGTAGGCCTTCTTAGTTATTCTTTGCTTCCAGAGGTATTAGAAAAGGTGACTCCCTTTCCCCTTATTTATTCATCATTCTTGTTGAATGCTTGGGTAGGACTATAACCAAAAACAGAGAAAATAAAATCCTTGAGAGAGTCACCATTGCTCATGGAGCTAGGCCTATTTCTCACTTTCAATATTTTGATGACTATACTCTTTTAGGTAAAGCTATAGTTAAGGAAGCTTCTAAAATTAAGCAAATCATTAGCTATTTTTCTAATGCTAGCAGACAATTGATCAATTAAGATAAATCTAAAGTCATGTTATTTCACTACTCTCCTAGATAGGAATCCTAAGATATAATAAGACCTCCCTTATAAAAACTTATTTAGGCATTCATATCAATATTCAAATATAGAAAAAAAATATATAGGAATTATGTTGAATAGAGTTTAGAAGAAAATTGGAAAGTGGACCAATAGGTGGCTTTCATTTGGGGCAGAATTACCTTAGTAAAATTAATCCTTCAAGCAATACATATTTATGTTTCTACTATTTTGAATATCCAAAGGTTGTTCTTCAAGAATTGGATCAAATAAATCATTAGTTCCTTTGGAGTGGTACTAAGGAGAAAATAAAATGGGCCTTGGTGAAATGGGATACTTTATACCTTCTCAAGAATGAAGGGGGATTAGGATTCTGGTATGCTATTAATAATAATAAGGATTTAGCTACTAAATTGTATAGAAGGATTTTGCATAACCCTAATTATCTTAGGATTATTAATCTTCATACTAAATATGTTGAAAACAAATGTCCTGAAGACCTTATTCACTATTAATTATCTACCAAAGGCTCTCCCATTGTAGCAGTTATTAATATTGGTGAGGATTTGATTAATCAAAATTTATTTTGAATCATTCATAATGGTCAATAGGAAAATTCTAGGATATATTCTTTGGATAGTCACTAGCATTTGATAACTCAGTTTATTTATTGGAGGTCTTGGATGGAGGACCTTCATCGAGCTAACTACATAAAGGTTGCTAATTACTATTGGTACCAAAATGGTAATTCAAAAGTTGATAGTTATTGGATCCTAGTTGAAGATTGGCCTATTCAAATGCTAGAAACGTCAAGAAAATATATCCAAATCATCCTTTATATGAGATCTCTCTCTTAGTCCCATGATAAACACTATTTTGGATGGAACAACACTACTAAGGATGAGTATTCAATTACTTATGTCATAATAATCCCAACCAATATTATGACATATTTACTTAGTTATGGTCTCAAAAGCTCTAGTGTAAGGTGATGTTCTTTACATGGCTTTTATTACATCGTAGGGTGCTTGCTGGTGAGCTATTTATGAAATATGATTTGCATGTTCTATTTAGATGCAAAATGTATGGAGAAAATGTGGAAACTCTCAACCATCTTACTTGGCTTACAATGATCTAATTTTTTACTTTCGAAAAACTTTGGATGGATTGGCCTAATAAAGACGGTGTTGATCATTTTATTATGTAGAGATTTTGAATGAGTTCTACCATTATACCTTGGAATATCTAGAAGGAAAGAAACAATCAAATTTTCAATGAATAAAGGAAGGAAATTCACTATATATGGATAAAGACCATTGTCAACTTAGTTGAATAATTCCAACAACTCCTTAAACACCCCCATAACTCCCACCAAATATGGGATCAAGTGATGAAAATATTGAAGATAAAATCTTTTAAGGGCCACCAACTTGAAGAGAATGTGAGAAATCGAAATATGGATAGAACAAGAAATTGGCAGCCTCCTCCTAAGGATTTTGGAAAAGTCAATACCGATGGAGCCTCTAGGGGGAACCCTAGAAAAACTAATGTAGGAGGAATTAGTAGACTTTCATATGGTTCCCTAGTTTTCACTTTTGCTAAGAATTTGGGTATCCTTTCCAATAACCTTGTTGAGGGGTATGGTATCCTTAGAGGCCTTGAAGAGGCTACTAAGATAATATGGAAAAAGGTGTTAGTTGAATATGACTCTCAACTCATGATTAATCTACTGAAGACTCATTATAAGAATCATAAAGTTGATTAGAGAATAAAAATAATATTTTAGAAGATTCAATTAATCCAAATGGACTTTTTGAAAGTTGAATACAATCATGTGATTAGAGGATAGAATAGGAGTACTAATACTTTAGCTAATTGAGAATTGGACAAAGGTGATCTTATTTACTATGGCCACCCTCCCAAATGGTGGGATTCATAAATAAGGGAAGCTCTTCTTTCTATCCTTTCTTTGGATGGCTCTAGTACTAGAGGTACCTAGTTCCTTTTTTCTTTGTTTTTGCTTCTCTTTGGTTCGGTTAGGGTATTTTAGTTCTCTTGCCTAGATTGATTTTTTTTTTTTTTTTTAACATGGTGGAATCGTTAGCCGCCACGAATTCGGGTAGGTTGTCTAGCTTTTATGGCCACCATAGTATTCTGTGTTGTCCACCCCAAAATTCTCCACATAGATATTCACGCAATCCACCCCTATAACCGCCATGCCATAATCATTTTAAACCTTTTACACAGTTGAAAGCACTAGGAAAGGGACAAGCGTTCAGTCCGACAAGGCCCGAGATTTGAACCTCTTATGTTTTATTTGTTGAATCTTACATGAACAACATTTTTGGCCTAGAAAGGCCAAAGTTTTATTCTATATTTTCCTTCTTTTTAATTTTTTGGTGTGTGTTTTTTGTATTGTTTTCATTCTAGATTGGTTTTGTGTTGTTTTTTATGTTTTTGTATTTTTTGTTTTTTTTTTTTGTTGTGTTTTCTTTGTTGTGTTTTGGTGTTGTTTTATATTTTTTGTGTGTGTTTTGTATTTTGTTGTTTTTTGTTGTTTTTTGCATGTTTTATTGTTTTTTATGTTTTTTGTGTTTGTTTTATTTTTTGTTGTCTTTTGTTGTTTTTTTGTTTTTTTTGTTGTTTTTCTTTACTTTGTTTTTGTTGTTTTAGGTATGCTCTTTGAGTGTGCCAAAGGGGGCAGGCCAAGTATGAGTCCTAGGAAATTTTGACAAAATAGATATCCGTACCTCCTTGAGACTTATCCGAAAGTAGCATCCCAATTGGGGTGTTTTCCATAAACAAAAAATGGTAAGTTTCATAGATATTGGTAAGGTTTTTGGAGATTCAAAATTTTATCAAGTGTGTTAGATTTTTATGAGTATATGACATAGAAAATGCAACCACAAGATGCAATATAAGCAATCTATGACATCTATATGATAATGGATTTGTTTGATTTTTAAAACTAAACTCTATATTAGTTTAAAGAATTAAAAATTTTATTTTTTCACACCCAACTAGATGCAAGTGTGATAGTTTCAATTCAACTTGAGGGATAGATAAAAAGAATAATGTTTTGTTATTTAATTGTAATAATACCACATATCTTATATCTTTTATGATTATATCACAATGATCATATATATATAATATAATGATTATCTTATAATAGGCCTTGATGTACAAATGTAAGAAAATATTTTTTTAGGGGTGAAGTATAAAGAAATTTAAAAGCATAAATGATATTGATGTGGCAATTGAATTATTACCAAAAAATAATGTTAGCTACTTGAATGGCACAACAATCCTAGTACTAATAAGATACTAAAACATTCATAAAAATTCTTTTATTTTTTTGTTAGATTAATGGAAAGAGGGTTTTGAAAGAATTTTCTAAACCTTGTATATCAACTCCAAATGGAGATCAACCCAGAGAAAAGCATATAGAACACAGAGAAACCACCCAAACATGATATCTCTAACAAAAACACATCAGACAAAAGAAAAATGAAAATAGACACCTAAACCAAAAAAAAGGGAATGTCACCACAGAGCAACCCGAGAGCAACCCGAGCAGCAACGAGAAATTGCATGAGCTAGAGCATGGAATTAGTCACCTCAATTTCCTTTCATATATCACCCAACTGCCTGTTAATATCCCCAGACACCTCAAAAATCATATTAAATAAGAGAGTTCTATTGGAAGAAGAAGTCCACAAAGTAACTACATATGATAAACAATTTAAATTTTGGACTCTCCATGTCACACACCAATGGCTCCATGCATGTGACCTTCTACCTAGGAAAACTACCTCTAATCCTCCAAGCCGGAAGAACGCCAGAACGTTGATAACACATTGAAGCCACCATCATTTTGAAAGATTTTCCAAATCTATCAAAAAAAATTCTCTCCAGACCAAGAACCTAGGGTGGGTGGCCCCATAATTGGCCATCTTATCAACCAACTCATTTCCTTATCTAAAAATATGTAAAATTTGAAATTGAGAGAAGCTATCGAGGAACCTTCTTGCCTCAATAATAATATTGTGTATGTTCCAACAAGGGATCGATGAAGATTTTAAGAGATTCACAATATTCATTGAATATCCTTCCACCACGACATGATCAAACTTGAGCTCAACCAATAATATTAAACCAAGTAATCCCACTCTTACCTCAGTAGCATGGTATGTTTGAATGGATAAATATTTAGCATACATCACAATAACTACATTGACATTGTTTCTTATGGCTCCATCGATGCCAACTATGTTTGGGTTACCTTTTGAGGTCCCATAGAAATTAAGCTTGAACCACCCTTCTAGAGGGACCTACCATCTCACCGATTACCTAGGATTGGGTACATCCAGAGCACGAGGTAATCTTAGAAATACCAAAGTAATTTAAATCTCAATTTCATCGAGAAGAACTACCTGGTCTTTCCCATCTAAGTTCACGTAATCCAAATCTAAATTTTATATAGCAAACCACAAGGCTCTCATGCTAATCAAGGAGGAATTTTTTTTTATATTCTTAAAGACACAACCATTATGCTCTTTCCAAATTCCCCAAAAAACATGGGGTAGAATAAGCCTCCACAGGGTCTTAAGATGCATCGATCGAAAGGGCAAATGCCATTGACTAAAAAAATTATAAAGGAATTCTCGGATAACCCAATTGAATTTCTATTTTTCCATAATTATATATAACACCTCTCAAAAGAAATAGCAATGCAATAAAATATGGGAAGAGGACTCCTCCTCCGAACCACCCAGATAACATCTATTAACCAACACCATCCCACACTTTTTAAGGTTTTCCATGGTTAGAACCTTATCCTGAAGAGCCAACCAAAATAAAATATTTATTTTGGGGATCATATGATTAACCCAGACTCTACCAAAGAGACTAGGGGCCCACTCCTCCAACTTCAAAAGCTATTATAGTGATCTAATAGTGAATCCACCTTCACTATCCTTTGCTCAAATAATTCTATCCTCACATCCATCGACTAGAAAAACTTGGAAATTAAGCTCTTTTCATAAGATATCCCAAGCCTATTACTCAGGAAAATTCGAAATCCCTAAATTCTGAATCCACTATCGATGACCATTAGAGGTAAATAAAATCTGCCACTTTTATCAACCCCAACCTCTATGAAATATTCTCTAAACAACTAAATCTAACATCATTGGTTAACAGCACTTGCACCATCCAAGATTTATACCAAACATCAACCTTGTTACCATTGTCAATAACTCATCTGCAACCTCTTAGCAGTAATTATTTGTATTTTAACAGGCTCTTACAAAATGGAGAGTCCCCATTTAGAAGAGGATTTGATAGGAAATTGTTGAATTGATACTTAACCTTGAGAATTGAAACCCAATATCTCGGGAAGCTAGTAGCAATTTTCTATCCCAACTTGGCAATGAAAGCCCTATTTATCCATTTTACTCATTTGAGATCTAGCCCACCATAGCTCTTGCATCGACGGACTAGATCCCAAGAGGCTAAATGAAACTTTTCTTTGAGAGTCGGTCCCATCCAAAGGAAATATTTAAAGATGCTTTCTATTTTATCAACTATTCTTCCAAGATATTTAAACATAGAAAGAAAGTATATAGGTAGACTCTGCAATGAACTTTGGAGCAATACCATCTTCCCAAATTGACTTAATAGGGCACCTTTCCACACTGCCAGCTTACATTACAATCTTTCTAGGACTAGGTTCCAAATAGAATCAACCATCCTATCGGTAAACAAGGGAAGGCCAAAATACATTGTGGGAAAGGAATCAATACTACATCCTAGAATACTACAAAATTTTCTCTAGAAATTTAAGGGCGTGTTCTCAAAATAAATTTTATTTTTCAAGTAGTTTATTTTCTGGTCGGTTGCATTCTCATAGAAATATAAAACCTCTTTAATTTCATGAGCTTGGATCACCAAGTCTAGACTGGACAAGAGGGTATAATCAGTGAATTGCTAATAAGAAACCGAATTGCATGCCAAATTCGAAACCAAACTTGTGATTGTTGGGTTTAGAGAAATAGAGCACCCTAAATCTTTGGCCATCACTATGAATAAAAATGAGGATAAAGGATCCCCTTCATGAATACCACGTTGGGATGGGAAAAATCCTACAGGAGCATAATTTACAAGAATAGAGGACTAGGCCAAGACTCAGGTATTTGTTACCAAAATCAAACTACCTCTGCACTTTAAAAAATAAGGACCACAATACCCAATCTAAAGCTTTGTTCATATCCAATTTCAAGAAAAAAGCTTGCTCAGCCACTCCTTTTAACAAAAAGGATTAACTCATACATCACTATTGCTCCATCCAGAATCTACCTGCCTTCAACAAAACCACTCTAAGATCTATCAATTAGAGATGACAGTAGATGCTTAATTCGATTAGCCATTACATTAGTTATAATTTTTTAAATAATGTTACATAAACTTATAGGCCAGAAGTCATTGAAAGATTTAGCATTAGGTAAACAATAAAAGTTGAATTAACAAATATTGAAACCACATAATCCTCTTGCATAGCAATAATGGTGGAGCCAACATCCTTACTGACAATATGCCAAAAATTTTGAAAAAATATAGGAGGAAATCTGTCGGGTCCCGAGGCCTTCAGAGCACCCATACCGTTGACAACATATTTAATTTCATCATCCAAAAAAACTACTTTCAAACCTGCATTCGACTCCCTCAAAATAATTGCAAAGATGGTAGATATCAGATAATCCTCAGCCTAGAAATCCTTAGGCTCAACAAAACCCAGAAAAGAGTTAAAATGAGACGTTGCCTCAGCTCTAATAATTTTTATCTTTAGAAAAATATCCATCTGCAAGCCTTATCTCTCTAATTCTATTGTGACTCCTGTGCTCCAGAGTGGATGAATAAAAGTACTTAGAATTCCTGTCTCCTTCCTTGAGCCATAGTGCTCAGGATTTTTTCTTCTAGAGCAATTCCTCATTTTCCAAGGTGTTATGTAGGGCCGATAGGATATCTTTCTCTTTATTTAACAACTCCTAAGAAAATCCATCAACTTCCACCTGAATTTCCATAGCTTTGAGTTGGGACTTAAGAGATTCTTTAGATCTAAAAATATTTCCAAAAACATCCTTATTCCAGTCCTAGAGCTTGGCTTTAATAATTCTCAGCTTAAACACAAGGTCCTCCAGCCTAGAACAAACACCACCTTCATTCTACCACTCCTTTAATTGGGTTTAGATTCTAGGGTGATTGCACCACATTGCCTCAAATCTGAAACTCTGTGTATGAAAGGGGATCTTAAAGGAATCTTCAACCAAAGGAGGTTATGGTTAGAACCCACCCTGGGGAGTGTTTAGAAAGAGGCATCACCAAAAAATGGGATAGCCAACTTAGACACCACCACTCAATCCAATTTACAGAGGATTAAGCTGCTACCCATCCTCTGATTGCTCCAAGTGTATTTGGAACCCTTGAGATACAGGTTCAATAAAAAAATCGTGCTAACGAACTCCTTGAATTCCTCCATGCTACGGTAATCCGCATCATCACCTCCTTTTTTTAAGAGGGTAGCAATGTGGTATTAAAATCCCTAGCTAATATCTAGGCTTGATTTAAAAAAAAAAAAATTCATTTCCAAAATCTCATTCCAAAAATGTCTCCTTTCATGACCCGTGCTAGGAGCATAAATATTGTATAAGATCTAACTTCTGCCAGAATATTTACATGTGAACATAATATTTATCAGCCTCTGAGAAATAGATAGAATATTAACTTCTAGGATGGACGTATTCTAGAAGCACAGAAGACCTCCAGATGTTGCCACCACTTTCCTAGCAGCAAAGCCAACTTCCTTCCAAACTAATCTATGTATATAGTTCCAAGAACTACCATCCAATTTAGATTCGTGGATAAGAAGTATGTGAGGGGAATGATCCCTTCTCAAAGAGGCTAGTAAATGTTTCTTGGAGGAACCCTTTAAACCTCTTAAATTCCATGAACAAATCTTCATTTGCAAGGCCTATGGGGGCCATATTTACCACCTCTCGGAGAGTGGGGAGGCTTGAATCCATCCAGTAATAGCTGGTTTTTCCCTTTACGAGCACCTTTTTCAAGCCTTAAAAGTGATTGTCCCCACTAGTAATATTGGAGTCCGCATTCCACTTCCCCCTATCCTTATTAGAAGGTTTTCCCACTTTCTTCTCCAAGCCCAAGTGGATGTGATCCCTCTTATGGCTTCTTGTTAGGGGCCTGGTTTGTTCCAAGACACAATGGGGGACTTTCTTGAAATTAGAGGGAATAAGGAAACCTCACCCATCCGGGCTAACAAACAGGCCTTTGGAGGAAAATCAAACATATTATCTGCCAAAGAATATTGTTGATGGACTATTTTGATGGGTTGAAATCGATGCCCCACCTGCAGAGGAAAACATCGTGCTTCCCAAAGAACAAAGGACCACCTTCCAAAATTCGTAATGAATCTTCCTCACAATTCAACTTAATAAGGAAGAAATTCCTCTGAATGGCCATAATATCAAGTGAGCCAAGAGGCTTCCACCTGGCTAGAGCCCACCTTCACAAAGCATCAATGTTCGGCCTACCACCCTAAATTTTCCCAACCAGGTTGCAGGACCCTTTATCCACGATAATATCTACAAGATGGTCAAGTACAAAAATCTGCTTAAACTCGACATTAATCTTACAACCACTGGGGTCTTCCACTCTCTTTAAACCTGAAACCACCATGGAAAATGTCCACGAAGAAAGGCTCTACCTCGTTAAATCAGCATCCTTACCAGGATCCCACTGAGGCAAACTCGAAGAAACATCTAGGTCACCAACCAACTCTGATTCTAGCAAAGCACCATTACTCCTACCCAAATACCACAATTTGCAACTAGACCACTTCTTCCACGCCTTTTTATTTTTTCATAAAATATGATAATAAAAATGTGATATTCATATAAAAATGTTAATGAGAACAATAAATCTCATATGAAACCTGTTGAGTTGTATTTTCACCCGATTGTGAAAACACACTCTCCGATAGGATTTGGGTTCTTAAATCCTCTCTTGCAAAGAAATTTAATAAAAAATTTCTCCAAGGTTTCACTATGTTAGCATTTTACATCTATGTATTAATGATCTCAAATGAAGATATTCGATTAAAATGCTTGGAACACCTTAGTGGTTGCAAGTAACTGAAAACAAGGGGCAATGCTAGTTTATTTTACTGTGAAACTTTAATGATTGTTCTTTGAACCCTAATAAAGCAAATATGATTTGATCTCTATATGACCAAGTTGTAATTTCAAAATGGAAACCGATGAAATGCCTTGAAACATAACCCCTTCAATGAAATTGGAATTTTATGAAGGGAATATCATCATCTGCTCATGAATGAAAAACAAAACTGTAAAATGAAATTCTGGCCTAGAAATGGAAATTTTCTATTTTCTGACTTTGGAATTTTTTAGTTTTTTTTTAGTTTTTTATTTTAATGCCTAGAAATAAAATAAAATGCAGAAAAAGAACAATGAAAATAAAATGCAAAATGAAAATGAAAAGTGCATTCAGTATGATGCTATCCTGCTCTGACAAAACCGAAGACAATGAGGTTTTTTGCATACAACCTAACCTATTGAACCTACAAAACACGCACAATCCAAATAAGTTAAGTGCTGGTCTCTGGGGTTTTACTATGATTTTTTAGATTTAGACATTCGCATGAAGCAACCAAGAGAACTTGCATTCAACTTCACCTATAAGCCTAGAAATCTGAAAAGGGGAAAGATAAACATTCAAACATGCATGCAGAAAATAACTCCTTTCTTGCCAATGAGGTGCAACTCTCTGAATTTTTTGTATTAAAAATTTATCATTTTACAATAACAAAAGTCTCTAGTTTTCTCAAAACCAGAAAAAGGGGAAGAAAAACACTCCTAAGCAAGCCCAGAATGGCTTCTCGCCTTCGACACTGCAACTCTGCTCGCAACGGTTTCCCCTCTGTACCTGTCCTGTGCTTCTGCTTTTAAACTTCTAGTAAATTGCTTCTCCTTCCATGACGGTTTGTTTCATCTTCCAGATTGCCTCATTTCACCTTCCCTGCCTTTCGAATTGCTTTTGAATTTATGCTCTACATTGAGATGCTTGATCTTCTCTGTGAATTGTAATGCCCCTGTAGCCTTTACACATGTATGCCATGTGTTCCACATTTTTTTGCATGTTCTATAATGGCCCCATGTAAATCGTGACAAAAAATAGCATGTCGCGATATCACGACGTTTTTATGCATGCAGCTTTACTCCTTTACTTTCATCGTGAAAACGTGACATGTCGTGATATTATGACATTTTCCTGCCAACAGCCTTGTCCGCATTCATGCATAGCAAAAATAAGACATGTCATGAAATCGCGACATTTTTCTATCAACAGCCTGTGAGGATGCAACCTATCGTGAAATCACGACGCTTTTCATCTCCGTACGCCTCGACTGCTTCCTATCGTGAAATCATGATGCTTTTTCATTTGGAGCTATCTTGTGGCTTTCTGTCATGAAATCGCTACGCTTCTCTGTTTCGTACCACTTTGCCAGCTTTCCGTCATGAAATCATGATGCTTTTCTATTTCGGGCTGCTCTTGCTGTATTTGGCCGCAAAAATGTGACATGTTGCGAAATCACGACATATTTTCCTTCTATACCACTTCGTTGCTTGGAGCCACGAAAACATGACCTGTCATGATATCGCAACGTTTTTTTGCTTCATGCCCCTTTGCTGCTTCCTATCGCGATATCGCGACGTTTTTCTACTTCGTGCCCCTTTGCTGCTTCCTATCGCGATATCGCGACATTTTTAGTGCCTTGCCCTGTTTGACTGGTTTGACCGCGATTTTGTGACATGTCATGATTTCACGATAATTTTACATTCTGCCTTTCTATCTCCTCTTTGGACCGTGACGGAGCAACATGTCGCGATATCGCGACACTTTTTCATTTTTGGCCGCGACGGAGCAACATGTCGTGATATCGCGACACTTTTTCATTTTTGGCCGTGACGGAGCAACATGTCGTGATATCGTGAAACTTTTTCATTTTCAGCCGTGACGGAGCAACATGTCGTGATATCACGACACTTTTTCATTTTTGTGTAATTTTGCCTTTTTCTTGATTTTTAGCATCTAGGTCATTGAGATCTTCTTTGAAAGCATGCAAAAAAGGTGTGTCCCCAATTTTGGGGTGTGTTGTGGATTAGCCACAACAAATGGTGACTCTGTTGTCAAATGCTCCTGAGCATTTTGGTGAGAACCCTACTTGGAAGTATACAAACTCGGAAACCAGCATTAGCACATAAGAAATATAAACGAATGCCCATAGATCAAAAATACATGAATCATCAGAATTGTTAAGTATCAGCTCGGTGTGTGCAATGTGTTTTCATTCCCTATCACTTAAACTTGATCAACATTACATCGTCAGTTTTACATGAATGCATATGTGAGATTGTGAATGATTTGTGTAACCTAATAAATATGCTAAGAGATTTTACTTTTATAAAAGGCATAGTCCTTCTAGTATCATACACAAACATTCAAGATTATCAAACCCTATTAGGATCAACTATATGTATAATGAATTGCTTTATTAGATCCCAAATTTGGTTATGAATCACTACTATCTTGAACCCATGTGTAAGTGAAAGTGAAATCAGAGCTTTGGGAAATCAGACTCCCAACCTAATCGAGATGGGAGTTTAACCCTATTCTTACTACTCTAATTTGGAATTCATTACCTCACTTTGAGAAAAATAATTTAACCAATTATGGAAGAAATGGTCATGCTAGTCTAACCCTTTGAACAATCAGTGGTCTTGTTTTTTAGACAAGACATGCTACCATGCATGGGCATACTTAACCCCATAATCCATGACTTAGCTTCATTTCTTTGGACCTTGGGGATGACTACCCATCCTTTGCAGAGGACAAGTAGTACGATCCTTCCAATCCAATATAAATATGAGATGGGAAAAATTAATTTTTTTACTTCTTGAACCTTGGAGATGACTACCCATCCTTGCTAGGGACATGTAGTATGATCCTTCCAATCCAAGCTTTAGATGTAAATGGAAAATATTAATTTTATTTCTTGGACCTTGGGGATGACTACCCATCCTTTGTAGAGGACAAGTAGTACGATCCTTCCAATTCAAGATTTATCATGAAATGAGACATAGGAGCTTTGGGGAATCAGATTATCAACCTAAGCGAGATGAGAATTTATGCCCTATCCTTACTACTCTATGTAGGTCAAATCAAAGCTTTGGGGAGTTGGATCCTCAACCTAAGTTCGATGAGGATTTAACCCTATCCTTACTACTTTGATTTTAGGCTTTAAGCTTTATGGAAGTGGTCAAAACCACTATTTTAAGGATCATGTTGCATAATAGGATAGACATGAAATACTTCTTTCACCCAACCTTTTCATCCAAGTATGGTTTTGACCATTTTGCCCAAGATCTTCTTTAATGTGCATGGAATGTGCTTGGTTCAAGATAGCTCGGACATCAGTTCCCAACCTTAGGATTTTTTTTATGTTTTATGTTATAGAATAACCCTAAGAGGATTTGACACCTTCTCAATGATTGCACATGAAATGAAAATGTAACTTGAGATGACATGCATATATGCCATGCGGAATGTGACATGAGATGTGAATGCACTGCTTCTTTTGGAATATATCATCTACTTTACCATAATGTGCAAAACTGACAACTTCATGCATCACAAGATTCAAACGATATCATTTAAATGTTTGTGTTACTTGTGGAGCTTTCTACAACACAATTCCAATGTTTCATATTCTCCCGATTTTAGGCATAAGTTGACATCTCAAAACCAATTTTTTTTTTTTTTCATAAACAAACCAAAAATGTCCAAAGGACCAACACACAACTTAAATCCAAATCCAAATGGCAATCCCAAAATGAAACTTGAAAACACAAACCCAAAACCAAAAACCAAAATCTATATACAAATGTACACTATAATACAAGATGATGCAAAGTTTGGACTATCACTTTCCTGGATCCCAAACATGATTAGAACATTTTAACAAAAATATAACATGATATGCATGCCAAATGTTGTGGGAATCCAACAAAAATAATACAAGACCAAACAATGCAACCCACTTCAACTTTCCTCTCTCACCCCACCAATTAAATTCAGTTCCATTAATATTCCCATAGGTGAGATTGAAATTTTCAAATTGATTAGACAATGATTGATTTTCAATTTTATAATGTCTATTCTTTAAAATGTAAATTTCATAATTGCCTCCTTGATTTAGAATTAGGCTATCTTTTTCAAATATGCAATTTTGTAAGAGCCTATTTCTACAAATTTCAAAGCCAAATCATTTTCCAAATTTGTAGGCCAATCAAATTTGTGTAACAATTTACAAGCATCTAGGATACTTACTAAATTAGGATCATTAATAGTTTTAACCCTAGATTCAATTAGTAATTGTTGATGAATTTTATTTAACAATTCAAGTGCATCAACTTCTTTTCATTCATTAAAACAATGTTATTAAAGGTGTGATTAAAAATTATACCTTGTTTTTCATTTACCTTTAATGACATTTCACCATAAACATTATTTAAATTCAAAACATGGTCATCCTTTTCAATCCTCAAACATTCTTGGTCAAAGTGTATGTCCCATGACTCATCTTGATGATCCTTCATTTGAGTTGCTTCCAATTGATCAATCTCTTTGTCATTTGGTTTCAATTCTTTGTTCACTATCCATGGTATCTCTTCATTTGAATCCTCCAAATCATCATGCAAACTTGCATCCGCAACTTCAATGAATTTATATTCAACATGATCGAATTTTGTCACCTTTTCAAATCTTGTGAATATGAGATCTTCGTATGATGTAGAAGGTTCAACATCCTGCATATCAAGTGAGATATGAGTTTCATCTATAGAGATGTGAGAAAAGAATGCATCATCATATCTCCCCCAACCATTGTAAAAATCGTCATCCAAATCCATAGAATGAAATTCCATGATGTTTGTGACATGATATCTTGATTCATTCGTCAATTATTTTTCTTCTTTGTCCTTGGTAATAGAATCATCGTGATCTTTCAAAATTTGATGAGATTTGAAATTTTCTTCCAAAACATCCTCAAATTGTACAGGAGTTGTAAATTCTTCCTTTGAGTAGGCGATTATGTTGTCCTGTATATCAATGGGCACACAAGTTTCATTAGTATTTTTGGAATGAGTAAAATCTTCCCACTTCTTCCAAGCATCATAATAATCATCTTTCAAAATCAAGTGGTGACGTTCAACTACTTCTTCAACATCTTCCAATTCATCAATATGCTTCTCATCAAACTCATCTTCACCTTCCTTAGATGGTTCAATTATTTCCAAAAGTGGGTTATTTCTTGAATTCAAATTTGTAAGGCTATCATCGTCCAAATTAGTAACCCATGATTCATTATCATAATTTGGAGGGTGAAGAATTTTTTGATCCTTAATTTTACACATATCATCAATAGTATCTTCCAAGAATAAGTGGTGAAACTCTATCATGTCTTCAAATTCATTTATTGGTTTTCTCCCAATTTCACTTTCAACCACTTCATTCAATTCTATGGTAGGTTCTATCCTATCACATATTTCAAACATTGTTGAATTTAGAACCCCTTCATCCGAATAATCATGTATCTCTATGAATGAGATCATTTCTGCATAATCCTCACTAGTGGATGTTGGCTTATCAATTTGCACCTTCCCATGGACTACATCTAAGGTGGTTGTAAGATTTGGATATTCAAATTCATCCCCTTGATCATTTACCTTAGATATCACTGGAGTGGAGGGTGCTATGTTTTATGGTTGGTGTAGGTTGACACCAAAAGAACAATCTCTCATATGAACATGTTCTGCCTTTTCTTCTTCAAGACCTTGTCGTTCTATCTCTTCCAAGATCTCATGGATTTTCTCTAGGGACAAACCACTCAGTTTTTCCTCAATGAGTGAAGCAAGTGTGGGGTGTACGGCTCCTAGGTATACTTCCATGGCTTCCTCTTCCAATGTGTTAAAATTTTCCCACATTTGGGAGTGCAACTCACAAAATATTTCATTGAATTGACTCAAGGATTCATTAGGCTCCTTACATATGGAGGTAAACTGATTTTTCAAGATTTCTAAGTCAACCTGATTACCAAAATGGTAGAGATAGGCTGCTTCTAGTTGTATCCAAGAATTCCTAACCTCCATGGGTAGTTGGTTGTACCAAAAGAATGGTTTATCTTCCAAAATGTATGCAAATAACTTACAAGCCACCTCCTCATAGAAAATCTGGAATTTACATAATGTATCCTTGTAGACATGCAATTTTTGCAAGTATCCTAGTGGCACCTCTTGATTAAAACACCGTAAAAAATCCAATAACATTTTAGGAATTTGATAGGGTATCACAGGTATAGACAAACCCTTATAATGATCCTCTATCATTGATACCATTCTCTCTCTTAGAGACACTATTTCAGCTCTTAGGGATACAATTTGCTCCTCAAGTGTTGCCATTAGTGAAACTTAAAATGTAATTTTAGAACCAAATCTGTTGAATATTCAACCTACAAGGTAAAAAAAATCAAGTTAGCATCAACTAAGAGATGTATTCATTAAAATAAAATGAAAAGTAATTGCATGAAAACAACACTTTGTTAGTCAAAACCAAAATTTTCAAAATTAAATCAAATCACATTGTTTCTGTATGAACAATCAGAAAAATATACAAGATACCTAAATTGCTTAAAATAGAATAAAGTAAACCAATTCAGAGCCGTCCTTTTAACAATCTGCCGAGTGTTAGAGGAGTAAAGATAACAATTAATAGGGCATGAAATATTCAAAATTTAAATCCCTGTAGCACTTAAATCATCATGAAATAAACCAGTTCATGCCCTCCTTTTAATGCCAATCTATTGAGTGGTGTTAGAGGAGGCCGAAGATGCTAATCAAATGGACTTGAAATATTTAGCAATGTAAAGCTCTTAAACAATTATAAACCTATAGCATCTAAAATCACGATAAAATAAACCTTTTCATGCCCTCCTTCTAGCACCAATCTGTTGAGTGGTGTTAGAAGGCTAAAGATAACAATCAGTAGGGCATGAAATATACAAAAATTTTAAATATCACTAAAATAAACCCATGCAGCCCTCCTTCCAGCGCCAATCTATTGAGTTGTATTTTCACCCGATTGTGAAAACACACTCTCCGATAGGATTTGGGTTCTTAAATCCTCTCTTGCAAAGAAATTTAATAAACAATTTCTCCAAGGTTCCGCTATGTTAGCATTTTACATCTGTGTGTTAATGATCTCAAATGAAGATATTCAATTAAAATGCTTGGAACACCTTAGTGGTTGCAAGTAACTCGAAAACAAGGGGCAATGGCTGGTTTATTTTACTCGTGAAACTTTAATGATTGTTCTTTGAACCCTAATAAAGCAAATATGATTTGATCTCTATATGACCAAGTTGTAATTTCAAAATGGAAACTAATGAAATGCCTTGAAACATAACCCCTTCAATGAAATTGGAATTTTATGAAGGGAATATCATCACCTGCTCATGAATGAAAAACAAAACTATAAAATGAAATTTTGGCCTAGAAATGGAAATTTTCTATTTTCTGACTTTGGAATTTTTTAGTTTTTTATTTTAATGCCTGGAAATAAAATAAAATGCAAAAAAAAACAATGAAAATAAAATGCAAAAGGAAAATGAAAAGTGCATTCAGTATGATGCTATCCTGCTCTGACAAAACCGAAGACAATGAGGTTTTCTGCATACAACCTAACCTATTGAACCTGCAAAACATGCACAATCCAAATAAGTTAAGTGCTGGTCTCTGGGGTTTTACTATGATTTTTTAGATTTAGACATTTGCATGAAGCAACCAAGAGAACTTGCATTCAACTTCACCTGTAAGCCTAGAAATCTGAAAAGGGGAAAGATAAACATTCAAACATGCATGTAGAAAATAACTCCTTTCTTGCCAATGAGGTGCAACTCTCTGAATTTTCTGTATTAAAATTTTATCATTTTACTATAACAGAAGTCTCTAGTTTTCTCAAAACCAAAAAAAAAGGAAGAAAAACACTCCTAAGCAGGCCCAGAATGGCTTCTTGCCTTCAGCACTGCAACTCTGCTCGTAGCGGTTTCCCCTCTGTACTTGTCTTGTGCTTTCGCTTTTAAAGTTCTGGTAAATTGCTTCTCCTTCCACGATGGTTCGTTTTGTCTTCCATATTGCCTCGTTTTACCTTCCCCACATTTCGAATTGCTTTTGACTTTATGCTCGACATTGAGATGCTTGATCTTCTCTGTGAACTGGAACGCCCCTGTAGCCTTTACACATGTACACCACATGTTCCACACTTTTTTGCATGTTCTGTGACGGCCCCATGTAAATCACGACAAAAAATAACATGTCACGATATCGCAACGTTTTTATGCATGCAACTTTGCTCCTTTACTTTCACCGTGAAAACGTGACATGTCGCGATATCACGACATTTTTTTGCCAACAGCCTTGTCCGCCTTCATGCATAGCGAAAATAAGACATGTCGCGAAATCGCAACATTTTCCTGTCAACAGCCTGTGAGGATGCAACCTGTTGTGAAATCACGATGCTTTTCATCTTCGTACGTCTCGGCTCCTTCCTATCACAAAATCGCGACGCTTTTTCATTTGGAGCTATCTTGCGGCTTTCTGTCACGAAATTGCTACGCTTCTTCGTTCCGTACCATTTTGCCAGCTTTTCGTCGCGAAATCGCAACACTTTTCTATTTCAGGCTGCTCTTGTTGTATTTGGCCGCGAAAACGTGACATGTCACGAAATCGCGACATATTTTCCTTCCATACCACTTCGTTGCTTGGAGCCACGAAAACGCGACCTATCGCAATATCGTGACGTTTTTTTGCTTCGTGCCCCTTTCCTACTTCCTGTTGTGATTTCGCGACATTTTTCTGCTTCGTACCCCTTTGCTGCTTTCTGTCGCGAAATCACGACGCTTTTAGTGCCTTGCCCTATTTGACTGGTTTGACCACGATTTTGTGACATGTCGCGATTTCGTGACAATTTTACATTTTGCCTTTGTCTCTCCTCTCTGGACCGCGACGGAGCAACATGTCGCGATATCGCGACACTTTTTCATTTTCGGCCGCGACGGAGCAACATGTCGCGATATCGCGACACTTTTTCATTTTCGGCCGCGACAGAGCAACATGTCGCGATATCGCGACACTTTTTCATTTTTGTGCAATTTTGTCTTTTTCTTAATTTTTAGCATCTGGGTCACTGAGATCTTCTTTAAAAGCATGCAAAAAAAGTGGGTCCCCAATTTTAAGGTGTGTTGTGGATCAGCCACAACAAAACCTCTTACATGTCATAACAATATTATGTTAACAAGATTGAAAATAGTATTAATTCCATGTTAATATAAAAGACCCATCTTGTATAAGATGCCTTTAACCCATCCCATGACAAAGGCCGTGGAATGAGTAAGAGGTCCTTCAAATTAGAATTAATATTTAACATATATTATTCAGGTCAAGATAGAATACTTGAATTTTTAAATTGTTCTTATATCCAAAGTGATACAAGTACAAATCTATTCACCTGCTTTCATCACTACTACAAGAACCAAACTCTAGCCCCAAAATAAGTAGCAAGCATATTTTACAATTAAATGACTATAAATATATTTTCATATATTATAATAATTTGAACTCAAGTGAAACTGATGATCATATCCTAAGAATTTGAACGGAAGCGAAACTAATAATAGTGAAAGACATTATTACTTTTATTAATAACTACCGGTCATGGTTTTTTTTATTGCCTCAGATTAGCTTCGTTGATGTCAGTCTCTTAAAATTGAAGAGAGCAGTATTCACAATTGACCTCCAACATGCAGGACAATACTAATTGATTATAGATGAAGTTTTCTTGATTTTCAAGAAAAATAATCAGATAGCGACCCCAGAAAAGCTCAGTAACAAATAGCAAATTGTTTCATATGTGAAAATGGAACAAAGCACATTGACATTCGTGGAAATTTAGCTTTATGTAGGATAAGCTCGGTACTGCTAACATTGATTCCCAGCAAGTCATGGCGTCGAACATGGTTGAATATTCTCAATTCAGAGTTTCAGGTTGACTGAAATTCGAAATCGGTCTTTATCTTCCGTGTATTACGGGGATATGATCAGCAGTTTGAACGATCAATGATCTGACTTAAACTATGGGTCTTTTTCCATGCATTGCATCCATCCAGAACTATGTATTACAGGGAACGGAGTTTTATTATTAGAATATGTGATTTAAAACAAGAACGGTTAAAATTCATCCCATGCAAGTTAAGATGCATTCCGCATAAGAGGAACTTGTAGAGCTCTATGAGGAGAAAAGCCCAAGGCCAAATGTTTAGCTTTGATATGGTTGAACTCATAGATTTGTATCCATACAGTCCATGGCATCTTCTTGACAATGTTAAGAACAAAAAAAATAGTGGTTAAGCTGGGAAAAATGCATGTATTGTATTAAAGAGTGGATAAAATAAAAAAAGTAATTTTAAAGTTATAAAGGTTATTTTTATGTATAAAGATTTTTATATAAAAGGATTAATAGAAAACATGGTTAATATATTCAACCAAAAATGTCATCTCAAAATCAAGAAATTAACTAACAAGAAACCAATTAACACCTAATCAAAACTGTTTTATATAGAAGACCAAGAAATTAACTAACAACTAAGAAACAAATTAACATCTAATCAAAATTGTTTTATATAGAATTGATTGTAGATACTATTGGAATGATTACATACTAAAAATGATGGATGAGCAAAACTAAGAAAAAGGGAAACCTGCAATGGTGGAGATCCATTACCTGGGTTTAGCCATCACTAAGACCGAATCCCACCTAGCATTATCATCAAAAGACTTTGGGATGAAACTCCATCTTTGCTCAAAATAAAAAGTGTTAGGAATATTTTTCCAATGGTGAGCA
The DNA here is from genome assembly GCA_028583015.1 of Wollemia nobilis. Classification (NCBI taxonomy): domain Eukaryota; kingdom Viridiplantae; phylum Streptophyta; class Pinopsida; order Araucariales; family Araucariaceae; genus Wollemia; species Wollemia nobilis. The sequence continues at coordinate 4,679,681 of JAQPPZ010002200.1, forward strand.
AACAGATTCTCGTTGGCAGCAAACACAGAAGCACCCAACTTGTCCTAACCGAGGAACTAGGAAAGAGAGGAGCAGTCAAGTTACAAGGTCAGTTCTGTAAGGAGGGGGACCTTGAGTTGGCGTAGGAGTGCGATTTGGGATCGAGCAACTCACTTCAGGGATAATCCTATTTAAGATAAACCGGGTTGACTGTGCACGAAGCATTCCCCAATGATCAATCAAATCTAAAAGATGAAAGAACTCCATAACCATCTTATTGGCCTGAACCACAATTAGATTTCTCAAAAGCACATATGTGAAGACATGAGGAACATTTACCAAAGATACAGTCATTTCTAGCTTTTCAGTTTTCCATACAAAACAATCCCTACACTTCAAAGAAAATAATAAATAAAGGAGGAGGTCTCTCAAAATAATATGCTTCCATTCAAACGTGGTGCAAGAAGAGGATGCAAAAAAAAAAGGAAAAAACACTCTCAAAGAAAAAAAAAATCTTAAAAAAGGTAAGAAGGACTAAGGATGCCTAAATACGAGAGACGCCCCCAATAAAAAGTCCTTAGTAAAGAAGACTCAAACCAAAACAATAGAAAGTATTTTAAAAATAAAGTGTATGGAAATTAATAAAAAAGTTGCAGAAATAGAAAAAAGTAAATTGAAAAGGTAGTTATCAGTATTGTCATGTTTATATAAATTGTGTCATTTGACTTTAGATGGATAGTCTAACTTATGAAGGTGTGAACAGATCATATTCGATTGACTTTAGATGGATAATCTAACTTATGCAAGAGCCAAGATTAAATGGGGTGAAGTGAGATGTGACAAATATTATGTTATATAACGAAAAATAAAAATATTGTAAAGGAAAAAATGGTTGTAAATCAATAAAATAATTAAGAGGTGCAATTGTATCAAAATTGAATATAATATTTTATAATGTAAATATTATATGTAATTTCTTTGTATTAAGATATACTTGTATCACTTAAAATATAAAAATAATTTCAATATTGAAGTAATCAATCTTTATATGAATAATATATGTCCTAATGTTTATTTTAATTTGAAAGACATTTTTTTTATATTCTACTAGCCTTTGTTATTGTATGGATGCAAGGCACCTTAAAAAAGTGGTTCTTTTCTCTAACATAGAATTAGTACTAATTTCAATCTTGTTAATGTGTCATTGTTATGACATAGATGTAAGAGAGGTCATATGGTTTTTCTAATTCTCATTAACATCTTAGTAAGAAAATCTTAGAAAATTCCATCCTTATTAACATTTCAATAAGAGATTATAAGATATTTTTTTTTGTTTTAATATCATATTAATATTAAGGTGGTTGTGCCATTCAGCTCATGTTAATATTAAATTATAGTGTTGTGAGTGAATGTAGTTAACATTATTGATTCGTAATAATTCAAGTACCGCAAGAATATCATATTTTTGTTTCAAATTCTTTTATACTTAATTTCAACTAAAAATATATATTTTCTTAACATAAAAGAGTATTATATGATAATAAATAAATAAATATATATATATATATATATATATATATATATATATATATATATATATATATATAGGATATGTGAGATTAATACAATGAAAAGCATAAGGTTTTATTTTTATCTAGTTTTCAAGTTGATTTGAAATTCACATTTGTATTTGGTTGGGTTTGGATGTAGCAAAACATCTCATGAAAGTGGGAAATTAAATTTCTATCATTCTTGAAATTAGTATAGAGTTCAGTTAAAAAAAAGAACATACATTGATTCTAAGTAAATTATGGTGACCATATTCTTTGAAATATTCTTATTGATAAGTTGATATGGAAGTCCACAATATCTAATGCACATTAAAGTATTTTTAATATTTTTGTAACAATTATCATTTCATGGCATCTCTCCCCTTAAACAATAGGTCACACCTTTATCCTTGATTTTTGAACTAAAAAAGATAATGAGGAAAAAAATAAAAAAGAAAATTCATGGAGTAATTTGAATTCAATCTCCACTTCCACTTGATTCAACTTAAAATCTCTAAAAACCCAACCAATATCTATGAAACTTACATATTGTTTTTCATAAGATAGACGAAGGGGTTTTGAAAGGTACCCCAAACCTTTTACAAAGGTGGATCAACCAACCAGCTGGATACAAGGAATATAGAGATCAACATAGAAAATAAAAAAATATCCATGAAATAAACAAACAACAAAGCTACATACTAGTCGATTAGGACAAACCTAAACTAAAACCCTCAACACACTAGATATTTTTCTATCAATAGCTAGAACCCCAAAAAATACATCATGTCTCAGGTAGGAGACTATACCTATCGAACAGAACATAGTCAAGCAGAAACCTCCAAAAAGACATCCAACAACAACAATTATTTGTGGCATGAATTCTTCTATAATTCAAATTCAAAATTTAGCAGTTGTTTAGGTACAAAATTGTGTTTAGAAAATTTTCCTATGCGATGTGTGCCACCCCATATCATAGCCATTTGAAAACACAAATCATCTGCTCGATATTTCATTGTCTATTTGATTTAATCCATCTAGGAAATTCTCCTACCAAATTATGCATCTTTTCTACAGAAGTCCCAAGTTTGCTAAAAATTTTCCAATCTATTTCCCTCCCTATAAACATGTTTAATCTCAACCACTTTGAGGCTTAAAATTCATCTTTGGATTTTAGCAAGTTTGTTCATGATCAGCCAAGAAGAGACATGAATGCCTTTGATCATATTAATGATATTGAGGGAATCCCCTTTAAAAACTACCTTCCTACCATTCAAAATTTCCAGTTGACAAACCCCTTGAAAGAGAGCTCGCACTTCTGCAAAATGATTAGTCTAAGGATCTAAATTTTCAGTGAAAGCCCCACAAAATCCTCCCATCATAATATCTATCCAATCCTCCCACACAAGTTGGTCTCGAATTCCCTTTAGAAGCTCTCAAAATTTAGATTCAACCAACCAAGAGGAGGAGGTTTCCAAATAGTGAAACTTACATATTAATACCTTAGTTTTAAGAACCATTTTATCATATGTGATTATCACTTCAATGTAGCATCTACTCCTTAGATTGAACTTGTTATATATTTACTTTTATTTTTATCTCCAACTTGAGCATCCAATAGATAATTAAAATATATCTATAATACCTTATATTCATTAATAAACTCTATGTATTTATATGATTTGTTTAATTATTTAGCATTTAGAGTATTTACATTAGTTGTAATTATGCTTCTCTAATCTAAGTTTTATTTATTACCATATTACATGATCTATGTGTTTATAATATACAACCATTTTGCAATCAAAATATGCTTCACATGGCTCTTCAAATTTGAAATATTCTTAATGTAGGCATATATTAATTTGGGGGCTATGGAAAAAGAGTGTGCTAAGATAAATTTTGATATCAACTTTTTTCTTATATAAGACTAGATCATGGTCCACAATTTAAAAAAAAAAACAAATATTAACTTGTTTAATTAATAAGTTATATGTGGCTTCTATTAGTATCACTCTCATCAAAATACTAAAATATTACATTTGTTGTTATTTCAATTAAACCATATCCAACATGCCTTTTTACCATAAGTTTTCATTATTTTTCAATTAAGTATATTCTTCAACTTCCTCAAAGTGCTATGTTTCTAAAATCAAATCTTTAACATCATTTTAATTAAGAGATAAAATCTCACTTGGCTAGTTTCCTTTTAAAATTTGAATTTCAAGAAGATGAAGATTAGAATCATGTTATGTTTTCACAATTAGTTCCTTGACATCATTTTTATTAAGAGATAAAATCTCACTTGACCATATGCCTTCCAAAATTTGAATTTCACCAAGATGAAGATCAACACCACAATTGGCTAAATTAAATAGTTGAGTTTAAAATGTAGGTTTTTATGAGGAGTCTCAATCCTCTCGTAACAAGGTTCAAACTTGGGTCTCCTGAATGAAAACCTAAAGATATACCACAATGCTATCCCTAAGAGGAATTTCAATCAATTTTAAGGTAAATTACGGGTTTGTAAAAGGTGCCTAGGTATCCTTGTATTGGGGTTTGAACTTGGATATGAAAACCCAAAGACATACCACTATGAAATTATTCATGGGACTAAAAAATATTAACTTTTAAACACATGTTTTTATTAAAAAATAATTAAGTTTTATATCATCAATAAATGCAAAAGATAATATTGAGATTAAAATTCCTTACTAATAAATATTCTATCATCAATAATTAGATCTATTCAAATAACCCCATACCATCTAGAAAAATGGTGTTCATAAGACAAAATTGTAAACAATGATGTATTGTAAAAGTGACAAAGCAGGTATGGCATATATGTGCTTTGGATAATGGATCACCAGCATAAATTATATAAATAACCAAAAATATGCATTGTATGACATATAAGAATTATGTATATATTTACATGAAGTTTATAATGATAGTGATTTGCCTAACCATGATTTTTAACTAAAGTGAATTAGAGTTTTAAGTTCATATCACAAAAATAAAAGGATAGATAAATGATGATAGTAATTTAAGTAATTAGATAAACCTGGCCTTGAAATTTGAAATGAAAAATAAGTCTCATGACCATCTATATATCACAACCTTCTCTACAATATGGATCCTCATGTCCTTAATCATATTAAAAAAATACCTCTCAAATGAATTTTAGATCTATAGGGGATTTTAAATATTGTCTTACAATGAATCAAAACAACTTCTATGACATATCTAAGCCCTATATTGGCCTTTTCCTTACAAATCATCGGAATCTTATCATACCATAAGAAGTATTATTATCATTTGAGTCGATCATAGATAAGAAAATGATGGGATCAAGGGGTTTATGTTTATATTTTAGATATTGTGAGGAAGTAGAAGTAGTAATGATAAATTGAATTAGTGATGGAAATGGGATCATCATCATCATTAGGGACTAAAAAGGCTTGATAAAATTTTGATGATTGTTCATTGCCAAATATAAAAATTCATAATTGTGAAGTGGAATTAATAATGCTTAAGTATATTGAATAAAGGAAGAGCTATGTTGTGGGAGTTCTTGAGTAAACTGAGTGAAGCCTTCAGTGGCATTCCATGGGTTTTGGCAGGATATTTCAACTCATATTTATACCCCACTGATAAAAATGGAGGAGCTGGCCTTCCAACTAGAAGCATGGACGAGTTTAGCAATTTTATCAATTCAAATTTTTTGATGGATGTGAAACGACGAGAAGCCAAGTACACATAGAGCAACCAAATAATAGGAAGTCATCTTATCTAGGAAAGGCTTGATAGATTTTTCTTATCTAAGGAGGTTGTTGTAGGGTTTGGTGACTCCATCTTGCAAGCCCTCCCTAAAGCAGCATCAGACCATAAGCCAATCATTTTGGAGGTACCAAAAAGAAAACTTTTTTAAAAACCCTTTAGATTTTAGTCCATGTGGATTAGGCACCCTGAGTTAAAAGAAAACATAATAAAATGGTGGCATCAACTGGCCCAAGGAAGCTCTGCATTCAAACTGGCTCAAAATTGAAATATGTAAAAGAAAATCTTAGAATTTGGAATAAGAAAGTGTTTGGTAACCTTTTTGAAAACAAGAAGAAAGTGGGGTAAAGCCTGAAGGACATAGAAAATAAGATTCAAAATTGTGAATATGATGAAGCCTTGAGAATGAAGGAGAAAAATAAGTTAGCAGAATTTCATAAAATTTTGGCCTCTACTGGAGGAAGAAATCCAGGGCACTATGGTTAAAACAGGGGGATTCCAATTCAAAAAATTTACATGCAACCACCCTGAGAAATAGGAGCAACAATAAAATCAGAGAATTGATAAAATTAGATAGATCAAAAACTCAAGATTAGGTCGAGATTAGGGAAGAAGTAGTTAAATATTTCAGTTCTATCCTCGATGAAGAATCCCGGTGTATGGAAGAAGCTAAGGATTCCCTCCTCCAATTTATTCCCAGTATTTTTGATGAGGGCATGAACAAGAAGTTTTTGGCTTCTTTCATCGATGAAGAGATCAGGAAAGCTCTGTTCAGTATGCAGGTTGATAAGGCCCCTGACCCATATGACTTTCCTCCTCACTTTTATCAGGTCTTTTGGGAAATTATGGGCAAGGATGTCACTTCTGCCATTAGGTATTTTTAGGCATCTAAACACATCCTAAGGGTTTTCAATTCAAATTTCATATCTCTAATTCCTAAGGGCCCCACCACTAAGACTATGACATATTTTAGGCCCATCATCTTATGCAACATATCTTATAATATTTTAACGAAAGTAATGGCCAATAGGTTAAAGGAAGTCTTACCCCTAATCATTAACCCTTGTCAAGGAAGTTCAGTGCAGGGGAGACAAATTATGGATGGAGTAATCACTTTTCATGAAGCATTGCATACTACAAGCAAGACTAATAATGTAGTCTTTGCTCTTAAATTAAACATGAATAAATATTTTGATCGAATAATTTGGGAGTTTCTCATTGCGGTACTTCTAAAATTTGGTTGTCACCCTTAGTTGGTCAAGCTAATTCAGGAGTGCATATCAAAGGCCTGGTTCTCGATTCTAGTTAATGGCACTACTTTTGGTTATTTTCAAAGTCACAGATGGCTTCGGTAAGGTGATCCCATCAGTCTGATGTTATTCATCATAGTGGCGGAGGCACTAGGTAGAACAATTAAAGCAGCATGCAATGTAGGGCTAATATTAGGAATTAAAGCCACTTCACATACCAACCCTATTAGCCATCAACAATTTTTTGATGATACTCTCATACTAACTCAAGCATACATGGTGGAATCCAAGAGGATCAAACACATTCTCGAGCTATACGAAGATGCGGTTGGTCAAAAGGTCAATTTTAACAAAATTAAATTGTACTTTATGAATACTCCTATCCAACATTAGGGCAGGATCATAGGTATTCTTGGATGCACTTTAGCTTCTCTTCCTACTACTTATTTAGGCCTTCCCCTATTTTTTGGTGCTTCGGGAGATTCCATGTGGGACAGGGTCATAGAAATAGTTCAAAAGAAGCTAGCTGGGTGGAAGGGTCACCTACTATCTCAGGTAGGAAAACTTACTCTCACCATGGCCTCTTTAAAAAGCATACCAGTTTACTTTTTATCTGTGTTTAAGGCTCTAGCCAAGATTCATCAGAATATTGAGCACCTGTAGAAAAAAAATCTTTGGTCCAGGTCAGAGGAAAAGCAAAGAATTCATTTAGTAGGATAGAGTAAATTTTGTAGGCCAAAAGAAAATCGAGGTTTAGGATTGAGAAGAGTTGCCCACATGAACAATGCCCTACTAGCCAAGCAAGCTTGGCGTATTTTGACAAATGAGGAGAATTATTGGGTTACAATAATGAAAAGGAAATATCTCCAAAATATTGACTTCCTCGATGAAAATATTCATAGCAGGGTATCGGCTTTTTGGAAAGTGATTCTCAGTAGCAGAGAGATCATTTAGAGAGGTCTGAGATGGGTGTTAGGGAACGAACAAAAGATAAGTTTCTGGGATGACAGGTGGGCTAAGGAGGAACCTTTGTCTCAGCTTCCTTGCCTTGTTAGGATGAGAAGGCTTATGTATCAACTTTATGGAAGGAAATTTATTGGCTTTATCATCCAGGATAGTGGAAGACTATTAAGGAAACAAATTAGAATTCTAGGCTATGATGTTGAATCTGAAGAAATCATAGGCATATCGAATCATCAATTCATACCTACTAGGCAAAGGAAGGATAGGATCACGTGGGTTGCAAATGAAAGTGGTCAATTTTCAGTCAAATATACCTATAAATTATTGATAGATTCTGAGGATCCCATCCTCCAGACTAAATAGGTGTGGGTCAAGAATTTAATTCCCAAAATTGCATTGTTCTCATGGCTAGTGATCCAAGGAAGAATACTCACCATCAACAACATGATTAAGATAGGTATGATTCTTGCTAACCGATGTCTTCTCTGTAGGAAAAATTGAGAGTCTGTCATTCATATTTTCTTGGATTGTTCTTTTTTCCAGAGCATTCTATATGGAGTTTTTCAAGCCTTCAGTATTTCTTAGACCAGACCTGCTACCATTGTTGAACTTTTTAACCAATGGCCAAGTCCTTTCATAATCCCTAGACTTAGGTTCATGTGGAAGGTCCATATTCATAAATTTCTCTAGTAGGTGTGGTTAGAGTGTAATCATAGAGCTTTTAACGAGTCCAGCCATGATCCCCCCACTATAATTTCTATGATCTTCACATTTTCTAAATAAAATGCTAATCTTATTTCCCCTGAAGCCCATGTTTTATCTCATAATGAGATCAATATTGCTCAATATTTGAAATTAACATTGATGGAAGACCCTGCTCCTAAAAAACCCAATCCTAGAATAGGTGTCAAGTGGTCTGTGCCTCTATTTGGTTGGCTCAAATTCAATTTTGACGGGGCTGCAAAGGATAACCCAGGGAAATCAGGGATGGGTGGAATAGTCAGATACCACAAAGGAATTATGGTCAGGGATTTTTTTGAGTAGCCTAAGATAAGGACAAATAATGATGCAGAGGCGAGAGCATTGTGAAGAGGTATCCAATTGGCTCAGGAGATAGATGGTAATCTAATTAGTGAAGGTGACTCAATGCACATTATAAACCTCCTACGTAATGAGAAAAATCTCCCATGGCAAATCAAAACTATCATGGAATAGGTAAGAATATTTTATCAGGCTAGGAGAGAAATAATGGCTCGTCACATGTTTTGGGAGGCCAACAAAGCAGCAGACAGGTTGGCTAACATAGGAGTGGATGTTGACGGGCTTGTCACTTGGGATCATGGGGCTCCAAGTGACATGGATGAAATTATGCAATCTGATTTCCAAGAATGATAGATTCATGGACCTATAGATGAAGTAGAAAAGTCACAAAGTTTAATAAAAATCCTGACAAATTTTCAAATTTTATTCGCAAGCAAAGGTGTGAGCATATGTGGTTTTCATTTGGAAATAATGCCCTGCCTAATCTCTATGCTTTGCTCCATCCAACGACAATTTTGGTTTTATCTATGTGTTAAGGATAAAGTCCTTTTTGTTTTGGTTTGAAATATGCAATAGTTATGTTTATTGTCATGATTAGAAGATCGGATATATGTACAACAGTTGGGTATAACTGTTTGAAGATTTTTTTTGCTGGTAAAATGTGTATAAGTTTGTATACCCTCTTGGCTATTATTTTTATGAAATACAATAGTACCGATGGACAGACTGTCCTCAGTAAGGATATAGTCCTTAATAGCATTATGATGAATGTTGTAATAGGTTTTGGTTCAACCTCTAAAAATTGGTTTTAATGATATATTCCATTAATTACCAAAAAAAAATATCCACTTTAAAAACTAATATGTGCCACCCATCCACCAGTTTGAATAATGCATGTAGATTACATGAAAGAATATAATTAGGAAAATTTTAATCACAAATTACATCTAAGTTAAAATTATTAAGCATCCTAGCTTAGTTTTATCCTGGCTCTACTACGTTGTCACTCTACTAATCAAAAATTGATCCACTGAAGATCAATATGGCTCCCCTATATAATTTAGAGATCGGGATGACCTCTTTCCAAGTGAAAACCACCCTATCCCTATATATCATTCATAAAATGACCTCCAACCTGGATCCAAGTGGGAAATAAGCATTGAATTTGAATATTTAATTGGGTTCAAACAAGATTTCTTCTAGCAATGGCTTCCAATATGGATCTGCAGCTTCTAGAGATGATATTGGTTAAATTCTAGGTTTGTAAGCCTTAGGAAATTTTGTGGGATCCATCACTAAGTTGGATGACCTCATCAACACAGGCATTGGGGTGGGTCCTTCTAACCCTCATTTTTGCTCACCCCTCCCTTATTTCTTTGCTAATAAAGTCTACTCTTTTGTCCCTTCTAGATGTGTTTCCTTTGACCTACTTTCTAACCAAGGTAAATTGAGATTCCCTTCTGAGATTACTTCCATGACTGTTTCTCATGACTCTATTTCTCTTATCAATAAATGTTTTGGTTCTTGTCCCAACATGGATACTATCAGAAGAAGGGCATTCAATGAATGGAAGCCTTGTAGGCATATGCAACTTGTAGCTATTCCCAAAGGTTTTTTCTTCATCAAGCTTAATAACATAGAGGATTCAAAGTGAATCCTTTTAGGTGGACCCTGGTTTTTCAGTCGATGAATATTTTTTCTCTATAGATGGTCTCCTAACTTTGACCTTTAATTACAAAGTATCAACTCTATCTGATTTGGGTCAGGCTTCTTGGACTACCAATTCAATTTTGGCATGATGACATTCTTTGAGGTATAGCTAGGGATGTTGGTGATCTCATAGCCTTTGATCCTACAACCAAAGATAAGTCCTAAAATTTTTAAAAATAATGTGCATAAATATCAGCCTTGATTCAAATTTGTTGTCTTCTATTAAGCTTCTGTTAGACATTGGTAATAGAGTACAACCAATTAGGTATGAAAACAAGTTGATATTCTATTCCTCCTATTGTAATCAAGGGCATCTCTCCTCTCAATGACCCTCCTTCTACACCCCCTAGTTGAGCCCAAGAAATCATGGTAGCAAAATTCTATGCAATCCTATGCAATAGCTTCGGGTGTTGAACCTTCTAGTTCTATTATGGCTATAAAAGAAAAATATTTTGATGAAGGTACAATTCAGACCAAGTAGAAGTCCTAAAATATGGATGATATAGAATACCAGATTTTGAATGACATGGCAAAGATCCATATGGAGGCTCAGTCCCCAAATGTTGGTAAGGGAAAATCCCAACAAAGGCTTAATTTTTCATCTTCAAAGACCCATACTAGTGAGATGAACCAATTTAATCCTCTTTTTATGGAACCTCAAAAGGATACCCCTACTTCTCTAGAAATGAAAAGAGGTAGGGCCTCGAACCATAAACCAAGGAAAATTGATTTGCATGTCTCTACAAGTGATGATCCCCTTATGGAATGTGAGCTACTTGCCTTCATGAAGAAAAATTTGAGGTGAAACAAACCTAGACAACGATCCCCTACGTGGTCCCTCGACTTTTGTTTGCTCTATTTTGATTGTTCTAGGGTTTCCTCTATTTTGGATTTGTTTCTAGTTGTCCTCCCTCCTATTTTTGGTAGTTTTTCTTGCTTACCCATTTTTAGGGGCTATATCTAGTTGTACAAGGTTTGAGACCCTTTCAAAACCCTTTTTTCAACCAATAAAAAAAAGTTGAAATTATTTATAGATTAAGGCATTTTTAATATTAAAACTTATAATATATCATTAATGTGCAAACTTAAATATTGCATGATTTTTTCTAAAATATAATGTAAAGGTGTCTTCAAAATATAAATTATCATAGATTTTGGTACTTGTATTAAAATAAAAGTATTAGACTTTATGGGTAAATTAAAATAGTACTATTAAATAGGTAAATTTAAAAATATGAGTAAATTAACTTGTAATTCTTCTAATGATATTAGTTCAAGTGATTAAAATATGGTTTCTAATTGAAGAGGTTTAGATTTAAACATTTTCAAGCAATACAATATCATTATGTGGTTCATTGAAGGACCACGTGGCAATAATATAATATGGTTAGAGACTGCTCAGTTCAATCGCCTATAACAAATTTAAAATAATATCTTATAATTTAATTAGAATTGAAATAAATATCAATTTATTAAATAATTAAAATTTTATGAACCTTATCAATACCAAAAAAATTATCAACCTCATTTTACATGTCTATTATTTATGTCTAAATATTGTCTTGAAGCATTGAGCTTAAATCCTTATGCATAATATTTGCCAAGAATAGACTTTATTTTGGTTATATGTTAAAAAAAAGAATTAATTAATAATTGTGATTGGCTAACATTATTAAATATACTCATATTTAATATTAAATTAATTTCTATAATTACCTACCTTCAACAAGATCATTAATATTAAAAATATGTTTTTTAGTCATAAAATAAAATTAATTATTATATGTAAATAGATATTATAAACTTAAAATTTGGTAATTTTTCAACTATTTGTTTTAGATAAATTTTAATTAAATAAATATTGAATCTTACTAAAAACAACTAAATAAATAAGTGCAATTGTGTGTGTTTCTAATAAATTTACCTCAAAAATCAAATGGTATTAGTTCAACCAGTTAGATTTCTTGATTTTCAAGGAGGAGACTAAGGTTTGAATCTTTCCAAATGTTACATGCATAATAGCCAAGTTGTTCTTATACCACTATGTGTTCATGATATGATACAGGTGGGGCCCATTTTGATCCTATATAACCAATAGAAAAAAAAATTAAATAAGTTTACTTCAAATGGTGGGGATCAAGGAGTTTTATACCAATTATCCCTTGTGAAAAATTGTTCTACAAATATAAAAAAAAATTATTGATGGTAATTCTCAGATATTTTTTTGATCAAATGCTTGTTTAAATATAAATTATGTTGCTCTATATAGAGCAGACATACAGGTATTAATGTGGAATGAAATTTCAATAATGGAATACACCACTAGACTTGCATAATCAAGTTAATCAGTTATAAAGCAAGAAGACTAGTCCCCCACACACATGCCCATACTAAAAATGTATTTCTATAATTGGTGGAAATCACAAGCAACTAGTAGTCCTCATATGGTTCTTGCATGAGTGGTTCTAACCACTCAATTAATTTTGATCATATGTAATAAATTCTAACATTTCCCCTTTTTTATATCATGACCCAAACATGGGTAGGGATACTAACATTAGTACAAATAATCATATTATGAACTATGACACACTCAATATTTCATCAAGTACATGTAGAGTATGAATACGGACACATTCAACTACTCACAACTCACTAAGCTTCTTCAATGAAAATGGCCTCACTATACACTCAACCTAGGGTAGGTACAAGCATAGCTATCCAAGTTAATACAACACAATTGGATAAGGATACACTAGTATTCATAATAGTTGTGACTAGGGATATAAACAACCAATCGCAAACAATTAGTTGGTCTAGGCCTTACTAATTTACATCATCTTATGAATGGGGATAAACACAACCATTCACCTTGAGTGTGGAATAGACCTTCACTTATGCATATGATTAAAAAGGTATATGAATGGTCCTTACTACTCCTAACAACTCAACGTTATCAATATTTGGTTATCTAGTGCTTACCAAATATTATCTTCAAAACCTTGGGCACATTGAACATTAGAAAATAAATATATTTCCTCTCCTCCTCAATGCGAACTTATCTTGCACAATATTTAGGAGTTTCAAGGATAACTTATCATGCACTCCGTATACAACCAATCATATATAAATATGGCATGGGCCTCTACATCAAATTTTAGTGGGAATTACAACCACACTGAACATCCCCTTTAAATTAATATATCAGCTTTGGAAAAAGACCTATCTTCAATGAAATAGCTTCATAGATAGTCATTTAACCACTCAGTTTGAAGCCCTTTGAATAAGTAATATAATGCTTTATATGACACTACAATTAATGTCATATACAAACATTGCAACAAAATTAGAATGTACAATTTAAGAAAAAATATGATTTTTAAAAAATATTAATAATATCTCCTTGGATATTTTTTAATGGGTCAGCTAATTTATTTTTTATCCTCTTTATAAATATTCTTCCTTTGTTCTTATCTATATTTTTTTATTATTTAAAAGAACTAAGCCTGAAATAGAATATATTGCACATTAGTGTTTGCATGGAGAATGATTTCTTCTCCTTATTAATACATTATACTTCACATGATGGCATATTATATTTTCTATCCCTCTTATTGTGGAAATATATAAATTCTTATGTGGCATATTACCATGGAGCCCAGTATTAGATACCTTACTTTTTATCATTCTCATATTACACACATTGCTCCTCCAAATCCAATCCCAAAACCCAAGCCTAAGCCAATCACAGAAACATGTTCATCCAAACGACTCCAAACTGATTTAAAACTATCCACTTTACCATAAAGAGAAGGTAGAGGTTGCTTTTCTAGCAACTTGGTAGTGGATGACTATATAACTATGGAAAATTCTTCTAAAGTGAACATGCATCAAAAATGTTGAATTGATGCCCATGTGGAATCATCATGTAAAACCTATTAGATGAAACATCCAAGTACCAAGATAGCTCTTGATGTATCCATCCACTCAACTTATTTCAATATAAGTCTAACTATACATAGTTGAGATTTTCCCCATGGATGGTGGCATGTTCCCTTCTAATTAGTTTAGAGATACATTTAACAACTAAAAACTACTTAGATTCTCTATGCTTATTGATATTTTCTACTGAGTTTATTATTTGACAAGTGTTATGTTTGATGACATCACATACTCAATATTGTACTTGGTTCTTTTGATTACCATTATCACATCCTTGCAAAATGTGTTGTCACTCAATTGTGGATCTCCCAGTTTCCCAAATCCCTTAAGACTCTTGAGATATATGGGAATATACCTAACAAACTTACTGTTGGATAAATGCAATACCTATAAGTGGGTAAGGATTATGATCCATGAAGGAAAACTTCCATGAAGCATATTATAACCAGGGCTCAAAACTCTCAGTGATTGACTAGCATAGCCCTATGGATTCAAAATATAATGGAAGACATTGATGATAGGTGGTATTACATGATATTCTCTCTTTGAATGAATTCTCCTCTCCTCTTTTACTCACATAATCTATGTATTTAGAGATTGTATGGTCAATGAGATGAACATCATCCTGAACAAGATACTTCTTTCCTTGAAAACAAAATATTTTATTTTTAATTTACATGGTGGAATTGGTAGCCGCCATGAATCTAGGCAGGTTGTCTAGATTTTCATGGATGCCACAGTATTCTATGTTTTCCACCCTGAAATTTGCCACATAGATCTTCACGCAGTCTACTCCTATAACCACCATGCCACAATCATTTTAAACCTTTTACGCCATTTAAAGCACTAGGAAAGGGACAAGCGTTCAATCCTATGAGGCCCGAGATTTGAATCTTGGACCTCCGTCCCTCTTATAGGGTTTGGTCGAACCAATTGGTCTACACCTCGAACCTGAAAATAAAATAATTGAATTGGAACAAGAATTGCATTAAAATCAGTATGGCACCAGTGAATTTATCTATCAAAGAAAAGCTTCTTTCAAAACTCCTAGATAATTTTCTTGAAATCATTGGGTTCTAAAGCCTAGAAATTTACCTCTTGCATCTTGTGTACTTGGAAAAAATATTTCCAAATGTTCTCAATTTTTTGAGGTATAAGAGGTTTATTGCCCTTGGCCTTGTTAAAAATTTGTCATGCCACCTCTAACTTGCCTTTTCCTAAGCTAGTTTCTTTGCATATTTTCCATATAATTAGGTGGGATCATAACCTCACCAACCCATGGCTCTTCCCTAAACCTGATATGATACCAATGATTGCAATGCTTAGATGATTCCCATTGATCAAGTTCTTATTTAAATATAAATTATGTTCTTATATAGATAGATAACCATTGTAATAACACAATTTCTAATAACACAATTTCTATAGTTGGTGGAAATCACAACCAACTAATAATCCTCACATGGTTCTTGCATGATTGGTTCTAACCACTCAATTATTTTTAATAATATGTAATAAATTCCAAAATTTATGTTTTTAGTACTTCACTAACTTATTCTTCCTTTTTCCACCAAGTTTTGGGTAATATTAGAGTTCCCACATGTTTGTCCCAATAACTAATTTTAAAATTTATACATTGTTCATCAAAAATACCCAAGAGGAACCAAAAGCTAGAGAATTAAGAGAGTGCTTAGACTCACAACATCACACATTAAACTACTTTTTCCACTTTCTATAAGTCGTACACTTGATTAAAAAATAAAATTGGTCACCTGTATTTCCTTGATTTTTTTTCTTGTTAAAGTTTTAAATTTATTAATTGCATTTGGAGAAAGTAAATGATATCTTTACTGAAAATAGTTGTTTATTTTTTCTCTTTTGTAAAGGTATATTTAATTCAATTATATTGTTCCCTTCCTTCCATGTAGTAGTTAATTATGTATTTTTAATTTTGGTTTTGTCCCTTCAATATGTTTAGGATTTGTATATCCACTTTACTAATCAAATTTGCTTGAAATTTATCATGAAGTTCTATTTATTTTATGAACTATGCATGGAGATAATAATCCCAAAAGTAAGAATTAGAAGTTTAGCTATGTTTATTATATTACTACAAATATGAACACCAAATCTAATAATATCATAGAGTGGTCCTAAAAAGTTAGCATTGTAACAAATTGATTTTACTTTTTATATAAGCAAACTCAATTTCAAGCAATAACCCATAGAATAAGATTTTTATAATTATCATTAAGCATAATAATTACTTGAATTCCAATAGTCACTAGCTTAATTTTAACCAGTTAACCATGATTAAAGTTGAATTCAAGGCTAATGTTAGCCAATTAGTTGTGGTTAATAGTGGTTATATACATAAAAGTACACAAGCTATCCAACACTATTAAAGTCTTAAAATTGGGCATCACATCCAAACTATGCAACCTTTATAATTAATATTAATGGTGGTTAATGGTTGTTAAAATTTCAATTGTAGTATTTTATGTCCAAAGTCTAGAAGACATAAGGAGTCTAAAATTTACCTTCGCTAGATTTTTTCAATGATCAAGATTTTAGTTAGCTTTGAGTTTTAAATAAAATTTTAGCTAATTTAATAGTTTTGAATAAAAAGCTAGCTAATTTAAATAATTGTGACTAACACTAAGTTATGACACATGTTCACCTTAATGTTAAAGCATGTCAACATATGTTCACCTTATTAAGAATAATGATATTTTTTCAATTCTAATTGTATGTGTTTTTAGTCTAGCTTCCCTAATTTGAGTAACCAAAACTTGCATACCTTTATAAATTAGGTGAGGTAAAAAATAATAATAGTTTATACTTCTAGCATTCGAATATGAAGTAGACAATTAGGCAAAATTTTGCCTCTTCTAAATTCTATATGTAATTGACATGTTCCTCATACAAAGAGTGATGATATGTGTCCAATTTTTATTATATATTTTTAGAGATTGGGTAAGGTAAAAAACTCAGCGTAGTTAAACTTAGATAAATTTCTTTTACAATTGGTATGCTAACTAGATTTGGATTATGAGTAATGATGCATTTTAAATTTTCAAAAGTAAAATCCAAAATCTAAATGCCAAAAATGTCAAAGTGTTTAAATTTTCCCTTGGAAAACTTTTGCTTTTGAATGACATGCTAGTTGGATTTAATATTTCCAATCATTTATTAAAAATTCCCAAAAATGAAAAGATTGTATAAAGTTTGTTTTCACCCTAAAAAGACCAAAAGTTAATGTTTTACAATTCTAACAATGATATTTTTCTTACCTTAAGATATTGTCACTTTCAAATATTTTTATTGGAACCTATGGTGGTATCATTATCATAGTTGAATATGGATAATGTAACTACTTTATTTGTATATCTTGATTCTTTATAATTCATTTTATTACTTTTAAACTGAAATAAATATAGAACTAAACAAATTTTGTGTATAAAAATAACCAAGGTATTTTGTAATTATTAATGGCAATTACACTCTAAATTAAGTTTTACATAATTATAAACCTATAAAATAAATGAGTATGTAAATAATGAGTCATACTTAGCTTAGTAAAGACATAATATTTCATATTGATATGTACATAACTATCAACATGCAAAAATCAAGTACATGAAGATTACAAATCCTTTAGAATTGAAGACATCCCTTGTAGCTCTAAAATTTGTATCATAGATAATATTACTAGTTTCCGCTCTAGCCAAATAGGTAAAGAAGTAGAAAACATAAGGAAGGAAATAGAAACCATAGGGAGAGAAGCAAAAACCACTAGGAGGAAAGTTGAAACAACATGATGCCTCTCTTCTGTACACAAATAGGAGGTTGTATGTTAATGTTGGCTATTTTGTAATATGCCACATTGAAATTTTTGGTAGATTTTCTAGTGTAATGCGGTAAAATATGTTAATGTTATAATACAGTATTTTGATCGATTTAATATGTTATAGTTTATATTTTATTTTTCCATATTTGTTTTCATGCATCCTTTTCTAGCTTGATAATAATGGGTTTCTTAAAGAAAAATGGTTGAATGGCTTGATGGTTCGCTTTGGGTCAAATTTTTGGTAAAAAAATTGAAAATGATGCATAAATACTAAGTGCATAGAATGATAGCTTCACTAAAAATAGAAGTCGTGTTCGCCTTAAGAAATGGGTGAAAGGCTTGTTCATCTCACTTTGAGGTGAACGTAAAAGAAAGGAGATAATTCGATAGATGCATTAATCCCAATCGAGGGGTGGAAGTCTTATGCGCCCCTCATTAGGATGAAAGAAAAGAAAAATAAATTAAAAAAAGAAGAATGAAGTTTCAAATTTAACTAAGTTTTAAACATCGTCCGAATTTGAAATGTGGGAAGGATCGCGTTCGCCTCAAGCTTTGGGTGAAAGGTTGTTCGCCCCATTTTGGCATGAACGTCCTCCAGAGGTTGAAGAATCATGTATGGTCGACGCTTTAATATAACGAAGACATATTCGGTGAAATTTATTGAAGCGCCTCAAGTTGTAATTAATTTAGCACTAAGATCAATAGTTTTTAATGAAAGGGAGCGTTCACCCCAAATATGGGGTCAAAGCTTCATTCGCCCCAAGTTGGGATAAACGTGTTTGAAGTCAAACAATTTAAAATTAAATAGTGCATTCACCCCAGTTGAGGGGTGAAAGCTCCATTCACCCCTCCCAAGGGTGAACCTGCCATAAACGGTAAAGCGAACAAAGAGTCTAAAATTTGAAGTGACTTTGAAAAGTTAACTTTGCATTCACCCCAAGAGGAAGGTGACAACCTCTTTCACCTATTTCAGGAGTGAACGTAGAGTTTAAGGAAGTTGTTAAAGGTGCTTTCACTTGGAATATAAAGGGTTTATTATTGTTAAATCAGGGGCACCTCCTTCACCATAGAACATGAAAAAAGGAGTAAATACATTATTAGCTTACTATTAAGACCGAGCAACTTTTATTGTCAATAATGTCAATAAATTTCAAGGACACCCAAGGTAGACGAATGAAAAACTAAATTTTTGTGGCAAATAGTAACTTAGGTTGTGGATCTCAAGCAAAGAAAGCAACAATATTAAAAATACAAGGCAATGTTCATGATTTCCAAGCAGAAGCATATTTTCGAGGATAACAAAATATACCAAGTCAACGATCAAGCTTGGAAGTTTCCATGCACTGATTTCCCAAAAGAATTTCCTTAAAAGTTGGATCATCACCTCAAAAGAAGGATTTTCAAGTGAATTCAAGGAGGAATTGTCTCACTGAGGTTCTTGATCTATGAGCATTTTGTCTTCATGTGTATTTAATGAAAGAGGCGAAATATTTTATAAATACTACTCAATTTCCATTGTAAATGGAGGTTAGGCATTTTGCGGAAAAACTATCCAAATTCTCTACATCAATAGAATATACTTGGCTTCTGAATTTACAAGTGATCTTGTGTGTGATTTCCTTTTATTTGCTATGCATTTCTATTTTATGCTCATATTCATTATTTGTTGTTAAGTTTAAATTCTACATTTGAGTTTGAACATTGTTGATAAGAAAGTAAGTTTTGGAATGCAATCCTGGAGGTTGTCTGTGCAAGGTTAGAAGTAAATTCTATTGCCTTCTTTTATTATATGCTGATTTTCTTGGGTGGATTTCCTATTTCTAGTCTATCCCCAATACTACACCTTTGGCCTGTGGCCATATTTCCCATCTCTTTCCATCATTTCCAATTTCTTTCCTGAAATTCTAGTCTTAAACCCATTTAGTATTTAGTATGGGAGCCATCCCTTTCTAGATATTGGTATGGAGGACATTTATTTCCTTTGGCATTTCAATTTTGGTCGTGTCTAGGGCACACAAATGCATGTTTGTATAATTAGGCAGATATTTGACCAATAATTTTTAGCACACCTGATGGGATCCCGAAAGTTCCACTTTCAATAATATTAAGGTTTAATGTTCACCTTCATGTTGCATAGTTAGAACATCTGGTGACTCGATTCTACCCAAAAACCTCCAAATGTGAGGGTAGCGAAAGTTGTGCTTCATGATTACAAGATCGAAGGCCAAAAATCCTAAAAATACTATTGAGTTCTATGAACTTGATACCCAAAGGTTAGGACAACATCCTCAACTAGTCACTTTACGTCATACATTTTCATTACCTCATGCACTTCATACATCATCTATAACATCCTCATGATTAGCTGGTGTGTTTTCTGCTTCTACAAGTCTAATTGGTATTGTTACTATAAATCCCTAGTATCAATCATACACACCATTCCATATGGCTCAAAACCCACCACCACAGTAGCACAGCTACCATGGCAGTTCCCAACATGGAATAGCTCAAAAGCCTTGAATTTAAAAGTGCAAAATCTAGTTCCCAAAGAAGCTTTGAAGGCTTTTCCTACTTATGATGCAACTGGTAAAATTTCTTATGAGCATATTCAGGATGTGGCTTCTTTGGATACAATCCATGGTATAGCATATGAAGACATCATGGTAAGGTTACTAGTGTTATCACTTAAAGGAAATTTGTTATATTGGTATCAATATTTACCACCCGCTACTATTGCCATATGGGATCAGTTGGTAGAATTTCTAATTAAGAATTTTCATGAGCAAGCTGGCCCATTCTCTTTGTTGCACCAATTTATGATTATCCAAAGACATACACAAGAAGAGATAGTTGATTTCAATATCAGGTTCACCCAAGGTTTTCAAAGGATTATTGATGGTCTTCATCTCATGCATGAACAAGCTACATTTTATTAACTTAGGGCTTTCAGCACTGACATTGGTATGGTAGTCTGATAGACCAATGTAAATATATTTCTAGAGTTGTTTACACAGGCACAAAAGTCCAAAGCAGACTTGATCACCATAGGTAAGCTTTCCCCAAAATTTACTATGCCCATTTTTCTTGATCTTTCACAACACTTATATTCAAGTACGTTCTCACATCCTATGTCCTCTATGTACCTATTTCCTTCATGGAGCTCGGATCCACCACAAGTCACTCTGATTCGTATCCCACAACTTCCTGCTCCAAGCTTTCTGAAGCTACCTGCTTCAGTAACACCACAGTTTCCAGCACTCATTCCTTTCCTAGCATTATTCATGCCACCAGTTCCACTACCATTGCCTACCCCATCGGTACCTCTACCTTTACCAGCACCTCCTATGCCCTCAAATTTTTATCCTTACAAAATACTATTATAGGAGGTGAAATCTGCTAATTCAACCATAAGGACAATGTCAAATGAGCTTACAACAGTAAGGAAGAAGTAATTTGAGGCTTATTTTTGGTCAAGACGATTTAAAATCTCACCAATCACTCGAGATCATGCAACCACTAGCAAGGGCCCTGAAAGAAACATGACTGTGTTGACAAATGAAGAAGCCATAACATCAGAAAAATCATATTGATGTTCAACTTGTAATGATCCTCATGGAGAAGATACATGCATGGTTCATCAGAACTATGTGCAGACATTAACGAAAAGTTCTATTGGTGGCCAAGTTAATATGATAAAGGATGTTGATCATAATTTTATGATCACATATTTGGAGCAAGTTTTAGTTCTAATGATATATAAAAATAAGTTGGTGACTGTAGATCCAATGGAGTTAGAGCCTTTGAAAGTTCCTACAGAACCAAAGGTGAAAAATGAAAAATTGCAACCACTAGCAAAATTTCCTGATGCAATGTCAAAGTAGCATGATTCTATCCTTATTGAAATATTTACTACCTAAGCAATCCCAAGAAAATATGAAGGTTCCAGATACATAGTCTATAGTTATTCCATAACCAAATGAGGTAAAATAATAGGCTAATGAACATCTTCTGTACCCGTCATTGACTAAGCGATAAAGGGTTGAAGCTACTCAATAGTATCAGGACAAGTATGAATGGGGAATAGAATAAAAATCTCCTAGGATGTCTGATTATAACATCATGGAAGAAATCAAGAAGACTCCTACAAAATAAGTTTAGTTGATGCATTGTAGTTACCTAGGAAAGTTGACGTGCTACAAGAGTCTCTCAAGACTACAAAAGAGAAAAATAAAATTTATTCTCATATAGTGTTGGCTCAAATGCTACCAAATTCTATACTAGAAATAATAGGCTACCCCAGTTCTATTTGTCACTTAGAATTGAGGGGTGGATTATGTGCAAATGTATGATCGATTCCTATGTTGCAACTACTATCATACTAAAAGTAGTCTATGAATTCATGGGGATGGAATACACAAGAAGTAGTCTATAAGAATTGTATTTGGATGGGATTCTAGTCAAAATAGTGGTATTAATCAAGTATATTCCTATTGTTCTACATAGCATACCATAGATTACTATTATTCAAGAGGTAGTGGTGGTCGAATTGGAACCATACTTCAGCATGTGTCTCTCTAGGGAGTTCATAGCAAAGTTGGGAGGATACATTTCCTTGGACTATTTGCATTTGGATATTTCATTCAAGGGAAGAAGAATCCACATATATAATGAGAAGCCCTCTATATTTTATATAGAGAAACTAGAAGAAGAGGAAGGAAAATATCCAGACACAGTCAACATGATGACTGAAGAATTAGAATAAGTTGACATAATGGAATAAGTGCTTGGTGAACTTCACATTGAAGATAAATTCTCACTCATGGATTTCAATGTGATGGTCAAAACTAACATTGGTTGTTACACTATAATAAAAACTAAGTAGGTCGAATAAAATGTCCTTGAGTCCCCATATCTTGTTGCAAATCAGTTATGGAAGTTGTACTTTGATGGCAGCAGGTGCAAAAATAGCATGGGGTCTAGTAGCATTATATTTTCTCCAAATGGGTTATAGAATACCTATTCATATATACTAACTTGGAGTTGCATGAATAATGTAGCTGAATATGAAGTATTATGTCTTGGCTTGAAAAAGGCTGAAAATTGGGCATAAAACAATTGCAAATCTTTGGATATTTTGAGGTCACTATCAACCAAACCACAAATAAATGTGTTTCAAAGAAACACTATTTTAAGGCTTATCGCAACAAAGTATGGGATTTATTTGAGTCTTTTACAACCTTGAACATTCAGGAAATCTCATGGGAGTAGAATAAAAATGCTGATATTTTAGCTTCTCTTGGTGCAAATTTCTCTCACGTAGAACAAGTAGTCATAAAACCCAATACTGTTAGGGTAATCTATAGACTCTCAGTCCTTGATAATAACCTCTATTACAAAGTGTTTGAAAATTATGAGCAGATAGTCAATTTTCTTATTGGGAAAGTTGTAAGCGCAGATGATAGAATCCTTATCGAAGAGGATATGGAAGGAATGATTCGAATGAAGAATAATCACATTCCCAAAGGTCTAATTTTGCTAGAAAGTCTATTCAACAAAAATGACAGAGTTGAGAAGCATAAAATTAAGGTAGATGCAAAGTAATATAAGGATTTTTAGTTGGAGCCTAAGAAGATCATCAATATCGGGACTGATTACACATCAGAATAATTAGAAGATATCAAAAACTTGTATTATGAATTTCTTGATATTGTTGCATGGAGCTATTATGATTTGAAGGGATATGACAAGAACATAATTCAGCACACCATTGAGTTGGAAGGAGTGAAACCATTTTGGCAGAAACAATGCCCTATCAATCCTAAGATCGAGGTGCTCATGAAGGCAGAACTATTAAACATGCTGGAAGAAAAAATAATATATCCAATTAAGCACTCAACATGGATGGCAAACCTGGTGTCAGTTTAGAAAAATAATGGAGATATTCGTCTATGCATGGTTTTTCAGAATCTAAATCGGGAATCACTAAAATATCATTATCCTCTACCGTAGATTGATTAAATTCTACACGTGGTTACCAGAGCACAAATATTTTTATTGTTAGATGGTTTCTCTGGTTATAACTAGATTTAGGTAAAATATGAAGACCAACACAATATGGCATTCACTACTAAGTGGGGCACGTTCGCCTATCAAAGGATATCGTTTGGTCTTTCGAATGTTGGCGCTACCTTTTAGATATCCATGGACATCGCCTTTGGTGAGTTACTAAATAGAGTTATTGTGATTTACCTTGATGATATGACTATATTTTCACATCGTAGAGAAGAGCACGTTTCTCATTTAAGGTGGGTGTTCAAGAAATACTAGGATTTTGGTATTTCCATCAACCCGAAGAAGTCTATATTCACTATCAAAGAAGGGAAATTGTTAGGTCATATTATCTCACAAGAAGGATTTGTGATTGATATTACGAGGGTTGAGGTGCTCTTGAAACTACCACTACAAGTAAACAAGAAGGAATTGCAATCATTCTTTGATCAAATAAATTTTATTCGGAAGTTCAATGTTGATTTTTCTCAAGTAATGAAACCTATGACTGAGATCTTGAAAAAGAACGCTGATTTCAAAAGGACCGAGGCAAGAAGACAATATTTTTAGGAGATCAAGAAAAGAATCACTCAAGTGCTAGTATTAATCAATATGAATTATTCCAAGGACTTCTTATCTATGTAATGGGTGAGCAAGAGAGCTATGCCACAGTTCTCACACAGAAGAAAGTATATGAAGATGAAAAGTCAATCTCTTTTTTGAGCCAAGTTATTGCACCGCACCAAGAGAGGCATAATTTTATCATGAACTAGGTGTATGCAGTGATGAAATCCTTAAATAAGTTTTGGCACTTTGTCTCCCAAAGTAAAATGATCATTTATGTTATACACTCGAATGCCATAAAATTTACTCTTCAAGGAGAACTAGGTGACAAAAGAGTAGGTTAGGTCTTGAAGATTCAAGAGTATGACATGGATATATGACCAATAAAGCTATTTCATGTATGAGCTCTCTACCAGGAATTAGCTAAAAGTGCAACATATGAATCATTGGCTATGGTATAAAAAGAGGAAATCGGTGAGAGAATTTGTGCAAATCGTGCTATGATAAGTCATGACTGGACATAATATCTTGTCAAATTTTTTACTTTAGGCAGATTTCCATCACACCTTGATGCTTCATAGTGTTGGATATTTAGGCTACAAGTGCTTAAATATGTCTTATTGCCAAGAAGGCTATTTCACAAAAATATCGATAGAGTTCTCCTTAGATGCATGAAGAAATTGGAAAAGGAGAAAATATTGAAAGAGTTTCATTTTGGCTTGTCTGGTGGCTATTATGTAGGAAGTCCAATGGGTTTGAAGATCATACAAGCTATATATTATTGGCCTACTTTGTTCGTCGATGTTCATAAAGTGAGTCAAAAGTGTGATAATTATTAGCGATATGTTGGCAGAATTAGGAAAGGATCATTGCCTCTACACCTGATCCAAGTGGAAGTGCCATTTCAAAAGTGGGGCCTTGAATTCATTGGATTCATATATCCACACTTTTTTATGGAGCACAAATGTATCTTGGAAGTAATAAATTATTTCACAAGGTGGGCAGAGGCAATTCCTACCAAAAAGGTAAATCAAGTTACGGTCATCTCTTTCCTGGAGGGATTGATTACCCGTTTCGGTATCCTGGATGCTATTGTAATAGATAATGGAATTTCATTTATTGGGGTAAATATTACTAAATTTGCAAGAAAGTACATGATATATCTCAAGACATTGTCTAATTATTACCCGCAAGGGAATGGCCTGGTCAAATCCACCAATAAAAACTGTTGGGAATCTTGAAAAGGACATTGGAAAGCAACAAAAGGAGTTGGCACTTATTGTTGAATCAGACTTTGTGGGCAGATCACATATTTATGAAGAAGTCTATTAAAGCCTCTCCTTATTCTCTCATGTATGGGAAAGAAGAAGTTCTGCCCACTCATAGTGAGCTACATGTTCTTCAAACCTTGTAATTATTCAAAGATGAATATGAGTATGACCCAATGAGTGTAAGGTTGGCTCAATTATTATAGTTGGAGGAAGAAAGAGAAATGGCCTATCAGGTCTTTACTGAACACACTAAAGTAATACAAAATTGGTTTAGAAAAAATACAACAGAGTGCATGTTTCAAGTGGGAGATTTGGTCCTCAAATGGAACGAAAACAAATCCAAGTTGGGGAAGCACCACAAGTTTGATGTAGTTTGGGAAGGACCGTTTTAGATTTCTATAATGAATTCAGCAAATGCGTATCATCTTCGAGACATGGATGACTGGGATATTTTGATTCTGATAAATGGTCTTCATCTAAAGGCCTATGTTCAATGATTTGATTAAAAGAGGTACCATTTGTAAATATATGCAGATTTCCTTTCCAGTATTTTATTTTCTTTAAAAAATGACCGATATAGTAAAATATATATATATATATATAATAAAAATAAAAAAGAAAAAAAATGAAGAGAAGAGAGAAATGTCCTTCCTGAAAATCAGTTTCACCCCAAATTCATTACTATGTTGAAAGACTTTGGCTAAAATACGGCGCTACGAAACTCATAGTTAAGAATGCACCTACGAGAAACATGTTTTACGACTAGAGGTACATGGTAGAAAGCAAGGCATTTTTACCCCATTCTAAAACATAAGACAAAAATTACATGGAAATGCGTTTTTGCATAAGAAAATGGGCGAAAACCCCATCTGCCCCCTTTGAGGGTGAATGTACAAAGAAAAACAAAAGTGCCAAGTTAATGTGCTATAGAATGGTTAAAATCGTGTTCACCCCAAAGAAAGGGTGAAATGTTTGTTTGCCCCTCTTTGGGGTGCATGCATCGATTAAAATGTTGTCGCTAACTCAAATGTGTATACATAATGGAAGCACAAAATTAGCGCACACCATGATTCTTTTGGGCAGTGCATTAAAATTTGGTGCAAGTAAAAAAGCAAGGGGAAAATTCATTAAAGTTTTTCAAAAACTTATGTTTAAAATATGGCGCCCCCAGAAGCTATTAAAGGCATGCATCCCCTCTTTCATGGATTTTTTATAAATTTGACACATGCAATATTTGGTTTTATATAAATAATGCGAAAGAGGTACGAAAGTACAAGTTATACAGGGCATTCGACATGCAAGTGAATTCTGAATTCAAAAGGGATAATAAATAAGGAAAAAGCTAAAAGGAGAAAAAAAAGGCCTTATAACAATTGAGTTTTTTCGAAAGAAAGCATGCTTTTGCTAAATTTGGGTGAAAAGGAAAATTCAAAGTTGTTTTAAAAGGAAGGATATTCACCATGGAATTATACTAAGTGAGCAAGGAACATTTTTGGAATGAAAGGGAAAGGAGATAATTGTGCCTCGAAGACATTTTTGCTCTTGATTTCGCAGGCATAATCAAAAAATTTAAAAGTTCTTTATCGAAGTGATTTCAATCTCGGACGTGTGGTAAACTTTGAAGAGCGTGCATGCAAGCTAAGGATAATTCTCGAGGTATTTAATTTAAAATGTGTACCCGTATTTGCATTAGAGGAATATTTGAGGGTTTTGAGGAGCAAAATTGCACACCATCAAAAGAGAAGTGTTTATTGGTTCGCAGGGGGTAGGGTTATTTTCCCATGGAATATTTAACATCCAAGGAATATTTTTTGATAAAATTATGTGGTAAAGAAGGGCACACATTCCAAGGATGATTTCTATAGAAAGGAACAGTTGATATTGTTAGGACATCAAAAATAGTGTCGAGTGGGCAAAACGAAGTGCATGTTCTTCCGAAATCACGTAGGAGAAATCTGCATTTACTACAGTGGATGTAGAAGCACTCTATATAAAGAGTCAGGTAAAATCTATGTGGTTTAATTTTAAAAAAAAATTACTACCACTGTGTTTCAAAAATTGTTGCAGAAGTTACAAAGAGAATTTAAGATATTCGCCAGAGAGAAATAATGATAAAAAGAAGCAAAGAGACAACAGAGGTTATGGATCCCAAGAATTCTAGAAAGAAAGAAGGTGGATAAAAATCCAAAAAGGCCTGAAGGAATGAAAATGTGTATTTGGACCCCTACACTGACACAATGGCAGAAATTGGAGACTGTGTAATCACTAATAAGGGCATGGAAAAATTATAGTAGGATGCGCATTTTGCAGTAAATCAGGGGTTAACAGTAGGAAGCTCATTTACGGTGACATATCACTCACAATTATTTTGGTATCTATGTACACTTGTGCACCCATGCCCAAAACTGGTGCAACTTATTGCTCGATTTTATAATCCGGTTAATAGACATTGCATAAGGTAAATAGAGAAGTGCTCTTTACTATTACCTCAAAGGAAGTACGGGAAGCATTTTCTTGTGGATTGAAGCCTCCTTTATACGTGATTACCAATAAGTTGCATACCAATGAGCAGGAGGAAAAATATATCTCTACTGTAATGATGTGTAGATTCATGGAGATGTATTTTATTAAGGAGCCACATATGGGGCAGCTTCTAAACCTGCTGAAGTCACTCATAGAATTTAAGAGCCTAGATATCTATTGAATGTTGGTATGGGTTGTTGGTTTGTTGACAGATTCTATTGTTCATAAGTGGTAGGTGGCCCTAGCACAATGTATTTTCCAAGTAGAATTTTACTCTCCATTGGCCATGAGGTAGGGTACCAATCCAATTTTCTTTGATTGGGCCAATTTTATTTCTTGGAAATTGCATTTTTAGCTAGAGAGGTTGCAAACCAGAGAAGAGACATAATTCATGCACAACTCTTTTTTGGTATGGTATTTCTTATTTCATCTACACCAATTTTTCTCATTTATCACCATGAGGTAAATGGACAAGAGAGATGAGCTTCTACCAATATACATGTGGACTTCCACTCTATCAAGCAGGGAGTCATTTTATAGTTTTAACTACTAGTTTTAGGGCCCACAATAGAACTACTTTGTAGTACATGTGAAAAAGTGTCACGGGAGATTATAGAAGTAGTAGTTACAGCAAAAAAGGGAGATATATTTCTTCTTACACAAGGCATGGTCGTAAGAATTTTTGGCTTCATAGGAAATCCATTCTTACTGCCATATTATGCCACCAAACATATTTTTGATATGGATGTTGTGCACCAATTAGACTATGTGAATGATGTATATGGAGTAGGGCACGATAAAAATATGACTTGTAACATACCTTTAAATTTTGGCAGTATAGAAGTGAGCCAGGTAGGGCAGAACAGGTTGCTCATAGTAACGCTTTAGGACTTGGGATTGATATAACTACCGCAGCATTGTAGGTATGACCCATTGGGAAAATTCACAAAGATAATCAAGGCCAAGATATTTCACTATTGTCCATGGCTTGACATTGAGAAAAAAAAAAAAAAATTGATTCACCTAACTTGGAGTGGCACATTCGCTCCCACCTTGGCATGACTGTTGCAAACAAGAGGTGGAATATAATCCAGTGAAGTGCAAAAATTAGTTTCCTCCATCTAGGTTGTTTAGTCAAGTAAAAGAAAGTCGACCCCTGTGGATCAAGGAGAAGATTAAAAATTTGTGGATAATGTGGGTCCATCAAGGACAAACCATGTCTCCTTATGGGTTGATGATGGATGACGTATTTTCAAAAATATACAATGAGTTTGTTAATGCCTATCAACCTATCGCTTTCACAAACATCCTACCCCAAATTTTCCAATGTTTTGATAGCAGTGAAAGTGTGGCAAAGGGAGAGCACCTGACAGTTGAAGAATAGAATCTGGAGGAGGAATAACAACAGTATGTATTTCAATGGAGGTCACAACAAAAAAAATGTAAAGTGGAGGAGGCACCTTTATCAGAGAACCAAACTATTCAAAATGTGCCTCCATTTCCCAAAGCTACAAAGAAACCAAGGACCGATGCCACTTCCACCTCTACTTCTAAATTTTTGGTTGCTATAGTTCCCGTAGTTCTAGTTTTTTTGGTGACTATTATTTTCTTGCCATCAGTGATAGATGCTTTGATGACGATTGCACAAATGTTTCTAATAGTTCATCAATAGGAGAAGGATCAGCTGTCAAAAATCCCTGAGGTGGAGGTCATCAACATCAATAGGATTTTAAAATTCAGGAGGAAGTGGATAAAAAATAGGAGGAAATTATTTCACAACCACTTCCATCACTAGAGCATATGGCACTCATTCTCGAAGGTACGTCCTCTTTTCCATATGCTTCTTTGGAGCATGTAGTGGTTGTTAGCTTATTTATTTTAGTTTATACATCTATCTCTCCACCTTTTGGTATGCCCTCTATGTCCGTCTTGATTCCCTCTTCTTCTCCTTTGCAAGTCACTATTACTCCTTTTCCCCTTTCTTCGGCCTCCCTTTCTTTCAATTTGTTTGCATCAGGGCCAAATCCATTTCACACCCTTCCCCTTCCATTGTTGCCACCACGCTCACCGAGGTTGTAAGTACGCAGGCTCCTCCTAGAGTGAGTGTAACTACAGCCAAACCTGATTTCTCCACCCATTCCACTATTTCGGTCCCTTCCCTTCTAGTCATGTCATCTGCTTCCTTTAAGCCTGACTACTCACAAGTTTTGATATCTTTCACACCATTTTTGGAGTTGCAAGTACTGTCAGAGGTTCAAGTGGTGCCAAAGTAGCCCAATGTGGAGAAAATAAATCAGGTACACCTGAGTTCATCACAATGGTTGAAAAGTAAAATGTGGAAAGAAGCATTGGCTCTAGCTCGATCACTCAAAAAGGTTACTTTCGATCATGTTTTCATGGAATCTCACATGACTAGAATCACTTCCTTGGTTCAAAATCCACAAGGAGAAACGATGTTGAGTGATTATTTTTGTGATACCATAACAAAGGATCTCACTAGGATTGATCCCATAAATAAAATGGGCAACATACAGGTTGATATGACTTCATTATACTTGCATGGCGAGTATTTTAAGTAGAGATATTTTGATAATGAGAATAAAATTAATGAAATCGAAAATACCTTGGCCAAAAGCAGAATGCAAGAAGAGAAGACAGCCACAGAGAATGAACACTTGCACTTACAAGTAGGAGTACACTTGAAATAAAGGTACACAACAATAATAGAAATGCAAGCACTCCAAATGCAGCTAGAGGCCATGCAAAATCAACTGGTAGAGAAGGCCACACATGCTATAGGTTTTTCTCTTAAAAGCATCAAGGAGGCATGCTATAACTAATATTTGATTGATAGTACTAAGGAGATGTTGGAACCCTACATGGATATGGCTATAAAAATTCAAGCTTTGGTTAATTCCAGCATACACATTCCCCCCATTGAGAAAAATAGATCACGCTTGATCAGCTCTAAAAAATTCACATTGTGTAGCTACTTTCAAAGGATGGACCTAGTGAGGGAAGGCCAAAAAATTCTTAATACCATCGAGCGAGAGCATACTGTTTCCATGACTCATTTTGATGCTCTTGTTGATATGGGATTTCTATATTTTATGGATGAGTGGGGTGAACATCTACTAAAATAACAATGGGAAGCATCCTGGAATAATTTCATGGAGGATACCTCAGAGATTGATACATGGGAGGAACCCATTACAGAAGCACAAGTGTTTTTGCTCACGTAGAAGTATACCCTCATGGAGCTTTCACTGTATGAGCTAGATTAGTGAGCAAAGCACCTTAGCCTGGAAGATGTCTAGAATATCCACTTTGTTTATGAGTCACTGAGTGTTCCCTATTTTTTTACCACTCATGCTTGGGAGGAGGAAATAATTGTTTATGAGGTAACTTCCAAAAGCCTCAAGGAATAAGAAGAATGATCAGTAGTAGAGTACACAATGATATAAAAGGTAACAAAAGAAGCGGAGTGGGTAAAGGTACTCCAAGTAGCAGTAGAGGTTGAATCCATTGAAAAGGTAAAAGAGGATATGCAAAGCAAAGCATCTACATCAAAATATTCAGTCAAGGTAGCCAAAAAAAACTCCATAGAAGCCTAATGGATAAAGGCCTAGGGTCGCTTACATTCATGCGAGTTGGATACCCCATGAGTCGCCAGAAATGTTAGTTGTTTTGTAATATGCCACATTGAAATTTTTGGTAGATTTTTATTGTAATGTGGAAAATATGTTAATGCTATAATACAGTATTTTGACTGATTTAATATGTTACAATTTATATTTTTTTTTTCCATATTTATTTTCATGCATCCTTTTTTGGATTGAAAATAATGGGTGTCTTAAATAAAAATGGTTGAATGGCTTGATGGTTGGCTTTGGGTTGAATTTTTGGTAAAATATTTGAAAATGATGCATAAAGACTAAGTGCATATAATGAGATCTTCGCTGAAAATAGAAGTCACGTTCACCTTAAATGGGTGAAAGGCTTGTTCGCCTCACTTCGAGGTGAACGTAAATTGAAGGAGATAAATCGGCAGACGCATTCATCCCAATTGAGGGGTGAAAGTCATGTGCACCTCTCAATGGGGTGAAAGAAGAAAAAAAAATTTAAAAATAAGAACAAAGTTTCAAAATTCACTAAGTATTAAAAATCACCCAAAGTCTAAATATGGGAAGGATCACATTTGCCTCAAGCTTTGGAAAAAAGATTTATTCACCCCATTTCGGGGTGAACATCCTCTAAAGGTTGAAGAATCATGTCTGGCTAACGCTTTAATATAATGAGGACATATTCGGTGAAATTTCTTGAAGCGCCTCAAGTTGTAATTAATTTAGCGCTAAGGTCAACAGTTTTTAATGAAATGGAGAATTCACTCCAAAGATAGGGTAAAAGCTTCATTTAACCCAAGTTGGGGCAAACATGTTTGAAGGTGAACTGTTGAAAATTCAATAGCACATTCTCCCCGATTGAGGGGTGAAAGCTCCATTCATCCCTCTCGGTGGTGAACGTGCCATAAATGGTAAAGCAGGTGAAGAGTCTAAAATTTGAAGCAACTTTGAAAATTCAACTTCACGTTCGCCCCAAGAGGAAGGCTACAACCTCTTTTGCCTCCTTCAAGGGTGAACGTAGAGTTTAAGGAAGCTATTAAAGGTGCTTTCACATGGAATATAAAGGGCTGATTGTTGTTAAATTAGGGGTCACATCCTTCACCAAGAAACATAATAAAAGGAGTAAATATGTGATTCACTTACTGTTAAGAACAAGTGACTTTTGATGTCAATAACGTCAATGAATTTCAAGGACACCCAAGGTAGGTAAATGAAAAATATTAAATTTTTGTGGCAAAGAGTAAGTAAGGTTGTGGATCTCAAGCAAAGAGGGCAGAAATATTAAAAATACAAGGCAATTTTCATGATTTCCAAGCAGAAGAATATTTTCGAGGATAGTGAAATGTACCAATTCAATGACCAAGCCAGGCATTTTCCATGCATCGACACCTAGAAGTACAGATTTCCTAGAATAATTTCCTTAAAATCTAGATCATCACCTCAAAAGAAGGATTTTCAAGTGATTTAAATGAAGAATTATCTCACTGAGGTTTAGAATCTATGAGCATTTTTTCTTCATGTGTATTTAATGAAAGAGGTGAATCCTTTATAAATACTACTCAACTTCCATTGTAGATGGATGTTAGACATTATGTAGAAAAACTATCCAATTTATCTGCATCAATAGAAGATACTTGGATTCTAAATTTGCAAGTGATCTTGTGTGTGATTTCCTTCTATTTTCTATGTATTTCTATTTTATGCTCGTATTCATTGTTTGTTGTTAAGTTTAAATTTTGCATCTGAGTTTGAACATTGCTGGTAAGGCAGTGAGTTCTGGAATGCGATACTGGAGGTTGTCTCTACAAGGTTAGGAGTAAATTTCATTGTCTTCTTTTATTATATGTTGCTTTAATGCTTGGGTGGATTTCCTATTGCTAGTTTGTCCCCAATCCTACACCTTCGTCTTGTGGCCACATTTCTCATCTTTTCCATCATTTCCAATTAATTTCCTACAACTCTAGTCTTAAAATCATGTAATATTTAGCAAGGGAGCCATCCCTCTCTGGATACTGGTATGGAGTACATTCCTTTCCTCTGGTCTTTCAATGTTGGTTGTGTCTAGGGTGCACAAATGCATGTTTGTATAATTAGGCAAAAATTTTACCAATAGTTAAAATCTTTAATTTTCCTTTGATTTCAAAGAGTGACTCCTCACATTCCTACAAAAGAATATGCTTACTAGAATGCATGAAGTTCAAATTACAATAGATAATGTGTTTTCATGATATTGCATCATGATTTCAAGACAACCCTTTACTACCATACATAAGATAAGGCTACAATGTCTTCTTTACATTGTTTTTCTAATACCCCATACCTGCTAGAAATACAAACATTTTAATAATACCTCAAAAAAATCAATTTGCTAATATTGGACATTATTACTCTAAAAATATAAAAATTATAGCAATAAATAATTTGGATACAAGAACAAATGATATTATCTAAACTAGTTAGATTCCTCATATTTCAAGGAGGATATCAAAGTTTGTATCTTGCCAAATGATAAGTACATTATTGTAAAGCTTGTTGTAATACCATCATGTGGTCATCATGTAATATGGGTGGGACCCATTTCAATCCCATATAATTGATTGAAAAAAAATTAAAATTTAGTTTGGTTAGTGTGAGAAACCCCTACAACTAATACATAGGTTGACCAGTCTCCTCCCAACCATGACTCCTATAAATTTGAGAGCTATGCTTATAAATAGGGAATTTAACACACAACCACCACACATCCACCCCCTCATCCACTCACCCACATCACGGTTTGAACCTTAGACCTCCCAAAGAAGAGACAAATCCTAAACCGTTGCGATATCCCCCTTGGGACTAATTTATTTTTAAAAAATTGGACAACATAAGATATATAATTATGTTTAATAGAGCCACTAATTTAGTCAAAATTGTAATGATTGATATGAGTTGATTACAATAGATCTCTAGATGAATACCCAAACTCACTAGATGTGATACACACATTGAATAAGATTCTTTGATTATTGGAGATATGACATAAATATAACAACTTGACTCTAAATTTGATTCATACTACTAGCATGAAGAATGAAAGGCTTCCTCTTATGACAAAATAATCCAA
Organism: Wollemia nobilis; assembly: GCA_028583015.1. Classification (NCBI taxonomy): domain Eukaryota; kingdom Viridiplantae; phylum Streptophyta; class Pinopsida; order Araucariales; family Araucariaceae; genus Wollemia; species Wollemia nobilis. The sequence continues at coordinate 4,714,881 of JAQPPZ010002200.1, forward strand.
CAAGAACAGTTCCACATATCTATGTGCCTCAAATATTAATAAGGAGAGGGATTGATTGAGGGAATATCTATCTTCTCTAATGCTTTTTCATTGGGTATTCTTCTATCTATAGTTCATCAAGTCTCCTATGCATGAATATGATATGCACCTACACTAAAGGATATGCCTGCATGTAAAATAATATCTTGGAATACATGCTCAATTTCTCTAAAAATCCCTTGAAATCCATTTAAAGTTAAGTAAAAACTAATCAAAAGGCCCTAAAGAAAGCAAGAAACTATCTAAGCAATCAAAAGAAGCTTCTGACTAGATGTAGTGAGGTAGTTAAGACCATTTTAATAGAACACACCAAACACATTAGGGATTATTTACACCATAATACTCAACTCTAAATAATAGTAAGTTATATTTACACACACTTTCAAGACAAATGAAATCACCAAGACTATTATGCATTGATAAGGGAACTATATGAAGGGAAGACAATTAGACCATATTCTATTAATAATAGACTATTTTTCTCTCAAGATACTCTCTAAAAATAAAACAACTAGGTTTTATTTCTTTTTAGTAACTATGTTCATCTTTTTCTATATGAATTTTTGTAGTTGCTTTTCTTTTTATTTTTTACATCTACTTTTCTAAATTTCCCACAAAATAAATATTAAAATACTCTAGAAATATCATACAAATTATAAATTATTATCATATCTTCTAATTATATAAAGCCATTATCTAGAACCCAGACCTCATTATAAAAAGAAATTGAGAATATATCTTTTATTTATATAAAAATATGCATTAAAATATCACACTTGAAGGTACAAATAAATCTATTTCTAGATAGATTATTATCAACATATAGATATCAATTCTAACATAATTTTATATCATGACTCAAATGTATTTAGATGAATCTTAAATTATAATCAAGTCATGATGATAAATTATCAAAATAAATATTAATGATATAATCTCTTTCAATGAAATCACATGTGACTTTCAATGTCCAAATATGACTATCAATTACTAACAAATAATATGATACCCATATTTATGATTGAAAATAAACATTTTTCATATATGTACTATAAATATTTGATATAAATATAACTAAAAATCCTCATCAAGTCAGGATGGAAAATCACCAAAAAAACATTAATGGGATTTCACTTTATATGCCTTCACATACAAGGGCAACCCTCCAAGGGAGTTCCCTAGTGCGAATATCCACCCTACCAAATGCACATTGGGTACCCAAAATCCAGTTGATTATGTTGGTGCAATTAGGGTCGAGCGACTCCCTTGGTCATGGTTTTTAAGACCAAGGCGGCCCCACAAGGGATTTTTCACTAAATTCAAAAAACAAATTTACATACATCTTCCAATGTCCAAATATGACTACTAGTTACTGATAAATACTCTTGATACTCTTTTCATAAATACTCTTGATACTCTTGTCAGGTCATTGTCTTTCTTCTTTCTATTTTTGGCACCCTTTACAACACATATTTTCTTTATGAGATTTCTTTTTGCTAACTTTGGTGTTATAGACAAAGGATATCCTTTGAATTTCTAAAAATATTAGGAACAAGTCTAACTATGTTTATTTCCTATTAGATTTTAGCCATTTTTTTTTTTTTTTTTTTTGGTGAAGTTCACTTGTTCACTTCTTTTGAACATGTAAAAATGTAACTATAACAATGCTTTCCTTTGAATTAATATCATTACTTATAAGCGTCCTCTAAAAAGTCACTTATCCCTAGAATGGTGAGGGAAATTTTTTAATAATGGGTAATAGTATTATTTGAATCATCTAACAATCAAATATAATTTAAAGGATTTTTATGATTATGTTTTTAATAATAAAAGTAATATATAATTTTTTTTCTTTTTTTAAGATTAAAAGATTTTTATAATCTATTTTAAATGGATAGAGTTAATATTTCACACCATAGATATAACCATTTTTTATATATATATGATAAGTAAAGAAAGCACATATAATAAAATCAGATTATTTAATATTTATACATATTGAGAGGGATTTTTTAATCAATTGGATGGTAAGATCATTTTAATCTCATATAAATTTTTAAATATCTAATTCAACATAGAATTTGAGATAGATGTTAAAAAAAATTGTGTTAAGATTTAAATATTATTGAAAATAAATCAAATGGTATTAGCTCAATCAATTAGAATATTCAATTTTTAAGAAGACCTAAATTTGAATATTTCTAAGGAAGACATACATATATGTCTTCATAGATTTAATACTTTTAATCCCATATAATTTATTGAAATAAAAATTTAAAAATAATTTGCCCCTAATAAATTAATTTTTTATAATATTACTGATGAATTTTAAAAGTAAAAAATAAATAATTTATATATAAAATTCTAATAAATAAATAAATAACCTGGCCTATTCTTGAAGACTTGAAGCTTTACATGAACAAAGCATTTTATAGAATTTTTTGGTATTTCCTCTTGGCTATGTTAGAAAAATTTGGGTTTCATGAGGAATATATAGCTCTAATAAAAGAATGCATTTCTTCTACTTGGTTCTCTATTATTGTCAATGGTTTTCTTGCATGGTATTTCACAAATTTTAGAGGTGTTAGGCAGGGTGACCCTTTGTCCCCTTTTCTCTTCATCATCATTGTTGAATCCCTTCGTAGATCTCATAAATAAGCCTTCTCCTTGGGCCTTCTATCAAACATTAAACCCTATTTGATTTCTAGGCCAGCCACTCATCAATAATTCATGGATGATATCATTCTTTCCATGTTGCCCTCAATTCTTGAAGCCAAAATAATAAAAATTATTCTCAACTTCTATGAATAAGTCGCAAGATAGAAAGTCAATTTTGAGAAAAGGAGAATTTACTTTTTGAATACCCCAATTCGCATGAAAATTAAAATTGCAAGGATTCTTGGTTGCACCATATCCGAATTACCCTCCACATACCTTGGCCTCCCACTTTTATATAGGAATTCTTATATCAACATGTGGAATATGGTCACTGAACATGTATCAAAAAACTAGTAGGATGGAAAAAGCAAAATCGATTCAAGAAGCTAAATCCACCCTAGTTTAGGCTTGTTTGCAAAGCATACCTATGTATTTAATGTCAAGTTTCAAGATTCCATCTTCCATAGAGAAAAAAATTGAGCAAATTTAAAGAAAGTTCCTTTGATCTAGAAATGATAACATCAATAGGTTTTTGTTGGTTGCATGGGATAGGGTTTGTTCTAAGAAAGACCATGGTGTTTTAGGCTTCAATAAATTCCATAAGAATTATAAGAAAACAACCTAGATTGACATAGTTAAAGGGAAATACCTTCAATGATCTTCATTATTGGATGAGCAACCCCTTTCTAGTGGATCCTACTTCTAGAATTCAATTATCCAAAATAGGTACATCATCAAGAAAGGCCTTTGATGGCATTTGGGTGTGGTAGAGTGATTATATTTGAGGAATATGCTTAGTTGAAGGATCAACCTCTTATCAATGATCTAAATCTTGCTATTCTCAAACCCATCACAGATCAGAACTTTGGTAGCAAAGTTATCAACTTCATCACCCAAATCTCCAATTGCAAGCAGTGGAAACTCCTTCCTACCAAAATTTCTAGTAATGATATTAATGCAGCTACTAGAACTATTCAAAGCTTGTTAAAATTTTGTGTCATCCCTAACAATCAGACTATGGATTACCCTATCTAGAAACTATCTAAGAAAGGTAATTTCACTGTAAAATCTACTTATTATTCATAATATCCACCTGTTGTGTCTTGGGTCTTAGCCAAGTCTATTTGGCTAAAGCATATGATACCTAAAGTTATCTTTTTCTCATGGCTTCCTTCCCAAAACGAAATCCTAACCATGGATAATCTAATCACCATAGGCCTATATATTTCTAATTGTTGTCATCTTTGTAAATCAAATTGGAAATCAAATTTTCACTTATTGTTGGAATATCCCATATCATTTTTAATCTTGAATTCCCTATTTGAGTTTTTTAACATCATTTTGTCCCTTCCATCATCGCTCACTCACTTATTCCAACAATGGCCCAAGCCTTTTACCAAATTCCAACTTAATTTTCTCTAGACTTCTTGCTTACACTACTACCTGTGGAAAATTTGGCTAGAGTAAAAAAATAGGATTTTCAAAGGGATTGCTAAATACCCATTCTCTATTTTCTTGTGAATCACTACCTTTGCTACTGAGAATGCCCAACTTGTCTCAATCACTAATGGCCCCAAACACGGTATTGAGTCTCGTTTTTTCACTCACTTAAAACTTTATAACCTCTCAGTTGGCACATATATTTTTTTTGTTAATAGGTCTAGCATTAGGTGAACCCCTTATCCTATAGAGTGGTTAAATTTTAACTTTTATGGGGTGGCTAAGGGAAATCCTAGAGAAGAGAGAGATGGAAGTATAGTCAAAAATGAAAAATCCTTTTCACCTATGCTAAAAACATTGAACTTCAATCTAAAAATATGGTTAAAGCAAGAGCTCTTTATCAAGGGTTTCTCATCCTAGATGGACTCAATGGTGACAATATCATTATTGAAGGAGATTCCTTATTCGTTATCAACTACCTCAAATCCACTCAATCTCCATCATGGAATTTGTGCAACATTTTTTGTGAGTGCAAAATACTTATAAGTAAATATTCCAATATAATTATCCAACATGTTTATAGAGAAGAAAATAAGGTAGTTTATTGGTTGGCCAACATTGGCATTAAAGAAGAAACCCTTCATGTATGGCAAATAGACTTTTTGTAGTACCTCAAGATGGCCAATCATGATGATGATATTTGCCTCCTTTAAGTTGGACCGTTTGATGAATTACATTTCCTCAAGAGGTATCACCTACTCTAGTTCTACCAACCAGAGTTTGCTCCACATGTTCGCGTGGAAGTTTACCTTGATTCTGAACAATCCTGTGAGGCCAGAGTTTTTGGAAAACCAAATTTTTCTGTCCTATGTTAAAACAAGGACCTATGTTTAGTTAGGATTCATCCAAAATATTCACCTTTTTTTTAAGGAATACACCTTAGATTTGATTATCATCCACTTCAAGGTGCTTGGTATTTTCAAGATTAAAATCATGGATCGAGGAAGTATGGAGGAGAACCATGTTTTCCAGATCAATTTTACTAATAAAAATTGCTTCAATGCTAGTAATATTTAATTTCGAAGCTCTCCCACTGATCGATGCCTATGTACCCAGGCTCACTCAAGGTGTCTCATTTCAAATATCCAAGGAAAAAGGTCATTTTTTCTTAAGTCATGTTTAAATCATTCTTAATGCTTATGTGAGATCCAATAGTCTCCACCCTTTGCTCATCTAAGATTTCACTCTCGATGATCAAGTCAATCCTTTCATTCTCGATGGTCTTCCCAAGTCTAGTCATGGTTAAACTAGCCAAATTATGAAGCATGAGTCTCATCATCACATTATCAGACCCACTCAAAATTCTCATTTTAAGTCTTGGTACCACCCGTGTCTCGGGTCTGGTGGTATGAGTAATTGGATTGGGTTTTTTCTAAGGATACCCAATTCATGTCTATTTTTATCCTATGTGGCATTTGTTTTCTCCTTGCTCCCCCTCCTCCTTTTACTAATTCCTCCTCCATTAATATGGTCCTGGTAGAACCTAAATCCTTGAATCTTGATCCCGATGTGGAAGTCATTCTCAAAACCATGGCTTCATGGCTTTTTTGAGAAAATTTGAGGGTATTGATAATGAAATTACTCAAGACTTCATCAATTCCTAGGAGAAAAACCAGGTTGCTCTTAGAGGTCTAAAATTTTAGGTCAACATGAGCCTCCTTTGTAAGATAATAGAGCATCCTAATGATGGTTATGAGATTTATCGAGATAATCATTCTTTAATAGAGGAGTTGAAGCACTTCAATGACAAATGAAGGAAACTAGTTAGATACAAAGGGGGAGTCAATAGGAGTGAGTTTCTCGAGTCCTATAATAGAGTTCTAATTTCCATGATGCAATATATCATAGTTGATGAGGTGGAAAAACCTTTGAAAAGCTTTCACCTTGCTTTTCTAAACCACCTAATAGATGTCAAAGATGTTAACGTGCCAAAATATTTTATGTGATCGATGGAGATATCTATGGATGGGATCAAAAAGGGAACGATATCTTATGCTAAACACTAGGTTCTACACTTGATTATATTAAAACATATTCTCTAGAAAGTGGCCCTCAAAACGTCTTTCATCCCCATTGACATTGTGGACATCGAGGACATGGAGAAGGGTGTGGAGATGATTTCTGCTTGTAATGTGGTGGTAATTTCGATCATCTGACAATGATCCCCCAGAACCATGATGTCAAAGAGGAAATGCTCAAGTAAAGAACCTTCTAAATATTTTTTTACAATGACATATTCCTCAAAGAAATATATTGATCAAGCTCTGAAATACATTGAGATATTGTTTAGATCTAAGTGTGATCCTTCAATAATTCATTTTGAAATGCTGAAAAATGTTTATTCGACCCACTATAAAACTAACATGGTCCTTAAACACGTGATTCAGATGGCCAAAGCTATCAGTACCATCAACAATGAGTCTTCAATGGCTTTCCAAACCAATTTTGAAAGTGACAATGTGATGGAAATGGTGGAGTAACTCTCCGTTGTGGGTCTATTCTTTCTTTTCGATGTTTGTTTTCTTATGTTCATTTTTTCCTAGGCTATCCCTATTCGGTTTAGGTTTTTTATCCTCTTATCTGGTCCATTTTGGCTTGTTGACCAGTGGGTTCAAGGACCATTTCAAAACCCTTTCTACTAATAAAAAAAAAAGCTAAAAATAATGTTTATAAAACAATGCAAGACTTTAAAAATTATAATTACTAATAAAATGTTTATAAAATAAAAATAAAAAATATTAGCTTTTTTTTAATACTATTTCTTACAAAATTTTAATCGTCTTTATTTTATTGTTCAATTCTACATTTTTGTAAAGTACTTAGAATAAATTTATGATATATATTATAGATATACAACTTTTATATTATTTTAAAAATATATATTAATAATTTATTTAAAAACATTAAATTATTAAATTAATTTTTTTATTATATTGACAGATGTAAATTAAATAATTATAGAATCTTTAAACTATGAAAATATTCATCCTATTATAAGAATTGGAAGTAATAAACTCATAATAGAAAAGATGTAAATTAAATAATTATAGAATCTTTAAACTATGAAAATTTTCATCCTATTATAAAAATTGGAAGTAATAAAATCATAATAGTAGAAAATTGTCCATCATATCCTAAAAGTATAAACATTTTAAACTATGGAAAAAAAATTCAATGAGTTTACACATGTTTTTAGGAGGGGTCATGGTTCCCTCATATTTGGGGTTTGAACCTTATCAATATAGTAAACTTGCAGCTTTAAAAGGGTCTATGGTAAAAGAGTGTGATTTGAAGAGTATTGAGTGGGGTTTGAACCTTATCATTATATTAAGCTTGCAGCTTTAAAAGGTTTTATGGTAAAACAGTGTGATTTAAACAGGAGTTGCGTGGATTCTCACCATACATATCACATTCCTCAGACTTCATGGCTAATTTGGGATTATCTCAAAACAGCTTATCAATTTGATCAAATAACTTATCGGAAGAATTACCTCAATTAGACAATGAAAGAATAAAAAGATAATATATCTTTCCTACAGTCTCAAAATTATGGAAGGTGGTTCATGCTAAGCCAGATGGTGTGACTTTTAACTTTTAAGAGCCGTCAATTATCAAATTCAAACGGCAGGCTTGTTGGTGTCCACTTTTGGAGTAAATGGAATAGGTTTGTGTTGGTATATTGTTGTTCTCTCTTCCCATGGTAGGTTCCAGGTTCTCTTTTGTTCCTGTCTTCCCTTGCTTGCATGGATAGTTTGGCTATTGTTCTCCTTTATGAGGGATGTTGGTGCCTTTTGTTATTGTTCTCTTTTATGAGAGATGTTGGTGCCTTTTGTTATCTTGGGTAGCGGTTGTAGATGTGTTTCTTTTACTCTTTTTGTTTTTAGTTTGGAGTTTGTTGTTTTTTAGATGGTCTATGTCCCTGTGTTCCTTTTACTCTTTTTATTTTTAGTTTGAAGTTTGATGTTTTCTAAGTGACCTATATCCCTTGTTCTAATTAATTAAATTTAATTTGTAAAATATTTGAGGTCCTTTTCAAAACCCTTTATTTATCAATAAAAAACAATAATAATAATTTAAACTAAACAAAACTAATAATAATAAAAATGTTCATCGTATCCTAAAAGTATAAACTAAAGTGAAACCCATGACATTGAAAAATTTTTCATCACATCCTAAAATTTTGAACTCAAGTGAAACTAATAATAGTGAACACATTATTACTTTTATTAGTAACTATTAATCATGTTTTTTTTTTCTCTCACATTAGCTTCGTTGATGTCAGTCTCTTAAAATTGACCAGAGCAGTGTTTACAATTGACCTCTAACATGCAGGGCAATACTTATTAATTATACACGAATACTTTTTTATTTCCAAGAAAAATAATCAGATGGTGAAACCTTATTTAACTATTTTGGTGAAAATTTTATTATTAAAAAATAATTAAATAATAGTTAAATATTTATTATTGAATTTTTTATTTATTTAATAGTGGATTAATAGTAATCCAATATTTACCAATAAATTATCCATTCTCTAGACGATTAAATACCCTTATCAAAAAAAAAAAAATGAAAAAATCTCCTCACTCAAACAACAAATTGTTTCGTATGTGAAAATTGACCTAAGCACATTGACCTTCGTGGAAATTTAGGTTTGCGTAGGATAAGATCAGTACTGCTAACATTGATTCCGAGCAAGTCATGGCGTCGAACATGGTTGAATATTCTCACTTTAGAGTTTCAGGTTGACTGAAATTCGAAGTTGGTCTTTATTTTCCATGTAGTACGCGCATATGACCAGCAGTTTGAAAAATAATGATCTGACTAAAACCATGGGTCTTTTTCCAAACCAGGCAGTACAGTGAACGGAATTTTTTTTATTAGAGTCTGTGATTGAAACCAAGAACGGTTAAAATTCATCCCACGCAAGTTAAGATTCATTCCGCATTAGAGAAACTTGTAGATTTCTATATGAGGAGAAAAGCCCAAGGCAAAAGGGTTGGCTTTGATATAGTTGAACCCATAGATTTGTATCCATATAGGCCATGGCATCTTCTAGACAACGTTAGGAAAAAAATGATGGTTATAAGAGAACTTCTAGATTTCTATACGTGGAGAAAAGCCCTCGGCCAAAGGTTTAGCTTTAATAAAGTTGAACCCATAGATCTGTATCCATATAGTCCATGGCATCTTCTAAACAACGTTAGGAAAAAAATAATGGTCATAAGAGGAACTTGTAGACTTCTATAGGAGAAAAGCCCAAGGCCAAAAGTTTAGCTTTCATAAAGTTCAACCCTTAGATCTATCCATACAGTCCATGACATCTTCTACACAATGTTGGGAAAAAAATAATGGTCATAAGAGAAACTTCTATATGAGGAGAGAAGATTTAGTTTTGATATAGTTGAAACCAATAGATTTCTATTCATAGAGGAGAGAAGATTTAGTTTTGATATAGTTGTACCCAATAGATTTGTATTCATAGAGTCCATGGCATCTTTCAGGAAAGAAGAATGGGAGGAACTTCTAGATTTCTATATGAGGCCAAAAGTTTAGCTTTGATAAAGTTAAACATATTGATCTGTACTCATACAGCCCATGACATCTTCTAGATAATGTTAAGAAACAAATAATGTTCGTTAGAGGAACTTCTAGAGTTCTATACGAGTAGAAAAGGATTAGCTTTGATATAGTTGAACCTATAGGTTTGTATCCATACAGTCCACGGAATCTTTTAGACAATGTTAGCGAAAAAATACTGGTTAATTTGGAAAAGTATATGGAAAAAATTAAAATTAAATATTTATATTATTATTATTATAGATTTTATGTTATTTGATTTGGGTTAATCATTTAACTTAATGAATCATACACAAGTGAGAATAGGTTATATGGAATGGAGTGATATAGTGATATATTATGAAAAATATTGTATAGAAAAGAATGATTGTAAATCAATAAAAAAATTGAATGATAAAATTGTGCGCAAATTGAATATATGTTTTTTTATTATGTAAATAATATATGTAATTTCTTTGTATTATAGTAATAACTGTATACTTGTCTCACTTAGAATATAATAATTATATATATTAAAGTATTTTAACGTGATATGAATAACATATGCCCTAATATTAATTTTAATTTGAAGGACTATTTTCACATTTTAGGGGTCTTTGTTATGGCATGGACGCAAGGCATCCTATATAAGATGTTTTTTTTAAGTTAACATGGAATTTGTATTAATTTCATTTCTATTGATATTTGATTGTTATGACATGGATGTAAGAGGCTTCACATAGGTTTTCTTGTTCTCATTAACATTTTAGTGAGAAAAGCTCATTTTTATTAGCATTTCAATAAGATATTTTATATGATATTTTTTTTTAGTACTATATTAATACTAGGATTTTTTTTTAAGAATAGATTGTAGTGTTGTGGGTGGATGTAGTTAACATTATTGTTTGGTAAGAATTCAAGTGCCACAACAATATTATTTGTGGTTTCAAATTCCTTTATGCTTCAACCCAAAAAAATATTCTCTTCTTACACTTGGTTCATCAAAAGCTTATTATAAGATAATATTTTTATATATGCGATTATTGTAAGATAATCATCAAAGATATAGGATATGTAGGATTAATACAATTAAAAATAAAAAATTTTGCATCTTATCTAGCCCTCAAGTTGATTTGAAACTACCACACATGCATCCAATTGGGAGTGGATGTAGCAAAACATCTATGGGTGTGTGATGCAGTACCAAGAGAAGGGCATCAATTGAATGACAACCTTCTCAAGTAGCACAATTTCATAAATAACTGTAAATCACATATATGGAAATAAGGTAACATCATTATATCTCCCATTTGAATGACACAATATCATTTATTTGAACAAAACTTTTGGTGCAACCACTTGAACTTTGCCTTACTTGAACAACACTTCTTACTTCAACGTTGGCCAACTTGAATGATAATTGCTTTAAACAACAATGTTTCCCCATCGAATGGTACTTCAAACCTTTACTCGAATAGTGATTAGTTCTTCACTTGAATGGTGGTATGACCTTTATTTGAATGATGTTCTTATATTCATAACACTCATTCATTATTTTTATGTCTTCCTGCTTATTGGTAATTTATCTTTCCTAGGTAACATTCATATTTGTAGATAAGGATTTTCTCCTTGAACGATGTCCAAGCTCCCATTTGAACATTGACCATTCCCTCCCTTAAACATTGTTATAGTTATTACTAGGTTTCTTTTTTGAAAAACTATGATCAAAGTATCTTCTACACAATAGAATGATGCTTCTACTTGGTCTACAACCACACTTTCTCTTACAACCTTATAATCCTACATACACTAATTATATTCCATAACATGCAAATCTTGTAACACAATATATTTACCATTCAAATACATATAGAAAATAGATTAGTAGAATATGGTTTTATATAGTTTGTGATCATCGGCTACACTATAATGTACTATTTTCATTCTAAAATCATACAATTATTCGTACACTCAAACATTTATGTGTAAGTCTACCATATGACTCTCCTTACATGTTGTTTCCTCTCTTTTTATATCTCTTCATACATATACCTCTCAACCTCTCTTCTAGGCCTTATCCTATTATTCTTCTTCTCTTTTCTCATTTATATTTGTCAACCTCTTCGTTGATTTATCTTCCTCCTGTATGTTGCTCTTGTTATCATATAATAAAGGATTCTTATATATGTGGCAATGGAAGTTACCTTACTTATAACCTTTTAGATGCTCCTACATCATACTTATTGGGTAAGAGGAAATGTTTCATGAGCTCCAACTCATGAACATGAATTGCTCTTCCAAGCTATTGTCATTTTAGCTTGGTTTTCTTTAGATGTCCACCTTCTATATCATCCTTGCATTCCTTTGAGAAAAAAACCTCCTGTTTATAGAATGCAATTGACATTTATTTCACTTTATCACATTCCATCACATCCATCTAACCATAATCAACATGTATTTTATTGACTACTTTCTCTAAGTGTCAACACTTTTTGTTGGAGTGATTATACCCTCCACAAATATCACTAGGATATAGGTTCCAACACCTAGTTGCCACATATCCATATCTTCTACACTAACTATAATAACCCATCCTAAGACTTTCATCTTCTATACTAATTTCTCTTCTCACTTTTTTAGTCTTATTGCTTCTTACTTGACGTCTATATTCAAGGTCTTCATTCTTTGGCTTTATATTTGGTATTATGGGGATTTTCACACCTTGCCCATATTTTCCCAATCCTTTATCAGTATATCTCATTATCCTCATTAAATTGGAACCAATACCTTTGGTGTACCTTTCAAAGCATCCAAACACTTCATCATCATGTTTTATAGCAAGATGGACTTTTTCATGACCATCAATGATATGATGAGGTTCATCTTCTTGTACTATCACTTTATAATTCTTATTTTCTTTCTCTTTGTATATAGTATCACTTAGGGATGAGTTGAAAATAGAAACAATAAATATTGCAATATTATCTTCATCGTCACTACTACTAGTGACCTAGGCCAAGTGTCTCTTCATCATACTTATTCTCTTTTACTATTGACCTAGACCAAGTGTCTCTTCCCCATGCTTATTCTCTTTTTTGTTTTTTTATTTTCCTCCACTTGTTTCCAAATTTGATCCATACTACTAGCCCGAATATTTTTAAGGCTTCTTATTATGGCATAAAAACCCAAAAAATACATTTACATTCATCTATGTACCTCAAATATTACTAAGAAAAGTGCTTTAATGAGGGAAAATATTTTCTAATGCTTTTTCATGGGGTCTTATCCCATATATAGTTTATCAAGTCTCTTGTGCATAAATATGATACGTATTGCAGTAAAGGATATGCCCATGTGTAAAAGGATTTCTTAGAATACATGTCCAAGTTTTCTATAAATTCCTTGAAAAACCCTTTTTAAAGTTGAGTCTAATCAAAATGTCCTATATAAAGCAAATAATGGTCTAGGGAAGTAAATGAGGCTATGACTAGATAAAGTTAGGTAGTTGAGACCCCTTTAATAGAACACAATTAATAGTTGAGGTATTGATTACATCATAATATTAAACTCTAAATAATAATAGGTTTTATTTACAAACGCCTTCAAGAAAAAAATTTCTCTAAGACTATTATGCACTAAACTATTAGAAGGCAAGATGATTAGATCATATTTGTTAATATTATAGTATTTGTCTCTCGAGATACTCTAAAAATAAAACTGCTAGGTTTTCTTTCTTTTTTAATAACTTTGTTTCTATTTTCACCATTATTATTTTTTTTCCTTTTTTATGCAATTGCTTTTCTTTTTGTTTTATAGACTTGTTTTCTAATTTTTTCATAAAATAAATATTAAAATATTTCAACAATATCAAACAAATTATAAATCATTATCATGTTTTCTTATTATATAAAACCATTATCAAGAACCTATGTCTTGTAAATATCATTACCATATTTGGCACTTTAACAAATAAATTGAAAGTATATATTTTATTTATATAAAACTATGCATTAAAAACATCACATTTGAAGGTACAAATAAATCTATTTCTAGATAGATTATTATCAATGTATAGACACCAATTGTAACATAATTTTATCTCATGACTTAAATGTATCTATATGGCTATTAAATCCTAATCAAATCATGATGGCAAATTATCAAAATATATTTTAATGATATAATCACTTCAGATGAATCCACATGTGACTTGTAATGTCCAAACATGACTACCAATTATGGACAAAGAATGTGATACACATGTTTGTAATTGAACATAAACATTTCCCATATATTTACCATAAATATTTGATATAAACATAACTAAATCTTAATCAAGTCATGATGGAAAATCATCAAAAATATTTAATGATATATTCATTTTAGATGAATCCACATATGTCTTTCAAATTCTAAATATGACTACCTGACAAATACTCTTGATAGGTCACTATTTTTCTTCTTTCTAGTTTTGGAACTCTTTACAACATTTATTTTTTTATACTATTTATTTTTATAACTTGGATGTTCTATAAATAGGATATCATTTGAATTTCTAGAGATCCTTCAGAACAATTCCAACCATATTTATTTATTATTAGATTTTAGTTTTTTATGAAGGTCATTTATTCACTTCTAGTGGATATTCCAAAGTGCAATTATAAGAAGTATTTCATTTGAATTGATGTCATTCCTTGTAAGCCTCCTCTGGAAAGTCACTTATTTATCTTGATCTTTTCAACATCTTACTACCCTAGTATTATACCAAATATATAAAAAAATAGCTTTTGAGAAAACAAATACCAAAAAAACTATCTTATTCATGTTATTTTAAGGTGGGTCTCTCCAAGAATAAATCTCGGGATTAGTGGCCCTTGTGGATTTGTATTAGTGTCCCTTGTGGATTTGGTTGGTTTTATCTAGACTATTGAGGTTGGAAATTTGTTTGGCTAGTGGTCGTTACTTTTTTCTTTATCATGTAAGGGTGGCTGTTTGGATGGTCATTGGCTGGGTTATGTTGCCATTTTGAGATTGCTCATCTCTAGATACTCTTTTTAAAAGGTTTTGGGTCCTTTCAAAATCCCTTGTTTTTCACTTAATAAAAAAAATGTTATTTTAAAGTATTTATAGTTTACTAAAAAATAAAATACAAATTTCCATAGAGTTTGAAGAGACTTACAAATTTTGTTAGTTGTCCAAAAAAATTTAGCTTTTTGGCATGCCTCATATCCCAAATTGTAAATGGGCTCTTCACTTATTAAATAGAAGAATCCTTAAACCTAGATGATAATTCATTTATAGCATACATAGTTTTAAGGTATGGAAGTAGTTTGTGTTCATTTTTTAGCTAAATTTTTATATGTGAAGGAATGACATTCCTTTTCTTAATAGTCTCGAATGTACCATCTATACTTATCACAATATTACAATATTGATTTTGCATATTATTATGAAGACACATTTCATCATGTTCAATAGCATACCTCATCCATGCAACCTCTTTCTCTACCTTCGTTTATATTCAAATTTTTCAATTTCTATGTTTTCACACCATGACTTCATTTCTTAGATATCCCAATGTTTTAGGTGAAAGGGCTTTGGTAATTTGAAGTGTGTGTGGTTTTTGAATACACATGTAATGAGTCATTTAATTTTAAAAACAATATGAACATAGTCAAAGCTATTTGACTACAATATTACTAATTTTAAAGACATTAAAAATATCTACATGAGTGTATGAATTTTATGTAATCATGTAGTCATTTTTTAGAGTTATGGGTAGTTATAAATCATTTGTAATTGATTTTTATTTGTATATACACATCTATCACATCAATACAAATATTATTGTAGTTAATATATATATATATATATATATATATATATATATATATATATATATATATATATATATATATATATATATATATATATATTCATAATATTTGATCCCAAAGCTTTGACATTACAAAGATGAGATTGGTATTTTAGAGCATAAACAACTTTTAAAGTTTGTATTTATCTCAACTAATCTAAGGGGTGAAGACTTGGTCAATACAAGAATCAGTTCCATGATCATGTGTTGATGTGAGGAGAAGGATACCTTGTTCATTTAATTGCAAAAATATAACTTCTTGTTCCATTATTTTTATTTTAGTTAAATGATGATGCATTTCAGTGTAAACCAATATGTAAAATTATCTAGTTATTTATAAACTAGATATGATAGGTATTTGTGCCACATCTTGTTCAATCATTTTGTCTATTTTGAGAGCATTGATGAGTCATCTAGTTTAAACTAATGTGGTGGAATTATTTTATTCATGTCAAATGAAGGCATGAATTTGTAAGCATCATCTTTTCTTGTGGAAACATCTTGTAAGTGAAAGAGTTTTATGGAGTGATATTTAACATGGAGGTGAGAGTTGTCCAATATAAAGATGAATGCTATCCAATATGGATGTCATCCATAAATTGAGAGAAAATTTAATCTTATTTATGTGATTAAATGAGTCATCCATGTTCTATTATATAAAATCATTAAATATCATTTTAAAAATATTAGTTGAATATCCTTTCATATAAATCATCTTAAATGTAATATTAAATATCTATAAAATTAAAACTAAATTGTTTTTTTTTTTGTTTAACCTATATACTAAACTAAGAGTATAAATGTTGTTAACTAGTTAAATCTATCAAATAAGAGAGTAATAATGTTGAAACATTGTTTAAAGAAGCGTTAGATCATGTTTACAATTGACCTCTAGCATGCACGGCAATACTTATTAATTATACACGAAGTTTTCTTGCTTTGCAAGAAAAATGATCAGATGCCGAAAGTTCAATAGTAACTTTATTACTGAATAGTTACCGGATTGTTTATTTAAATAATTGATTGGTAATAGTTTAATAATTATTAATAAATTATTTATTTTTTATTTAATTAAATATCATTAACTTTATTTTTATTCACAAATTAAAATTTAAAAACTTCTTACTCAACCAACAAAGTGTTGTATCGTGTGTGGAACTGGACCTAATCACATTGACCTTCGTGGAAATTTAGGTTTGCGTAGGATAAGATCGGTACTGCTAACATTGATTCCAAGCAAGTCATGGCGTCGAACATGGTTGAATATTCTCACTTTAGAGTTTCAGGTTGACTGAAATTCGACGTTGGTCTTTATTTTCCATGTAGTACGCGCATATGACCAGCAGTTTGAAAAATCAATCTTTTTCCAGAACCAGGCATTACAGTGAACGCAATATTTTTATTAGAATAAGTGATTGAAAACACGATCGGTTAAAATTCATCCCACACAAGTTAAGATTCATTCCGCACTAGAGGAACTTGTAGATTTCTATATGAGGAGAAAAGCCCAAGGCAAAAGGTTTAGCTTTGATTTAGTTGAACCCATAGATTTGTATCCATACAGTCCATGGCATCTTCTAGACAATGTTAGGGAAAAAATACTGTGTTTAAAGAGTTAGATAAAATTAAAATTAAAATTAAAAATATATATTACTTTTTTGAATTGAAAATCAGCAACTATAATATTAAAATAAAAGAGTAATACAAAATAGCCCGAAGGCAGAGTACTTGAAATAAGATCAAGACTAAGAGCCTACCAAACTACACAAAAGTCCTTAAAAGGACGCTAAGTACATATATCACTAGTATTATACAAAGTATCATATTTCTTTTGAAACATATTTATACAATGCTGGAATAAGTTAAAATAAAAATCACCAAAGTGTTTGTATCCATCCACAACGTTGTTGTTCACACTATGATTATGCTCCTGGAAAGTCTGAAGAAAGTGTTTGAAAATATCCTTAAAGCAAAGCACGGACCTGGCAACTTGTAAAGAGATTTTGAAAACTGTGAGTCTCCTAAGAGACCCAGTAAGAATCCTCTGATTATCCTGAAAAATGTCCAGATTTCTAGCCAACCAAATATACCATAAAACTTCAGTCGAAAGCAACAACCAAAAATTATTATAACACCTCTGCATAGTAGGAATATAGCCAAACAATATATGTTGCCTGAAAACATTATCATTAATATTCCAGCCTGAAATATTAGAGCAAAATAATGACCAAATTTCTTTAGCAAAAAAACAATCAAAAAAGATATGCTTGACAGTATCAGGAACTCTGCATAAAGTGCAACTCATTGGTGATTGAGGATCTTTACATACAGGAAGCCTTTGAAGAAGTAATAACCAACGAAAACATGCCTTTTTAGGCTCAAGAAATCTGGACCAGATATGCTGCAAAATGCTATGCCCATGATTAGTGAAGACTTCCATAGACCAACTGTTATCAATATGGAGTAAAATCTCATTAGTATCAGTGAGCAAATTATAAAGAATTTTTGGCTTGATTTTGAACAATTGTGTGCCATCATGCCACTGAATCTTGCCATAAAAAGTTTGATCATCATCAATAAATATAGGACTGCTTAATTGCAAAAATGAGGCTCGAAGTAAAGAGTATGTCCTCCATTGAGAGCGAGGAATATCATACTGAATACTAAGAGACTCCCAAGATTTAAGACATCCATTTTCAATAATATCAACAAATGATACAATGCCTTTATGCGCCCATTTTTTTGCAGAACAACCTTGAGTAACAACAAGCAACTTATTATTATGAGAAAGATTCCACCAGATAGAACTGTGCAAGAAGAAAGTATTTTGAGAATCAACAATAGATAGTAAACCTCTAACATTCTCCCAAGCCTTCCAAAGGCTCTTGAAAACTGTTGACCCAACTGGAACAACCGAAAACTTACCAAAAAGGATATCAATCATATGAAAATATTTCCAAGCATGAGCTTTTTTAGGAACAACCTTAGTAATATTATGCCTGAGAAGAACTTTCCATGGCTCATTGTCGTTAATACAATTCACTATCCACTTGATGGCTAAGGACATACCTTGAACAACCAGATTTTTCAACCCAAGGCCGCCAATATATTTATTAACAGTGCACCAATTCCACCTTACCTTATGCTTTTTTATCTCTGTATTACCATCGACCCATAAAAAATTTTGTATATGTTTATGAATATCATTAATTTGATATGAACAGAATGACCAAGCTGAAGCAAAATAGATAGAGTAAGCAGAAAGGATTTTTTGACAGACTTGAAATCTACCAGCAACAGATAACTGCTTATTATTCCATTTATTAAATTTATTAATAATCCTTTCTTTAACCCATAACCACATATCCTTAAGGCAAGGGTCAATGGAGAAAGGAATGCCAAGATAACGGATCTGTTTGGAGGGACCTCCCCACTGAATATCAAACTTGGATAACCAAGGAGGAGCAACAAAATCCCAAGTAAGTAATATAGATTTTGACATAGCAATTTTAGCTCCTGAAGCATTGCAAAAGCAAGCGAGCTTTGAAAAAAGGGAATCAAAATTTTCCTCAACCAACTTAACAAAAACCGAGGTATCATCAACAAAATGAATATTAATAAGTTCTTGATCATTAGGCAGAGTAATTCCTTGAATAGCAGGACTGATTGAGCTCTCTCTTAACAGATAATACAAGGCATCAGTAGCAATAACAAACAAAGCAGGAGCTAAGGGACAACCTTGACGTATAGATCTCTGAAGCAAGATAGGATCAGAAAGAGACCCATTAACCTCAACAAAAGTAGTTGCATCAGTAAGAAGCACCTTAACCATTTTGCAAAACAGAGGAGGGAAGCCAAAGGCCTCAAGAACCATGAGAATATAGTTCCATTCAATTCTGTCGTATGCCTTTTCAAAATCCAATAAAAGCATGCCTGCATTTTGTCCAGAGCATTTAGCCCAATACATGGCTTCCCAACTAGTGATCAAATTTTCCAAGATATATCTTCCTTTTATAAAACCTGTTTGAGTTGAATTAATAAACTTAGGTAGACAATTTGCAACCCTCAAAGCCAAAATTTTTGCAAGGATTTTATATGAAACATTTAACAATGTTATTGGTCTCCAGTTTTTGACTAAATTTTTATCACCACCCTTAGGCAAAAGCCTTATGATACCAGTATTAATATTCCTGCCCAAGGAACCATGAAGAATGGCCTCAGAGTAAACCTGATACAAATCATCACTGATCCAATGAACATTTTTCTTATAAAATTCTATAGGAAGCCCATCAGGCCCAGGGGCCTTGTCATTGTTAATAGACTGAATAGCCTTGATGATTTCTTCTTTAGTAATCGGAGCATCTAAAACAAGAGCTTCCTGATCAAAAATTTTATGAGGAATAAGAGAGCAACAAAATTTTCTATCATCAATTCTAGCTTCGTTATCCTCAGAAGTGAACAAATATTTATAAAACTGATAGAAAATGCTTTTTATAGTGTCAGGATCACAGATCAAATCCCTTCCATTCCATATTACATCAATTTTCTCTATCATACCCCTCTCTTTAAGGAATTTGAAGAAAAATTTGGAACCTTTATCTCCTAAATGGAGCCAATTAAGTCTGGACTGAACTCTCTGACCCTGAATTCTTTTCATCTACAATTGTCTCAAATTATTCTTGATGGAAATGAGCTCTTCCTGCAAAGTAATGTTACTTGGATTGTTTTGCAGGTTAAATTCAAGAAAACACAGCCTTGACTGCAAGGAATGTTCCAGATTTCTAGAATCTAAAGCTCGTTGTTTGCCTATTGTTTGGAAAATTTTCTTCCAACTTTGAACATTGAGGTTCCATCTATCAATAGCATTCCATGATTTGAACATCCAACGGTTAACTTCTCTTAAAGTAAAAACAACATCAATGCAATCTGTAGCCTCTAATAAGGAAGTATTTAAATGAAATTTCCAAGAGGGACAATGATGATGCATAGGTTCACCCTGAAGTCTTATATGAGCTTGAATAGGATAATGGTCAGAGAAAACATTAGGTGTGACCAAAACTCTATTACCATCTGAGATAGGAGCAAACTGAAATAAATAATTTGAAGCATAAAATCTATCCAAACGATAGTAAATTTGGTTTTCATCCTTTTGCATATTACACCAAGTATACCAAGGGCCATTATGATGAAATTTATGGCCTTCCAAAGGATCTATCAGCTGAAAAAAGGATTTCATTCTCATCCAATGATGAAATTCATCACCTCTCCATTCTACATTCAAACCCCCACTTTTGTCATCCTGTGATTCAACCATATTAAAATCACCACAGATAATCCATGGTATATTCGGAAGACTTAAAAACCATTGCCACAAAAGACTCCTTTCTCTATGATCATTGGGTGCATAAACAGAACAAACACCAAATTTAGTGTTATTCATATCAATTATCACCCAGACAACTCTATTGCAAGGAGAACAACCATACTCAATAACCTTAGAAGACCAAAAGGGGGATAACAAAATCACAACACCCCCCTTCTAGGACTATGATTAGTGCAAAAAGGAGTAGCTTCCTTCCAAATGACTTTAAGAGCAATATTCAAAAGCATATTGGTCGCTTTCACTTCTTGCAAAAATAGACAGTCAAGCTTTCTAATCGATTGAATATAAGATCTAATAGAATACTTCCTGTCAGGGGATTCTAAACCCCTAACATTCCAACTGAAACACTTAAGCATCATTGTCAAAATTAGAGACCTTATATGATATTCTTTTTTTTAGTACCATATTAATACTAGGACTATTGTGTCAACATTATATTAAAGTGTTGTGAGTGGATGTAGTTAACGTTATTGTTTGGTAAGAATTGAAGTGTCACAACAATACCATTTGTGGTCTCAAATTCCTTTATGTTTCAACCCAAAAAAAAATAGTCTTCTTAAACTTGGTTCATCAAAAGTCTAGTATAAGATAATCTTCATATATATATGATTATTATAAGATAATCATCAAAGATATAGAATATGTGGGATTAATACAATTAAAAATAAAATTTTCTTCTTCTTATTTAACTCTCAAGTTGATTTGAAACTATCACACTTGCATACAATTGGGAGTGGATGTAAGAAAACATCTATGGGTGTGTGATGTAGTACGAAGAGAAGGGTGTCAATTGAACGACTACCTTCTCAAGTAACACAATTTCATAGATAACCATAAACTACATGTATGACAATAAGGGAACATCAATATATCTCCCATTTGAATAACACAATATCATTTATTTGAACCAAACTTTTGGTGCAACCACTTGAACAGGAAAAGTTTCCTTACTTGTACAACACTTCTTACTTTGACATTCACCAACTTGAATGATAATTACTTTAAACAACAATGTTTCCCCATTGAATGGTATTTCAAACATTCACTCAAATAGTGATTAGTTATTCACTTGAATGGTGGTATGACCTTTATTTGAATGATGTTCTTATCTTCTTAATACTCATTCATTATTTGAATGTCTTCCTACTTATTGGTATTTTATATTTCCTAGTTAGAATTCCTATTTGTAGATAAGGATTTTCTACTTGAATTATGTCCAAGATTCCATTTGAATTCTTACCATTCCCTCCCTTAAACATTAGTATAGTTCTTTCTAGGTTTTTTCTTTGAACAACTATGTTTGAACTATCTTCTACACGCAAAAATGATGGTTCTACATGGGCTACAACCACACTTTCTCTTGTAGTCCTATAATCTTGCATACACTAAATGTATTCCATAACGTGTAAATATAATAACATAATACATTCACCATTCAAATATATACAAAAAATAGATTAGCAGAATATAATTTTATATAGTTTTTGACCATCAACTACACACTGTAATGTACTATTTTCATTCTAAAATCATACAATTATTTCTACACTCAAACATTTATGTGCAATTCTACCATTTGACTCTCTTTGCATGTTGTTTCCTCTCTTTGTATGTCATCTCAGAAATATATCTCTCAACCTCTCTTCTAGACCTTATCCTATTATTCTTCTTCTCTTTTTTCCTCTATATTTGTCAACCTCTTTGTTCATTCATATTCCTCTTGTATGCTGCTCTTGTTTTCATGTAAGAAAGGTTTTCTTATATGTGGCAATGGCATTTATTACCTATAATATTTTAGATTTTTTTGCATCATACTCATTGGGTAAGAGGAAATTTTTTCATTAGCTCCAACTCATAAACATGAATTGCTCTTCCAAGCTATTGTCATTTAAGCTTGGTTTTATTTAGAAGGTCAACTTCTATATCATCCTTACCTTCCTTTGAGAAAAAACTCATTTTTATAGAATTCAATCGATATTTATTTCACTTTATCACATCCATCTAACCATAATCAACATGTATTTTGTTGAATAATTTCTCTTAGTATCAATACTTGTTGTTGGAGTGATTATGTCCTCCACAAATTGCACTAGGATATAGGTTCCAACACCTATTTGCCACATAGTCTGATCTTCTACACTGACTATAATAACCCATCCTAGGACTTTCATGTTTTGTACTAATTTCTCTTCTCACAAATTTGATCTTATTACATCTTACTTGACCTCTATATTTAAGGTCTTCATACTTTGGCCTTATTTTTGTCATTATGAGGATATTCACACCTTGCTCATATTTTTCTAATCCTTTGCTAGTATATCTCATTCTCCTCATTAACTTGGAACCAATACCTTTGGTGTACCTTTCAAAGCACCCAAACACTTCACCATAATGTTATATGACCTATTTCATAACCATCAATGATATGATGAGGTTCATATTCCTCTACTATCTCTTTATCATTCCTATTTTATTTATCTTTTTCTATAGTGTCACTTAGGGGTGAGTTAACAAATAGAAATAGTAAATATTGCATTATTATCTTCATCGTCACTACTACTAGTGACCTAGACAAAGTGTCTCTTCCCCATGCTTATTCTCTTTTACTAGTCATCTAGACCAAGTGTATCTTCTCCATGCTTATTCTCTTTTTTGTTTTTGTCTTTTCCTCCACTTTTTTCCTAACTTCTCTTAACACTACCATTTCTCCCTTCAACTTTATTTCATAACCCTTAAAGATTTGTTATTCAAGCACACTATATAAAAATTATCCACTTTTTCTTCTTTGTCCTTTAATGGACTTAATGTGTACCTCTTATCATCTTTCTCAATAATATAGGTGTTTTCCCTACCATTATGCACTACCTTTCTATCAAATTTCCATGGTTTCTCTAATAAAACATGACAAACATCCATAGGCATAATATTACATAGCATCTTGTCTTTATAATAATTAATTTGAAAGTCTATCATACATTCTTCATTCACAAAAAATTTATGTCCATTTTGCAACCATGAGACTTTGTACTGATTTGGGTGCTCAATCCTCTTGAACCCATTTGATGTCCATACTCCCACTATCCATAATGATTTTACAACACTTGCCTCCTAATTTGCATATGGTTCAGAAAAGACTTCTTCTTTGCATCGGTACATGCACCTCCTTGGGTGGATTTAATAATATCATTTTCATCATAAGGAATTTTCTTGTTCCTATTCTTTCATGTGCTTGGGTGAGACAAAACTTTCTTCATATGCCTATGCAATGCGGTTTCTGATTTCTTTTTCTTTACCATTGTACTATTGTACTATTGTATATTGCAATTCCTGATGACCAATTTCTCCACATAAAAAGAAATTTTTGAGGAATACTCTATCCCTTCCTCTACCATAACCACCTCTTCCTCTTGATAAATATTTGCCTTCTCTAAAATTACTTTGAGAAGTACTAGCTTCTCGTTCTTGCATATGTTGTCCTCTATCACTAGTTGATTGTTCTCTTCCTCTATACAACTATCCTCTTCATCTATAATTGTTTTGTTGTTTGTGGTTCAACATTTATTCTACCTTGAGTGTATATTTATATGCCTCTTCAACTATTCTAACTTGTACGATATCAATTTCATCTTACATGGATAACCTTAGTCAATTTATATATCTTACCACCTTCTCCTCATCATATTCAATATGATGTACTTTTATGGTCAACTTATAGAACTCTTTCGTATACTCTTTCACTCCTAACTCTTTTTTATTAATATTTTGGACTCTTATAAACAATCCAATATGGTAATCAATAGGTAAAATTTGTATATCTATTTTAATAGTCAAATTTACTTGAAACTTACTATAAAGTTCTATTAATTTGATGAACTATGCATGTAGAGAATAATCCGAAAAGTAAGCCTTAGAAGTTTAGCTATTTTAAGTTATATTTCTACAAGTTTGAAAACCAAATCTAATAATGTCATAAAGTAGGCTTAAGAAGCTAGCATTGTAATAAATTGATTTTAGTTTTTATTAAGCAGACTCAATTTCAAGCAATAAACTATAGAATGCGCTTTAGATAAATATCATTGAAGATAATAGTTATTTGAAGTCTAATAGTCACTAGCTTAAGGTTAGCCAATGAACCATGGTTAAAGTTAAATTTAAGTTTAAGGTTAGTCAATTATCCATTGCTTTGGTTAATTTTATCCAATTAGATATGGTTAATAGTGGTTAAATACTTAAAATTACATGAGCTATCCAACACTATCCAAGTCTAGAACTTGAACATCACATCCAATCAATTCAACCTTAACTAATTATAGTTAATATTAATGGTGGTTAATTGTGATCTAAATTTCAAAAGTAGCATTTGATGTCCAAATTTTAAAATACATAAGGAGTCAAATTTTACCTTAGAAAAATTTTTCCATTGATCAAGATCTTATCTAGCCTTGATTTTTAAATAGAAAGTTAGCTAAATTAAATAACTATGACTAATGCTAAGTTATAAAACATGTTCACCTTCTAGCAATGCTAAATCATGTCAAACATATGTTCACCTTATTAAGAATAATTATATTTATCCAATTATAATCATATGTGTTTTAATTCTAGCTTCCCTAATTTGAGTAACCAAAGCTTCCTTGGCTTTATAGATAGGATAAGGTGACAAAAAAAATAGGTTATATTTTTAACATATAAACTCTAAAAGAGACAAATATACCAAATATCACCTTAGCTAAAGTATATGTAATCAATATGTTAGGTAGGTTTGGGTTCTAAACAATAAGTTATATTAGTTAGATAACCATGGAAAACATTAATTTTTAGTAGTTAATAGTGCTTGTTCATTTTAACAACTAGAATATGCTAAGTCATGTTTAACATATGTTCACCTTACAAAGAGTAATGGCATGTGTCAAATTTTTATTATACATATTTAGAGCTTGGATAAGGTGAAAAACCATAGTAGGTAATATTTTCAACATCCAATGTTTGAAAGAGAGGAGTTCAAGCTTCACCTTAGCTAAATTACATTTATAATTGGTATACTAACTAAATTTTGATTTTGAGTGATGATACATGTCTAAATTTTTAAATAGGAGGTTGTATGTTAAAATCTATTTTCTCCTCCCTTCCTTATATTTTCCTTTGATTTGAAAGAGTGACTCCTCACATTTCTCTATAATGCATTGTAAGTTGTAATGTGTTTGTATGATTCTACATCATACTTTAAAGATAACCCACCACTACCATACATAAGAGACTACTACAAGGCTTTATTTACATCTCAAAAATATCTCTCAAAAAAATCTACAAATATTCTAATAATATCTCAAAAAAATCAGTGTGCTAATATTGGATATAATTACTCCAAAATATAAACATAATAGCAATTAATAATTTGGACACAATATCAAATGGATATAGCTCAATCGATTAGATTCCTCAACTTTCAAGGAGAATACCAAGGTTCAAATATTGCTAAATGATATATGCATAATTTCTAAGATTGTTGTAATACCATTATGTGGTCATGATGTAATATGAGTGGGGTCTATTTCAGTCCCATATAACTGATTCAAAAAAATTACATATAAGATATATAATTTTGTGCAATAGAGCCACTAAAATATTTTAGTCAATGATCATTATGACTGATATGAATTGATTATAATATATCTCTAGATGAATACTCCCACTCACTAGATTTGATAAACACATTGAATGGAATTCTCTAATTATCAGATATATATAACAAATCAACTCCAAATTTGATCTATACTACTAACCCAGAGATTGCCAAGGCTTCTTCTTATGGCATAACAACCTAACAAGTACATTTTCATTCATCTATGTACCTCAAATAATACTAATAAAAAGGCTTTAATGAGGGAATCTATGAAGGAATATCTATCTTTTCTAATGCTTTTCATAGGGTTTTCTCCAATCTCTAGTTGATCAAATTGTGTGCATAAATATGATACGTATTGTAGTAAAGGATATGCCCATGTGTAAAAATTATCTCTTCAAATACATGTCCAAGTTCTATATAAATTCCTTGAAAACCCTTTAAATTTGAGTAAAATCTAATCCAAAGGCCCTATAAGAAGCAAAAAATGATCTAGGGAAGCAAAGGAGGCTTCTGACTAAACAGAGTGAGGTATTTGAAACCCTTTTAATAGAACACAACAAACAGATGAGGTATTGATTACATCACAATATTAAACTCTAAACAACAATAGGTTCAATGCCAACTATTATGCATTGAACTATCAGAAGACAAGATGATTAGATCATGTTTTTTTAATATTACAGTATTTATCTCTCAAGATACTCTAAAAATAAAACTACTAGGTTTTCTTTATTTTTTAATAACTTTGTTTCTATTTTCATTATTATTTTTTCCTCTTTTTTTGCAATTTATTTTCTTTTTGTTTTATAGACTTGCTTTTCTAAATTTTCCATGAAATAAATATTAAAATATTTCAACAATATCATACAAATTATAAATCATTATCATGTTTTCTTATTATATAAATCCATTATCTAGAACCTATGTCTTGTAAATATCATTACCACAATTGGCACTTTAACAAATAAATTGAAAGTATATCTTTTATTTATATAAAACTATGCATTAAAAACATCACATTTAAAGGTACAAATAAATCTATTTCTAGATAGATTATTATCAATGTATAGATACAAATTGTAACATAATTTTGTCTCATGACTTAAATGTATTTATATGGCTATTAAATCCTAATCAAATCATGATGGTAAATTGTCAAAATAAATTTTAAAGATATAATCACTTCAGATGAATCCACATGTGAATTTTAATGTCCAAACATGACTACCAATTATGGACAAAGAATGTGATACACATATTTGTAATTGAACATTAACATTTCTCATATGTTTACCATAAATATTTGTTATAAATATAACTAAATCTTAATCAAGTCATGATGGAAAATCATCAAAAAAATTTAATGATATATTCACTTTAGATGAATCCACGTATGTCTTTCAAAGTCTAAATATGACTACTTGACAAATGCTCTTGATAGGTCATTGTTTTTCTTCTTTCTATTTTTGGCACTCTTTACAACATTTATTTTTTATATACTATATGTTTTTATAACTTGGATGTTATAGAAATAGGATATTATTTGAATTTCCAGAGATAATTCAGAACAATTCCAACCATATTTATTTATTATTAGATTTTAGTTTTCTATGAAGGTTATTTGTTCACTTCTATTGGATATTCCAAAGTGCAATTATAAGAAGTATTTCCTTTGAATTGATATCATTCCTTGTAAACCTCCTTTGGAAATTCACTTATTTGTCTTGATCTTTTCAACATCTTACTACCCTAGTATTATACCAAATATACAAAACAAATAGCTTTTGAGAAAATAAATACAAAAAAACTATCTTATTCATGTTATTTTTAAAGTGGGTCTCTCCGAGAATCAATCTCAGGATTAGTGGTCCTTGTGGTTTTGGATTAGTGGCCCTTGTGGATTTGGTTGGTTTTATCTAGACTATTGAGGTTGGAAATATTTTTTGCTAGTGGTTGTTACTTTTTTCTTTATCTTGTAAGGGTGGTTGTTAGGATGGTCATTGGCTGGGTTGTTTCAAGTTGTTCTGGTTTTCTTTGTTTCTATGTTGCCTTTGTGATACTGCTCATCTCTAGCTACTCTTTTTAAAAAATTTGGGGTCTTTTCAAAATTCCTTGTTTTTAACTTACTCAAAAAAATGTTATTTTAAATTATTTTTAGTTTACTAAAAAATAAAATGCAAATTTCAATAGAGTTTGAAGAGACTTACAAATTTTGTTAGTTGTCCAAACTTTTTCAGCTTTTTGGCATGCCTCATATCCCAAATTGTAATTGGGCTCTTCACTTATTAAATAGAAGAATCCTTAAACCTAGATGATAATTCATTTATAGTATACATACTTTTAAGGTATAAAAGTAGTTTGTGTTCACTTTTCAGCTAACTTTTTATATGTGAAGGAACCACTTTTCTTTTCTTGATAGTCTTGCATGTACCATATATACTTATCACAAGATTACAATATTGATTTTTCATATTGTTATGAAGACACATTTTATCATGTTCAATAGCATACCTCAACCTTGGATCCATGCAACCTCTTTCTCTACCTTGGTTTATATTCAATTTTTTCATTTTATATGTTTTCACTCCATGACTTCATTTCTTAGATATCCCAATGTTTCAGGTTAAAGGACTTTCATAATTTGAAGTGTGTGTGGTTTTTGAATACATATGTAATGAATAATTTCATTTTTAAAACAATATGAACATATCCAAAGCCATTTGACGACTAGATTGCTAATTTTAAAGACATTAAAAACATCTACATAAGTGAATGAATTTTATGTAATCATGTAGTCATTTTTGGAGTTATGTGTAGCTATAAATTAGTTGTAACCAAAAACCTTTGTATTCTTGATTATTATTTGTATATACACATCTATCACATCAATAAAAACTTATTGTAGTTGATATATGTTCACAATATTTGATCCCAAAGATTTGACATTACAAATATGAGATTGGTATTTTAGAGCATAAATAACTTTTAAATTTTGTATTTATCTTGGCCAATCTAAGGGGTGAAGTCTTGACCAATCTAAGAAGTAGTTCATTTATCATGTGTTCATGTGAGGAGAAGGATACTGTTGGTCATCAAATATGCCTAGGAAAGGATTTTGAGTTAGTGTATGCGCCCTAGACCTAGACCAACATTGAAAGGCCGAAGGGAAGAGATGCCCTTCGTGCCAATCTCCGAAGAAAGGTCGGCTCCTATGCTAAACTACTTGGGTGTTTGAAGATAAGGGTGCAGGAAAGAGATAAAAGGAGTTAGGGTTAGAGAAATTGGTGATGTAAGGTGGGAGAGAACAGGAAGCACGATCACCAACTAGCAACTTGAATAGAAGCAAAGAACACCAAAGATAAACGAAAGAAATGCAATGTAGATTTTCCTATGTATCCTTCAGGCGAGTTTCAGGGTACATTCCCCAATCGCACATCGGACGTAGGGTTCAGCATCCAACATACAAACAAAGAAAGACAAAAGAATCAAGCATAGAAGGTAGCATAAAAGAAAGCCAACATGACATCTTTCAACTCCTATGTATCCTTCAGAACGAGTTTTAGGGTACAGTCCCCGATCACACACCGGACGCAGGGTTCAGCATCTCGATATATAAACGAAGAAAGACAAAAGAATCAAGCATAGAAGGCAGCATAAAAGAGAAGAATTGAGCTCAAAGCCTTTTCGTATTAATCGCAAGACATCAAGTTACAACAGCTTTCTAGTAGATAGTTCCCCCCCCTTTTTCTTATTACAATGCCTAGGTTTTTATAGAGGACCCGGGCCTCTGAGTCATAATTACATAGCAAAGAAGAGTACGCCCTCGAGCCCTGAGAATTTGGCTCCCCAAGGCTCTCGTGACCGAGCTTTCAAATCTATTACCAAAATTGGCAACTACAACCGGGTCAACCATGGAAAGGTGCATTGATGAGTCATCTGGACGTCCTTGGTCTTCGGGTGCGGTGCTCGAGTGGCCGCCATGCTCGCCGGGCTCTCCATCATGGCTTGATACTTCATTTTTTATTGCCAAAAATGAGCAGTGAGCTTATCGGGCATGAAAAAATGCATTTATGAGGCACTTGATCGCCTCGAGAAAATACCTGGCTTGGAACACGTGCCCGTGAAGCGCTTCGCTAAGTCTTCATTCACAACTTCGCTTCGCAATGGTTCTGGGCCGAAGCAAAAACTCCTCTTTGGTATGTACTTCACAAAATTGAGCTTCGCAAAACTGCTTCGGGGGTGAGGAGTGCCGAAGCATATTCACTTCGCAAAATGGGCCTCTTCATCTTTGCCACTTTGCTGACCAAATTACTTCGCTGACACCCTCGAGAAATGCTTCGCTGCGATCCTCTTTCTAAACTATGGTTCGGGAAGATTTTGGCCGAAGCAATTGTCTTCAAAAGACATTGCATCCTTTTACTTCGGGTAGAAGTACTTCGCACAAAATTAGCCGAAGCAAATGCTTCACAATGAGCTTTTGGCGAAGTAAAAGTGGTTCACTGATGGAGGGGCCCGAAGTGAGTACTTCGGCAACTTTCTGGCAAAGTACTTTCAATGCTCCTTGAGTTTCGCTTCGCTGATTTCCCGATCGAAGTGACTGATGGAAATACTTCGGATGCGAAGTAGTTTTACCCCCTTTTCTTTGTATTTCACTTCGGCACACCACTTCGCAGAAATCTTACCCGAAGTAGCTTCTCAAAATGCTTCGGGCCCGAAGTAGATTTCTTGCCTTTGCTTTTTCGGCAAAGTTGTTCTTTTGAACACTGCTTTTGTATTCTACTTTGGTGATACTACTTCGTAAAAAACTCCACCCGAAGCAGTGTTGAAAATGCTTCGGGTGTGAAGCTCTCTTTTCTTCTGAATGTCACTTCGCTCAACTTTTGCCCGAAGTAGCTGCTGGAAACACTTCGGGCGCGAAGTAGTTTCATTCTCTTTTCCTTGTATTTTTCTTCGATGAAAACTACTTCACAAAACTTTTACCCGAAGTAGTGCTGGAAATGCTTCGGGTGCAAAGCTCTTTTCATTTTCCTTCGGTGAAGCTCTTTTCTCTAGCTTGTTTGGCAGTGAAGTTCTTTCTTTTCTATTTTTATATACAAAGGGGTGGCATTGGAAGCCAAAATTGTTGCATCTTTTCAAAATAAAAACAAAGCAAAAAACTTTACACAACATTGTACAAAATTTGTTTTCTTTTTCTACCCCTTAAGAAATTTGACAAAATTGTCAACATTCTTGGTGGCTCATGGGGCAACGAGCTTGTCTCAATGGGAGAACCCTTTAACTTTGATCCATTGGGCTAGAGTCTTTTCCCGATCCTTCTCCTCCTTCTTCCTCTGGGAGTGCTTCTGTAGCTGGTTCTTGTTCTCCCTCTTCTTCTGCTTCTTCTTCCTCCTCTGCTCCTTCATCTGCTGGCGTGGCCTCCTACTGTGGTGATGGGACAAGACGATCGCAGATTCTCTTCATAGTTCGACGAACCATGAGCCCAAACCCCTTTTTGAAATGGTTCTTGGTCTTCGAGTGCCTTGACCAGAACATGGAACCGATCAATCTACCCTATGTCGGTGTGTTTGATTCTTGCACCTAGGTCATTTAGACAGGCTATGATTTTGCAATGTCTCAGGATGAAGTCAATGACTTGTCCCTCCATGATCGGCTCTTCCCACTCATCAATTTCGGAGACGTCACTTTCAAAATGGAGCCACGCTAGCTTAAGTTCTTCCCTGGTGAGAAGGTTCCCATCATCATCTATGAAACTCGAGAAACCCAAAGAAGAAAGGTCTTCGAAGTAACTCATTGATGTGCGCTGCTCCTGCTCAAATATATCAAGGAGGTCTTTCACCTTTTGCGCTTTCTTCACCTTGGAGAAGAAAGCGCGAACAGTGGCTTGGGCAGTAGACCAATCCCTAGCCATTCGACTCATAGCAGTGACCTACAAGTCTTGATATCTAATGCTTTGAACCTCAAAGGCAAGCTTGAGTCACCTCTTGATTTTTTGGATCACCTCATCTACTATTGGTCCCTTCTTAGCAATGGCATGTTGAGCTTCGGTGACATAAATTAAAATCGACAAGGCACTAGAGGCCCAAGATCTAAAACCTTTGAGTAGGTGAGAGTGGATCTCTTTGATCCTACCTTTGTTGAACAGCTCCAGGTTTGCCTTTTTGTACAATTGTTGCTAGGACTGCAAGATCTTGCTCTCAAGCTCTTTGGCTTTTAGCTCATTTTTGGCCTATTTTTGGGCTTGTTGCTTGGCTGAAGTCTGCAATTGTAGAATTTGTTGTTTGAGGGCATGTGTTTCCCTTTTGAGCAATTTGCACTATTTCTACGAATCCTCCATCTTAGAGCGGATCCTAGCCAGCTCTTCTTCCAAATTGATGTTGGCATTTTCTGCTTCAAACCTACGCTGGTTGGCAATGTTTGCATGTGCTCAAAAAGTTTCAACCCTGACATGCATGGATGCGGATTCGTCATCTATGTTTAAATGCTCCAGGTCCTTGGTCTTCTCCTGGTAGTCATAGTCGGCTGGAGTCATTTCATCCAGAGGCTTCTGGATCTTAGGGACCTTCCTCACCTTATGCAACTTTTCGCCCTTCAAGTCGAAAACCGCACATTTTTCAACTTGGGCCAGAGATTTCCCTCTTTTCTTTCTTGCCTCCTTTAGCATCTTCTCTATATTTTGTCGAGCTAGGAGTAGCTTTTCAGCCAAGGGGCGCTCCTTTATTGAAGATAAATCTATTTTAGAGAAGGCCGAATCTCCAGCCAAAGGTGTGAACAAATATAAAGAACTAACAGGGAAAGATTCCCCTAACGGCTCGAAGACTGGTGTGGCAGGGACTTCAGCAAGCGAGACTATGCTTCGAGCTATGGGAGAGTGGGTTATGGGGCTTGGTGTTGGGTCACTACCTTCACCTTGACTTAGGATTGATGGAACTGTGGCATGGGTAGGCGAAGTGGTTTCAAAGGGTTTATCCTGGTCAGATGACTCGGGAGGAGTGGGGCTATGCAGGATTGGACTGGCAATGGGTAGTTTTTGAGTGGGGGATTGACCCTGTGGGGGATGGAGAGATTTATGAGGGCTTCCACTCGGGACTACCATGGATGTGTCAGAGACCAAAGTGAAGGGAAGAGAGTGCGTACCTACGTGCCCTCCTGGCAAAGCGGTTGTGGTAACTTCTTGCATGGTTGGTTCTTGGCCCTTTTGGGCTTCAACACTCTTGACCTCCACAACTTCTACTCCGGGGTCTTTCTCTTGTTGGAGGAGTTCCTCCACATCAATGATCTCTATTTTTGGGACCGTCTCAGCACTTGGTGGCCCTGCATCTTCAATATTTGCTTCAACCGGGCCTGATGTAGGTGATTCAATAGGAGTACTTGTAGGCTTTGTGCGAGGGCGCTTTGGGTGGCTCGGAGGCACTTGAATTTGCTCCTACCTTTTCCTTTTCTTTCTCTCCAATGGTTGCTCTGCTTCTTCGACCCCCACTTCCTTTTCTTCCTCTGAGGCATCTTTAGCTCCACCTGGGCTTTCACCTGATCCTGGGGTAGCTAGGGGAATAAAATCTGCAAAGGATATAGACTTCCAGGTTTCGACATTGGTGTCATAAAGAATTGCGAAGTCTTTATCCGATGCTAAGAGTCCATAGGAGTTTGTTTTTTGATGATGGACTCTCATTATCCACCATTCCCGAAGCTTTTCCTTGCTCCAATATTTTACCTCCTCCTTCAAATCGTCCCTTGCTTTCTTCCAAAATGTGGAGCTTGGGGTCGAGAGGGGATACTGATCAGGGTCAAACTCGACCTCCATAGGATAGAAATCATGCCATGGAGGCAATGTCCTCATCCTTTCTATATGCCACTCCAGATATTTTCCATTGGGGTTATTCCTTTGTTCCACAACTTCGGGGTGAGGGCAGATGTGGAAGTTCTTGAATTTTAAATGATCCTTCATCACGCCCAAAGGATCATAGAGCCACTACTGAGGAATCTGGAGTAGGCCAAAATAGGTAAGCTTTTCCTCCAAGAAAATGCCCTGTTTTAGGGCAAAGACTTCGATTACCCCCATCCTGAATGGGAAGTCACAGGTATGTGCCCACTTTCGGTCATGACCGTATACTGCATTTGTAGAGTCGCTCTGCCGAGCAACCTCCAATGTGAACTGATATTCAGAGGGGTAGACTGGTAACAGGAAGGGCTTCCCAATGAAGCCAAACAGGCGAATCACCATTCCCTATGTCAATTGGAAGACGTCCCCCATTTTTCCCAGCACCACCCTATCTCTCAAACTAAGTGGTGCCCGAGGACAAGAGCCTTTCAACAGATGCATGGCGGGTCCTAAAAATTGTTGATTAAAAGAATAATAGGACTCTTCCTTCAATAAGAGAGGAGTCCATTGATACACTAGCAGAGGGTTTCCATCCTTGCCGCTTGGAGAGATGGCGATATGAGGAAACCTCTTATGAACTTGGTAGAAGTACAACCAGACAAGAAAAGAATAGGGTGCGAAGTACTGGCCTGTAGTAGAATTCTTCATGCTGGTGAGCCTTGTATGCAGGGTTCGGGCCACCCATTCCGCCCAGTCAAAGAAAACTAGTTGGTGTTTGGCCTTGAAGCGTCAGGGGCATAAAACTCCCCCCTTGAAATGCATTCGGCCAAAGACACCTGCCAGGGCTATACTGAAACATCTATTGACAAGCCCGCCACCCATGCAATAATGGAGAAAATATCGGTGTTTTTGAAGGCTTCCAAGGGTAAGGGCATCTAGGGCAGTTTGTTTGAAGGCAGCCCGCTCTTGAGATTCTCACACAGGAATTTCAATACGTAGTTGTTGGAGGTGAATCTCTCCATTTGTTTGCTTAGGATGACATTGCGAATAGAATAGCCCTTGGGTGGACCCTGCTATGGAGCAAAGGTTGCTTGTACATCTTCCTTCAGGATGGAGAATAGTTTGTGTCCTGAAGCATCTAACACCTACCTTGATGTAGGTTGGTAATTCTGTGCGATAGCGTAGATCATCTCGGGACAATGGTGAGCAGGCGGGGTTAAAAACCAATAAATCTAGGAGTAATATGCAGTAGCTCTCTTATTTTTTGGTGTGAGCCTGCTTGTCATGAACTCTATGGTGTGTCAAAGATCGGATACACCCTTAGAGAGCTGTGTGTCTTGGATCTTCTCCCACCCATCAATTGGTGGCTCCACAAGCTGTTCTTCTTCCGAATCGTCCCCCTCTTCCATTGGTTGCTTTTTGGGTCGAAGGGGAAGATTTAGCTTCTTTGGAGTACGCTTTTTCTCTTCCTTCCCCTTCTTTATCTTTTTGAGGCTTACGACTTCGGGCTCTTTTCCCTTCTCCTTAGAGTTTTTCTTTCCCATGTTGCTAGTGATAGCAGTAGGGTCCTTGATATAGAGGGCTTTAATGTGAATGGCCAGATGCGAAGGACGGGAGGGTTGTAGAGTATCTGAAGGCTCTTAGTCTAGTTCTAACTGATGGACAAATAACTTCCCTCTTGCTAGGAATTCTCTTTTATAGCCTAAAAAGGCAACCACCTGAATTTATGGCACCTACTAAAATTAAATTTGTACTTCGGACGAAAGAGGCTATCGTATTCTCAAATTGATTCTGCAGCGACGTGGTACACAGGGCTGCATGCTTTGATGATTACCCTTTTGTACTGGAGGTGCAACCCATTGCCACCTCATACCTTGGTGCGAGCTTTTCATTCCCTTTTCTGACTCGATCATCTTGGGAAGTGCTCCACCACCCTTTTGCCTTAAATTCATCCGCTTTGTACTCCTTTCAAGGCCGTTGTCGACATGTTCTCTGAGGCATATTTCGAATTCTCCACCTCGCGCGTGTTCGGCTCGGTGAAGCTGAACTTTAATGTTGAAAAATGCTTCGTGGTGAACCTTTGGTTTGGACTATTTTTCGATGCTTCGGGCCCGAAGTATGTCTTCTTCGTCGTGTTGCCGCTCTGCCTTACGAAGGTCGTCGAAGCTTTCCCTTTTGAAAACTTCTTCGCAAAATTTTTTCCCGAAGCAGCTACTAAAATACTTTGGGTGCGAAGCTCTTTTCATGCCTTTGTTTGAATTTTGGTTCGGCTTCCTTTCGGGTAACATGCTTCGTGGCGAACCTCCTTGCAACTGCTCCTTTGTGTAAAAGGTGAGCTAAGGAGATTTTGAAGTGCAGTATTTGGCTTTTGTGATCTTGGAAGAGGATGTATACACAAATGCAAACTATATACAAAAGTATATATACACTCATTTTTTTTTTTTTTTGTTGAGCTTGAAGAAAGAAATTGTACTTTAGTGGTGAAAAGTCTTCAGATGAAGACCATTGATAGAGATCGGCAGAACTTGACCATTTGCATCTTTGAGGATGAATGAATTGGCCGAGTTCACCTTCATAATTTCGAACGGTCCATCCCAAAAGGCATCCATCTTGTCGTGATTCCCAGGCTTGGCCTTCCAAGAGTCCCACTTCAATACCAGATCTCCCACATTGAATGTGCGATCGGATGACTTTTTCTTGAACCAATCTCGGATGACCTGAGTATGCTTGGCGAAGTTTTGGTATGCTTCTTCGCGATCTTCCTCTAGTCGCGATGAGTTAACCTATTTTCCATCGGACTAATTCCTTCTTCTGCTTCTAACAGCTGCAGTGCAGGGATCTCAACATGGATGGGTAAGATGGCCTCCTTGCCATAGACTAGGGCATAAGGTGAAGTCTTGATTGACCTTTTGATAGAAATTCGATCGGCCCACAAGGCCCGATCTAGAAGGAGATGCCAAGTCCTTTTGTTTGTCTCTATGAGCTTCCTTAGCATTCTCAACAGAGTCTTGTTGGTGGATTCTGCCAAGTCGTTGCCCTGTGGATAATAATTGGAGGATACTTTATGATATATCCCATATATGTAGAGGAATTCATTGATTTTAGCACCTGTGAAGCTAGGGCCATTGTCTATGATGATTGCTTCAAGGATGCCGAACCTGGTGATCAATCCTTCCAGGAAGGTGACTACAGTCTCTTGATCTGCATGTTTGGTAGGAATCGCTTCGGCCCACCTGGTGAAGTAGTCAGTTGCGGTCAGGATGAACTTATGTCCTGCGGAGGAGTTCGGTGATACGACCCCTATAAAATCCAACCCCCATTGCTGAAAGGGAGTTTCTACTTGTATCGGGTGAAGGGGCATCGAAGCATTTTTGCTTTGGCCGGTGAACTTCTGACACTGCTCGCATTTGCGACAAACGGCGAAGGCATCAGCGAAGAGTGTGGGCCAATAATAACCCGCTTTGATAATCTTTAGTGCCATTGTTCTTCCTACGAAGTGACCTCCGGATAGCCCCGAATGGAACTCTTCCAAGACTCTTATTTTATCATCGTCTTTGATGCATTTGAGAAGGACCCCATCAATATTCCTAAAAAATAGGCCTTTGGGACGTAGAGTGTATCGGGAGGACCGCATCCTAAAATGCCTTCGCTGCGAAGTATTTAGATGCAAAGGACAACTACCAATGTGGAAGTATTGAACTATTTCATCGACCCAGTCTTTCTCATCTTCTTCCTGGTTAGTGAAGCATCCTTCAGCTGGTAAGTCATCCCATTGAGATTCTGCAGCTTCGACATCTGCTCTCTTCGCTAATTCTTGACACAATGCATGACCGTGAACCAATTTTGTGGGTTTTATCTCAATGTCAAACTCCTGTATCTTGTTCACCCAACCAGCTCTTTTGCTTCCCAACTCTCCTTGGATAATGAAATTGCGCACGTCGGGGTGAATGACAAAGACTGTGACCCGACTTTGAGAGATGAACTGTTTGAATTTCTTGAGGGATTTCATTACTGCATGCACCTGTCATTCTATGAAATTATACTTCTCTTCATGGGGATTGATCACTTGGCTCAGAAACACGATGGGGCGCTCCTCGCCATCTTCCCCCTTTTGTGTCAGGATAGCAGCATAGCTTTTGGGTTCCCCTATAGCATATAGGATAAAATCCCTACTGTAATCAGGATTGATCAAGACCGACGCCTGAGCGATTCGAGCCTTAATCTCTTCGAATGCTTCCTTTCTTTCTTCTATCCAGCTAAATTCGACGCCCTTCTTTAGGAGTTGGGACATTGGCTTGATGACTTGGGCGAAGTCAGGGACAAACTTCCTCATGAAGTTGATCTGGCCGAAGAAATATTGAAGTCCTTTCTTGTCTATTGGGAGTGGGAGCTTCATTAGAGCCTCGGCTCTGTCAGGATCTACAGCGAGGCCTTTTTCTGATATCGCATGTCCCAGCAACTTCCCTTCGTTGACTGTGAATATGGACTTCTTTGGATTGATCAAAATGCTGAACTCTCGACATTTTTTAAAAACTTGTTGTATATGTATGGGGTGATCTTCCCTTCTTCGGGAGAAAATGGTCATGTCATCCAGATAGATGATGATAACCTTATTTAGAAGCTCGCCAAAAGCAAGATCCATTGCTCTCTAGAAAGTGGCACCAGCATTCGATAGGCCGAATGGCATTCACTGGTAAGCAAATGTTCCCCACTTGGTGGTGAATGCTATTTTATGCTGGTCTTCGTCCCTGACCCAGATTTGATTGTATCCAGAAAAACCATCGAGCAGAGAGAAGCATTGAGCTCTAGCCACTGAGTGCAAGATTTGATCAATTTGTGGGAGAGGATAGTGGTCCTTGAGGGACGCCTAGTTTAGGTTGCGAAAATCCACGCATAACCTGATATCTCCATTCTTTTTCCTAACTGGGACCAGGTTCGCTACCCATGAAGAGTGCTTGATGGGATATATGATCTTTGCCTCGAGCATCTTTAGGAGTTCGGCCTTCATTAGGACCTCGATCTTGGGATTGATCGGTCTTTGCTTCTATCGAAAAGGCTTGACCCCCTCTTGCAATTCGATCGTGTGTTGAACCAGTTGTCGATTGTATCCCCTGAGATCTTGATAAGACCAAGCAATTATATCAGAAAACTTTTTGCACAGATTTTGTATCTGTTCTATCTCCTCTAAAGTGCAGTCGGTTCCAACTTTTATTGCTTTTCCAGGTTCAAGCTCTAAATCCTGATACTACTTTTCATTGACTTTGATCATGTGAGAGAGAGCTCGGTCATTCCGATCAAAGAGGCTTTCAAGGGTGATTAGTCCCTTGGAAACATGGTTATTCTTCAATTGAATCAGCCCTTCATATTCTCCTTCATCAGAGCTTCGGTCTTCGATTGTGGCGACTTCTTGGATCATGAAATTTACAATCTGCTCATCGTTGTCAAAGACTTGCCAATGCAGATCTTTGTCTAGGATAGAGGGTCTATAGATCATCCTCACAGCTCTAGGCTTGTGCACCATGTCTTCTACTGGAGAGTACTTGGCTGCGATGGATGCCAGAACATCGACATGTTGGTTCTTTTCTCGTGGGATTGACTGCAGATTGAGAGATTCGAACTGATCAAACAGGTCCCATACCCTGTTGCGGTATGATTTTAGATAATGCTTCTTTGAAGTACACTTATTTGTGACTTGGTTGCAAACCAGTTTAGAATCTTCGAATATTTGGAGATGCTTTATGCCTAACTTATCAGCTTTCTTAAGTCCTAGGCACAATGCTTCGTATTCTACTGCATTGTTAGTGCAGCTCCATGTCAACCAGTAGCAATATTCCTTTTGCTCTCCGGAGGGTGAAATTAGAAGAATCCCTACCCTAGCACCATTTTTACATCGGGCATCGTCGAAGAACAACTTCCATAGTTCTTCCTGGGCACTTGTTCTATTCCCTAGTTGGGAGTGATTTTTAGGCTTGGCGATCGCATAACATCCTATCTCGGTCTCCACCATGGCATTGAAGTCTTCCAATGAGAACTCATATTCATAACTTAATTGCGCAAGAGATTCCTCGACTAGGTCTACTTGCTCTATCTCCTCCACCATTGCATTCATTGGTTCGCTACTTTCTTCTTAGGACATCTTCTGTACAAGGAAGGAAGAAGGATTTTCATTGTAGATCTTCACCTTCTTTCCCTTGAATGGAATCTCTATATGGGAGTAATCCATAGACAGATATCTACCCAGCTTTACCGTGAATTCCCTTGACAAGCACATACTAAAATATGGCTCCAAGTCGACTACCACTACCTCTTGTATGACTATGATCTGAGGCATCTTATGTAGTCGGATAGGAATGTCCTTGATTACTCCTACAGTTTTCATTGGAGTACCATCCAACTGGAGTACACCTTGGCTGCTTCGGGTGTATTCCATCCCTATTTCTTCGTAGACTGCTCTTGGCATTACTGTTGTAGCGGCCCCAGAGTCGATCATGCAATTATGTACAATATACCCTTCCATTTGTAGGGATAGATAGAATGGAGGTGGTCTGTTCTTCCCCATGATGGATGTGGATAGGGTTTGCACAAGAGCAAGTGGTGTCACCCCTTTTGCTTTAATTGTCTTCAATGATTCTTGTAGTAGGTCTACTTGTCCAGGTAGTTGCAGTGCATCGTACAGGCTGATCTTGGCCAAAATCTTCTTCAACTCCTCTACAATGTTGTACGCCAGAGATTTGAGTGCTTCGGGATCCTTTCTAGGTTTGTATCTAGTGTGATACTACTCTGTAGCTTCAACTCTCTACCACTTAGTCAGGGAAGGAAACTTGAGCTTTTCCTTAGCCTGCTCCTTAGTTTTTGCCTGAGGTGGTTCGGCAGAGGCCTTTTGAGCCTTTTCTTTGACTAGTGTAGGCGGAGGAGCTTCGCTCAGGGCTAAAGTAGATGATTTTCCTTTCTTGGGTCAAACCTACTCTTTTGAAGGAGCCATCTGGGTAGCATCTACTTCTATTGTCTTCTTTCCTCCTCGGGTAAGCACTGCAACCGGCTCCTCCTCGCCAATTGTCAGGTTCTGACTTATCTACCTAATGACGTTGACTTGACCGCTATGACTACTATTTGCCAGCATTTTTACATAGTGTTGGTGCAGGGTGCAGGTATTCTCCTCATGCGGATCATTGCATGTAGAGCACCAATATACATAATCAGAAGTGCTTGAAGCTTCATCAATTGCAGCATTTCTTGCCGAAGCCTTCCCTTGCTGGACTGCTTGGTCTTTGATAAGCGCAGGCGTAGGATAAGATCTTCTTGGTAAGAATTCTTGTTGTGATTGTTTCTTCTTCACAATGGTCATGTCATTGGACAACATCTGAACTGTAGAGTTTAGAGACTGCATCTCCTGCAGGATTTTAGTTTGTATATCATCAAATTTCGGAATGAGTGGCAATGAAGCCATCATCGGTATTGGAGGAAGGGTGGGGTGTTGAGGTGGTGCTGGTAGTACAGGAAATGCCAAAGTGACAGTGGGTTGTGGAGTCGAAAATGTAGGGAAATGAATCTAGTGGAGGGGTGATTTGAGACACGATAGGATTTGGGTTCCAAGATGAAATCGAGAGTGCTGGGGTTGTGGAGATTTGCGAAGCGGTTGCGCTTGCATACTAGAATTGAAGGAATTCGAGAAGTATGGGTGTCGACATCCTTTGGGGAAGCTTGCCCATAGCTATCAAATCCATTTCGGCCCTCTTTTCTAACTCATATAGCTTAGGAAAAGTATTAATGTTAGAATATCTCACCATGAGACTGATATCAGGATTGAAAGCCCAGAGGAAATAAAGTGTCGTAGCTTCGTCGGTTGGCCGAAGTCCAACTGGTACTCTCTGCCAGGTCTAAGTGAACCTAACATTGAAATCTATGATTTCTTCTTATGGATGCCTCTTGATCGAAGTGAACTGATGTAGAAGAGAAGTAGGATTGGAAGACTCATTGAAAGTTCCCATCATTTGCCCAGCTAACTGATCCCATCCCGTAATACTACTGGGTGGTAGAGATCTATACCAGTAGAGAAATTTTCCTCTGAGAGAAAGAACCAGAAGCTTTATCATAATTTGTTCTTCTGTAATGTCATGGATCGTCGCCAGAGATATTATGTCCTGGATATGTTCTAGAGCAGTTTTCCCAGTTCCATCGAACGTTGGGATCTTCTTTATGGCAGCAGGCGGCACTTGCCCTTGCCCTGCTAGATTCAGTGGTGACAAAGAATCCCATGTTGGGCACAACTTGGGTGGCTGTGGCTGCTGCATTTGTTGTTGTTGTTGTTGTTGTTGTGCCATACTTGTTCCTAGATTTTGAGAAACAAGAATTCTCGAAGCTCCCCCTTGATTGCTAATAGGACAACTAATAGGAATGGAGGGATTAGGATGCTTCGGTGAGTTGGGAGGATTGGGAGGAAAGCTAGGTGCTATATTATCAAAAGTTAGGCTTTGTCCACCAACAGTGGACGTTCATTGTAACAGTGACTCGAGGGTGACCAACCTTGATTGCTCCCCAAAGGCATCAATATCTAGCTCAAAAAACTTGGTTTCCTCTCCTCTATTCTTAACTCTCCATCTTGTTTGCATGAAGGCACAGACTTTTGGTACCGGTCTTTATGACTTAAATATTATTGGATAAACAGAGTCGCCAGATGCTAAGAGTCTTTTAGTAATGAGGGCATCGGTCCTCACTACCACTAGTCAGGTGAGACTGATCGAGTCACACCAGGAACTTGTTATATCTATTGACATCGGTGAAGACGAGTTTGAGATCTAAAATATGGGACCTTGACTGGTTATGGATCTTA
Organism: Wollemia nobilis; assembly: GCA_028583015.1. Taxonomy (NCBI): domain Eukaryota; kingdom Viridiplantae; phylum Streptophyta; class Pinopsida; order Araucariales; family Araucariaceae; genus Wollemia; species Wollemia nobilis. The sequence continues at coordinate 4,758,167 of JAQPPZ010002200.1, forward strand.
CTAAGACAGACACAGTCGGTCCCACTGGGCGTGACAAAAACTGTTGGTCATCAAATCTGCCTAGGAAAGGATTTTGATTTAGTGTATGTGCCCTAGACCTAGACCAACATTGAAAGGCCGAAGGGAAGAGATGCCCTTCGTGCCAATCTTCGAAGAAAGGTCGGCTCCTATGCTAAACTACTTGGGTGTTTGAAGATAAGGGTGCAAGAAAGAGATAAAAGGAATTAGGGTTAGAGAAATTGGTGATGTAATGTGGGAGAGAATAGGAAGCATGATCACCAACTAGCAACTTGAATAGAAGCAAAGAACACCAAAGATAAACGAAAGAAATGCAATGTAGATTTTCCTATGTATCCTTCAGGCGAGTTTCAGGGTACATTTCCCAATCGCACATCGGACACATGGTTCAGCATCCAACATACAAATGAAGAAAGACAAAAGAATCAAGCACAGAAGGCAGCATAAAAGAAAGCCAACACGACGTCTTTCAACTCCTATGTATCCTTCAGAATGAGTTTCAGGGTACAGTCCTCGATCACACACCAGACACAGGGTTTAGCATCTCGATATATAAACGAAGAAATACAAAAGAATCAAGCATAGAAGGCAGCATAAAAGAGAATAATTGAGCTCAAAGCCTTTTCGTATTAATCGTAGGACATCAAGTTACAACAGCTTTCTAGCAGATAGTTCCCCCCATTTTCTTATTACAATGCCTAGGTTTTTATAGAGGACCCGGGCCTCTGAGTCATAATCACATAGAAAAGAAGAGTACGCCCTTGAGCCCTAAGAATTCGGCTCCTTGAGGCTCTCATGATCGAGCTTTCAAATCTGTTACCAAAACTGGCAACTGCAACTAGGTCAACCATGGAAATGTGTATTGATGAGTCATCTGGACGTCCTTGGTCTCCAGGTGTGGTGCTCGAGTGGCCGCCATGCTCGTCGGGCTCTCCATCATGGCTTGATACTTCATTTTTGATTGCCAAAAATGAGCAGCGAGCTTATCGGGCACAAAAAAATGCATTTATGAGGCACTTGATCGCCTCGGGAAAATACCGGCTTGGAACGCGTGCCTGTGAAGCACTTCACTAAGTCTTCATTCACAACTTCGCTTCGCAATGGTTTTCGACCGAAGCAAAAACTCCTCTTTGGTATGTACTTCACAAAATTGAGCTTCGCAAAACTGCTTCGAGGGTGAGGAGTGCCGAAACATATTCGCTTCGCAAAATGGGCCTCTTCATCTTTGCCACTTCGCTGACCAAATTACTTCACTAACGCCCTCAGGAAATGCTTCGCTGCGATCCTCTTTCTAAACTGTGGTTCGAGAAAACTTTGGCTAAAGCAATTGTCTTCAAAAGACATTGCATCCTTTTACTTCGGGTAGAAGTACTTCGCACAAAATTAGCCAAAGCAAATGCTTTGCAATGAGCTTTTGGTGAAGTAAAAGTGGTTCGCTGATGGGGGGGCCCGAAGTGAGTACTTCGGCAACTTTCTGGCGAAGTACTTTCAATGCTCCTTGAGTTCCGCTTCGCTGATTTCCCGACTCGGATGCGAAGTAGTTTTACCCTCTTTTCTTTGTATTTCACTTCGGCACACTGCTTCGTAGAAATCTTACCCGAAGTAGCTTCTCAAAATGCTTTGGGCCCGAAGTAGATTTCTTGCCTTTGCTTTTTGGCAAAGTTGTTCTTTCGAACGCTGCTTTTGTATTCTACTTTGGTGATACTACTTCGCAAAAAACTCCACCCGAAGCAGTGTTGAAAATGCTTCGGGTGCGAAGCTCTCTTTTCTTCTGAACGCCGCTTCGCTCAACTTTCGCCCGAAGTAGCTGCTGGAAACGCTTCGAGCGCGAAGTAGTTTTATTCTCTTTTCCTTGTATTTTTCTTCGGCGAAAACTACTTCGCAAAAATTTTGCCCGAAGTAGTGCTGGAAATGCTTTGGGTGCGAAGCTCTTTTCATTTTCCTTCGGTGAAGCTCTTTTCTCTAGCTTGTTTGGTAACGAAGTTCTTTCTTTTCTATTTTTATATACAAAGGGAAGCCAAAATGGCTGCATCTTTTCAAAATAAAAACAAAGCAAAAAACTTTACACAACATTGTACAAAATTTGTTTTCTTTTTCTACCCCTTAAGAAATTTGACAAAATTGTCAACAGATACCTTGTTCATTCAATTGCAAAAATGAAATGTTCTAATTCTTCTTGCACTCTTATTTTTATTTTTAGGTTTATAGTTAAATGATGATGCATTTGAATAGAAATCAATATGTAAAACCATCTCGTTATTTATCAACTAGATATTATAGGCATTACTGTAACATCTTGTTCAATCATAAGTTTGAGAGCATTCGTGAGTCATCTAATTTAAACTAAGTGGAATTATTTTTTCAATGTCAAATAAAGATATAAGTTTATAAGCATCATATTTTCTTGTAGAAACATCTTGTAAGTAAAGAGTTTTATGGAGTGATATTTAACATGGAGGTGAGAATTGTCCAGCATGAAGATGAATACTATCCAATATGGGCGGCATGATGATTACGTGAGTCATCCATGTTCTATTATATAAAGTCATTAAGTGTCGTTTTAATGTCTTAGTTAAATGTCCTCTAATGTGAATCATCTTAGACGTGACATGAGGTGTTTACAGGATAGAAGTCTATATAAAGACTAAGAGCATAAATCTTGTTAACTAGTTAAATCTATCCAACAAGAGAGTAATCATGTTGAGACATTGCTTAAAGAAGCGTTAGATCATGTTTAGCCTAACATACAAGGCAATACTTATTAATTATACACGAATTTTTCTTGCTTTGCAAGAAAAATAATCACATGACGAAAGTTTAATAGCAAGTTTTAAAAAAAAAAATTGAATAGTAGTAATTAAGTGTTTGTGCGTGCACTTTTTATTTAAATGGTTAATTGATAGTAATCCATGGTTAATTGGTAGTAATCCAATATTTATCAATAAATTATCTATTCTTTAATCGATTAAATACCATTAACTTTATCTTTATTTAAAAAATTAAAATTTTAAAAATTATCTTATGTGAAGATGGACCTACGCACATTGACCTTCGTGGAAATTTAGGTTTGGGTAGGATAAGATCGGTACTGCTAACATTGATTCCGAGCAAGTCATGGCATCGAACATGGTTGAGTATTCTCACTTTAGAGTTTCAGGTTGACTGAAATTCGAAGTTGGTCTTTATTTTCCATGTAGTACGCGCATATGACCAGCAGTTTGAAAAATCAATGATCTGACTTAAACTATGGGTCTTTTTCCAGAACCAGGAATTACAGTGAACGCAATCTTTTTATTAGAGTATGTGATTGAAAACGAAGAACGGTTAAAATTCATCCCACGCAAGATTCATTCCGAATTAGATGAACTTGTAGATTTCTATACGAGGAGAAAATCCCAAGGCAAAAAGGTTTAGCTTTGATATAGTTGAACCCATAGATTTGTATCCATACAGTCCATGAGATTCATTCTACATTAGAGGAACTTGTAGATTTCTATACGAGGATAAAATCCAAGGCAAAAGGTTTAGCTTTGATTTAGTTGAACCCATAGATTTGTATCCGTACAGTCCATGAGATTCATTCTGCATTAGAGGAACTTGTAGATTTCTATACGAGGAGAAAAGCCCAAGGCAAAAGGTTTAGCTTTGATTTAGTTGAACCCATATATTTGTATCCATACAGTCCATGGTTATAAGAGGAACTTTTAGATTTATATAAGGAGAAAAGCCCATGGCCAAAGGTTTAGCTTTGATAAAGTTGAACCCATATAGTTCATGGCATCTTCTAAACAATGTTAGGAAAAACATAATGGTCATAAGAGGAACTTCTATATTTCTATATGAGGAGAAAAGCCCAAGGCCAAAGGTAAAGGTTTAGCTTTGATAAAGTTGAACCCGAAGATCTCTATCATGACATCTTCCAGGCAAGGTTATGAAAAAAATAATGGTCATAAGAAGTACTTCTATATTTCTATATGAGGAGAAAATATTTAGTTTTGATATAGTTGAACCCATAGATTTGTATTCATACAGTCCATGTCATCTTCAAAAGTTTAGCTTTGATAAAGTTGAACCCATAGATCTGTATCCATACAGCCCATGACATCTTCTAGATGATGTTATAAAAAAAAATAATAGTCATAAGAGGAACTTCTGGATTTCTATACAAGTAGAAAAGGTTTAGCTTTGATATAGTTGAACCCATAGGTTTGTATCCATACAGTCCATGGTATCTTCTAGACAATGTTAGAGAAAAAATATTGGTTAACATGGAAAAGTACACGTGTTTAAAGAAAGATAAAATTAAAATTAAATATATATTATTAGTGTTGTTATAGTTATATATAACAAAATTTTATGTCATTTGATTTAGATGAATAATTTAATTTAATGAATTATACACATGTGAATAGATAATATGGAATGGAGTGAGATAGTGATAAATACTATGTTATATAATGAAGAATATTGTATAGAAAATAATGATTGCAAATCAATAAAGTAATTGAATGGTAAAGTTGTGCACAAATTGAATATATAACTTTTAATTATGTAAATAATATATGTAATTTAGTTGTATTGTAATAATGATGAAAGCATGTAAATAAATTTGTATACTTGTATCACTTAGGATATAAGAACAATATATATTAAAGTATTCTAAGGCGATATGAATAATATATGCCCTAATATTAATTATAATTTGAAGAACTTGTAGAAAATTTTGATATCCTCAAAAGGTGGTTGTCATGCTATCAAAACTTCCTAATTCACAACGAGATATGTGAGTTGTGGTAAACTCACCTCTTTAACCTGAGACTACTAGAACCTTGAGGACACAGGTTGGGTTTGGACAACCCACATAGAGCCTAATTAAATATGAATTTTAGTCTTCGTAAGCTACACCAGATCTAATGAATTATAAAGGATTTTTATTTATGACCAAGATTATTGAATAATTTCCAGGTTTTGCCTCAATAGTAGACAGGTGCCTAATCTATTAGGTAATTGTAGCATGAATTAATTTCATTATGAAGAGGTTGAAAGAGATAAAAATTGGTTCGTTTACATCCATTCAAATTATGTAATGCATATAAACCATTGACCAATGATAGAATGTGTTGTTTATATATTCAAATTATGCAAGACATAAACAAGCAACACACACATTATGCAATCAAATTTGAAGGAAGGAAGAGACAAAATTTTTTATTAAGTTTCATGAAATATATTACAAAATTAATCTGGCAAATTACCTAGATTTTGATGAAACCCAATACTATTGCCTTCTATATTCAAATAATGCAACAGATGAACCAATTACTCTCAATCCTAATGAAGTTATCAAGAGCTTATGATCTCTGATCCAATAAGTGGAAATAATCTCAACTAGTTGGATGCATCTCCTGGAATTCCTGCATAATTGGGGGAAGAATAAGAATGAGACAGAGAAAAACTAACATAGAGAAATACAAAAACCTAAGACACAGCACTCAATGTACCTTACTTGCAAATTTTGCATTAGAAGCTTGATGATGAATCTTGGTCGCTTCAGCTCCTTATGTAGCCTAGTTGTCCCAAAATTTGTTACAAATGCTTGGAGCTGGTTCAAACACGTGTATTCTTCATAGCATTGTATTTTTCTGAGTACATTATAGGTTTTTCTAAATTGCCTAAGACTGAGAAAATAAGTCGTCTATCCTAAAAAACTGATGCCAACTATTACCCAATATTGACATTTGGTTTTCCTTGAACCATTGTATTTCAAAAAGAATAATATTTTTCCTCAAAATTCCATTTGTGAAAATTTCAAAATGAGGTACAGCTGTGCAACATCATATTTAACTTTTTCTCAGCTTCTTTCTCCCTCTTCTTCTGTGGTGGGCCCAAGCTTGACTTCTTCTTCTTTATCTTTTTTTAAGTTTTATCCTGTTTCTAAGGGTCTTATTTATGTGTCTTGTGTAGCTATAGAGACACTAAGGCCAATTTTTATGATATTTTTCTTCTTATTGAATTTATTTTGAATAGGGTTATGCATAAGGGGTTGGACTCAAAATATACTTGTAAAAAAATTATGAATCCTAATCAAAATCAAGGTGAATCAAGGCAAATCCTAATAAAATCAAATCAATCATCTTCACACCAAAATTTGGGGCATTTGAAGCCCTAAAAATTAATGTCATCCTTGGGGTAAATTTTGACCCAATAAATCACCTTAAAACTTCATAAAAACACCACCATTAAATCATGCTCGAAAATAGCTTTCCAATGAGTACAAATATGCATATATTTTGATATATATTATGGTGAATTAACCCTAAGAAAACATTGGTCTCAAAAATTTTAGGTGAATGGGCCAACGTAGAGGGTCCTCATATTCGCAAATTTCCAATTTTGAAAATCCTAATATTCAGCCGATTTGTGAATATTCACCACTATGCATAACCCTAATTTTGTATTTTTTTTTACTTCTTTAATAATGCTGACTTATACTTCGTCATTAAAAATGACAACCACTTTCAGAAGGTTGAGGCTCTGCAGAATCCTATTTTTTATGACTCTAAGCCATTATCTGTTATTTTGAGCGAAATTCTAAAATTGAATTATGACTTGTGCAAGAGAATTAATTTCTTTGAATAATATTTCATCGCCATATGGATCTGCATAGAGACTTTCTATTCTATTCAAGATCAGGTTTTCTACACTGGATACCTATAGGTATTCTTGCAGAATGTATCTAGTTTTATGCAATTCTTGATCAATTTCATCTTCCATTTCAGCCACTTAATTCTGCCATGTCTTCCATTTGGACCAATTGGATACAATTGTCAAAACTTTGATGTATTCTTCTACATAGAGTGTGATAGAGTTGTCCTAGGTAGCCCCCATTCATCTCTTCATAGTACTCATTAAATAATTTGAAGGTAGGGAATACTTTTTCAACCCTCTTGTCCACTTCTTGCATTTGAGCTTCGAGTTCAGCTGCTATGAGTTTTATTATCCCTGCATTATAAAATATTTTTCTCAGATAGCCCAGTTCATCTTGAATTTTGTTCTTCATATCTCTTTTGCATTTATCAATTATGGAAGAAAAGTCAGTAGTCAAGACTAATTTTATGGATTGGGGAAGATGGACTATTATTTTTGCTTGGGATATTTGTTATTTAAGAATTTTTATTTTTGCCTTTAGTTTCTAATTTTAAACCTATAATTGAGTATTCTCAACAACCAACATTTGATTGCTATTATATAGAGCTTTTGTTGTGGCCATTTGAGACTGATATTGTGCTTTCATGCACTCCATAGGGTTTTGTTGGTATTCTATCCTTGCTTCTCCTATAACTGTATCTATTTGAAAATTAGTAATTTGACTCACAAGAAATATTTCTTTTACTATCATGAGTGTCTCTGTCACAACTAACGGCTCCTAACTGAATGACTCATCTGTTGTACATTGAACTTATTTAGGATATCTCCTTCTTCTATGGCCGATATTTGTCTTTCTTATTCAAATCTAAACACTATTACCTTTTCTTCTTTATGTGAAAATATGAGGTTGTGTTGCGTAACTAAGGAAGGTAGAGCTTTTATCTTGTTGAAATTTTGAGTAGATTTGTTATCATTGATTTCAAAAGCATGTTGGTTCAATTTTGTCATCATTAAGGACATCAAGTGGTTTTTCCAAAAGTAAGAAGGTCTTGAAAAGGAATAGGATATAATATTTATTTTTAATATTATATGCCTAAAAAGGCCCAAAGGATGAAGACCCAAGGAAGGAGAAGCAAGTTTAAATTAAATAATAATATTATATTAGTATAATATTTCAGGCTAAATAACAAGGTGAAGAAAATCAAGGTTCAAGATAAAAAGACCCATGAGCAGATTACAAAAGATTTAATTTAAATTAAAATATTTTAATATTTGATTAAAATTTTAATTTAAATTAATAATGGGTGCAAAGGTTTTAAATTTAAAATATTTAAAATCTATTTCAAATTTTAAATTTGAAATTCCCTCGACGTGTAAAATACAATAAGCATGTGTATTAATATAGAAAATAAATTTCATTTCCTAAATCCTAGAATACACATACCTTCGAATGAAAAATCGAGCACTGCATTTTTTGGAGGAAGAGAAGTTTGTGTTCCAAAGTGATTGGAGGTAGACTAAGGTGTAATGCCATTAACATGGATAGATAAATCCATCGATGACGGTAGTGCAGGTGACAATTGAGATAGTGCTAAGGCTTGCAAGGAAGGGATCACAGGTTCGATCCATGCGATTGATGTTTTGTTGTTGGAGAGGGTTTCGTTTTTCGTGGGCGCTTTCGAGAGGAGGAAAAAGAGGAAAACGTGCACCTAAGATTCTATGTGGGTATGTAGCCCACTTGGTAGCCTAGATTGAGGCTAGGTTTTTGGAGAGGCTACGTTGTGTGTTCGAATCACAAAAAATATTTTGGTGGGCAGATTAGTTGAAAGGTATGTTAAAAATATTTTTACTTCTCCAAAGGTTGTGAGTTTCAGAAATTGCTTAGAAGGTTTTGTAAGCTGAAAGCTATAAGGTTTTTGAGGGAGTTATAAGGTAAAGTAAATTAAAATATTTTATTTTAATTTTTGGTGATTGAAATTTATTTTATAAAGTTGGAGTGATAAGGTGTATAAAGGAAATTGTTCTGTATTTTGTTATAATGAAAATGTTGACTTATATTATATAAGTTTTAAAGATTATAAGGTGTACTAAGAGATTTGATATTTTGTATGGTAAAATAATTTTTGAAAAATTATTTTGTGGAGATCTTGAAATAGGTAGTGGCTACCTAACCCTAGTATTGGCAAAGAAAATTTAATTGTGATTAAGACAAGTTTTGAAGACATATCTCCATCAAAATAAAAGATATGGGTACATCTTCCTTGTGAATAAAATATTGTTGGATTGGATGTTGTGAATGCTAAGTTAGAGTGAAAAGGATTGTTTGATAAGTATTATTAAGTTTGGATTTGAGATATCCAATATTGATTGATAAAGGTTTTTCTGGAATAAAGGTTTATGCTAGAAACCTTGTTTGATAAGCATTGTTAGAAATGTTGAGTGAGCCTTCATGTGCATGATTAGGGTTTGTGAAAGATCATGAGTATCATTGTTATGTGACGTTGAGAACTATCTTGAACTAGGGTTTGTGAAAGATCATGAGTATCATTTTTATGTGAGGTTTATTTGATAAGCATTGTTGAGTAAGTTTTTATTGAGTGATTGGTTGAGTGGAGTCGATTGAGCTCAGTTTATTGGAAGTGTTGGAGTGATAGTTCAAGTTCTGTGAAACAAATTGTTCTTTACTAATTTGAGAAAGAGATTGAAAGTGATTGAGTGTGAAACATATTGAGTCTCTTATCATTCTCTATATTTTTTTGTGGTAAAGCAAAAGAGTTTTAAAGTGATTGAGCATTGTTATGAGTGTGAAGCATACTGAGTCTCTAATCATTCTCTATATGTTTATATGGTAAAACAAGAGAGATTGAAAGTGATTGAGCATTGTTGTGAGTGTGAAACATATTGAGTCTCTAACCATTCTCTATATTTTTCAGTGATATTAGAACAAGATTCTATGTGAAACTTGTTTGTGTGATTGGAAGAGGTTTTCTATGATAGATTGATTTAAGTTGAATAAGCTTTTGTGAAAGCTAGTGGATATATTTGAGTAAGTTATAGAATGGACTTAAGGACAAAGTTGAGTAAGCTTTTTTGGAAGCTTACAATCAGATTTAAGGTAAGTCTTGGTGAAGACTTATTGAGCATATTGAGCAAGTTCTAGTGAAAATTTTTTAGTAAATTTAAGGTAAGTCTTGGAGAAGACTTGTGGATAGATTAGTGTGAGATTTTGTGGAAGCTTACAATGTAGATTTGAGATAAGTCTTGGTGAATACTTGAGAGCAGTTTGAGCAAGTTCTAGAGAGGACTTGTTGAGCATATTTGAGGTAATTCTTAATGAAGACTTGTTGATAATATTGGTTAAGTCTTGGTGAAGACTTGTTGAGCAGATTGGATAAGTTCTAGTGAGAACTTGTTGAGCAGATTAGAGGTAAGTTTTGGTGAAGACTTGAGAATAAATTGAGCAAGTTCTAGTGAGGACTTATTGAGAATATTTGAGGTAAGTCTTGGTGAAGACTTGTTGATCATATTGGGAAAGTCTTGGTGAAGACTTGTTGAATATATTAGAGGTAAGTCTTTGTGAAGACTTGAGAGAATATTGAGCAAGTTTTTGAGAGAACTTGTGGATAGATTTGAGGTAAGTCTTTGTGAAGACTTGAGAGAAGATTGAGCAAGTTCTTGAGAGAACTTGTGGATAGATTTCAGGTAAATCCCTGTGAAGACTTGAGAGCAGAGTTGACTGATTAATTTGTTCAAGCTTTGAGTTAAGGCTTGAAGCAGATCTAGCAGAGTTGATTTGTGATTAATTCAAGCTTTGTGTTAAGGATTGAGGACATATTTGAGACAGAGATTGAATATATTTATGCTGGACCAAAGGATAGTGTTTAGGATATATTTGAGATAGATATTGAGCATATCTATTCTAGAATGGAGGATAGTTTTTAGTATATATTAGAGATAAATATTGAGCAAATTTGCGCTAGACTGAAGGACTATTTTTAGTGCACATCGGAGATAGATATTAAATATATTTTTACTAGACCAAAGGACTATGTTTAGTGCATATCATAGATAAATATTGAGTAGATTTATACTAGATCAAAGGACTATGTTTAGTGGTGATAAAATACAAATATTGAGAAAATTCGTGCTATATCGAAGGACTGTGTTTAGTGCAAATTTGAGTAGAGCTGAGAGCAAGCTTTGGAGGTGATAGAGCAAAGGACAATATTCTCCAGTGGATAGATATCCATTAGCTAGGATAGTGAGGATAGAGATATTTTGAGGGAGGACAGATTATATTATGGATAGATATCCTTAAGCCAGTGCAGTGGAGGCAATAGTCTTCTAGAGAATCACCAGCCAGAGTAAAGGAGGAGTTCTTCTATGGATAGAGATCCACGAACCAACTAAGGGGATTGGTGTCTCCTATGGGTTCATTCCCACAAACCATATTAGGGGATTTTTGTCTCATTTGGATAGAGGTCAATAAACATTGTAATAGGGAAAGGATTCTCAAGATATTTTTTGAGAAAATTTTAGTGAAATATTTTCTTCGTGGAGTAGCCCACATTGGGTGAACCATGTTTAAATTTGTCTCTATTTTGTGTGGTGATTTGTGCGTTTATTTAATTACTACTGTTGATATTGCCATTGATATATTACATAATATTATTTGGGAAAGAAAAGTAAAAAGTGGTCTTATATTGTTCACCCCCTCTCAATATAAGCTTGTGTTCTTCAATTGCTATTAGAGTGGGTTCCTTCAGAAGAGTTTAATAGCTTGAAGAAAAATCTCAGAAGAACACAGATGTATTCTTAGAATGGATCTTCAGGTAATTTAGTACCATTATTCAATGGGAATAATTATACACTTTGGAGTACAAGTATGAATTTTCACCTAATGGCACTTGGAAATAAAATATGGGAAGCAGTTGAGAATGGATACATACCACCAACAACTCCACCTACAGATATCTATGGTAAGCTCCTACAACTAAGTAATTAAAAGGCAATGAATGGAATTTTAAGGGGCTTATGTGAGACAGAGTTTATAAAGGTTATGCATTGCACATCAGCAAAGGAAATTTGTGATAAGTTTCAAGGCATATATGAAGGATATAAAAATGTCAAAAGGTCAAAGTTGCAAAATTACAAGAGAAAAATTGAAGATCTAAATATGAAGGATGAGAAAAATATTATTGCATATCTACTTTGTGTGGATGAGATTGTTAACTCCATGTAAGGACTTGGACTTAAGGTTGAAGAAATAGATGTTTGTAATAATATTTTAAGGTCACTCCCAAAAAGGTATAGTGAAAATATTTCATCTATATAAGAGTCAAAAAATATTGAACTTTTGACAAGGGATGAATTAAATGGAATTCTAACAGCTTTTGATATGAGAATAAAATAGGAACATATTCCCCAAAAAGAAGTAGCCTTCAAAGTTACTAAGAAGACAAAGGGTAAGAATTCAGATTCAAGAAATGAGTTATCCAATGATGAAGAATAAAATTATGGCAGAAGGAACAAGGGCTAAAGAAAGTATAAAGGTATAAAATTAGTTAGATATTTTAATTGTGGTAAATATGGTCACTATGCAACTAATTGTCCAGAAGCTGGAAATAGCAATGATGATGAGAAACAGGATCATAAGAATAGGGAAGCAAAAAAATACTTGTACCAAAAGAAAAATAGGGATAGACAAGGCAAGCAAGGAAATAAGTTTTTCCAAAGGCATAAGAAGATTTTTTATGTAGACAAGGCAAGTAAGAGTTCAAGTGATAGTGATGGAATCTCTTCAAGTAATGAAGAAGAAGAAACCTTATTTATGATAGTAGAAAAATAAAATGTTAGAAAGAGAGGTCCAATTATTCTCAAGTGTTTTAGATGTGATAACTTTGGTCATATTGAAGATAGTTGTACAAGGAATGGATTCAGATTGAGTGAAGATGAATATGAATACACTTAAAGGTCCAGGAGAGGAAAGTATTCTTATTGAAATAGGAGAAGAAAGAAGTACTTCTAGTGGAAATAAATCATACAAGAATGAAGATGATCCTAGAGGTAAACAAATAAAGAAAAAATCAGAGAAATGAGAAGTTGATCTTGAGGGTGAGCTCATTTCTAACCTTGATGCATTAATAGAGGTAAGAAAGCAGAACTTAAAACTCAATCTTAAATTTCAAGAATGTGATGAAGAGAAAGGAAATCTTATAGAGGATCTAACTAACTCAATAGCTAATACAAGGAAATCCAAAGATAATTTCAAAGCAAAGGTTTTAGAATGTGAAATGTTAGAGTATGAGATAGCTTCACTAAGGAAGGAAGTAAAATAGTCTAAGGACAAGTTACACAGGTTTGGTAGAAGCTCAAAGAACTTGGATAATATTATCAAGGTACAAATATCTTCGTTAAAAAAATAAGACTTGGTTTTGAATAGGTGCAAAGGAAACAAGGAGAGGAGTCAATCTCAAGATCTGAAGAAGAAGAAGAAGCTTCAAAAGAAGAAAGTGTAAGAGAAAGTGAGACTTATGAGGACGAGTTGGATAATATAAAGTTCGACAAGGAAAGGAACAATGCACAAATGAGGAACAGATGGAACAGGAAACGACACAAGGTAAAAGATACTAATAGACCAATGGGGTCAAGGCAAGGTAGTTTCAATGGATGATGTTTTGCATATCACATGTTTGGGCACAAGGCTACACAGTGCAGGACATGTGAAAGACAAGAATATGGAAATTTCAAAAATAGATAGCTTTTTCAAGGATATTGCTATTCTTATAATCATTTTGATCATAAGGCAGTGAATTGTAGGGTTCATAACAGGAATGGATATGGCTTCACCAAGAGGAACTACAAGACATTTGCACCTTAAAGGAATCACAACATCAAGTGCTATAAGTGCAATAATGTTGGGTACATAGCTAAGAGGTGTAGAGTAGAACTTCCAGAGACAACCAGGAATAGGAAATGTTAGAGGAATCAAAAGGATCAGTTGAGGAAAAATGTGGACAAAGGTAAATATCAGTGCATACTAGGAGTAGAAATACTCCCACCCTAGAATTAACCACCTCAAGATGATGTGGGAGAGGGGATAAGCTAAGAGTTTCATTCTTAACCCCAAGCCCCAAAGGTGGCTCTTTTTCATTGATGACAAAGGGGGAGAGATTTGAGTTAGGGGGAGAGCATTCATTCAAGGGGAACAGTTTCTCAAGGAAAGAAGCTTTTAAAAAATGAAAAAGCAATGGTAAAAATAAAGGGGTTGCCATCAATGACAAAGGGGGAGATTGTTGAAATTTTGAGTAGATTTGTTGTCATTGATGTCAAAATCATATTGGTTCAATTTCGTCATCATTAAGGACATCAAGTAGTTTTTCCAAAAGTAAGTAGGTCTTTCAAAGGAATAGGATATAATATTTATTTTTAATATTATATGCCTAAAAAGGCCCAAAGGATGAAGACCCAAGGAAGGAGAAGCAAGTTTAAATTAAATAATAATATTCTATTAGTATAATATTTCGGGCCAAATAACAAGGTGAAGAAAAACAAGGTTCAAGTTAAAAAGACCCATGAGGAGTTTACAAAAGATTTAATTTAAATTAAAATATTTTAATCTTTGATTAAAATTTTAATTTAAATTAATAATGGGTGCAAAGGTTTTAAATTTAAAATATTTAAAATCTATTTTGAATTTTAAATTCAAAATTCATCAATGTGTAAAAGACAAGAAGCATGTGTATTAATATAGGAAATAAATTTCATTTCCTAAGTCCTGGAATACATATACCATCAAATGAAAAATCGAGCGTTGCTTTTGTCGGAGGAAGATAATTTTGTGTTCCAAAGTGATTGGAGGTAGACTAAGGTGTAAGGCCATTAACATGGATGGATAAATCCACCAACGGTGGTAGCGCAGGTGGTAGTTGAGATAGTGCTAAGGCTTGCAAGGAAGGGATCAAGGGTTCAATCCACGCAATTGATGTTTTTCTGTCGGAGAGGTTTTCATTTTTCATGGACACTTTTAAGAGGAGGATAAAGAGGGAAACGTGCACCTAATATTCTAGGGTGTTGGAGAGGCTACATTGTGTGTTCGAATCACGAAAAATATTTTGGTGCACAGATTAGTTGAAAGGTATGTTAAAAATATTTTTACTTTTCCAAAGGTTATGAATTTCATAAATAGCTTAGAAGGTTTTGTAAGCTGAAAGCTATAAGGTTTTTTAGGGATTTATAAGGTAAAGTAAATTAAAATATTTTTATTTTACTTTTTGGTGATTGAAATTTATTTTATAAAGTTGGAGTGATAAGGTGTATAAAGGAAATTATTGTGTATTTTGTTATAATTAAAATGTTGACTTATATTATGTAAGTTTTGGAGATTATAAGGTGTACTAAGAGATTTGATATTTTGTATGGTAAAATAATTATTGGAAAATTGATTTGTGGATATATTGAGATAGGTAGTGGCTACCTAACCCTAGTATTGACAAAGAAAATTTGATTGTGGTTAAGACAGATTTTAAAGACGTATCTCCATCAAAACAAAAGATATGGGTACATCTTCCTTATGAGTAAAATATTGCTGGATTGGATGTTGTGAATGCTAATTTGGAGTGGAAAGGATTTTTTGATAAACATTGTTGAGTTTGGTTTTGAGATATCCAATATTGATTGATAAAGTTTTTTCTAGAATGAAGGTTGATGCTAGAAACCTTGTTTGATAAGCATTGTTGGAAATATCGAGTGAGCCTTCATGTGCATGATTAGGGTTTGTGAAAGATCATGAATATCGTTATTATGTGAATTTGAGAAATATCTTGAACTAGGGTTTGTGAAATATCATGAGTATCATTGTAATGTGAGGTTTTTTTTATAAGCATTGTTGACTAAGCTTTCATTGAGTGATTGGTTGAGTGGAATCGATTAAGATTAGTTGATTGGAAGTGTTGGAGTGATAGTTCAAGTTTTGTGAAATAAATTGTTCTTTACTAATTTTAGAAAGAGATTGAAAGTGAATGAGTGTGAAACATATTGAGTCTCTTACCATTCTCTATATGTTTTTGTGGTAAAGCAAAAGAGTTTGAAAGTGATTGAGCATTGTTATGGGTGTGAAGCATATTGAGTCTCTAACCATTCTCTATATGTTTATATGGTAAAACAAGAGATATTGAAAGTGATTGAGCATTGTTATGAGTGTTAATTGTATTGATTATCTAACCATTATCTATATTTTTCTATGATATTAGAACAAGATTCTATGTGAAACGTGTTTGTGTGATTGGAAGAGGTTTTCTGTGAAATCTAGTGGACACATTTGAGTAAGTCCTAGAGTGGACTTAAGGAAAGAGTTGAGTAAGCTTTTGTGGAAATTTACAATCATATTTAAGGTAAGTCTTGGTGAAAACTTTTTGAGCAGATTGAGCAAGTTCTAGTGAGAACTTGTTGAGCAGATTTAAGGTAAGTCTTTGAGAAGACTTATGGACATATTAGTGTGAGCTTTTGTAAAATATTACAATGGAGATTTGAGGTAAGTATTGGTTAAGACTTGAGAGTAGTTTCAGCAAGTTCTAGAGATGACTTGTTGATAATATTTAAGGTAAATCTTGGTGAAGATTTGTTGAGCATATTGGGCAAGTCTTGGTGAAGACTTGTTGAGCATATTGGACAAGTTCTAGTGAGGACTTGTTGAGTAGATTAGAGGTAAGTCTTGGTGAAGACTTGAGAAAAATTTGAGCAAGTTCTAGTGAGGACTTGTTGAGTAGATTTAAGGTAAGCCTTGGTGAAGACTTGTTGAACAGATTGGACAAGTTCTAGTGAGGACTTGTTGAGAAGATTAGAGGTAAGTCTTGGTAAAAACTTGAGAGAAGATTGAGCAAGTTCTTGAGAGGACTTGTGGACATATTTGAGGCAAGTCTTTGTGAAGACTTGAGAGCATAGTTGATTGATTGATTTGTTCAAGCTTTGAGTTAAGGCTTGGATCATATCTAGCAGAGTTGATTTGTGATTGAGTCAAGCTTTGTGTTAAGGTTTGAGGATAAATTTGAGACAGATATTGAGTAGATTTGTGCTAGACCAAAGGATAGTTTTTAGGATAAATTTGAGATAGATATTGAGCAGATTTGTGCTAGATCGAAGGACAATGTTTAGTACAGATCAAGTATAGAGATTGAGCATATCTATGCTAGACCTAAGGATTGTGTTTAGTGTAGATCAGAGACAGAGGTTGAGAATATTTGTGCTAGATAAAAGGATTTTTTTTAGTGTATATCAGAGACAGATACTGAACATATTTGTGCTAGACCGAAGGATTGTGTTTAGTGTAGATCAAATACAAATATTGAGTAAATTTGTGCTAGAGTGAAGGACTATGTTTAGTGCAGATTTGAGCAAAGTTGAGAGAAATCTTTGAAGGTGATAGAGCATAGGACAGTAGTCTCTAGTGGATAGATATCCATTAGCCAAGGTAGTGATGACAAAGATCTTCTGAGTGAGGACAGAGTCTTCTATGGATATATATGCATAATCTAGTGCAGTGGAGGTAATAGTCTTCTAGAGGATCACCAGACAGGGCAGAGGAGAAGGAGTTCTCCTGTGGATAGAGATCCATGAACCAACTAAGGGGATTGGTTTCTCCTGTGGTTTGGTGCCCATAAACCAAATTAGGGGATTGGTGTCTCCTTTGGACATAGGTCCATAAATATTATAATAGGGAAAGGATTACCAAGAGATTTGTTGAGAAAATATTAGTGAAATATTTTCTTCATGGAGTAGCCCACATTGGGTGAACCACGTTTAAATTGGTGTCTCTATTGTGTGTGGTGAATTATGCATTGCTTTAATTACTACTATTGATATTGCCATTGATATATTGCATAATATTTTTTGGGAAAGAAAAGTAAAAAGTGGTCTTATACTGTTCACCCCCCTCTCAGTATAATCTTGTGTTCTTCATATCTTCGATATTTTGTTTACAGGAGATCTTGAGGGGGATGGAGGTGTGAGTTGCAATCCTCTTAATAGAATTTCTAGTCCTCTTCCCTATTCAATTATTTCATATATTTTCTTAGAAATTCTTCTTTCTCAATTATCAATTATAATTATTGTGGGAATCATTCAGGGATGATCACTTGTAATCGCTTTTCTAGGCCTAGAGATTACCATTGCCTTGGTTGAATTAAAAGTGATTATTTGCATTTGTGTGGAGGCTACAATTATTATCTCTTTTCCTTTGGGTTATGTCAAGACTACAATTTGAGTTTTTATAGGTTGTTCAATTTTAGATTGTTCTGGATTTTAAATTTTCATCGTGATTTCTTCCTTCTCTAGTGCTTTATTAGCTATTTCCATAATCAAATCCTAGTATTCTTTTGGTACAATAACTATTATCAAGGGAGCAATTAAGTCAATAGTGTATGACCTTAGTCTTGCTAGATTAGTAGAGTAGTCACCTACTACATCCATTCTTGAATGTGGTCTTTCTTTCATCTTCCATATCTTTTTCAAATGATGATATCCTAGTTTTATTTCAAACAAATGTTTTATTCAAAATAATTTATCCTATGCCTGATTACCCAATATGTTTTTTTTATCTATGAGGTGCTTATTGTAATGATCATCTAGATCTTATGATCTCCAAGTCATTTTAGCAAAGCAATATGCATCCATTTGGTCTAAATAACTCAATGGTGCATGGTATCCTTTGTATGAATAATGCCCCATTTTGTACGGTAAATTAATCCAAGAGATTTTGGCTTCTCTTTTTGTTACCCTACACTTTGTTTCTTCAGCAATCTACCTCATAATTTCTAGTGTAGCTATTGATCTAGGGCAGGAATAGGATAATGTCTTAGGAGGAATTTTGGATCCATAAATTTTTATATAAGAAAAATTTTCTCATAGGAAATAATATCGAGCTTATTTTTCTTTTATGAATTTAGATATCCCTTCCCCAATCCTATGAGGAGGCTGGTCACATAAATGATAGTAAATTTCATGGATAAACATATCACATAACTCTATGTAACTAATTTGTCCTTCTTGTATAAGATGTAGTCTCTCTTGTATAAGGTCATGATATCTTCCTCCCATGGGTGTTAATACTTCTTCACTCATATGGCCTACTATTAAATGTATCAAGAAATAATAATGTGTGAAGGGAGGCATTATTTCTTACCTATTCAAGATAGACTTTTGCAGGTGCTATAGTTCTTTATCTATGTTCTCAAACAATAAATATTCCCACTTATACATAGCCAACTGGTAGATTTTATTACACCGGGCTATTAGGAATATGGTTTATTTTATTTTTCTACCCAATTTAAATCAACTTCCCTCATTAATAGATTTATCATATTGGTGTAATCATATGCCCACAAATGTAATGCAAATATGTGAATTGGAAATTGAGATGTTTTCTGAGCTTTATAGCCGAAGAGCTTGACAAAGAAGGGACTTTAGGTCATAATCATCGCTTGAGTTGCCAAAACCTCTTTTTCAATGATTTTGATTGCATATTTGGATCAAAAAATTTGACCATACTTTTTGGAGCAATCCTAAATAGCTTTCGGTTATTAGGGTCTTTGATTACCCTAGCCTTTGGGTCGTATGCCAATGCTAACAAAGACAACAAGTCTAAGGAGTACTCGTGGGCATATCAACTTGGCTAAATTGCATTCCCATCTATTGTTATATGGGCTTGGTGCATTTTGGGTAGCGTGGGCCTTCCTATATATAGATTTCAATAACATCGAATGTCGTTGATGGTTTTATTCTATTTAATAATAGCTAAAAATAGCTATCTATTCGATGATGTAGTGTTGTTTGGAAGTAAATTTCTTGTCCAGCTTAGACAACCCTAAAAAATCTTCAATTTTCTTGTTTGATACTATGAGCTTTTGTGGAGGTTTACAATGGAGATTTGAGGTAAGTCTTGGTGAAGACTTGAGAGTAGTTTTAGCAAGTTCTAGAGAGGACTTTTTGAGCAGATTTGAGGTAATTCTTGGTGAAGACTTGTTGAGTAGATTAGGTAAGTCTTGGTGAAGACTTGTTGAGCATATTGGACAAGTTCTAGTAAGGAATTGTTGAGCTATTAGAGGTAATTCTTGGTGAAGACTTGAGAACAAATTGAGCAAGTTCTAGTGAGGACTTGTTGAGCATATTTGAGGTAAGTCTTGGTGAAGACTTGTTGAGTAGATTGGACAAGTTCTAGTGAGGACTTGTTGAGAAGATTAGAGGTAAGTCTTGGTGAAAACTTGAGAGAATATTGAGCAAGTTCTTGAGAGGAATTATGTACAGATTTGAGGTAAGTCTTTATAAATACTTGAGAGCAGAGTTGATTGATTGATTTGTTCAAGCTTTGAGTTAAGGCTTGGAGTAGATCTAGCAGAGTTTATTTGTGATTGAGTCAAGCTTTGTATTAAGGCTTGAGGACATATTTGAGACATAGATTGAGTAGATTTGTGGTAGACCAAAGGATAGTTGACGGGGACGAGAGTTGAACATTCTGACGGGGATGAGAGTTGAACACCTCAAATTTTTTAACTTTTCATTAAAAGCTTCTTAAAATAATTACAGGCATAAAAATAAAATAGCCCACAGGCTTTACAATGGCCAAGCTCGGCTTGGTCTTCTTTCCTGCACTTTTTCTGCTTCGTTCTCTCTTCCCCCCACTCCCTGTTACAAAATCTTGAGTTTTTATCGAGGTCTCGGCCCTCTAGGCCATTAATGCCCACCAGCGCGAATTCATGAAATTAAAAATGAAAGTTTGCTTCCTCTGCTATGTTTTCAAATTTCCTTCATCAATGGGCAACTGCCCCGATCCGCTATCCAAGTTCACATTAAATATTTCCCCCCCTTTGACCTCCAATCACCGTTTTGGTCAGACTGTCCTTCTGAACCGCTGTCTCACCCATAATGTCCATGCCCTGCAACTGTCGCCATGTCAGACCACTACCTATTTTCTCGTGCACACGACCGTCCACGTGTCTAAATTTAAAACTGTCTTAAATCGGTCGCGAAATCGTGACCAAACTGGCACCTTGCCTTTGTCTGCCAATGACGTCGCAAAATCATGACCAAAATGCCCCTCCGTAACTTGGTTGCAAAAACATCGCGACATCACGATATCACGACGAAAACTCCCCCTTCTAGCCTTGCCGCAAATACGTCGCGACATCGCGATGTCGCGATATCGCGACAAAAAATCCCCCTTCTCGCCTTGCCGCAAATACATCGCGATATCGCGACGTCGTGATATCACGACGAAAACTCCCCCTTCTTGCCTTGCTACAAATATGTCATGACATCACGACGTCGTAATATCACGACAAAAACTCCCCCTTCTCACCTTGCCACAAATACGTCGTGACATCGCGACGTCGCGATATCACGACGTCGTGATATTGCAACGAAAACTCCCCCTTCTTGCCTTGCTGCAAATACGTCGTGACATCGCGACATCGTGATATCGTGACGTCGTGATATCATGACGAAAACTCCTATGTGCCTTGATGTCACCTTTGGGGTCACGATTTCGTGACCCCCTCCCCAACTTCTACCTTGGGAAAATAAAAGGAACCGAACAAGTTATTTAGAAAATCCGGTTGATGCCATATTGTCCTGCTGTCATCGGATGCTCCTGCATCAGACACCCGAGGTAAAAAGGAGAAGTGACCTTCACTTCTGTGTTGTTCGGTCCGCGTCTTTTGAAACATCTCCAAACGGGCACCTGTTCCTCCAACCTGCTTCAACCCCGTCTCCTGGCAAAAATTTTTTCTACCTTCTACCAGACAAATTTTGGCATTGCTGCACACCTTTTCATCCAATGCCTGTAATGGCTTTAACTTGTGGCGCACTCCATCTTTCATCAAGGAGTACGTATTTGCACGACCATCATGCACTGCACTCCGATCAAACTGCCATGGCCTCCCTAATAGCAAATGGCAAGCATCCATGGGGAAAACATCACACAGGACCTCATCCTGGTACTTCCCAATATTGAACGTGACTAAGCACTATTCATGAACCCATGCTCTGTGGTCCTTGTGCAACCATGCAATCTGGTATGGATGCGGGTGCCTCCTTCTCTCCAGTTGTAACTTAGCTACCATCTCTTCGGAGACTAAGTTATCTGTACTCCCATTGTCTATAATAACATTACAGACTTTGCCTGCACTTTTGCATCGCATGCGAAACAGGATTCTTCTCTGCTCTGGTTTGTCTTCATAAATCAACATGGTTCTCCTCACTATCATTGCTTCTCCTTTCTCAGCTTCTTCAGAATGTTCTGATTCAGCATCTTCCTCTACCACAGCAACTCTGGCAGGACCCACTTGTTTCCTGTTCACTCTCTCAGGGTGTCGGGGACACTCATATGCCCGATGCCCCTCTTCTCCACAGTGGAAACATGTTCCACGAAACACTCCTCTTCCATACCCACGTCCAGATCTACCTCTTCCTCTTGGGTAGCCATTGTTCTGAACTTGCAATTTGGGTTCTTCATCTTCCTTTTGATCCTGGCTGCTGCTAGCCTCTTCTTTCTTCTCCTCTTTTCCTTCATATTTTCTTCCACCAGTCTTTTCTTCGTGCCCTCTTCCTCTTTGCTTGCTCTCAAACTTTCTATTCAGTTTTTCTTCAAATTTCAGAGAAAACTGGTAAGCATCTTCAATGGTGCTCACCCAAACTAAGCTCAACTCTTCCTGAATACTGGGTCTCAACCCATTAATATAACGGGCCACCTTTTCTTTGCTTGCTTCTAAATGGCCAGTTCTGATGGAGATTTTATAAAATTCCTCCGTGTATTCTTGGACAGTTTTATTCATCTGTCTCAAACTCTACATTTTTCTTAGTAGATCCAACTCATAATCTACCGGAATAAACTATTTTTTTAATTTTTCTACCATCCGCTCCCATCTTGTTATCCATTCTTTTCCTCTTCTATTCTGTTCCAGCTGTACTCCCTTCCACCATATGCTTGCATGACCTTTCAGCTTGGTCTTGGCAAATATGACCCTCTCGAGATCTTCAACTTCTTCATACTCGAAGTATTCTTCCAGATCATTGATCCAGTCGATTAATTCCTTCGGATCCAAGTTCTTGGAATACATGGAAACTTCCATCTTCGACCTTTTCCCAATCTAGGATATGGCCCTGTACAGCCTGGCTTGTGTCGGATCTATAGCTTCTTCTTCTTCTTCAAACTAGTTTTCTTCTTCATCTACTTCATCTTCACTGTCTGCATCTCTTCTTGGTTCATGTCCTCTACACAGTTCTTCTTGCAGGGCCTGAACTTGTCACTGCAAAGCTCAAAAATTTGCTGCTGCCATGCCTCTCCCACCAATGGGGTTTCTTCTCTGAGGCATTTTCTCACTTTCTCATGAGCCTTTCCATAGATCCTAGTGCGATTGCCTCACGTTCGATGATCTATCACACACTCAGGAACTTTCGGCTCTGATACCACTAACGGGGACGAGAGTTGAACATTCTGACGGGGACGAGAGTTGAACACCTTCTCAAATTTTTTGACTTTTCATTAAAAGCTTCTTAAAATAATTATAGGCGTAAAAATAAAACAGCCCGCAGGCTTTACAATGGCCAAGCTCGGCTTGGTCTTCTTTCCTACACTCTATCTGCTCCGTTCTCTCTTCCCCCCACTCCTTGTTACAAAATCCTGAGTTTTTATCGAGGTCTTGGTCCTCTAAGCCATTAATGCCCACCAGCGTGAATTCATGAAATTAAAATGAAAGTTTGCTTCCTTTCCTACGTTTTTCAAATTTCCTCCTCAATGGGCAACTGCCCAGATCCGCTATCCAAGTTCACATTAAATATTTCTCGCCCTTTGACCTCCAATCATCATTTTGGTTAGACTGTCCTTCTGAACCACTGTCTCACCCATAATGTCCATGCCCTGCAACTGTCGCCATGTCAGACAGCTGCCTCTTTTCCCGCGCATGCGATCGTCCAAGTGTCTAAATTTAAAATTGTCTTCAACCGGCCGCGATATCACGACATGTCGCGATATCGTGACCAAACTGGCACCTTGCCTTCATCTGCCAATGACGTCACGAAATCACGACCAAAATGCCCCTCCATAACTTGGTTGCAAAAACGTCGCGACATCACGATATCGCGACGTCGCAATATCGTGACGAAAACTCCCCCTTCTCACCTCGCCGCAAATACGTCGCGATATCATGACAAAAACTCCCCCTTCTTGCCTTGCCACAAATACGTCGTGACATCGCGACGAAAACTCCCCCTTCTCGCCTTGCTGCAAATACGTCGCGACATCGCGACGTCGCGATATCACGACAAAAACTCCCCCTTCTCGCCTTGCCGCAAATACGTCGCGACATCATGACGTCACGATATCGCAACGAAAACTCCCCCTTCTCGCCTTGCCGCAAATACGTCGCGACATCGCGACTTGCTGTCGCCTTTGGGGTCGCGATTTCGTGACATGTCACGATTTCATGACCCCCTCCCCAACTTCTGCCTTGGGAAAACAAAAGAAACAGAACAAGTTACTTAGAAAATCCGGTTGATGCCAGATTGTCCTGCTGTCGCCGGATGCTCCTGCATCAATAGTGTTTAGGATATATATGAGATAGAGATTGAGCAGATTTGTGCTAGACTGAAGGACAGTGTTTAGTACATATTAGAGATAGATATTGAGCAGATTTGTGCTAGACTGAAGAACTATGTTTAGTGTAGATCAGAGACAAATATTGAGCAAATTTGTGCTAGATCGAAGGACTGTGTTTAGTGCATATTAGAGACAGATATTGAATAGATTTATGCTAGACCGCTTTGTGGCCTCTCCACAACTATCCCCAAATTTCGGGGACCCACATTTATTTTTGTGTTTTGGAGATTTTTGTCCTCTTTGAGGGGTATTTTGATAAGTTTCCATGTTGGTTTGCCTGTAATAATGATCCTCATAGCTTCCAGCCTTGAGGTAGTTGGTTGGTTTGTGTCTCTTTTGAGTTTCTGGTTGAAGTGTTTAGTATTTTCTAAGTCTTTCAAGTTTCTTCCTTTTGATTTGATTCTCGGTTTGAATCAAATTTTTTTTAAGATTAATTTTGTAGTTTTAGATTTAATTAAATTAAAAAAAGATAAAATAAAATATATATATTATTATTATACATATAATAATAATAAATTAAAAAATAAATAAAAAATAAAAAATATATTTATATACATATATTATATAATGTATGTATATAAATATAATAAAACATAAAAGT
Organism: Wollemia nobilis; assembly: GCA_028583015.1. NCBI lineage: Eukaryota > Viridiplantae > Streptophyta > Pinopsida > Araucariales > Araucariaceae > Wollemia > Wollemia nobilis. Next base: position 4,783,081 of record JAQPPZ010002200.1, read on the forward strand.
GAAAAAAAAAAATTGAAACAAAAAAATTATTATAATTATACATGTATGCATATAGATATATGTTTATTGTAATTATGACAAACAAAAAATAAAAATAAAAAATAAGCATATGATAAAAGTGAAATGCTTTTCATTTATATTTCGTTGTTTAGTTTTATTCGTTTTATGCTTGTTTCTTTGTTAGGGTGTGATTATTATGTTTATTTAGTCTTTAGTATAGATTAAATGTGTTCATTTCGCTTTTATTATTAGTCTTCTTTAGTTTGGTCGTCGTGTGTTTTAGTGCAATTTTAAATGTGTTATGTTCCGTTTAAATTCCTAGTGTGACATTTTGATTGTGTTTTAATTCTTGTAATGTCCACTGCAGGTCATCAAGGAGGTCGTCGGATAATTTGTCCATCATGCCAACCAAGCTATCCAACGTGGACGTCTTGGTGGTTGGGTGGCATAACAGTGGGCACCACGGTATATTTGACGCAGCGATACATGTAGACTAAGGCATCGGATAACCCACATCGCTGGCAGAAGAGATATGTTGTGATCATGAGATCGAAATACATAGATGCTGGTGTGGATAGGAAAGTATGACACATTCGACAGCGCGGATGAATGACACATGATATAGTGGAATACAACGGGATACGTAGATGGATACTGATTGGGAAAGTCTATGACGTGGCAGTGTGTTGTATTAGCCAGCAATGAAACCAGGCAGGCTCACACCGCAACCAACGTCTATAGGAAGCTTTGTCAATAAGTGGATAGGGTTTCTAATGTGGTCAAACCGAAATCAATCAGCACAACAGTTTTAACGTGAAGCAGCAGCGTGATCTTGGGTACAGCAAAATTGGTTCAGAGGTCAGTGTGGAGTAGCCATTATAGGAGTGAACAACGGATAACGTGGATGGTCATGCACTAAACCACGTATCGAGGGTGAATATTTCACAGATATAAAAAATTATGCATGTGAACTATAGACAGTGAGGTGGCACCAATGCAAAAGAAAGAGGAAACGTTACGAAAGAAAGGGAAACCAGAACAGAAGGAGAAACTTTAAGTATAGAAGTGAAAGATGGAATAGAGGGGAAAATTTGTAGAAACAAGATTGCAGGAATGAAAGTAGAAATGTGGACAATAGATTTTGTTTTCTGGAAGTTTTTTCTCCATTCTGCTGGACCAGATGTTTGCCATATGATGCCATTATTAGAGTTTGTATGCTGCATGTTTGAGACAATATTGAAAATCCTTGAAAGTTTAAAGAATTCTTATGCATATTCATGGTTGATTCTTTAGTATTTTTAATATATTGCATATTTTCTCAGAAGATCGCACCTCATTCATGGTAGACTGCATCAATACAGGTCACCATAATGCAGGTTTCTGTGCAACATGCTAATGTTTTGCAGGGTCTATGAGAATTCATCGGTTGCAGCGTTTCATTTTCAGTTCAGTTTTATATTTCTTTAGTTTATTTTTCTTCTCTCAGACTTACATTTTTCATTTATTTTAAAAAGGTTTTCATAAATAAAATAAAATAAAAATAAAAAAATTATAAAAATACAAAAACAGAGGTTTAAAGTAAAAAAAGAATAAGCTCTAAGTGTTCAATTAGAGCAATTTTTATTTTGGTCCTCAAGGATTGTCAGAATTCCAAAATTGTTCAAAGTATACAGTCTTTAAATGGATTTCCAGGTTTTAGCTTTGCACTACTGCACATTTTGAATTATGTTTTCATTCCAAACAGTTATCTAATTCCTCTGTATGAACAAATTGTAATTTCATAAACATGGAAATTTATTTAACATTTTACATAGCACTACATTAAAAACAATGAATGGACTTTTCTTCTTGAAAATTATAATTTCACAGAAGAAATGTAATTTATGGGGCATTTCAGAATGGATATTTACTTTGAAGATGAAATTGAACCTTCTTAATGAAAAATAAATTTCATAAAGAGCCTCATTTATGAGGCATATTAAGGGCTTTCAAAGCTACATAAGAGAAGTCCCTCCGTCATTTCCAGATTCACTGTTTGGGAAGCAAATTTTATCTTCTACTTTATGTTTAAAACAAGATTAATAAAGAACTAAATCTGTTAAAACTTGCTTAACAAAATTTCATGAACAATAATAGCATTTCATATCCAAACAATCCTAGCACAGGCCCCTTGTTAACAGTACTTTTATAGAGCCCTAAGGTATTCCATGCACTCATTTATTACGCATACATGCACAAATTAAACTAGAAGGAACCTTGGAGAAGTTTATACTTCTTTGCAAGAGAAGGTTTTCTAAAGAAATCCTAATTGTGAGTGAGGTTTTGTACTTGGGCAAAATTACCACTCAATAGACCGAAGGATTGTGTTTAGTGTAGATCAGAGATAGAGATTGAGGAGATTTGTGCTAGATCGAAGGATTGTGTTTAGTATAAATTTAAGCAGAGCTAAGAGCAAGCTTTGGAGGTGATAGAGTAGAGGATAGTAGTCTCTAGTGGATGGAGATCCATTAGCCAGGGTAGTGAGGACAGAGATCTTCTGAGTGAGGTTAGAGTCTTATATGGATAGAGATCTACAAGCCAGTGTAGTGGAGGTAGTAGTATTCTATAGGATCACTAGCCAGATCAGAGGAGAAGAAGTTCTCCTGTGGATAGAGATCCACGAATCAGCTAAGGAGATTGGTGTCTCCTATGGGTTGGTGCCCATAAACCATATTAGGGGATTGGTATATCCTTTGGATAGAGGTCCATAAACATTGTAATAGGGAAAGGATTCCCAAGAGATTTGTTGAGAAAATTTTAATGAAATATTTTCTTCGTAGAGTATCCCACATTGGGTGAGCCACGTTTAAATTAGTGTCTCTATTGTATGTGGTGATTTGTGCATTGCTTTGATTATTTTTGTTGATATATTGCATTATATTTTTTGGGAAAGAAAAGTAAAAAGTGGTCTTATACTGTTCACCCTCCCTCTTAGTATAAGTTTGTGTTTTTCATATCTTCAATATTTTATTTGGAGGAGATCTTTAGGGGGATGGAGGTGTGAGTTGCAATCTTCTCAATAGAATTTCTAGGCCTCTTCCCTATTCAATTATTTCATATATTTTCTTAGAAATTCTTCTTTCTTTATTATCAATTATAATGCTTGTGGGAATCATTCTGGGATGATCACTTGCAACCGCTTGTCTAGGCCTAGAGATTACCATTTCCTTGGTTGAATCAAAAGTGATGATTTGCATTTGTGTGGAGGTTACAGTTATTATCTCTTTTCCTTTAGGTGATTTCAAGACTACAATTTGAGTTTCTACAGGTTGTTCAATTTTTTATTGTTCTGGATTTTAAATTTTCATCGTGATTCCTTCCTGCTCTAGTGCTTTGTTGGCCATTTCTAGAATCAAATCCTGGTATTCTTTAGGTACAATCACTATTATCAATGGAGTGATTAAGTCAACAGTGGATGATATTAGTATTTCTAGATCAGTAGAGTAGTCACCTACTGCATCCATTCTTGAATGTGGTCTTTCTTTCATCTCCTATATCTTTTTCAAAGGGTGATCTCCTATTTTGATTGCAAATAAAATGTTTTATTCAAAATAATTTATCCTATATCTAACTACCCAATATGTTGTTTTATCTATGAGGTGCTTATTATAATGATCGTATGGATCTTAATATCTCCAAGTCATTTTAGCAAAGCAATATGTATCCATCTGGTCCAAAGAACTCAACGGTGCATGGTATCCTTTGTATGAATAATGTCCCATTTTGTAGGGTAAATTAATCCAGGAGATTTTGGCTTCTCTTTTTGTTACCCTACACTTTTTTCTTCAATAATATGCCTCATAATTTCTAGTGTAGTTATTGATCTAGGGCAGAAATAGGGTAATTCCTTAGGAGGAATTTTGGATCCATAAATTCTTATATAAGAAAAATTTTCTCGTAGGAAATAATCTCGAGCTTCTTTTTCTTTTACAAATTTATCTATCCCTTCCCTAATCCTGTGAGGGGGCTGGTCACATAAATGACAGTAAATTTCATGGAGAAACATATCACATAACTCTATGTAACTGAATTGTCCTTCTTGTATATGAGGTGGCCTCTCTTGTATAAGGCCATGATATCTTCCTTCAATGGGTGTTAATACTTCTTCACTCATATGGACTACTATTAAATGTATCAAGAAATAATAATGTGTGAAGGGAGGCATTACTTCTTCTCTATTCAAGATAGCCTTTTGCAGGTGCTATAGTTATTTATCTATATTCTCAAACAATAAATATTCCCACTTATACATAGTCGACTGGTAGATTTTATTACACTGGGCTATTAGGAATATGGTTTCTTTTTCTACCCTATTTAAATCAACTTCCCCAATTAATAGATTTATCATATTGGTGTAATCATATGTCCATAAATGTAATGCAAATATGTGAATTGGAAATTGAGATGTTACCTGAGCTTTATAGCCGAAGAGCCTGACAAAGAAGGGACTTTCAATCATAATCATCGCTTGAGTCGCCAAAACCTCTATCAATGATTTTGATTGTATCTTTGAGATCAAAAAATTTGACCATACTTTTTGGAGTAATCCTAAATAGATTTTGGTTATTAGGGACTTTGATTACCCTAGCTTTTGGGTCGTATATCAGTGCTAACTAGGACATCAATTCTGAGGAGAAGTGTACTCGTGGGCATATCAACTTGGCTAAATTGCATGCTCATCTATTGTTATATGGACTTGGTGCATTTCGGGTAGTGTGGGTCTTCCTATACAAATATTTGAATAATTTTGGATGTCGCTGATGGTTTTCTTCTATTTTATAGTAGCTAAAAATAGCTATCTATTCGACGACATAGTGTTTTTTGGGAGTAAATTGCTTTTCCAAGTTAAACAACCCTAAAAATTCTTCAGTTTTCATGTTTGATACTATGAGCTTTTGTGGAATCTTACAATGGATATTTGAGGTAAGTCTTGGTGAAGACTTGAGAGCAATTTGAGCAAGTTCTAGAGAGGACTTATTGAGCGGAATTGAGGTAAGTCTTAGTTAAGACTTGTTGAGAACATTGGGTAAGTCTTGGTGAAGACTTGTTGGGCAGATTAGACAAGTTCTAGTAAGGACTTGTTGAGCATATTAGAGGTAAGTCTTGGTAAAGAATTGAGAACAGATTGAGCAGGTTCTAGTGAGGACTTGTTGAGCAGATTTGAGGTAAGTCTTAATGAAGACTTTTTGAGAATATTAGACAAGTTCTAGTGAGGAATTGTTGAGCAAATTAGAGGTAAGTCTTGGTGAAAACTTGAGATAAGATTGAGAAAGTTCTTGAGATGACTTGTGGATAGATTTGAGGTAAGTTTTTATGAAGACTTGAGAGCAAATTTGATTGATTGATTTGTTCAATATTTGAGTTAAGGCTTGGAGCAGATCTAGCAGATTTGATTTGTGATTGAGTCAAGCTTTGTGTTAAGGCTTGATGACAGATTTGAGACAGAGATTGAGTAGATTTGTGCTAGACCAAAGGATAGTGTTTAGGATAGATTTCAGATAGATATTGAGCATATTTATGCTTGACCTCAGGATAGTGTTTAGTACATATCAGAGATAGAGATTGAGTAGATTTGTGCTAGACCGAAGGACTGTGTTTAGTGTAGATCAGAGACAAAGATTGAGTATATTTGTGCTATACTGAAGGACTATATTTAGTTCAAATCAGAGATAAATATTGAATAGATTTATGTTGGACTAAAGGACTGTGTTTAGTGCAGATCAGAGATAGATATTGAGAAGAATTGTGCTAGACCGAAGGATTGTTTTTAGTGCATATTTGAGCATAGATAAGAGCAAGATTTGGAGGTTATAAAGTAGAGGACAGTAGTCTCTAGTGGATAGAGATCCATTAGCTAGGGTAGTGATGATAGAGATCTTCTGAGTGAGGATAGAGTCTTCTGATGATAGAGATCCACAAGCTAGTGCAGTGGAGGTAGTAGTCTTCTAGAGGATCACCAGTCAGTGCAATGGAGGCAGTAGTCTTCTAGAGGATCACCAGCAAGAGCAGAGGAGAATAAGTTCTCCTATGGATAGAGATCTATAAATCAGCTAAGGGGATTCGTGTCTCCTGTGGGTTGGTGCCCATAAAGTAGATTAGAGGATTGGTGTCTCCTTTGGACAGAGGTCCATAAACATTGTAATAGAGAAAGGATTCCCAAGATATTTGTTGATAAAATTTTAGTGAAATATTTTCTTCATGGAGTAGCCCACATTGGGTGAACCACATTTAAATTGGTGTCTCTATTGTGTGTGGTGATTTGTGCATTGCTTTGATTATTGTTGTTGATATATTGCATTATATTTTTTGGGAAAGAAAATTAAAAAGTGGTCTTATACTGTTCACCCTCCCTCTCAGTATAAGTTTGTGTTCTTCATATCTTCAATATTTTATTTGGAGGAGATTTTTAGGGGGATGGAGGTGTGAGTTGCAATCCTCTCAATAGAATTTCTAGGCCTCTTCCTTATTCAATTATTTCATATATTTTCTTAGAAATTCTTCTTTCTTTATTATCAATTATAATTCTTGTGGGAATCATTCAAGGATGATCACTTGCAACCATTTGTCTAGGCTTAGAGATTACCATTTCCTTGGTTGAATCAAAAGTGGTGATTTGCATTTGTGTGGAGGTTATGGTTATTATCTCTTTTCCTTTAGGTGATGTCAAGACTACAATTTGAGTTTCTATAGGTTGTTCATTTTTTTATTGTTCTGGATTTTAAATTTTCATCGTGATTCCTTCTTACTCTAGTTCTTTGTTGGCCATTTCTAGAATCAAATCCTGGTATTCTTTAGGTACAATCACTATTATCAAGGGAGTGATTAAGTCAACAGTGGATGATCTTAGTATTTCTAGATCAGTAGAGTAGTCACCTACTGCATCCATTCTTGAATGTGGTCTTTCTTTCATCTCCTATATCTTTTTCAAAAGGTGATCTCCTATTTTGATTGCAAATAAAATGTTTTATTCAAAATAATTTATCCTATGTCTGACTACCCAGTATGTTGTTTTATCTATGAGGTGCTTATTATAATGATCATTTGGATCTTAATATCTCCAAGTCATTTTAGCAAAGTAATATGTATCCATTTGGTCCAAAGAACTCAATGGTGCATGGTATCCTTTGTATGAATAATGTCCCATTTTGTAGGGTAAATTAATCCAAGAGATTTTGGCTTCTCTTTTTGTTAACCTACACTTTTTTCTTCAACAATCTGCCTCATAATTTCTAGTGTAACCATTGATCTAGGGCAAAAATAGGGTAATTCCTTAGGAGGAATTTTGGATCCATTAATTCTTATATAAGAAAAAATTTCTCGTAGGAAATAATCTCGAGCTTCTTTTTCTTTTACAAATTTATATATCTCTTCCCTAATCCTGTGAGGTGGCTGGTCACATAAATGATAGTAAATTTCATGGAGAAACATATCACATAACTCTATGTAACTGAATTGTCCTTCTTGTATAAGAGGTGGCCTCTCTTGTATAAGGCCATGATATCTTCCTCCGGGTGTTAATACTTCTTCACTCATATGGACTACTATTAAATGTATCAATAAATAATAATGTTTGAAGGGAGGCATTACTTCTTCTCTATTCAAGATAGCCTTTTGCAGGTGCTATAGTTCTTTATATATATTCTCAAACAATAAATATTCCCACTTATACATAGTCGACTGGTAGATTTTATTACACTGGGCTATTAGGAATATGGTTTCTTTTTCTACCCTATTTAAATCAACTTCTCCAATTAATAGATTTATCATATTGGTGTAATCATATGCCCATAAATGTAATGCAAATATATGAATTGGAAATTGAGATGTTACCTGAGCTTTATAGCCTAAGAGCCTGACAAAGAAGGGACTTTCAATCATAATCATCGCTTGAGTCGCCAAAACCTCTATCAATGATTTTGATTGTATCTTTGAGATCAAAAACTTTGACCATACTTTTTGGAGTAATCCTAAATAGATTTTGGTTATTAGGGACTTTGATTACCCTAGCCTTTGGGTCGTATATCAGTGCTAACTAGGACATCAAGTCTGAGGAGAAGTGTACTCGTGGGCATATCAACTTGGCTAAATTGCATGCTCATCTATTGCTATATGGACTTGGTGCATTTCGGGTAGTGTGGGTCTTCTTATACAAATATTTTAATAATGTTGGATGTCATTGATGGTTTTCTTCTATTTTATAATAGCTAAAAATAGCTATCTATTCGACGGCATAGTGTTTTTTGGGAGTAAATTGCTTTTCCAGGTTAAACAACCCTAAAAATTCTTCATTTTTTGTGTTTGATACTATGAGCTTTTGTGGAATCTTACAATGGATATTTGAGGTAAGTCTTGGTGAAGACTTGAGAGCAATTTGAGCAAGTTATAGAGAGGACTTATTGAGCGAAATTGAGGTAAGTCTTGGTGAAGACTTGTTGAGAACATTGGGTAAGTCTTGGTGAAGACTTGTTGGGCAGATTAGACAAGTTCTAGTAAGGACTTGTTGAGCATATTAGAGGCAAGACTTGGTAAAGACTTGAGAACAGATTGAGTAGGTTCTAGTGAGGACTTGTTGAGCAGATTTGAGGTAAGTCTTGGTGAAGGCTTGTTGAGAAGATTAGACAAGTTCTAGTGAGAAATTGTTGAGCAGATTAGAGGTAAGTCTTGGTGAAAACTTGAGATAAGATTGAGCAAGTTCTTGAGAGGACTTGTGGATAGATTTGAGGTAAGTTTTTATGAAGACTTGAGAGCAGATTTGATTGATTGATTTGTTCAATATTTGACTTAAGGCTTGGAGCAGATCTAGCAGAATTGATTTGTGATTGAGTCAAGCTTTGTGTTAAGGCTTGAGGACAGATTTGAGATAGAGATTGAGTAGATTTTTGCTAGACCAAAGGATAGTGTTTAGGATAGATTTCAGATATATATTGAGCATATTTATGCTTGACCTAAGGATAGTGTTTAGTACATATCAGAGATAGATATTGAGTAGATTTGTGCTAGACCGAAGGACTGTGTTTAGTGTAGATCAGATACAAATATTGAGGAGATTTGTGCTAGACTGAAGGACTATATTTAGTTCAAATCAGAGATAAATATTGAACAAATTTATGCTAGACTAAAGGACTATGTTTAGTGCAGATCAGAGATAGATATTAAGAAGATTTGTGCTAGACCGAAGGACTGTGTTTAGTGCATATTTGAGCAGAGCTAAGAGCAATATTTTGAGGTGATAAAGCAGATGACAGTAGTCTCTAATGGATAGAGATCCATTAGCTAGGGTAGTGATGATAGAGATATTATGAGTGAGGATAGAGTCTTCTATTGATAGAGATCCACAAGCTAGTGCAGTGGAGGCAGTAGTACTCTAGAGGATCACTAGCCAGTGTAGTGGAGGCAGTAGTCTTCTAGAGGATCACCAGCAAGAGCAGAGGAGAATAATTTATCCTATGCATAGAGATCTATAAATTAGCTAAGGGGATTGGTGTCTCCTGTGGGTTGGTGCCCATAAAGTAGATTAGAGTATTGGTGTCTCCTTTGGACAAAGGTCCATAAACATTGTAATAGAGAAAGTATTCCCAAGATATTTGTTGAGAAAATTTTAGTGAAATATTTTCTTCATGGAGTAGCCCACATTGGGTAAACCACGTTTAAATTGGTGTCTCTATTGTGTGTGGTTATTTGTACATTACTTTTATTACTGTTGTTGATATTACCATTGATATATTGCATAATATTGTTTGGGAAAGAAAAGTAAAAAGTGGTGTTATATTGTTCACCCCCACCTCTCAGTATAATCTTGTGTTCTTCATATCTTCAATATTTTTTTTGGAGGAGATCTTGAGGGGGATGGAGGTGTGAGTTACAATCCTCTCAATAGAATTTCTAGGCCTCTTCCTTATTCAATTCTTTCAGATATTTTCTTAGAAATTATTCTTTCTATATTATCATTTATAATGCTTGTGGGAATCATTCAGGGATGATCACTTGCAACCGCTTGTCTAGGCCTAGATATTATCATTGCCTTGGCTGAATCAAAAGTGGTGATTTGAATTTGTGTGGAGGCTACAGTTATTATCTCTTTTCCTTTGGGTGAGGTTGATACTACAATTTGAGTTTCTACAGGTTGTTTGATTTTAGATTGTTCAGGATTTAAATTTTTCATTGTGATTTCTTCCTGCTCTAGTGCTTTGTTGGCCATTTCCAAAATCAAATCATAGTATTCTTCTAGTACAATCACTATTTTCAAGGGAGTTATTAAGTCAACAAGGGATGACCTTAGTCTTTCTAGATCAACAGAGTAGTCACCTACTACATCCATTATTGAATGTGGTCTTTCTTTCATATCCCATATCTTTTTCAAAGGGTGATCTCCTATTTTGATTGCAAATAAAATATTTTATTCAAAAGAATTTATCCTATGTCTGACTACCTAGTATGTTGTTTTATCTGTGAGGTGCTTATTGTAATGATCATCTAGATCATAAGATCTCCAAGTCATTTTAGCAAATAGATATGCATCCATCTAGTCCAAAGAACTCAGCGGTGCATGGTATCCTTTGTATGAATAATGCCCCATTTTGGAGGGTAAATTAATCCAAGAGATTTTGGCTTCTTTTTTTGTTGCCCTACACTTTGTTTCTTCAGCACGCTGCCTCATAATTTTTAGTGTAGCTATTGATCTAGGGTATAAATAGGGCAATGCCTTAGGAGGAATTTTGGATCCATAAATTATTATATAAGAATAATTTTCTTGTAGGAAATAATCTCGAGTTTCTTTTTATTTTATAAATTTAGCTATCCCTTCCCAAATCCTGTGAGTGGGCTGGTCACATAAATGATAGTAAATTTCATGGAGAAACATATCACATAACTCTATGTAACTAAATTGTCCTTCTTGTATAAGAGGTAGCCTCTCTTGTATAAGGTCATGATATCTTCCTCCCATGGGTGTCAATACTTCTTCACTCATCTGGCCTACTATTAAATGTATCAAGAAATAATAATGTGTGAAGGGAAGCATATCTTCTTCTCTATTCAAAATAGCCTTTTGTAGGTGATATAGTTATTTATCTGTGTTCTCAAACAATAAATATTCCCACTTATACATAGCGTACTAGTAGATTTTATTACACTAGGCTATTAGTAACATGGTTTCTTTTTCTACCCAATTTAAATCAACTTCTCCCATTAATATATTTATCATATTGGTGTAATCCTATGCCCACAAATGTAATGCAAATATGTGAATTGTAAATTGAGATGTTACCTAAGCTTTATAGCCGAAGATCCTGACAAAGAAGGGACTTTCGGTCATAATCATCGCTTGAGTCACCAAAACCTCTTTGTCAATGATTTTTATTGTATCTATGAGATCAAAAATTTTGACCATATTTTCTAGAGTAATCCTAAACAAATTTTGGTTATTAGGGCCTTTGATTACCCTAGCCTTTGGGTTGTATGCCAATGCTAACTAGTACAACAAGTTTGAGGAGAAGTGTACTCGTGGGCATATCAACTTGGCTAAATTGCATGCCCATATATTGTTATATGGGCTTAGTGTATTTCGGGTAGTGTGGGCCTTCCTATACAGAGATTTAAATAATGTTGAATGTCGCTGATGGTTTTCTTCTATTTTATTGTATCTAAAAATAGCTATATATTCCATGACGTAGTGTTGTTCGGGATTAAATTGTTTGTCCAGCTTAAAAAACCATGAAAATTATTTAGTTTTCTTGTTTGATACTGTGCTTGGAATTTTCTCACAAGGATCAGCTTTGACAAGATTTTCTAATCTTCCCCAGTGATTGGAAATTTGATCATAGAACCAAAAGTTGTTGTTATCATGTGCTTAGTTCTAGTTTCCATTTCACACTATGACATTCAATTTATTCATTTTATTTTTTATGGCTATGTTTTACGATGAGTGTAATGCAAAAAAATGCTAGCGACTAGGGCTTTATAACGTTGGTAGGTAAGCTTTGAACTTGTACTGTGATTACTTCTTTTTTTTTCTTATAATTTATCTCGACGTTGTCAGCTACCAACTCGGCTTCTTCATAACTCCTTTAACTATGTAGGATTTTGTCTCATGATTACTTATCCAACATGAGTTGTTGATTTGGATTCTTGTTAGTATTGTACCATTTGAAAGATTTTATTCCTTTTAATAGGTATATTGAGTGTACTTTGCTCTACGTACCATTAGTTCTCATTCATCTCCTATTATGAATCTTAACTCTCACTTTCTTGATTGTGGACCCAAAATTTGGACTTTATCTAACTTGGAGGACTTTAAATTTTTATTTAGCCAATTGTCCTTTTTGGTGTATTTTCATAGGGTAAAACACATTGTTAGTTTAAATAATTTTAATCAAATGAAATTTTTAATCTTACACAGTCAGTATGATGCCCCTTTATTCATCATGAGCAAATCACCACCATTCACCAAAGTATAGTGATCCAATCGCTGAAGATAATCAATATTTGGTAAGTGAATATAAGCCCTCTATATGCTTGCATCTCAGCCATTCAATCTTGTCCAATTACCTTTGAACATTTTATTTTGGTAGGCTAGTCACCAACATTCATTGTTGGCTAGCAAAACAATCACTAGCATGCATAACAGACCAGTGGACTAATAGGAACTTAGCTTCCTCTTTGGGCCTACTCATGGTACACTTTTCCTTCATCTACCTTAGTGGCCACTTGCTTGTATTTATATGCCAATGAATTACCAGTCTTCACGAAGGTAGCAGGCCAATCATCATCAAGGATGTCGCAAGCTAGAGGGTAGCTCAATCAACTCTTTGCCCTGTTCACTTTCTCTTTCGTAAAATACCATGGTACAAATAACCAAGGGGAGAGAAATTCTCTTTCTTTAGTGGTAGCCAATTGCCAGGCAGTATGAATAAGGCGGATCAATCGCTAGTAATATCTGCATCCTGGTGGACCAATGAGCTCTTTTTTATTTGGGCACCTTTTTCTTTTGTTTTATTTCTCCCATAATTGTGGTACAAATTCTTCACCCTTTGCACCATGGTGTCAAGTTGTTGGTCATTATATGCCATCCAATCACTACTCTTTACCAAATTTTAGCAAACTAAACATTGTTGGGCTCTAATACTTAGTGGGCCAATAAAATATTTAATCAACCTTAAGAAAATATGCTAAGCCATAACATTTTTAACTTCCTCATGGTGCAATTTGAAATTTAATCGACCATGGTAAGCATTAATTTGACCTTATGTGTAACAGGGAAAAGGATAGGACCAATCACTGATGAGCATCCAGATCTAGCAGGCCAATTGCTAGTAGGCGCTAGGTTTTAGGGAACCAATCAACTTTAAATTTTTCTTTAAGCTTTCATTTCATTTTCCTCCACTCATCATGGTATAAATTTCCCTTCCCCCCACCATGGTATCGACTGGGTTCTCTTGTAGTGCCCACCAATTGCTATTGTGCACCATGATGTACAGAACCAATAGTTGGGTCTAATAATTTTAATTCGTGTCGACCAATATCTAGCAAGTGTTGAAAAGGGTACACCAATCGCTAATCTTTGTCTAATACTAACAAACTAATCATTTATGATTTGTATCCCCTTTTATTCTTAGACATTGTGGGGGGCTTTTGTTTATCTACTAGCATCATCCAATTGCCACCTTCCACTAGGGTTTAGTGAACCAATCACCAACGACTTTCCAATTAGCGAACCAATGAGAAGTTTCCTTTATAAATATTTTAATGTTTTCACCATTTTCACTTTGTGCTCACCATGGTACAAAATTCTAAGGAGGGGGAACTTCTTTGTCGTTTTGCATCGTCCAATCGTCAACCTATGTCAAGACTATAGTGGACCAATCATGAGCAAGTTTTCAATGGGTCAATCGTCACTTTTGCCAGGATTTAGTAGACCAATTGCTAGCAAGCTTTTGACTAGTAGACCAATGAGAAATTCTACTTATAACCTTAGGGAATTTGTATGAGGCTTATTTTTTCCAAGGCTAACACTTTATGTTGGATGAAAACATTGGGTGGATTGGAGGGGAAAATATTTTTTGCATGGTCGTAACCCTCGAGACTTTAGGAAAATAACATAGGATGAATTTATGACCCATAGTGATTATTATTAGGGTTTTAAGGGGAAAATGTGATGCCTATGGTGGAATTTTTATGGGCTAAGCTTCAAGAACATGGCTTGGGACTTTGAAATTTTAATGTATTGGTCTATTTATGTATTCAAGGGAAAATTTAAAGGGGGATGCTTTTTAATGGGTATGGTATATAACAATACGTGGTCTGATATTCGATGTGGTCATTGCTTACTATAACAGACAAATATGTGTTTAATATGGTATAAAATATATATATGGTCTAATGAGACAGATTTTAATGAATATAGGGAATATAATGAATTATGAAGTGAATTCTTGAAATATATGTTAATGTTAATGATAAGGGGTGGTCACATGATATATGAGGGTGGAAATAATAATGTATGGGGTGATCATAGTAATTATTAATGGATGAAGGTGAATTTGGAGAAATGTATGGATGGTGGTATGATGAATATGAATGGTAAAACGATGATATTATGGTAAATTGGAGATGATAGGAATAAATTTGTGAAGGATATTGTTGTGGATGTCACACAACACACCCCGATTTTGGGGACCCACTTTAAAATTTGATGGTTTATTTTGGGGACCCCAATGTTGTGGATGTTTGCATCCAATGATTTTTTATTAAGGATCAAGTGTAAAGTGTGCCTAAGTTCAAGGTCTTGTAGAAAAGCCTTTCACAAAAAGAAAAGAAGCCAATGTTCAAACTTTAAAATTTGATAAATCGGCATAATGTTATAATTTTATTATATGATGGTATGAAACTTTAAATTTATCTCTCATGGTTTGATATTGGTTTGAAATAATATGGATTAATTAATCTTGAATTTATCCTTTTAAAATTATATGGATTAATTTATCTTGAAATTAATTATTTCTTTAAATAATATGGATTAATTAGTTTGAATTTATTTTAAAAACATTTTAATATTTTTTTAATCCATATAAATGATTCTAAATATTGATGTCTCTTTAAATGGTTTTAAAACTCGTATGCAGGGTTTATAGAAGTATTCATCACCAGTGGATACCAAGGGAGGAAATATTGTCAAAGTTGGACCACTAAGGATTTGGTCAATTTTATGGATGTATGAGACATTTTATGCATGCTATCGAGTGTAGAGGGATTATTGCATTTGGTCTCTAACATAGGGTGAATTCCACCATGGCTACCTAAGTCACTGGATGATGGCTTCAATATGATCTGTTGGATTTGATCATAGATGGAGTCACCCATGGAGCCCTAGCTTGCCCATCGTGATGACTTCAACTTTTTCTACTTGTCTAGTGAAAGCTTCGGTGATGGCATCCCTTACCATGCGATGATGCATGCATCGTTTGATATCTAGGGTTGCATGTAGAATAATGGCTACTTATTTCTCATGCATATCCTCATAGGAGAGAAACCAAGTCTTCAGAGGCCATGTGTCCTAGGATGCAATCTCTACCACAATAGGGAAGTTGCAGGAGGCTTTAAAGCTATAGAACCAAATGAAGGAGAATAGATTCCATCCAGATGATCATACTCTTAGTGCATTGGATAAACTTAAATGATATTTCAAAGACCTCTACTCCTGGGATGGAAGTGGTTTTCCAAATGAAAATATTGCAAAGGAGTTAGCTGCTGAAGATACTATGAAGGACAAAAAAAGTAATATTTCTAGTAAAATATATGACATTAAGATGGCTTTCTATAGGCCTCCTATGTATCCACGGGATGCTATCCTTAATGATCAATTTTAGAAAAGTATGAGGTCAATAATGACACAAATGATGTGCACCATGGAAAAATACATGGATACTAGAGGAGGACATGAGTTAGGTATCTACATCAGCATGGTGGGTACAAGTAATTGGATTTTGGTTTCCAAGGCTACAAAACTGAAGGTGTTAAGCAAGATAGTATTACCCCAGTGGAGGGGGGCCAATGAGGAGTTTAATAAATTCTTCCATGTGTTTGGAAACTATGAGTGGTATTTTATCTGAGGTAGTCTATGCAAGAGATATCATACAAGATGGGGTAGCATCGTCGTATTGTTTCATTCTAGCTTATCCATTTAATGAAAATGGGGGTTTCTTTTGGGAATACAACTCTATTCGCTTATGGAATTTAAAAAACGATGTCCATAGCGTGGACCATAGTGGATATGGTTTACCAGCCTTGATATTGGTCAGATGAACCTTCAGCTAGGTGGGTGTTTGAAAGTGAATGTTATCCAAGAGCATATAGACAAACTTAATATCCATCGAGTGTGGGGATGTCATAAGGATGGTTGAGTCACATTTTTTGTAATTAAAACACATTAAGTAGCTACATGTGGGCAGCGGTGTATGAAAATTTCAATGGATTTGATAGTCAACAAATTTGTATGAATAATAACACAATTCCAAAATAGAAGCTTAAGATAGCTCCATTATTAAATAATATTACATTTTCAACAAAGGGAAAGCAATGGAGAACAAACACTTAGAATAAAGTGTTATCAAATGAAGAATCAAAATGTTTGTAAGCCAAATGAAGGAGGGAAAAGAAATGAATATTTTCTTCAAAAATTTTAAATAGCCATCAAAACAAAGAAAATAGATTAGAGATTGTTTCGTAGGATCGCATATTGGAAATGGGATTTTTTTTTAAGCTTTATCCTCCCAAGTTGTTGGACTACGCCATTTCAACATTGGAAACCAGTGGAACATGGTAATCCACACATGTATTTGATTTAAAAATATTTTTATTGGTAATGTAGACACTAAAATCATGTAAATCGGATAAGACTATGATGATGCCACTCTTATCGACACCATATGGCCCCATTATTAGAGTTCCTAACCCCTTTTGTAAAGGTTTACCCCACTTTTGGGAATTTTTGGGCCATGTAGCAATGGTCATCCCACCCCAAGATGACCACAATGCAAGGTTTTCCCACCCAGGGATGGCCACAAGCAACCATCTTTGGGTGGTATGGTCATGGTCTAGATCCCTCAAAAATTCAAAGGTGGGATAAATGGCAATAAAATTCTATCTTTTATCCCACCCAATAACTTATGATATATTGGGAGATTGTCTAGGCCATCACAAACTGCAAATTGGAGGCCTCTTCCACCCAATGCATGGCAAGGGCTTTGATAAGTGGTGACACCTGCCTTGCATACCCCAACTTGCCCCTTTGTACTTATGGCCCTCTTGTACTATAAATTGGAGTGATTCCACTCAACTTTAGAGATAGGTCTTTGCAAGAATTTACCACGAAATGTTGCCAATATTTTCTCTCCCCTTTTGCCCTCATATTTTCCCTTGGAATCTTCATCAATCGAAGGAGTTTCCAAGGCATCCCCAAATATGCACATCCCTTCCAAAACCCATCCATTTCTATGAATCAAATCACAAAATTTTATGACAACACCCCTAGGAGTATTCTAGACCAGATCCCAGAAGAATTGGTGGCAAAAACCACCCTATTTGGTGGCCATCCCTACCTAGGATGGTTAATAGTCCCAATTGGAACACCCAAGGATGGCCATGAATTGGCATACAATTGTAAATCAATTTTAATGTAGATCATTTTTAGAGTAGGATATAAACATCATACTTGAATTTGGTAAAGTTTGGAGCAATTTTAGACCTTTAATTAGGGTTTTTGTGATGACAGTCCCAATTGGAACACGTAGGGATGACCACATATTTTGCTCATAATTTCATTTCAGTTTTTGCATAGATAATTTCTAAAGTAGATAATATGTATCATGCTAATTTTTTGTGTCATTTGGAGTAGGTTTGCATTCTCTATTGTACTCTTTGTATCCATTATTGCATGCATTTTATTGATTTTATCTTAATCCGCACATGCTATTATCCCATTTCAATTTCTTGTGTGTAGGTAGAGGTATTCCAATGCATGAGAGAGGAGCTAAAGATTTTAATATGGATAGATCATCACAGCAATAGAAAAACCCGCTCTTCAATCGTGAGTGAGAGGAAGACACTAAAAGTGCACCCTAAGTTTATGAAAGTATTAGATCCTTCAACATTGTAATTGGATTGTATCAATTGAGAGCCCTCAAGGGGATATTTTTAACCATGTATTTGACAAATTAATCAATATAAATTGAACCCCCCATTTCTTTCACATATTTATCATCTGTATTCTTACTTTAATGTCACTTTTGAATGCTTAAGTAGAACAATAGATGCATTTCATTTCCCTTTGCTAGGTGTGACATTTGTTTCACTCTATAGTGGTTATCACGGTGGGACCCTTGTCCCCTATCATTTTTGCAACTTTTGACCTTGTTTTTGCCATTTTAATATTGCAGGTTCTGGTCATTCTATACTGAAATAGCCCCTATATTCCTAATTGGAACACCTAGGGATAGCCATAGCAACCGTCCCACCCAGGGATGGCCCCTAAATTTACAATCATCCCACCCTGGGATGGCCATAAAATAGGGGGTTTTTAGCCTAAATTTCTAAAAACAACAGCTTCTTAGACTTTCAAGGTAAGTTCATAGACCTTCATATTTGCATTACTACTATTCAAAAAAGGGTAAATTTAGCTTTTCATGTCTTTTCCTAGTTGATTGAAGGGTATATTTCCTATTTCCTAAATTTGAAAATAATAAACAAGATAAAAATAGAGAAAATAACAACTTAAGGATGCATTTGAATGGTTTGACTGCTTATGATCTACCTAACAATTAGGTTGTCATATAGTATAAGTATTTTGTAGGTTCCTTATTCATGCATATCTTTCTAAAAGTGAAACATTCTTTGTGCATTTAGTGAACTAGAATTGAGTGCTCTCTTGTTTTATTTTCTTTAAGAATAAAATGAACCACACACACCACATCCCATTTTAACATTAGTGAGTTGGAATTTCATCCCCAACCACTAACAGAGACCAATGATGGTGATATTTATCTCCACATATTGGCTCGTATTATATGAATCCTATTTTTGGTCAAATTTGGCTCCAGGAACCATCATAGCATATGGGATAGAGCACATATTTCTATTTATATATTTATATCACTGACCACAAGTGAAGTGGGTGAGGATCGGTAGGACCTATGCTCCTTGATTGGGTATGGGCTTCATCTCCATACTTTGGTTGGTTCATGTGATCAAAATTTCATTATCGGTTTTTGAGCTACAAGTATACAGGTGAAATACTTTTAAAATATTGAGAATTACATCAACAATATTCAAACACATGAAAATATATCTCTTTGCAAAACAATAAATCAAAAACACACCAAACAATTTTAGGAACACATAAATATTTAAAAGAGATAAACACTTGTATTATTGTGTGTTTCTATTTTTGTGTGTTGAATCATTAAAATTTGTAAAGGAGATAATCACGTAGGGTTTAGAAGGAAGTAGTTATGGTATGCACCCATAGCCAAGCCCACTCAAGGGTTGACGCTACGGGGAGTAGGCAAGGAGATGTAGACCATCTTCGATTTGACCCCAAGGATATGATTATACCTCCTTGGTGGCCTCCTACTCGCCCAAGTCCTAGAATGTCAAATTAGGAACCTAGCCTACAAGGGACCCCTATGTAGGACACCCCTACAAGTTGTGGTCCTAATTAGGGAAATTACTTCCCAAGTATGGACACTTCACATGCCTTCTTTCAAGAATGGCAACTACATATTGAGGCACCTACACATAGAGCAATACCATGCATTCGCATGCTTTCTCGGTCCACCTTGCACACCTACATGCAGGATCAAGACTATTCACCATGGGTAGGGCCAAATGATCACAATACACCCTTAAATCACCTTGATAGGTCTCAGAAGTACAAGTACCAAGATGAGTATGGTACTCATCATCCTAGGTGAGCCAACTCTACCCTTACCTTCCTCATTGATGAAGGAAGACATGAGGAGAGTCTTGATTATCCTCAGCTTAATTACTCCATGCAAGCATGATGTGCTTCTGCACCAGTTGAGTACAAAGAATATCAATTTAGGAGTGAGCCTCAAGTGAATGCGACCTCTCTCAATCAAGGGAATATCATAGTCGACCTTTCAGATCCTCCTGAATAGGATAGGTATCATGGTAATAGTACTAGGGCTCATAGACCTCACACAACTAAGCAGATAAACCAAGTTGTCAAAATGTATGTTGACCATCAAGCTCAATTTAATCAACTTCGACTAGATAAACAATGCTTGGATCACCAACATCAATTAGAAAGACAAAGGATTGAACAACATATTCAAGAGACCTTGCACAATGGGGTTCCTACCCCAAGTACACATAGATAGGAGGCTCATCAGAGGCAACCCACTTTCAATCAAAATAGGCTTCCTAGGCCTAATCAAATGTTGCCTCCTTGACCTCCTAGGCCTAATAAAGACTTACCTCCTAGGCCAAACATAGATCACCTTTAGTAGGTGTTAGTTCCTCCTTGTAGGCCAATCTAGGAAACACCATACGGGGCCTATGATGATTTGGAACTAGAAGAGGAATACCTAGAAGCACCTTATGGAGGTATGGTTGATGATAATCAACCACCACACCATATGCTTAACATTCCTCATCCTCCCCCATGGGGCCAAAGTAAAGAAGAGGATATTAAATCCTCTGATGCGTATAGAGCATTTCTTGAGTGCATGGAAACCATAGAGAGCAAGATAGCTGGGTTTGGGCTTCAAAATCCCACTTTGCACCAGCTATGTAGTCAACCACTGCATCTATCTATACCTTCCCCTCCATACCCAGAGCATTTCAAAATGCCCAAATTAGATAGATTTAAATGAGAGGAAGATGCATAGGAGCACATCACTAGGTTCATGAACCAGTGCTTCAGTATCCATGATAATGATGCCTTACTCCTAAGAACATTTTTGATTACCCTCTCTAGCCCAGCCATAGAGTGGTATAATCAACTTCCAAGGCACAACATCCATACCTTTGAACAATTTGTAGACACATTCCTAGAATGTTTCACCTTTAATACTAAGATAAAGGTGACCTTAACAGACCTCACGAGGTTAAAGCAATATGAAGATGAGTCAATCACAGACTATGGTAACAAGTGGTGAATGCTTCTTGCTAAGCTACCATACCTATTGCCAGTGTTTGAGTTGACTCAGATGTTTTCTAAGAGTTGTTTAAAACCAATATCATTATTGCTACAACTCCAACAATATCAAACTCTTGAAGATGCTCTAGCATAGGCTAGAACAATAGAAGAAATTAAAATTCAAGAGGGAAAAATTGCAAAACCCTACAAGAAGGAGTGGACTAAGAACCCAAAGGGCAATCCAACACAATCAAA
Organism: Wollemia nobilis; assembly: GCA_028583015.1. Classification (NCBI taxonomy): domain Eukaryota; kingdom Viridiplantae; phylum Streptophyta; class Pinopsida; order Araucariales; family Araucariaceae; genus Wollemia; species Wollemia nobilis. The sequence continues at coordinate 4,804,529 of JAQPPZ010002200.1, forward strand.
TTTGGTAGTAGTCAACCAAGTTGCCATAAATGTCCCAGGGCCTATGCAACCAATGCCACCTCAGAAGGCAAATTATCAGGCCCAACCTCCTCCTGCAAGTTACAACAACACTCAAGTGAACTAGGGGAAAAATTAGCAATGTCACCCTAGGTGACAATTTACACCCTTTGCTGAGTTGATGGACTCCCTATTCGATCATCTATGTATGGCTAAAGTGATTACTCTACCTGATATCCAGCCTATAGACCTGAGTACAAGCAAACAAAAGCCTATGGGATATCATGAAGACCTATATTGTAGATACCATAGGCATATTGGACATGACTTGCCAACGTGCTATGGTTTCAAAAACCTAGTACAAGATATGATCGAGAGGAATGACCTTCAAGTGGATAACCCTCTCGTGACAAACAATCAACAAATGGGTGTTTTTAAAGACCCATTACCCACTCATGAGGTGTAGGCAAATCCTACCAAACAAGTAAATGAGGTCCATGCGACACCCCCTCAATAAGGGTTCATTGGGATGGTTAGCATTGTGACAAGGAATAAACGCTATCCAAATCAAGTTGCACCACCTACAACTTCAAGCAATATTCCCTCAATGTCACAACCTCCACCACCTCTAGTGCAAAGCCTTCCACCTCATCCAGTGGTTACAATAAAAAGTAAGCTTGCTCAAAGCTTACAAACAACATTGGCTAGACTTTCCATATATGAGCTTATTCAATAGTCTCCACCTCATCGAGAAGCTCTTATGGATATTCTTAAGTCAATTGACCTACAACCCTAGGAGTCTAACCCTTTTATCAATTTTTTGGGGCACATCCAGTAGTGTAAATATCCAATGATCATGTTTCATGAACATGAACTCAAACCGATAGCAAGTGATGCGGTTGATCCTCCTCTACACATCATTGCATGTGTAAATGGAACACCCTATAAGAGAGTTCTAATTGACATTGGTTCATCAAGTAACATAATCACCACTAATGCTCTCAAACATCTAGGACTTCCAGCATCCCATATTGTTGTGTCCACCTACACCCTCTGAGCATTCAACGATACAATATGCTCAATAGTTGGCACTATAGTCCTACCTATTTAGGTGGGATGCAAAACTATACCGATATTGTGTCATATTTTAGAGGGTGCAATGGCCTACAATATATTGTTGGGTAGACCTTGGATTAGGGACATGAAGTGCATCCCCTCCATAGCTCACCAATTTCTAAAGTATACTTATGAAGGGCAAGTACATGTTGTCTCTACAGACCTTGAGCTCTTCAAATACTACAACTTGGTGTAGCATATCCTCGAGTTGACCTTGCCATTGAATCATGTGGACTTCCAACTGAATACGTCCATTTGGGGTCCCATTCCCTCACCATCACCTTCCATTAATCCATTACCATATTCTTCCATACCATCATCATCATTGGCACCTTTAGAAACACCTTTGTCATCGTCAGATCCTCCACGTAGGAACATGTCGAAGAGGCCGATTGATGAGATCCCTCCCATCATCTCCACCATTTCCACAGAAGATATTCCTAGTCTAGTAGATGAGGAACCATCTCATGAGGTAATAATTGAGTCATCTCAAGCCTCACTTCCGTCTCCTCCACCTTCACCATCCTATGTCACAATCCATTTGGCTAATACAAGTTTAGGAGAATACCTAGTGAGGAACATCACAAATATTGTAACCATTGAGACAATATAAAATATGGGACGACCTCGTATTCCCATAGGTACCATCGTACCTCTAGGTATACCTCCTAATCAAACAAATTTCATATATGGGGGTATTGAATATGGAACATCACCAGCTCCTCAGCAAGAAGAAGATGAAGAACCTTTCTCTAAGGACATTAATTATATGTCAAATCCCGACTATGCCTTATGATATCTCCATCACTGCCATTGGCATGGCTATGTTTTGGGGTTGTATGAACAAGGTACTCACGTTCCTTACTATTCATAATATCAATTTCCATATGATAAATCTAGCTTAGGACACAACAATCTTGTACCTCTTGATGTCCTCACAGAGAGTTTAGAACGCCTAGGTTTGAACTATAGGGATGAGCTTGCACGTGATCCCTATGCTAATCCTAATCATGTCCACTCTTTGGGGGATTATTTTCCTATAAATATGATAGATCAAGGGATATCTCATGATTTCACCCAATCCCATGAAGAGGGTGAAGGTTTGCATACCCTTCCATCTAATAATGAGGAAGAGGATCAAGGTCCTCCTCATGAATGGATAATTGATGATGAATCGGATTATAGTGTAGCACCCATTAACTACCCTAGTTCATATGAGGAATATGAGTAGGTTGTTACATTGGATGATGAAGAAGAATTCTATCTGCACATATTCCCATTGCAACATCCCATTTGGCGATAAATTTTACCACTCGAAGAGCAAGCTCATCGCCTTCCACATAGACCACCTCCAGTCATTCCACCTCCACCGCAACCACCCCCGTGAGTCTTGCAATAATATTTTGTTACTATACCTAATCGTCCATCCAATGGAAGTTATCCATCTAGTAATATGATTTCCATAGATCTTACTACACCATTTCATGATACAAATAACCCATTAAATCCATTGCACCTTGATCATGAGGTAATTGACTTTGATCTGGGATATTCCTTGCCATTTCCATCAGAGTATTGGCCATAGATAGGGGGTCCATCCAAAGGTATCCATAAATCCTTTGGTCACCCAAGAATCCCCAAAGGTATCCATAAACCATTTGGTCACCCAAGAAAGCCCCAAAGGTATCTGTAAATCCTTTGGTCACCCAAAAAGCTCCAAAGGTATCTATAAACTCTTTGGTCATCCAAAAATCCCCAAAGGTATCTATAAATCCTTTGGTCACCCAAAAATCTCAAAAGGTATCTATAAGCCCTTTGGTCACCCCAAAAAGCTCCAAAGGTATCCATAAACCCTTTGGTCACCCAAAAAGCCCCAAAGGTACCTATAAACCCTTTGGTCACCCAAAAATCCCCAAAGGTATCTACAAACCCTTTGGTCACCCAAAAAATCCCCAAAGGTATCCATAAACCCTTTGGTCACCCAAAAATCCCTAATGGCATCCACTAAGTCCATTGGTCAATTGTATATATTTTTATCAAAATCCAAAAACATCATTAAAATATCAAAAATCCAAAAATATTAAATTGCATTGCATTTCATATCATTGTATTATACAATCACTTACATTAAGCATACCCATCATTACATTTTTCATTCTAGAGTTGATCATACATGTCTAGAACTAGGTCTGTACACTAGTCATCCTTAAAAATCAACTTTACCTCACTCATCCCTCTGTGTGAATGGTTCAAAAATTTTGATAATTGACAAAATGACAAGCTCATCCCTACCCAAAGCAATCAAATCCCTTGCTTCATGCCAAATTGGGTCAAGTATCCAAAGAAAAATAATAAATAGTGGTTGTTACCACTTAATAATATTCAAAAGAAAATGTGGTTTTTACCATTATCAAAAGCAAAAAGTAAAATAAATAGTGGTTCTCACCACTACCAAAATACCTTGCTCACCAAAAATGAGCAAATCCCTAGAGCAATTAAAAAATAAAAGAAAATAAGGAAGTACTGAACTTGAATCCCTAGAATTCTCAACATTTGAAAACCATAAGGTGATCCTCGTTATAGGTTGGGTGGCATCAAGCCTACCTAGAAATGGTGGTATCCTTATGCATAACGATATTTTTGTCACATTAGTAACTTACTTTTTTACAGACCAATTTTTGCATGCAGATGAGCTATCTTTTGGTAGCTTGTATTACCTATGGTCTAATCCAACTAAGTACAAAACTTAGGATCATGATACTCACAGGATGATATTTAGTACATATGGGCTTCATAAATCTTGTTTGGCACTGGAGTAACTTTATGCATTATCATAGCAATGAACTCACATGCACACATAGGAATATTGAATATCTTGGTCATCTTAGCAGATTTATACCTTGTCAAAAAGTCTTGCATGGTTAATATACAACTTTTTACTAGGTCACTAGAGTGTTTGAGTCTCATGAAAACCACAAGGACATTCTATAACATCATTTATTCATTCCATTCCATATCATTTTATTACATGTTTATCAGTTCACATTTTCACAATCCATTACATAGTCTTGTCATAAAATTTAAAATAAATCGATGAGTTTTGTACAAATCTATGGTGCTAGAATCTAATGTATCAAATACAAATTAACAAATCATCCATTTTATTATGCATACACGCATGTACATATCATCAAAAAATATCATATTACAATACATCCATCCATGATATTGCATCCATAAATGCATTAGCAAACCAATCAGCAGACATAAATGCACATATTTGCTCACCACAAGGAGCTTCATAAAGGACAATTAAGCATATCTACCAGTCCAAAATCTTCAAAAATCATAAAATCAATAAAAAATAAAATAAATCAAAATCTCAAGTGCACCTCATATTCAGTTATTTACCCTATAAACTTAGTAGTTGTAGCAACTTGCGCTCCATGCAATCTGGAAAGATGAGTAAATTTCCATAAGGCCATTTGAACCAAATTATTCATTGTCAAATTGAAATGTCTTCACTTCAATCCCCAAGAAGGCCATTGCGGTCAAACTACTCCATGGGAACGAGGTATTCATTTCCTTTCTTCCATGAAATATCATCAAAAACAACAAAAAAAACAAAATAAAAGGTAAAGAAAATGGCCTAAAAACCACCAAAAATAGGTCATAAACTGATAAAATTCACAAAGGATCAAGATTGAACCAAAATTGTTCATTAATGAATGTAAAATTCTCTTATTCAATCCTTAATAAGGACATTGTGGTTGGACAGCTCCATGGTAATGAGGTATTCAGTTCTTTTCTTCCATGAAATATCAATAAAAATATCAAAATACTTGCAAAATTAATAAATTTTACAATGGGTAAAGCTGAAGGTAATTCCAATCAAGTCATAAGGTTCAAGAACCTCATCACTTTCATTATTGGTCATACCCTCATCGAATCATCGCTTGATGGGGTAGTCATAATAATGAATTCATAATCAAAATCAATATTCAAACACTCAAAAGTGCAACTTGCATACTGTTGGTCACAAATCTGCCTAAGTACAAGATTTCATCACTTGTGCGCCCTAGACTCGGCCAACATTGAAAGGCCGAGAGAAAGAGAAGTCTCCCGGGCCAATCTCCAGAGAGGGCTGGCTCCCAAACTAATCTAAACTGGTTTCAAGATAAGGATGCAGGAAAGAAATGGGAAAATGCGGAAAGAAAGGGAAATAACAGAAAGAGATGGAAATATGGCCGAAGCCGATAGTTAATGGGGAGAACAACCTCAGACAGCAAATAATCTCAAACTAGATCCTGAAGCTAAGCGACAACTGATTCTTAGAATGCATATACAGAAATTGGATCAAGCATTAGCCATAAGTTCGCCTTCAATTATACTCCAAACGTTCAAATGCAAATACAACCAAATCCAGAACAACAGAATTCAACTTATATTAACACTGGACTAAACAGAAGTGACTCACATAGAAAGCAAAACATGAACAACAGTTTGGATCACCAACTCCAAAAGACACTAAGAATAGAGCAAAATGCATCTAGGATTTCTGCTTCAATTTTTGCAAAAAGGTCCTCCTCCCTTTGCTTGAGATTTTACATTGGTATTTATAGAGGTCTTTCCTCTTCCTTTCGAATCACAACATTTAATACATAAAACAGATTTTGAAGAGGCTATCCACAAAATGTGCACTTGAAAAGAGAAACAATCCCCCTTAATCTACCTCGGAGAAATGACACCCTATTTTTATGGATCAAAACTGAAAATTAAACAAAAACAAGGGACCATATTTCTTCATTAAATGACCATTATCGGGGCAGGCTGGAAGTTGTTAGGAGATCATGAACAAGAGCTTTTAATATTGGAGGCATCTTTAATTTTGGTGGCATCGAAAGCTGCCTCATGTTCTTCCATCTTGCGCACATAGGTAAACAACAACATTTAATCTTGGAGCCTCTTTGACCACGATCTCAAAATCAGTTGGAGAGATTTTATTTGATCCTTATCTTCTCCTCACGTTCTCCTATGCAATTCTGAAGGAAAAATGCAGACTGAACTGTATCGGGCCTTTGTTGTTGCTTCTATCATGAAAATGAGACAGGTCGCAAAAATGCGACATGTCGCAAAATCGTGACACTTTTACCTTACTGCTTTCTCTTCTTGCCACCAATCACGAAAATGTGACATGTCACGAAATCGTGACATCTTCTCTTCGTTCAGCTTTGTCTCCATGACATGTCACGAAATCGTGACATTCTCCTCTTTTTGGCTTCTTCGCTACTCCTTATAAAATGAAACATGTCACAAAATCGTGACATCTTTCACTCGTCTTTCCTTATCACCTCACGAAAATGCGACATGTCACGATATCGTGACGTTTTCTCCATTTTGTCCTTTCATCTTCAACAAGTCACGAAATCGTGACATGTTTCTATCTTCTTCTACTTTGTTACTTCATGTCATGAAACCCTCAAGACATGTCACGAAATCGTGACATTTCTGCTTCCATGTCAAATCGTGACAATTTCTTGTCTTCTCCTTCGTTGTCGCTTCCTGTCACGATATCGTGACAAGTTCCTCTTGCTTGGCTTCATTTCCAAAAATGTCATGATATCATGACATCTTTCATCCGCCTTGTGTTTATCTTCAACCCTTTCACGATAACGCGACATGTCGTGATATCGCGCCATTCCTACCATTTGCTCCTTTTCTATTTTATCTGATATCGTGACAATTTTCATTGCTCCCTTTGTATGTCACGATATCATGACATTTTCCTATCACTTGCTCTATCCACCGCAAGTCACGAAAATCCGACATGTCGCGATATCACGACAATTTTACTCCCTTGCTTCCTTTTTGCTTTTAGCCACAAACGATGACAGTCACAAAATGCGACATGTCGCGATATCACGACATTTTCTATACTTAGCTAATTTTTGCATTTGGACGTCATGAAATCGCAATAGGTCACGATATCGCGACATGTCACGATATCGTGACATCTTACACTTACTTTGCTCTAACACAAAAATTATAGAGATTTTTGTATTTTCCCTTTCAAAGTGCTTGGAGGGACAAACAGAGGAGTTAGTATCTCTACAATTTGTGCATTCTCTTGCATGAATAGTAACAACAAAAACAATGTGGCAAAAATGCCAACATTCTTGGTGGCTCACGGGGTATACAGTTCTATTGTATGCATGAACCTCAGGCCTTTATCCATTGGGCAACAGAGTCAAGAAGCTGGAGGAGCAGAAGAAGTGAGTGTTGGTTGATGTTGGATGTCTCTGTGGGCTGCTGCAACAAGCTCTTGCTGGCGCTCGGCACTCAAAATAGGATCTTCAACAGAAATTTATGGAATAGCAGAACTTCCCTTATTTCTTGAACGACTGCATTTTGCCTAGCTCGGTTGAGCTGGGTAATCACCAGGTGCTGTGAAAGGATCTCCATGGCAGTAGTGAAAAGCACCTAAATTGAAAAAATGAAAATGAATGGAGTGATGACCAGCAGATGTGCAGGCCGTGGAACGGGAATGGGGAATGATGAAATGGTGGAAGATGGAGGAGTAGAAGTGGTAGATACAACAACTGAAGAGGGTGCTACTGTGCTACCAGCTGCTGGGATTCTATGAAAATAGATAATGAAATGGAAGTGGATGGAATGGAGAAGGTGGTAGGAACTGTGGAGAAGTGCTCAAAAGACAAAGGATTAGAAGAAAGGGGAAGTGAAGGAAAGGGAACATCAGAGAGGGGAGTAGAAACAACAGTAGTGGCTTGATTATTTGTAGAAGAAGAAGGAGTAGGAGAGGAAGGGAATGAAGTAAGGAAGTGGAAGAAAGAAGTAGAGGGAAGCCACTATCTACTGGGAAGGAAAAGAAAAAGAAAGAGAAATAAACATACCTACGGGCTCGCGTGCAAAAGGAGCCGAAGTTAACGAATTTTTCTTCTTTTTTTTTTTTTTCTTTTTCTATGTACAAGGTAACCCCCGAATTTAGCTGTGAACTCTCGGGAGAGACACATACCAAAACATGGCTCTATGATCTCCTGGATCCCAGACCTTGAACACACACTTATTGGTCTCCTGATTGATAATCAGCTCGGAGTCACCAAAGATTTGCAACTATCGCGCTCCAAGTTTCTCAGCCTTCTTGAGACCTAGGCATAAAGCCTCATATTCTGCTGTATTATTTGTGCAGCTCCAGGTCAAATGATATGAATAGGATCATTGAATTCCAGAAGGTAATACTAGAACAATCCCAGCTCCAACGCCATTTCTGTATCGTGCTCCATCGAAATAGAGCTGGTCTGGCACAGAGTCTTGACCAACTTGATCAGGAGGCAACTCTACTTCAACCTCTTCAGGCTTTGTAATGGAGTAACAACCAATTTCAGTTTCCATCATGGCATTAAAATTGAGCATTGAAAACTCATCCTCTAAGCAAAGCTCATCCAGGACTTCATCCATTAAATCAGGATTGTCCAATTCTTCAGTTATCATGTTGACAGAATGTTTGGACTTTTCTTCTTCTTCTATCTTCTCTATATGAAAAGTAGAAGGCTTCTTATTGTAAATACGGATTCTTCTTCCTTTGAAAGGAATCTCCAAGTGAGAATAATCCAGAGAAAGGTAGCCTCCCAGCTTGGCAGTGAATTCTCTCGACAAACACATACTGAAATATGGTTCCAAATCAACCACAACTACCTCCTGAATTACTGTAATTTGAGGCATACTATGTAGAGCAATAGGAACATCCTTGATTACACCCACTATTTTCATGGGAGTCCCATCCAACTGCAAGACACCAGGGCTACTTCTTGTATACTCCATACCCATGACTTCACAAACTGCCTTTGGCATGACAGTTGTCGCAGCACCAGAATCAATCATGCAGTTGTGCACTATCCAACCCTCCATCCTGAGTGACAAATAAAATGGGGGTGGTCTATTTTTCCTAGTGGCTGAAGAGGTCAGAGTTTGAGACATAACTACCTGGGCTGGAGCCTTCCCCTTACTTTGTGTGGTCTTCAAGGATTCCTGTAAGAGATTTACCTATCCAGGCAGCTGCAAGGTGTCATACAGACTTACCTTAGCTGGTATCCATTTGAGTTCTTCAACGATGTTGTACTCCATCGAGATCTGCTCTTTCCCTCCACTGGCAGATTCAAATTTGCTTCTATATTGTTGGGTGGCCTCCACTCATTGTCGTTTAGTCAATGATGGATACCGCAACGTCTCTCTAGCTTGTTCCTTTGTTTTTGCTTGCGGCTGAGAGACAGAAGCTTGTTCCTTCTCTTTTGCTTGTGGTGGAAGCGGATCCTTCGACAAAATAGGTGGTTGTTGTGGAGCTGGAGGATCATGAGTCTTTGCAGGTATTTGTTGCTTTGTTGCTTGTGCAGGAGGCACTTTCAATGGCTCCATCTTAGCTGGATCTACCAACATTGGTTTCTTGTCGCTGCGTGTCAAGACTGCTATGTGTTCCTCAAGAGACATCACGAAATTAAGATCCACCTCTCGAATCATGTTTACACGGCTTCCCGCAAGAACTTGCAAATAATTTTGGTGGACCATGCAAGTGGACTCATCATGTGGATCATTGCATGAAGAACACCAGTAAGAAGGCTCATGTGAAACTTCAGAAGGGCCAGCCTCTTCACTTACCAGGATCGCTGAGTTCCTCTCAGGTACTTTCTCCATAGCCTTGCTAGGAGCAACTTGCTCTCTAGTTACCGCCGAAACAAATCTTCGTGGCTGAGAGTTCCTCTCCGCCTCTCTCCACTCCATAGATGTCACCTTGTTAGTGAGAGCTCTCATGGCCGATTGAATTTCTTGCAAAATAGCCAATTGAGGATCTGGGCTTGAGGACACAGGCGGTGCAGGTAGAGGTAATGGAACTGGTGGAGAAGGTAATGCAGGAGTTGGAAGTGGAGAGGTTATCTATGGAATGGGAATCATAGGTACCGAAGGTATGGGAGGATTCCATGAAGATGAAGGGTATATGGATGGAGCAGTGTAAGATGTAGGGGCTGCACCTGTATGCTGGTATTGTGGGAGCTCGGGAAAAATAGGCATAGTCATTTTTGGAGGCAATTTCCCAATGGCAATCAGATCGGCCTCAACCTTTTGTGCCTGGGCATATAGTGCAGGAAAGGTTTGAACATTGGACATCCTAATGTTCATACCAATATCTGAATGGAAAGCCCTAAGAAAGTACAATGTTGCTTGTTCATGAGTAGGGCGAAGACCATCAGGAACTCTCTGCCAAGTTTGGGCAAACCTAACATTGAAATCCACTATCTCCTCTTGAGGATGCCTCTTGATATTATTAAATTGATGCACTAAAGAAAATGGGTCTGCTTGCTCATTGAACCCTTGGATTAGCATCTCTGCTAATTGATCCCATGAAGTTATGGAGTTGGGAGACAAGGATCTATACCAGCACAACAACTTACCTCGGAGTGACAGGACGAGCAATTTGATCATGACATCTTCGTCTGTGATATTATGAATTGAAGCCAAGGTTGCCACATCCGACACATGCTCGTACATTGTCTTTCCAGTCCCATCGTATGTAGGCAAGGCTTTTATTGCTGTAGCAGGAACTAGATTTTGAAAAGGCAGGTCCAACGCTCCCGAATCGTTCCAAGCAGGAACTCGCCGTGGCGGAGGTTGTTGACCAGCCATTTGCACTGCAGGATTTGGATCTACTAGCAAGCTCGTAGCAGTACTGGGAGGAGTCGGAGATGGCACAAACTGACCCGCTACCTATGAAGAAACAACAAATGATGGGTTCATAGGACTTACCAATCTTGAGCGCTCCCTCCAGTTTTGAACATCAATCTCGAAGAATTCGACTGGATCTTTCGATTCTTTGGCACTTGATCTCGTGATCATGAAGCAAAGATGCAAATATTTTCACCAGCTTCAGGATTGGAAATTTCTAGGTACTATACAGTCACCTTCAGCAGAGTCACCAGATGAACTTACAATCTCCGCTTTGAGGTCAAGACAGTTCATCAAAATCTTGATTCCTTCGGGTGTCAAAAAATGGGACTTGTGAGTCCCACCGATTATGGATCTTTCTGAGACAGAAATAGTCTATCCCATCGGCGTGCCAAAAACTGTTGGTCACAAATCTGCCTAAGTACAAGATTTCATCACTTGTGCGCCCTAGACTCGGCCAACATTGAAAGGCCGAGAGAAAGAGAAGTCTCCCGGGCCAATCTCCAGAGAGGGCTGGCTCCCAAACTAATCTAAACTGGTTTCAAGATAAGGATGCAGGAAAGAAATGGGAAAATGCGAAAAGAAAGGGAAATAACAGAAAGAGATGGAAATATGGCCGAAGCCGATAGTTGATGGGGAGAACAACCTCAAACAGCAAATAACCTCAACTAGATCCTGAAGCTAAGCAGCAACTGATTCTTAGAATGCATATACAAAAATTGGATCAAGCATTAGCCGTAAGTTCGCCTCCAATTATACTCCAAACGTTCAAATGCAAATACAGCCAAATCCAGAACAGCAGAATTCAACTTATATTAACACTGGACTAATAGAAGTGACTCAGACAGAAAGCAAAACTTGAACAACAGTTTGGATCACCAACTCCAAAAGACACTAAGAATAGAGCAAAATGCATCTAGGATTTCTGCTTCAATTTTTGCAAAAAGGTCCTCCTCCCTTTGCTTGAGATTTTACATTGGTATTTATAGAGGTCTTTCCTCTTCCTTTCGCATCACAACATTTAATACATAAAACATATTTTAAGAGGAAGAAACAATCCCCTTAATATGCCTCGAAGAAATGACATCCTATTTTTATGGTAATCAATAAAACAAGGGACCATATTTCTTCATTAAATGACCATTATCGGGGCAAGCTGGAAGTTGTTAGGAGATCATGAACAAGAGCTTTTAATACTGGAGGCATCTTTAATTTTGGTGGCATCGAAAACTGCCTCATGTTCTTCCATCTTGCGCACATAGGTAAACAACAACATTTAATCTTGGAGCCTCTTTGACCACGATCTCAAAATCAGTTGGAGAGCTTTTATTTGATCCTTATCTTCTCCTCACGTTCTCCTATGCAATTCTGAAGGAAAAATGCGGACTGAACTGTATCGGGCCTTTGTTGTTGCTTCTGTCGCGAAAATGAGACAGGTCACGAAAATGCGACATGTCGCGAAATCGTGACACTTTTACCTTACTGCTTTCTCTTCTTGCCACCAGTCATGAAAATGTGACATGTCACGAAATCATGACATCTTCTCTTCGTTCAGCTTTGTCTCCATGACATGTCACGAAATCGTGACATTCTCCTCTTTCTTGGCTTCTTCGCTACTCCTTATCGCGAAAATGAAACATGTCACGAAATCGTGACATCTTTCACTCTTGTCTTTCTTGCTTTATCATCATGAAAATGCGACATGTCATGAAATCATGACAATTTCTTTCCTTGTACTTTTCATCCTTCGTTTCACGAAAATGCGACAGTCACGAAAATGCGACATGTCACGATATCGCGACGTTTTCTCCATTTTGTCCTTTCATCTTCAACAAGTCACGAAATCGTGACATGTTTCTATCTTCTTCTACTTTGCTCTTTTTGGCCACAAAAATTTGACATGTCATGAAATCATGACATTCTACTACCTTACTTCCTCCTCTGAAAATTGACATGTCACAAAATCATGACATTTCTCCGCTTTCCCTTCCCAACATGTCACGAAATCATGACAATTTCTTGCCTTCTCCGTCGTTGTCGCTTCTTATCGTGATATCGCGACAAGTTCCTCTTGCTTGGCTTCATTTCCAAAAATGTCATGATATCGCGACATCTTTCATCCGCCTTGTGTTTATCTTCAGCCCTTCCGCGATAACGTGACATGTCACGATATCATGCCATTCCATACCATTTGCTCCTTTTCTATTTTTCTATCGTGATATCATGACAATTTTCATTGGCGCTCCCCTTGGCTGTTGTATGTCGCGATATCATGACATTTTCTATCACTTGCTCTGTTGCCACCGCAAGTCATGAAAATGCGACATGTCACGATATCGCGATAGTTTTACTCCCTTGCTTCCTTTGGCTGCTTTTAGCCATGAAAACGTGACAGGTCACGAAAATGTGACATGTCGCGATATCGCGACATTTTCTATACTTAGCTGATTTCTGCATTTGGACGTCGCGAAACTGCAATAGGTCACGATATCGCGACATGTCGCGATATCGTGACATCTTTCATTTACTTTGCTCTAACACAAAAATTGTAGAGATTTTTGTATTTTCCCTTTCAAAGTGCTTGGAGGGACAAACAGAGGAGTTAGTATCTCTACAACTTGTGCATTCTCTTGCATGAACAGTAACAACAAAAACAATGTGGCAAAAATGCCAACACATACATTCAAAAGAATCATTGTCAAAGATAAATTTCAAGCCCACGTAGGGGTAAATAATTTAGAACAAATCCAACAAAAAAATCTTGGTATACTTGAATCCTCGGGACACATATCCCAAAATAGGTAAAATAAGGAACCAAGACCAAGTATACCCTAAGCCCCAAATCTATCATTACAGGGTGGCTAAAAGGTATACCAAAATCAAATCCTTCAATTATGTCAAAAGAAAGGATTCCAAGAATGTATGCTCTTTCCACAATGGAGGCATCTAAATTTGGTTATATTACTGAATAACCTTAATTATTTTATGATTTAGTCATCTATTTTTGCTTTGCACTCTATTTCACACAATGCATCTCAAAAAGGGGCATCTATAGACACTAAAATCATGTAAATTGGATAAGACTATGATGATTCCACTCTTATCGACACCATATGGCCCCATTGGGAAACCCTTAGGGGTTAATTAGGTATCATAACCACTTTTTGGAAGGTTTAAACCCCTTTTGGGAACTTTTGGACCATGTAGCCATGGTCATCCCACCCTAGGACAGCCACAGTTCAGGATCGTCCCACCTAGGAATGGCCACAAGAAACCATCCCTGGGTGGGATGACCATGGTTTAGACCCATCAAAAATTCAAAGGTGGAACAAATGGCAATCAAATTCCATCATTTATCCCACCCAATAACTTATGATATATTGGGATACTATCTAGGCCGTCACAAACTACAAATTGGAGGCCCAAATTGGATGCTTCTTCCACCCAACGGATGGCAAGGGCTTTGATAAGTGGTGACACGTACCTTGCATGCCCCATATTTCCCCTTTGGCCTTATTTCCCTCTTGTTCTATAAATTGGAGCAATTCCACTCAATTTCAGGGAGAGATCTTTGCAAGAATTCACCATAAAGTGCTGCCAATATTTTCTCTCCCCATTTGCCCTTGGAATCTTCATAAATCGAAGGAGTTTCCAAGGAATCCCCAAATACGCACATCCATTTCTATGAATCAAATCACCAAATTTTATGACAACACCCCTAGGAATATTCCAGACCATATTCCATAAGAATTGGTGGCAAAAACCACCTTGTTTGGTGGTCATCCCCACCTAGGATAGTTAACAGTCCCAATTGGAAAACCCAAGGATGTCCATAAATTGGCATACAATTGTGAATCAATTTTAATGTAGATCATTTTTAGAGTAGGATATAAGCATCATACTTGAATTTCATAAATTTTAGAGTAGTTTTAGACCTTTAATTAGGGTTTTTATGATGATAGTCCCAATTGGAACACACAGGGATAGCCACAAATTATGATCATAATTTCATTTCAATTTCTACATAGATCATTCCTAAAGTAGATAATATACATCATGCTAAGTTTTTGTGTCATTTGGAGTAGTTTTGCATTCTCTATTGCACTCTTTGAATCCATTATTGCATGTATTTCATTGATGTTATCTTAATCCACACATGTTATTAACCCATTTTAATTTCTTATGTGTAGGTATAGGTATTCCGTTCTTTTCTTCCATGAAATATCAATAAAAATATCAAAATCCTTGCAAAATTAATAAATTTTACAATGGGTAAAGTTGAAGGTAACTCCAATAAATTCATATGGGTAAAATGACTAATCACTTTCATCATTGGTCATACCCTCATCGACTCATCACTTGAGGGGATAGTCATAATAATGAATTCATAATCAAAATCAACATTCAAACACTCAAAAGTGCAAATTTTATACATTCAAAAGAATCATTGTCAAAGATAAATATCAAGCCCACGTTGGGGTAAATAATTTAGCACAAATTCAACAAAAAAATCTTGGTATACTTGAAGCCTCGGGACACACATCCCAAAATAGGTAAAATGAGGAACCAAAACCATGTATACCCTAAGCCCCAAATATATCATTATAGGGTGACTAAAAGGTATACCAAAATCAAATCCTTCAATTATGTCGAAATCAAGGATTCCAAGAATGTATGCTCTTTCCACAATGGAGGCATCTAAAGTTGGTTAGGTTACTGGATAACCTTAATCATTTGATGATTTAGTCATCTATTTTTTCTCTACACTCTATTTCACACAAAGCATCTCAAAAAGGGGCATCTGTAGACACTAAAATCATGTAAAATGGATAATACTATGATGAAACCACTCTTATCGACACCATATTGCCCCATTGGGAAACCCTTAGGGGTTAATTAGGGATTATAACCACTTTTGGCAAGGTTTACCCCCTTTTGGGAATTTTTGGGCCATGTACCCATGGTCGTCCCACCTTAGGATGACCACAGTTTAGGGTCGTCCCACCCAAGGATGGCCACAAGCAACCGTATTTGGGTGGGATGACCATGGTTTAGACCCTCGAATATTCAAATGTGGTACAAATGGAAATCAAATTCAATCATTTATCCCACCCAATGACTTATGATATATTGGGATACTGTCTAGGCCATTACAAACTAAAAATTGGAGGTAGCCTCTTCCATCCAACATATGGCAAGGGCTTTGATAAGTGGCGACACCTACCTTGCATGCCCCAACTTGCCCCTTTGGCATTATGTCCCTATTGGGCTATAAATTGAAGTGATTCCACTCAATTTTAGGGAGATATATTTGCAATAATTCATCACAAAGTGCTACCAATATTTGCTCTCCCCTTTTGCCCTCGTATTTACCCTTGGAATATTCATCAATCGAAGGATTTTCCAAGGCATACCCAAATACGCACATCCATTTCTATGGATCAAACCACCAAATTTAATGAAAACACCCCTAGGAGTATTCCAGACCATATTCTAGAAGAATTGGTGGCAAAAACCACCATGTTTGGTGGTCGTCCCCACCTAGGATGGTTAACAGTCCCAATAGGAACACCCAAGTATAACCATGAATTGGCATACAATTGTGAATCAATTTTAATGTTAGATCATTTTTATAGTAGGATATAAGCATCATACTTGAATTTGGTAAAGTTTGGAGTAGTTTTAGACCTTCAATTAGGGTTTTTTTGATGATAGTCCCAATTGGAACACCCAGGGATAGCCATAAATTTTGCTCATAATTTCATTTCAATTTCTACATAGATCATTCCTAAAGTAGATAATATGCATCATGCTAAGTTTTTGTGTCATTTGGAGTAGTTTTGCATTCTCTATTACACTCTTTGAATCCATTATTGCATGCATTTCATTTATTTTATCTTAATCCACACATGTTATTAACCCATTTTAATTTCTTATGTGTAGATATAGGTATTCAATTCTTTGTTTCCATGAAATATCAATAAAAATATCAAAGTCCTTACAAAATTGATCAATTTTACAATGGGTAAAGCTGAAGGTAATTCTAATCAAGTCAGAAGGGTCAAGCGACTCATCACTTTCATCATTAGTCATACCCTCATCGACTCGTCGCTTGAGGGGGTAGTCATAATAATGAATTCATAATCAAAATCAACATTCAAACACTCAAAAGTGCAACTTGCATACATTCAAAAGAATCATTGTCAAAGATAAATTTCAAGCCCACATTGGGGTAAATAATTTAGAACAAATTCAACAAAAAAGTTTTGGTATAGTTGAAGCCTTGGGACACATATCCCAAAATAAGCAAAATAAGAAACCAAGACCAAGTATACCCTAGGCCCCAAATCTATCATTACAGGGTCACTAAAAGGCATACCAAAATCAAATCCTTCAATTATGTCAAAAGCAAGGATTCCAAGAATGTATGCTCTTTCCACAATGGAGGCATCTAAAGTTGGTTAGGTTACTGAATAACCTTAATTATTTTATGATTTAGTCATTTATTTTTTCTTTGCACTCTATTTCACACAATGCATCTCAAAAAAGGGTATCTTTAGACACTAAAATTATGTAAATTGGATAATATTGTGATGATGCCACTCTTATAGACACCAGATGGCCCTATTGGGCAACCCTTAGGGGTTAATTAGGGATCATAACCACTTTTGGGAAGGTTTACCCCCTTTTGGGAATTTTTGGCCCATGTACCCATGGTCATCCCATCCTAGGATGACCACAGTTTAGGGTCATCCCACCCAAGTATGGCCACAAGCAACTGTCCTTGGGTGGAACGACCATGGTTTAGACCCCTCAAAAATTCAAAAGTGGGACAAATGGCAATCAAATTCCATCAACTATCCCACACAATGACTTATGATATATTGGGATACTGTCTAGGCCATCACAAACTACAAATTGGAGGCCTCTTCCACCCAACACATGGCAAGGGCTTTGATAAGTGGTGATACCTACATTGTATGCCTCAACTTGCCCCTTTGGCCTTATTTCCCTCTTGGGCTATAAATGGGAGTGATTCCACTCAATTTCAGGGAGAGATCTTTGCAAGAATTCGCCAAAAAGTGTTGCCAATATTTGCTCTCCCCTTTTACCCTCATATTTTCCCTTGGAATCTTCATCAATCGAAGGAGTTTCCAATGCATCCCCAAATATGCACATCCATTTCTATGAATCAAATCATAAAATTTGATGACAACACCCCAAGGAGTATTCCAGACCATATTCCAAAAGAATTGGTTGCAAAAACCACCCTATTTGGTGGTTGTCCCCACCTAGGATGGTTAACAGTCCTAATTGGAACACCCAAGGATGCCCATGAATTGGCATACAATTGTGAATAGATTTTAATGTAGATCATTTTTAGAGTAGGATATAAGCATCATACTTGAATTTGGTAAATTTTGGAGTAGTTTTAGACCTTCAATTAGGGTTTTTATGATGATAGTCCCAATTAGAACACCCAGGGATAGACACAAATTTTTCTCAGAACTTCATTTCAATTTATACATAGATCATTCCTAAAGTAGATAATATACATCATGCTAATTTTTTGTGTCATTTGGAGTATTTTTGCATTCTCTATTGCACTGTTTGAATCCATTATTGCATGCATTTCATTTATTTTATCTTAATCCACACATGTTATTAACCTATTTTAATTTCTTATGTGTAGGTACAGGTATTCAGTTCTTTTCTTCAATGAAATATCAATAAAAATATCAAAATCCTTGCAAAATTGATAAATTTTACAATGGGTAAAGCTAAAGGTAATTCCAATCAAGTCATATGGGTCAAGCAACTCATCGCTTTCATCATTGGGCATATACCCTCATCGACTCATCCCTTGAGGGGGTAGTCATAATAATGAATTCATAATCAAAATCAACATTCAAACACTCAAAAGTGTAACTTGCAAACATTCAAAAGAATCATTGTCAAATATAAATTTCAAACCCACATTGGGATAAATAATTTAGCACAAATTCAAAAAAAAAGTCTTGGTATACTTGAAGCCTTGGGACACATATCCCAAAATAGGTAAAATAAGGAACCAAGACCAAGTATACCCTAAGCCCCAAATCTATCATTACAAGGTCACTAAAAGATATACCAAAACCAAATCCTTCAATTATGTC
Organism: Wollemia nobilis; assembly: GCA_028583015.1. Lineage (NCBI taxonomy): Eukaryota > Viridiplantae > Streptophyta > Pinopsida > Araucariales > Araucariaceae > Wollemia > Wollemia nobilis. Next base: position 4,823,530 of record JAQPPZ010002200.1, read on the forward strand.
AAAAGCAAGGATTCCAAGAATGTATGCTCTTTCCACAATGGAGGCATCTAAATTTGGTTAGGTTACTAAATAACCTTAATCATTTGATGATTTAGTCATCTATTTTTGCTCTGCACTCTATTTCACATAATGCATCTCGAAAAGGGGTATCTATAGACACTAAAATCATGTAAATTAGATAATACTGTGATGAAGACACTCTTATCGACACCATATGGCCCCATTGGGCAACCCCTAGGGGTTAATTAGGGATCATAGCCACTTTTGGGAAGGTTTACCCCGCTTTTGGGAATTTTTGGGCCATGTAGCCATGGTCGTCCCACCCCAGGATGGCCATAGTTTAGGGTCGTCCCACGCAGGGATGGCCATAAGAAACCATCCCTGGGTGGGATGGCCATGGTTTAGACCCCTCAAAAATTCAAAGGTAGGACAAATGGCAATCAAATTCCATCATTTATCCCACCCAATGACTTATGATATATTGGGATACTTTCTAGGCCATCATAAACTGCAAATTGGAGGCCTAAATAGGATGCCTCTTCCACCCAATCCATGGTAAGGGCTTTGATAAGTGGTGAAACCTACCTTGTATGCCCCAACATACCCCTTTGGCCTTATTTCCCTATTGGGCTATAAATTGGAGTGATTCCACTCAATTTCAGGGAGATATCTTTGCAAGAATTTGCCACAAAGTGTTGCCAATATTTGCTCTCCCCTTTTTCCCTCATATTTGTCCTTGGAATCTTCATCAATCGAAGTATTTTCCAAGCCATCCCCAAATACGCACATCCATTTCTATGAATCAAATCACCAAATTTGATGACAACACCCCTAGTAGTATTCCAGACCAAATTCCAAAAGAATTGGTGTCAAAAACCACCTCGTTTGTTGGTCGTCCCCACCTAGGACGGTTAACCGTCCCAATTGGAAAACCCAAGGATGGCCATGAATTGGCATACAATTGTGAATCAATTTTAATGTAGATCATTTTTAGAGTAGGATATAAGCATCATACTTGAATTTGGTAAAGTTTGGAGCAGTTTTAGACCTTCAATTAGGGTTTTTATGATGATAGTCCCAATTGGAACACCCAGGGATAGCCATAAATTCTGCTCATAATTTCATTTCAATTTCTACATATATCATTCCTAAAGTAGATAATGTACATCATGCTAAGTTTTTGTATCATTTGGAGTAGTTTTGCATTCTCTATTGCACTCTTTGAATCCATTATTACATGCATTTCATTTATTTTATCTTAATCCACACATGTTATTAACCCATGTTAATTTCTTATGTGTAGGTACAGGTATTCAGTTATTTCCTTCCATGAAATATCAATAAAAATATTAAAATCCTTGCAAAATAGATAAATTTTACAATGGATAAAGTTGAAGGTAATTCCAATCAAGTCATATGAGTCAAGAGACTCATCGCTTTCATCATTGGCCATACCCTCATTGACTCATCACTTGAGGGGGTAGTCATAATAATGAATTCATAATCAAAATCAACATTCAAACACTCAAAAGTGCAACTTGCATACATTCAAAAGAATCATTTTCAAAGATAAATTTCAAGCCCACGTTGGGGTAAATAATTTAGCAAAAATTCAACAAAAAAGTATTGGTATACTTGAAGCCTCAGGACACATATCCAAAAATAAGTAAAATAAGGAACCAATACCAGGTATACCCTAAGCCCCAAATCTATCATTACAGGGTGACTAAAAGGTATACCAAAATCAAATCCTTCAATTATGTCAAAAGCAAGGATTCTAAGAATGTATGCTCTTTCCACAATGGAGGCATCTAAAGTTGGTTAAGTTACTGAATAACCTTAATCATTTGATGATTTAGTCATCTATTTTTGCTCTACACTCTATTTCACACAATACATCTCAAAAAGGAGTATCTATAGACACCAAAATCATGTAAATTGGATAATACTATGATGACGCCACTCTTATTGACACCATATGGCCTCATTGGGCAACCCCTAGGGGTTAATTAGGGATCATAACCACTTTTGGGAAGGTTTATCCCCCTTTTGGGAATTTTTGGGCCATGTATCCAATGGTCGTCCCACCCCAGGACGACCACAGTTTAGGGTCATCCCACCCAGGGATGGCCACAAGCAACCATCCATGGGTGGGATGGCCATGGTTTAGACCCCTCAAAAAGTCAAAGGTAGGACAAATGGCAATCAAATTCCATCATTTATCCCACCCAATGACTTATGATATATTGGGATACTATCTAGGCCATCACAAACTGCAAATTGGAGGCCTAAATTAGAGGTCCCTTCCACCCAATGCATGGTAAAGGCTTTGATAAGTGGTGACACCTACCTTGTATGCCCCAACTTACCCCTTTGGCCTTATTTCCCTCTTGGGCTATAAATTGGAGTGATTCCACTCAATTTTAGGGAGAGATCTTTGCAAGAATTTGCCATAAAGTGCTGCCAATATTTGCTCTCCCTTTTTTACCTTGTATTTTCCCTTGGAATCTTCATCAATCGAAGGATTTTCCAAGGCATCCCCAAATATGCACATCCATTTCTATGAATAAAATCATAAAATTTGATGACAACACCCCTAGGAGTATTCCAGACCAGATTCCAAAAGAATTGGTGGCAAAAACCACCTGTTTGGTGGTCGTCCCCACCTAGGACGGTTAACAGTCCCAATTGGAAAACCCAAGGATGGCCATGAATTGGCATACAATTGTGAATCAATTTTAATGTAGATCATTTTTAGAGTTGGATATAAGCATCATACTTAAATTTGGTAAAGTTTGGATCAGTTTTAGACCTTCAATTAGGGTTTTTATGATGATAGTCCCAATTGGAACACCTAGGGATAGCTATAAATTCTACTCATAATTTCATTTCAATTTCTACATAGATCATTCCTAAAGTATATAATATACATCATGCTAAGTTTTGTGTTATTTCAAGTAGTTTTGCATTCTCTATTGCACTATTTGAATCCATTATTGCATGCATTTCATTTATTTTATCTTAATCCACACATGTTATTAACCCATTTTAATTTCTTATGTGTAGGTACAGGTATTCAGTTATTTTCTTCAATGAAATATCAATAAAAATATCAAAATCCTTGCAAAATTGATAAATTTTACAATGGGTAAAGTTGAAGGTAATTCCAATCAAGTCATATGGGTCAAGTGACTCATCACTTTCATCATTGGGCATATACCCTCATCGACTCATCCCTTGAGGGGGTAGTCATAATAATGAATTCATAATCAAAATTAACATTCAAACACTCAAAAGTGCAACTTGCATACATTCAAAAGAATCATTGTCAAAGATAAATTTCAAACCCACGTTGGGATAAATAATTTAGGGCAAATTCAACAAAAAAGTCTTGGTATACTTGAAGCCTCGGGACACATATCCCAAAATAGGTAAAATAAGGAACCAAGACCAAGTATACCCTAAGCCCCAAATCTATCATTACAAGGTGGCTAAAAGGTGTACCAAAATCAAATCCTTCAATTATGTCAAAAGCAAGGATTCTAAGAATGTATGCTCTTTCCACAATGGAGGCATCTAAAGTTGGTTAGGTTACTGAATAACCTTAATCATTTGATGATTTAGTCATCTATTTTTGTTTCACACTTTATTTTACATAATGCATCTCAAAAAGGTGTATTTGTAGACACTAAAATCATGTAAATTGGATAATACTATGATGATGCCACTCTTATCGACACCATATGGCCCCATTGGGCAACCCTTAGGGGTTAATTAGGTATCATAACCACTTTTGGGAAGTTTTACCCCCCTTTTGGGAATTTTTGGGCCATGTAGCCATGGTCGTCCCACCCAGGATGACCACATTTCAGGGTCACCCCACCCAGGGATGGCCACAAACAACTGTCCCTAGGTGGGATGGACTTGGTTTATACCCCTCAAAAATTCAAAGGTGGGACAAATGGCAATCAAATTCCATCATTTATCCCACCTAATTATGTATGATATATTGGGATATTGTCTAGGCCATCACAAACTACAAATTGGAGGCCCAAATTGGAGGCCTCTTCCACCCAATGCAATAAGTGGTGACACCTACCTTGCATGCCCAACTTGCCCCTTTGGCCTTATTTCCCTCTTGGGCTATAAATTGGAGTGATTCCACTCAATTTTAGGGAGATATCTTTGCAAGAATTCACCACAAAGTGCTGCCAATATTTGTTCTCCCCTTTTGCCCTCATATTTTTCCTTGGAATCTTCATCAATTGAAGGAGTTTCCAAGGCATCCCAAAATACCTACATCCATTTCTATGAATCAAATCATAAAATTTTATGACAACACCCCTGAGAGTATTCCAGACCATATTCCAAAAGAATTGGTGGCAAAAACCACCCTGTTTGGTGGTCATCCCCACCTAGGACGGTTAACATTCCCAACTGGAACATCCAAGGATGGCCATGAATTGGCATACAATTGTGAATCAATTTTAATTTAGATAAGTTTTAGAGTAGGATATAAGCATCATACTTGAATTTGGTAAAGTTTGGAGAAGTTTTAGACCTTCGATTAGGGTTTTTATGATGATAGTCCCAATTGGAACACCCAAGGAAAGCCACAAATTCTGTTCATTATTTCATTTCAATTTCTATATAGATCATTCCTAAAGTATATAATATACATCATGCTAAGTTTTTGTGTCATTTGGAGTAGTTTTACATTCTCTATTGCACTCTTTCAATCCATTATTGCATGCATTTCATTGATTTTATCTTAATCCACACATGTTATTAACCCATTTTAATTTCTTATGTGTAGGTACAGGTATTCCAATGCATGAGGAAGGAGCTAAATATTTGAATATGGATAGATCATCGCAGCGATAGAAAAAACCCACTCTTCAATCGTGAGTGCGATGAAGACACTAAAAGCATGCCATAAGTTTATGAAAGGATTGGATCCTTCAACATTGTAATTGGATTGTATCAATTGAGAGCCCTCAAGGGGATGTTTGTAACCATGTATTTGATAAATTAATCAATATAAAGAGAACCCCCCATTTATTTCACATATTTTTCATCTTTATGCTTACTTTAATGTCACTTTTGAATGCTTAAGTAAAACAATAGATGCATTTCATTTCCCTTTGCTAGGTGCATCGTTTTTTCTGCTCTATAGGCAATATATTGGAATTTTAGTAATATTTACAAATGTTGATGATAAACTTACCCTTTTTTAATATATTATGTCTTTTCCCTTATAATATTGCACTACATTGAGGTTGGACTGTGTTATTATTGTCAAACTAATGTTAGTTTATGCAGGATATTGATGTATGTTGGGTCAGTGTGAAATTTTAAAGCTAATAGGGTTTTGGACTAGCTATCAGTATCACTTGAGCTCTGATATTTTATGTCCTTAGACATTGTGTTGAGGTGGTCAGCCTTCCTGAGGGTATAGTTCTCCTTTTTTCATTGAAGTGTTTGGCCTAGGGATTACTCAAGAGCGGCCATGGACTAACAATATTAATGGCAAGATATCTCTGCATCTAATCACTAAAAAATTTCAACATGGGAAACAAGATCTCACACATCTCCAGGTCTAGAGACCTCAAGATTGTGCACCATTAATGAGGAGGAACTCAAACAAGATTTTTGAAATAGGTATTTTAAATTTTGGATGGGAAATCTCAATTTTATCTATAAATATTAAGGTCTTCTTCATTGTAAAAGGGAAAAAAATACTTCCTCATGCCTAGTATCTAGCCCAAGAGAAGTTTTTCTCTTCTCTTGTGTAGCGATCTGGACTTAAACCCCAACTCATTTTATGTGCATACCCCTTCAATATATTTTTTTGTAGCACATGCAATTCATTGAGCTTTCAACATATATATAAGAGGTGTGGCTATTTTCTTTTTACCCCATTCTTTATATGTATGCAAGTTTGCACAGGAACCTTGTGACTAGTATATGTCCCTTCTCTATGCAAGATTCATAAGAGAGAGTTTTGTGTTTCAACAAGACGTGTTCACCTTTCTATATTTGGTGGATCATGTGTTCAATAATCCTATCACTACACGAAGGACCTTATCCTTGGCACATCACCACTTTTATTCTAGGCTAGATAGGTATTTTACATGCCATATTTACTAGATTTCTTTTAACCCTTTTTCCCATAGAGTTCCATATTCTAGGATAAATTAGGATTGAAGTGCCATAGAAGGAGTTAGACTTGGTAAAAAACCTAAAGGTTATCCCTAAAGCCACATCCCACTCTCCATGGACTTCCTGGGTTTTACACCTCATGCAAGGTGCAGGTATGGATGCACCCAGCAACCACGACAGGTGGTCATTATGTTGAGGCATGGGTGAAGTTAAATCCAGTCCCAAAAAATAACATAAAGGTATACATATTGATATAAGTTATTAAACCCTTTTCTATAATGCATTAGGCATGAATATTCTACACTTGTTAACCATAATAAGGTTTAATCATGGGATTATAGGGATAATTACATCAAATAACAATAAAGTACATTACACAATAATTAATAGTATGCTTATACATAATTACATCATACAGTATTTGCCTTGACCAATAAAGTAAGATTATATAATTTCCAACATAAATTGTTGTTCATATGAGCAATGTTTCCAAACTTGGTAAAAATCATGAATTGGACCCAATTCACTAATCTATACTTAAGAAAAAAAATATGGTCAGATTCATTTTGGCTACCAATTTGTTCATTCAAAAAAATGATATATCAAAGAAAAATAATTTTTAGCTAAAATTTTGTAAGTTCCTACACGCTATCCTCAATATTCTACAATTCAAGTTTTGTTCCTTTTGTATATTTTTTTATTGTTCTATAATTTTTAGCTAAAATTTTGTAAGTTCCTACACGCTATCCTCAATATTCTAAAATTCAAGTTTTGTTCCATTTGTATATTTTTTTATTGCTTAATACCCACACTCATCTAATGAAATTCCAAATTGTGATTTCATATATAGTATCAATCACCTTCATCTCCAATTTGAATTGTTCAAAAAATGTTATGGTGATTGACTTATGGACAAAATATATAATGTTATTAAAAAAGAGTAGTCTTGTTCAACTATGTGTTTAAAGGGCCTTACCATGAATTCTTGAAAAAAAATTATAGTTGCATCTTGATATAGAATACACCTTCAAAAAATTAAAGATCAAATGGATCTCAAATGATGATGTTCTTTTTTAAAGCTTGCCATACCAATATTGGCTAGATATCTCAATTGAATTCATGGCCCTTCAACCTCAAAAATCTTCTAGTCCATTCAAAACCCCTTAAAATAATTTTGAAAACTTCATGAATTCTTGTTGGTTGGATAATACTATCAATTAGTGGATTGGATCATTTTTGCCCTACTTGGCTACTTAATTCTTATACCTTCATGATTCATTCATTGATTGGTTAAAATGATGTCATGCTAATATCATTTACCTTAGTGGATCAGAACCAACAAATATGACCATTTCATTGTTTGATACTTAAGAAACAAAGAATTTCTTGCAAAATGGCATTTGATCTCTTTGACTTAATCAATCTACTTTATGATGGACATGTGGACATACTCTCTTCAAAGACTATACTTGAACTTGTTCACTATAAAATTTTGCTCCACTTTCATTGGCTTGGTCTTTTGTAAAATGGTTATATGAATTATAAATGTTGGCTTTTAAGCCTTACTACCACAAAATATCACAGGCCCTAGTATAAAGAAGCCAAAATATTATAGGTCAAAATATCAATAATCAAGAGTAGAATTATATATATGAGCAATCAAATATATATCCATGACAATATAATGATGAAATAACATTCACTTATAATAACAAATATGAATGTAAAATGGCTAAAATCATTCATGTGCGTGCATGAAGAATACTTATAATAGAATTGATATACCAAAAATATACAAACTTAAGATTTTTTCTTTTTCAGATATATTTCATGGAGCTTTGTCTCCATAATATAGCTATAAAAGATAACTCTTCAAATTCTTGACTATTGCTTTCCATATGACCTTTGAATTCTTATATTGTCACTTGTATACAATACTCTTAGTCTCCTAGCATACCTACTTACATGATACATGCATATCATATAATAATATATAAAATAATGTAATATTCTCTAGCACTCCCCTATATTACATTATTTGATATAAGTTATTCTTGATGTACATAGATGCTTCTGGAATATTTGAAATTTATTTCAAGCAAGTGCTTTTGTAAAAATATTTGTAATTTGAACCTTACTAGAAACATGTTTTAACTAAATATGATAATTTTAAGCATGATCTTTGATAAAATGATATCAAGTTGATAAAATGATATTGAGATTCAATGTGTTTTGTTCTTTCACAATTTATTATTGTAGGAGTTATTCTAATTTTCATATCTGATAATATGTACAGTAACAAAAGTGTTACATACCGCATCTTTTATTGCATGATATATTGTTTCTATAGATGAAAGTGCTACTGCATATTATTTTTTGTTGTACCAGGAAATAGGTCCAAAACAAAGATAGAAAACATAGCCTAATGTAGATTTTTTTCATCTATAGATCTAGCATAATTAGAATCTAAATATCTCTATAGATAAATTTTGTCAACATATTTTTTATATGTTAGTCCATAGTTTGTAGTCTTTTTTTTTTGGTAAATAAGATACTTTATATTACTGGAAGGGTTTTTAAGGATCCCTTAACCTATTTACAAAAACAGCCATGATGGCTATGTTAAAATAGAAGATAAGCTTGGAGACTATGACAGGGTACAAACTGATATAAGCCAGATATGAGGACGCAGCCTCAAACTTGAAATTCAAGACAAAATGGTAGTAACTAGAAAATGAGGATGCAACCTCAAACTTGAGGATTCTACCAGAATAGATACAACCTTTAAACAAAAAGTTGTTACTAATTGTGAGCATACTACCATGCAGGAGAGACATGAAAACAAAAATATTTATAATAGCCGAACCAAACCAGGTAGTCATAGGAACAACAAAATGAGGAATGAGGAAATTATTCCTCAGCTGAGGTTTTCTCCTCTTCCTTGGTATCATTCTTCTCGGTGTCCTCGGGCTCATCTTCCTTGGGTTCGGCCTTCACCATGACCTTGTCCACTTCAGAACCTCCCTCCACATCCTGGTTAGGCTGGCCACCATAAAAGAGAGTCTGTAATCCTTCTCTGATGTCCATCATGTAATTTACCATCGAGTTCATCATTGTCATAGTGGAGGAAATGATGAAGTCCTTCAACTATTTGTTTTCATCCTGCATTTCTTCTTCATCATTTGAGATATCTATGATGTTGGCCCTGGTGGCCATGTTTTGGAGCCTAGCAGACTTCCTCACAGGTTCCTCAGCGCTGTCAAAGCTGATGCTTTTTCTTGGCCTTAGTTTGGCAACATTTTGTATAGCCTTTCTCTTCCTCTCAGCAAGGGGAGGTTTGACCACAGGGGATTTAGCAGAGCTGCCCATGATAGGGTTAGGCTTGGGGCTATTGGCTAGGATGTAAGTATAAATGACTTTGAACATACCCTGATGACGAGGCAGGTCATGGTTTCTCTTGTCTCTATAGGACGGAATGGCATGATTCATGGAGTTGAGGAAGAACAGGGGAATGTTGATGGGGTGAATGTCTCTGAAATGATTAACAAAGGCCAAGTGGTAAGTTTTGAAGGCTTTGTCAGGGTTATCAACTGTAATGAACTCCATGATCGGTTTCATCACAGAATCCCATGGTGAATTGAAGTCACTCCTGAAGATGCCAGGGCTCTTAGATTTTTTGAGGATTTTATCATTCCCTTGGAACTCTGCTAATTCAACCTCCCAGTTATGTTTGTGGTGGTGGATGGAACGCCCCTCCGGGTCTTGACCAGTGATGGATGCTAAGAGGTGGACATCGACAATGAAATTTTTGCCATGCACCGAGACAGCCCCATTATCCCAAGTCTCAAGGAAGGCCATAGTGATGTCAAGGTCATTTCCAGAGAACATATGGAGGAAAGGGAAAAAATTGTGGTCCTGGAGGACCTTTTTTGCAAAAGCATCGCAGACAAGGGAGTTGGGCTCGATGAAATTGTTGGACATGGTGGGGGTGGGGGAATGACTAGAGAGACGCAGACAGGGATAGGAAGGCTGAATAGAGATGCGGGGGCATGAATGGGTGGAAGGTGAGGTGATAGGGAATAAAAGGATAGGGAGATGGGGAGGGGGCCCAACAAGGCGGTGGGAGAGGAAAAACAAAGGTGGATGAAACTTGGAAGGGGAAGACCAGGCATGGAGGCCGATGAGAGGTGGTTCATGAGAGGTAAAAGGTATACACATGTGGCAAGGCACACACCTCATGCAAGGACACACATCATGGCAAAGGGTGAGCTTAGGAAACCTACCACTATTAGTAAAAACCATCGGGAGAGGTGAAGGGGGACCAATGAGGAATGACACGCATCTCAATCTGGTAGACGTTAAGAACAAAGAGGATTGTGAATCCAACCTATCATGACCATTGGCCATGGTGGAGATCATGGTGTTCTACCACATCATGCCACTGTGAGTGTGGGAAATACCCTCATCATGAATATCTACAGTGGATCGGTAATTGGAGATGTTCATGCCGTAGGAGGTGTTTTTCTGGCTCTGAATCTTGTGCGAGGTATTGAAAAAAGGTGCATCTTTGGACATCTTCCCGCTACTAGCATTGGAAACCACAAATCAAGACCTACAAAGGTTGAAAAAATAGTGCCAGTAGATGACAAATAAATTAGCGTGCATTCCAAATAAAGAGGCCCAAAGGAGGATGGTGAGGTGGCAGTCAAAAAGGAAGAGGTGAGAGTGGTGGGGGTAGTGGAGGATGACGTGTACTGGCAAGTTGGAAATAAAATGGCAGTGAATGGGGGTGGTGGGGACAAGCAGATGAATATGGGGATGATGGTAAGCCAAGTGGAGGTTGAGGTGGTAGTCACCCTCACAAAATATGAAAGCAGGGACCCAACAAAAATGACGAGTAGGGATAACCACATGGACTATGACACGAACAGGTAAATTTATGGGATTAAGCATGAGGATAAGGTAGGCAGAGGACCCACAATCATGAAAAATAGGAATAACTACGTGGCCCATGACACGAACTACTAACCTAATGAGACTAAGCATGAGGATAAGGATGGCCATCCTAAGGAAGGACCTCCTACTGAGGAAGGTTGATTTGTTGTCTCTCTTGAATTGCAAGGGCTTGAACTTCCTTAGGGATGTTGTCATACCAAATTTGAGAATTGGCCATGTTGACCCCAATGTTAGCTAACTTATCTACGACCCTATTGGATTCTCTGAAAGCATGTTGAAAGATAACTTCTTGCAGATCGAAGACTAAGGTCCTAGCTTCCTCAATGTAAGCATTGACTCTCCATGAAGGTTTGCAGTTTCTGTTCTTGAGGTAATTGATAATGTTAAGGGAGTCACCTTCAACTATAAGTTTAGTGCAAATATTCTTGGAAAAGTATAACCCTCTCCACATGCTCTTGGCTTCAGCAACATGGTTAGTCTGATCACCCAGCCCTTCCACAAAAGCTAGGATAATTTCTCCTTTGTGGTTTCTCAAGACACCTCCAACCCCAGCCTTTCCTGGATTACCTTTTGTAGCTCCATCAAAATTGATTTTGTGCCACCCTCTCGGAGGAGGTTCCCAAATGGTCTCAGGATGAATATTGGAAGGAGGGCGAACCTCATCTAAGGGTAGACCTAGTTCTAATCCAAGGTCGGACTCAGCCTTGGAGGGAGGTTTGGAAGCTGGGGGAATAAGAGAGGCATTTTCCAAAGCAAAGGCCAATATTTTAGAGGAAATGAGCTTAGGGTCCTTGGGCTTGCTGGAGAAAACTCTACTATTTCTTTCGAGCCACACTTGCCAAAGGAAATGGTGGAGGGAAATCTTCCAAAAAAACTTGAGTCGGGGGTCATGGAAGGGGGCAGGCCAATGGATGAAAAGGTCTCTAATGGAGCAGGGTCTAGCCCACTAGATGTGGAAGGAGTGGAAAATGGAGTCAAGGATGGAGGAAGAGATAGGGCAATGGAGGAATAGGTGGGACGTCGATTCCAAAGCAGAGTGGCAGAGGTAGCATCTATTGGGGATGGGTAATCCTTTTTTCATGAGAAGGTCAATGGTAAGAATTTTCTCTTGGATGGCAAGCCACAAAAAAAAGAAATCTTAGGAATGAGATGCTTGATCCAAACACAGTCATAAGGAAGCAACAGATCCTCATGGTCAAGGAGGAGAAGATAAGCCGATTTAATAGAGAAATCTCCACTCTCAGTAGGTTTCCAAATGAGCTGATCCACACAATTAGATGAGGGAATGATAGTGGAAGACAGGAGAGAGTTCAGCATATTGGACTCAATGGGAAAGGTTGGATTGGAAATGGAGATCCACCTAGAGCTCCTACTCTGAGCATTGAGGAAATCAGAAACCTTGTGTCCTAACCTGACATCAGTGAAGGGTTTGAGTTTGGATAGACTCGGATCATTAAGGAGGGGTTCCTGGGTAATCCATTTGTCATTCTAGAAATCAATGTTCCTCCCATATCCCATATTCCACCTTATTCCTCTCTTGATGAGGTGCTTAGTACCAATTAAGGAGTTCCAAAAAGCTGACCCCCTACTAGGAATGTTCTCACTGAGGAAGTCACCATCCTGAAGGTACTTCCTTTTGGCTATGGAGATCCACTCGTTATTGTCTCCTGAAACCAATCTCCAAGCTTGCTTAGCAATCAGAGCGGTATTGAGAGAATGGATTCTTCTAAGCCCTATTCCTCCTTTGTTTTTGGGTTTGTAGACCTTGTCCCAAGCTACCAAATGGATTCTTTGTTTGTTTTCAGCTCCACTCCATAGGAATTTTTTTTGAATTTGCTCTATCTTTGAGGCAACTATCGTAGGAGCTTTGAAGATGGATAGGAAATACACTGGGATGCTTTGTAGAATAGCAATAGTGGTCAGGGTGCTTTTAGCAGCTTGGGACAACAAGTTACCTTTCCATCCTACAAGTCTCTTTTGGATGCACTCTGTAACATTGTTCCACATAGAAGCTGCAGGTTGCCCACAAAAGAGAGGCAGGCCCAGGTAAGAGGCTGGGAGATTAGCTATAGAGCAATCTAGAATCCTCGCTATCTTAATCTATCTTGGCATTGGAGTATTGAGGAAGTACAATTTGCTCTTGTTGAAGTTGACTTTCTGACCCGCAAGCTGCTTCATAGACTTGAAGAATATGTTTGAAAACTTTGGCTTCAAAAATAGATGCACTTGTCAACAGAATGGTGTCATCCACAAATTGTTGGTGGGTAACTGGATTAGTCTGGGAAGAGGCCTTGATTCCTGATAGCAAACCAGTTCTACACGTAGCTTGAATAGTTCTGCCTAATGCTTCAACTATGATAATGAATAAGAATGGAGATATGGGATCTCCCTGCCTGAGACCTCTGCTGCTTTTAAAGTAACCTACTAGAGAACCATTGATGAGGACAGAGAACCAGGGGGAGGATATACAACTTCTGATAAGGTCGACCCATTCGGGGTGGAAGCCAAACTTATGGAGAATAGCTAAAAGGAAGTTCCAGTTGACTCTATCATAAGCTTTATTCATGTCAAGCTTGAGGACACAAGTGGGATTTTTTATTTTGGAAGAAGAATGAAGGGCTTAGTGTATGGATATGACTCCATCAAGAATGGATCTGCCTTGTATAGAGCTTCCTTGGCAAGGATCAATGATGGTGGGTAGGATGGCCTGCATTCTAGTAGCCAAGATTTTAGTGAGGATTTTGTAAGCAACATTACAAAGACTAATGGGTCTGAAGTTAGGAAGGGACTTGGCAGTTGGAATTTTAGGAATGAGGGCAATGAATGTGGAGTTGAAACCTCGAGGAATTATTTTGGAGGACTGAAACTCTTTGATAGCTTTGCAAACATCAGGACCAACAATATCCTAGAAGGTTTGAAAGAAGCGAGGGGGAAAACCATCTGGTCCTAGGGCTTTGTCAAGATTCATTGAGAAAAGGGAAGCTTTAATTTTGTCATCCTAGAAAGGAGCAACTAGAGCAGATTTGACTATTTCAGGAATAGAGTTAGAAGGAATGTGATGAAGTAAAGCTTCTTGGGCTGTGGCAGAGTAGAGATTATCATCCTCAAGCAAGTTTTTGAAATAAGTGCTAGCTTCATTCCTGATTTCATCTATATCAGTAGTGGGGTTGCCATCACCTTTAATCAGTTCCTTGATGTGATTGTTGCTTCTATTTCTAATGGTGGACACATGAAAGAATTTAGTATTTGAGTCTCCCTCTTTGAGCCAGAGAGCTCTAGATTTCTGGTGCCAATAAGTCTCTTCGCAGGCAAGGACATTATGATACTCAGCTAGAATCTGTTTCTCTTCATTCCTGATATGAACATCTGCTTCTCCATTTTGGATTTTATTGTCGATGTGGTCTAATATTTCCTTGAGAGATTGTTTGTTGGCAAAAAGGTTGCCAAACACTTCCTTATTCCAAATTTTTAGATCTTCTTTTAGGATTTTGAGTTTTTGGGCTAACTTGAAGGAAGGAAGACCTTGAATGTCCTATTGCCAACTGTGAGATACTCTCTAGTGAAGATCAGGATGATGGAGCCACATAGCCTCAAATCTGAATGACCTTTTGTAGGGGTTAGATTTATCAATGTCCAGGATAAGAGGATTGTGGTCTGATCCAATTTTAGGAAGAGGGTATAAAGCAGCATCTCCAAAATATTGAACAACTTCCTGTGAGAGGAACACCCTATCTAATTTGACTTGAATGTGATGAGATCCAACTCTTCTGTTACTCCAAGTATATTTGGCCTTTCTGAGTTTTAAATCCATTAAACAATTTGCATTGACAAACTCATTAAAATATTCCATGCTTTTGGCTGGTGTTTTGGAGCCTCCTTTTTTATCTGAAGAATAAAGGGGAGTGTTGAAATCACCTGCAATAATCCAGGGAATGTTTTGAAAGGAGTATTTCATACTGGTCAGATTATCCCACAACTGAGCTCTCCCAACAATAGTGTTAGGAGCATAAACATTGGTAAGAATCCAAGAAGAGTTGTTGTTGACATCATGAAATAGGATGCTAAGAAGCCTATCACTGGAATGGAGTAGACGTCCTTCGACTATATTCTTGTCCCATAAGCACATAAGACCTCCTGACGTTCCTCTAGCATCACTGACTACTACACCTGCATTCTTCCATATTTCTTTAGCTACTGAGGCGGAGTTATTGGCATTGATTTTTGTTTCTTGCATGATGATGATTGAGGGTTTGATATCCTTTCTCATAGACTTTACAAGTCTTTGTTTGACTGGCCCATTGAGGCCTCTCACATTCCATGAGAGAATCTTCATTTAGAATATTTTGGGGCTTTCCTACCTCCTCGACCATTATGGTGAGGGGGTTTGGAGCTTTTAATTTCTTCCTTAGACTGAGAAGTAATGTTAGGAAAAAGGGTTTTCTGAATTCCATTTGCTATGTCATCTACGGTTTGGGAACTCCAGATTTCCTCTTTAGAAGGCCTACCTCTTTTCTTCTCACTACCAAAGTCTATGGGAGATTTGGTAGAACTTCTAGTCTACTTGGGGCTGAACTTATAGGGAATTATTTGTTCCAAAATAGGGCTATGAGGCCTGATAGTCTGGCTTAGGCTAGGTGAAATTATTTCCTCCATAGGAATCTGATCGGATATGGCTACCATTTCATCCTGAGGACTACGGGACGGTCCTGATTTGGATGGGGTGTTGACAAAACTAAGGTCAATGTTCAGCTCAGGGGGAATTTGAGGATCTACCTGAATCTTGGGATTAGTAAGTAATTTCATGGGAGGAAGGTTTTCCTCTTGCTGGCTGGGTATGGCAGACAAAGGGATTTGGGCAATGGCAACAACAATATTTTGTGACTCCTCTGAGGAATGATTTGGAAATGGGGGAATCGGGGCATTTCCTTGGAGAAAGTTATCAGATTCATTTAAGATACTGAATCTATTAGGATATGTGAAAGGGGAACTTACTTGAGGGGGCTTCGAGTTCACCATTTCCTTGCCTTTGAAAGAATGAGGTCCTTCCTAAAATTTGGGGGCTTTTTGCTGTTGTTGTTGTGGCCCCTTTCCTGCTTGACTTTGTTGTTGCCATTTCTTCTAGAGTCTTGAATACCCACTGATGTGTGAGTTTTTGCTACCTCTAAAGTGATCAATGTTGGCCCCACTAGGTTGGGGTACTTCTGGATTCTTCCTAAGGTCTTTTCCTGAGTGAGTCTGAGTTTTGAGTGCAGAGCACTGTGACCTAAGATGTCCCTAGGTATGGCATTCTACACAGAAGGCCGGTTTGTTTTCATATTCTAGGGGTTGTTTCTTGCAGAAAGACTTATGAGTTAGGTTGACATATGTTGGAAGTTCTAAGGCAAGATTGGCATTCACACAAATTCTAGCCACATTCATCCACTTTCGGCCTTTGGTTATGGGCTCAATGGCAAGGAGATCTCCTATAGCATTAGCAATGGATAAGAGGATATCATCATGCCAACAATGGAAGGGAAGGTTTGGGATGCGAACCCAAATAGGTGCAAATTTTATGTCCTGGGTATTAGGATCAAAATCTAGGTCCCATTTCCTTAGAAATAAACTTTTGCATCCTAAGAACCAGGGGCCTCCGGTGAGGATGCGCTTCATATCTTCATCATTGCTCAATCTGATGGCAAAGAAACCTCTGGATAAAATGACAAGTTCCATGTCACCTAGGGTTCTCCATTTGGTAACAACCCACCTACGGATGGTCTCAATGTTGGGCCTTCCTCCAACGAACTTCCCCACCAACGTATAACGTTCCATAGCAAGGTAGCTATCAACAATATCATCAGGGATATTAATATTTTGACCATAAGTAACTATTGAAGTGGTAGGATGTTTGTAAGGACCTCACCCATTGTTGGACAGGACATTGGCATAAGAAGTAGCCTTGGTTTTATCAATAGTGGGACCCTTGACTATTGAAGGATGGGCCCCATTGTCAGTAGGTTCATCTCCCCAGAAGATGACCTTATCTGAGTCTTCTTTATCCTCGGAGCTCTCATCCTTGTCCTTGCTGGAGTCTTTGGTGCCTGAGGTCCTACCATCCTTACCTTCAATGTCTTCCTTGTGACCTGTCCTGTTGCTGTTGTTGCTATTTCTAGTTGAACCAGTCCTCCTTCCATATTTCGTTCCTCCTCCTCCTCCTCCTTCCATCTTTCGTTCCTCCTCCTCCTTCCATCTTCCTTTCCCAAGATATTTTTTACTAGTTAGTTTTTCTTATGCGAGTGTGCTAATCTTGCTAATATATTGTAGTATTATTTTTATGGCTTTCCAATGACTTTCTCTAGGTTCTTGCATAAATATTGAAAGATAATTTATAGAAAAAAGTATATTTGGTCTAGTATTTGTTAAATATAGAAGACTTCTAATTAATTGAAAAACATTGTGGTTGAGACTAAAGGTGTCTCATCATTTCTAGATAATTACAATCCTTGATCCATAGGAGTATATTTGGGTTTACAATTTTTCATCCTATATTTTTCAAGTAATGATTTTGCATATTTTGCCTATGTTATTGTGATAATGTTTTCATTTTGACAAATTTCCAACCCAAGACAATAATGGAGCCCCAAATTTTCCATGTTAAAATCCTTTTCTAGATCCCTTTTAACTTCATCTATCAAAATTTTAGAGCTTCCTATGATTACTATATCATCAACATATACTATAAGTATTATTCTATCATGTCCAACCTTTTTTGTATAGATATTTGGATCTGATAAACTTCTTTTAAAATTATGTTGTAATAAATGATTATTAATATTTATATACCATGCTCTTGGTGCTTGCTTTAGACCATATAAGGATTTGTTTACCTTTAAATCTTTTGTTCCTGTCCTTTGATCACAAATCCTTCTAGTTGTGACATATATACCTCTTATTCAATATCATTGTTAATAAATGCACTTTATGAGGGGCGTTTCTTCAATATTTTTACCTATATTTTGTAATAATATTTTTAAAATAATTATTGTGATTCATTTTTAACAATTTTTTTTTTTGTAGGGTCATTTGTTCAATCATATCCTCAAAGATAGCATTAGATGTCACCGTTGCCTCCACCAAGGATACAATTAATGAGGGGTCAACATATGCCTAGAAAGCAGTTATTTTTTGCAATGAGTTGGGAAGTAACCCATAGTCATACTAATTTAGACTTTCCAAATTTCTTAATTAGAAATATTTCTAGTTTTTGTGGCATTTCAAAATTAGCTAATCCTCCTCTTGATGAGGATTATATTTATCAAGGCTACATTTTAGATTATTTTAAATCTTTTGATGTTCTTCAATGTGCACAAAAGCATATAGAAGGACAAGAAACTGAAGAGCTAGTGATAGTTACTGAGAGCTCCTCCCTTCCTCATCAAACCAATGATGTTCCTCTTATTGATGATGAGAAACTAAAAATTTTAGCAAGTATTCTATTGGAAAATAATTATGAGGCCACCATAAAAGACATGGTGCTTCAAGATATTTTTGAATTAAGAGACTAGAAGTATCGGGCCAAAACTCTAATTAAGGAAATAAATACCTGATACAAAAAATATTCAAGAGAACATATTTTCATTGGTGGAACAAGAACCAAAAAATCTTGATGCTTTATTAAATCAAGCTCAATCTAGAAATGTACAAACCACTACAATCTACAATGAAGACATTTTAGATATTATTTTGAATAGGATAGAGAATTTCAATGTCGAATCCTAGGCATATTATAATAAATGGGTTATTGATAAGAAAAAGTTGAAATTGCAGAGGTTACCAAAGTAGTTGCTGAGGTAATTCATCGTAATTTTGTGTTTATCATATTATTTTTTCATACATTTTGTAACTAACATATTTTAACTTTTCTATTGTGCAGTCCAATTTTAAGAATCTGCAGAAATAGGTGAATAGCCTGAATAAATTTTGAACACTACCAAGAAGAATCTACAAAGCACTATGAAATTGAAAGAATGATTATATACAACAATTAAAGAGAATTATGCCTTCAGGAGGATTATCAAGGAACATAATTCATATCCTAAAATTTTGCTTAAGCAAAAATAACAAGAAATACCTTTAACTGTTAAATATCCTGCTAAAGAGGAAAGGGCATTGATCTCAAGCTTGGATAAAACACATGAGATCTTGATTAGAGTTGGTGCACTACAAGGATAAATTGTTGGGGACGGGCATGTGGAAAGTCAGCCTCATCCTACATTAGAGCTGACATCTGCTTTAGGACCCATAATAGAATAGTATAAAAGTGGACAAACATTTCACTAGATTTGTAAAATGTGATGTAATAAAAAGTTTTAGAGATTAATAAAAAAACATTTTGAAAATATGTCTTATATTTTTAAATTATTGTTTTGTTTTATATCTTTGTACAAATTTAAACTTGTTTGCTATTTGAATTATGGAAATTTAGAAAATAAATGTTTAAAATGATGACAATGATGCAATTATGTTATCGGGTATAAATATAATTATATGTTTAATGTAGTTTTGCTAAAGAATACTTTCAATTTACCCCAAATGAATGTTTACAAAAAAAATCTTAATAAATGAAAACCCCAATTTACCCCAACTAATGTTTACAATGCTTAATAAATGAAAACCTCCAATCAATTTACCCCAGGTGTTGTAGGTGAGTTGGAGAGGAGAGGGCAATCTTCCAAGGGAGGTCCCAGGTTCAAATATCCACCCTACCAAAAAGCTGAATTGGGTATCCAAAATCCAATTGATAATATTGGTGCGGGTAGGGTCGGGTGTGACTCCTGGGTGACTTTGATGGTGTAGAACCCCCTATTCATGGTCTCTCAGACCAAGGTGGCCCCGCAAGGGGTTTTTCACCTTAAAAAAAATAAATAAGTAAATAAAGGAAAACAAGGCTATCAAATATAACATACAAAATTTTAACAAAGGCTATGATATAAATAATAAAATTTTACAAACAAGGTTATAATATTTTTAACATATTTTTTTGATAAATTCAACAATCCTAGAAATATTTTTTATAAAATTAAAGATAAGTTTACAAAAATCTTCCAAATATTACAATGGATAAAGTTGAAACAAACACTTCTCAGCCTATCCAAAATCATTTGTATGCATAGCTAATCCATGTTTCTATACAATCTTATCACTATAAGTATCATTATCATAAATATTAGTGATACCTCTTCTGTCTACTAGAGATTTCTAATATGCCAAAGCTCTATTTTAATTATACTTGTCCACATTTTAAGATGAGACATATATTCTCAGATAAATTTCTAAATTTTTATCCAATAAAGTACTAAAAACCCTTTCATCTTCCACTAATCCCAAAATCATCATTTGACATAATTCATATAAACAAAAATATTCACTCATCGTAAACTATAAAACACTATTGGGGTACAATTTCTTCCAAAAACGTATAATAGAACTTGGTTCATTAGGATTAATCAAATGAAAATTTTGATTGACTATGGTCAATCCAAAATGGACCGATTGATTTGTCAAGAACTCTTTATTGAGAGTACCATTGATCTCAATACCACTAACTTCCACATGTTTAGTAAAATATTTAACAAGTGTACCCATATATTTTATAAACAATTCACTTGTAATATTGTAGTCAGTATTAGGATCCCAAAACATGGGGTTAACCACACTCATGGCCTCAAGCAACTCATCTCTTTGAAAATGGTCTCTTATTTCTCTTGTCAAGGTTTCTACTATTTTTCTCAATTTAATCTTTGTATTGTGCAAAACTACATCTAATTCACTATATGTTGTGGAAATTTGTGCAAACTATTTAAACTTTACAAACCTTTTTGGACTTCATAAAAAACAAACATGTATTTCACAAATGAGTTCTTCCACTCTTGTAACATTTTCAAATGTGCTCATAATTTTATATGGGATATTCATTCTATGAGCCATGCAATGAATGGGGATCAAATATTCTACTACAAAGACCATTTATGTGACCTTGCATTATAGTAGCACCATCAATTCTAACACATATTAACTTACTAGCTATTATTGCATCATCCATTCCTACAATATCCTTTAAGCTGGTTACAACAACATTGTAAAGGTTTTTTGCATTACAATTTTCCACCATCTTATGTAGTGCTAGCAAATGAGGTTGCCTTAAATAATTTTGAAATGTGTAAACATGCATGCAAATCCAATATGTGTTGTCAATAGCAATTACCTCATCAATTGAAAGAGAAATGAATTTAGCATTTTCAATTTTCTCTCTCAAGTCCTCCTTCTTGAGACATTTTATCATTTCCCAACCACTTCAATCTGACCAATGGGTACTAGGAAAATTCTACACATTAGTGAGTTAAAAGAGATGTTTAAAATCAATAAAATAAAATATTGATCTACCCTTTTTAATAATAGTATATATGATAGTAAATTGTAAACTTTTTAAACTAAAGTGGTTTTATGATTTTTTTGAAATTATGTTGGAATCATTCCACCATTTTGAAGTAGTGTTTTTTATGTTTCTCTCTTTGTTATAGTCTTTTGCATATCTCACATGTACACATTTTGATGCATCCTTCCACCTAATTGTTTTATTGGTTGTTCCATTGCTTTCTTTTACTATCACATAAACTTTTTCTGTATTTTCCAATTATAAATAATGCGTCTAAATTATATTGGCATATCATTATTGTCCTCTGGTTGCATTGGTTCATTAAATAGATATTTTAATGACCACTTAAGCTTAAATATATTTCCAATAGTCCACCCGGTTAACTTTCTATGTTTAGGTTTATGAGTAGAAGATTCCCCAAAAGTTGGCATTTGGTTAAAATGATTGTTTTCATTTTTTATTGGTGTGTTAGTTTTAGGATTCTCTTCAAGTTGTTGCATATTATTGTTAAGAAAATTATTATGTTGAGGTATCTCATGCTCGATAATATCTTCAAGTGGAGGCATATCAAGGTCAATTGTGTATTTTGCATATACAGGTGTTCCATATCATTTTTTAAATTACTTCCAAAAATTACTATTGAGTAGGTAAAATAGGTGTGTACCTTGAGTTTGTACAGATGTTGATGCTTCCTTGGATTTTGATATTTGGATCAAATATTTTAAGATACTTTTGTTTAGAATATTTGCCTCCCTTGCTTCCATTGGGAGTAGGTGACATTGTACTTGTATAGGAAAAAGTATTTTATGTCAAAAAATGATGATATTGAAGAAACTTTTCACAATTCTAAAAGTGTTGTAAGGAACATTGTGGTCTATTACCAATCACTATAGGCTCCATATTCCCTCTAGTATTATTTGTGGTTTGCTGCCAATTGTGTTCTATTATCAATATTTTTGTTTTTGATCATGGTCTACTATCGACTATGCTCTATTATCGATTATTTTTTACTAAAAATTGTGCTCTACTATCAATCGTTATCTACTACCAGTTGTGGTCTACTTTCAATCATATTATAATGCCTAACATGGTCTTCTATTGGTCATCATCAATAGACTCTCCTTTTTTCTCTCTATAATCGATCGTATCAGGTTTTAGTGTATCATTTTTTATTGCTATGGATCATTTTTTTATGTAGGAGTATCATTGTCATGTTAGGTCATTTTAGGCTGTTACAGGTGGTTTTTCACTACTATAGGTCATTTTTCACTGCTTCAGGTCATTTTTGGTTGTTGTAGGATTTTCGATGCTACAGGTCATTTTTCAAGGACTTTGAATATTTTAGATATATGAGTATCGTTGTCACATTAGGTATATATACTAGTGGTATAATATGTAAATTTGGTGAGATAAATAAAATTATTTATAATTTCAAGGAAAAAAGATCCACGATTTAGGTGGGAGTGTTGGTGATTTTAAATAAAAATGGGAAAATTATTATCAATTTGGGGAAAGCTAACCCAAAACAATTCTTGGACCCAAAAATTCCTAGTGAATGGGTCTCAGTAAAAGGTCCCCATATTTGCCAATTTTAAATTTCAAAAATCCTAATATTCACTAATTAACTATGATTCATCACTATACATAACCCTACTACAAGTGATACTGCTTCTCTATCTCTTGGAAACTAAGATTCTTCTTAATCTCTTGGAAGCTTTGATGCTTCTCAATATTTGAAATCTATCTTCAATGTCATAGGTTGTACCTAACAACAAAATATGATTATCATATTTCCTAGAGAATCTAAAATAAATATCAAGGTGACTATGAATATCCCCATATTTCCAACTTCTTTCTAGATTTGCCCTTAATACAATTCAAGTTGAGCCTTAGTCTTCACTGGTTTTCCTTTAAGGGAAAAGACCCTAGCATCTAAATCAAGGTGACTTTTACTTGTCCCCTCAATATATACTCAATCAGACCTTCAAAATTAGAGTCTAATTCTTTACTGCTTTTCAAAGTGGATAGACTCCAATCTAATGGTGGCTAATAAAATAACTCTATCAAAAATGGGTAGAGTTAAATGGTAACTCTGATACCACTATTGGATTTTAAGTCATACTACCACTAAATATCACAGGTCTGAGAATAAAAAATCTATAATATTATAGGTTGAAATATCAATAATCAAGAGTATAATTATATATGAGCAATTAAATATATATCCAAGCCAATAAAATGATGAAATAACATTCACCTATAATATCAAATATGATATAAAATGACCAAAATAATTCATGTACATGCATGAAGAATACTTACAATAGAATTTTTGTGTCAAAAGTATACAGACTTGTTCTTTTGTCTTTTTTCATTTATATTTCATGGAGCTTTGTCTCCATAGTATAGCTATATAAGATAAATCTTTAGATACTTGACTATTGTTTTCCATATAACCTTTGTATTCTTATCTTACCACTTGTATACAAGACTCTTAGTCTTCTAGCATACCTACTTACATGACACATGTGCATATCCGACACATCCTAATCTATCAAATAATGTAATATTCTCTAGCCATAAATCATTACAATACTTTTCAATATTTTTTCTCTATTAATATTTATAATAATTAAAAATATGTATTAGTTGATTGTCTAATAATTTAGGTAACAATTTTCTAGTTTATTTCTCATGCATACAATTTGATCATTGAAATATTTTATTACAATAGTTAATATCAAACTTTATGCCCATCATTTAATAAATAGAAATGACTCTCGTGATAGTGGCATATTACTAGTTTTTCGTGACATAACACTCATTATGCAAACTATATGCAAAAAATCTCTTTATATTTAATAGCTATAAATAAAAGATTTTTTATGATAACGGAGTTTTATTAGTCTCGCCACTACATAAATATAGCATTGACTACATGTTAACTCATGTTAATTCATATTTTCATGGTAAATTTACAATCTAATAAAATTCCATTTTTATTTTAATAAAATTTTATAATAAATGTAACTTGTAATTGATAATTATTTGTTATCAAATGGCATTAGCTCAACTAGTTAGATTCCTGAACATTCAATGAAGAGGCTTAGGTTTAAATATTGTCAAAGGATACATTGATAATATCCAAGTTGTTATACCACTATGTGGTGACGATGTAAAATGGGTGGGACCATTTCAAACCCATATAACCAATTGATAAATATTTGTTAATAGCAATTTATAAACAATTTTATTAAGTTTTACTAATGATAATGAGGAATTTGACCAATATTATTCTTGTTAGTGTCTTATAGATAGTATTGTAAATGACACCACACTCTACAAATAATCATCCATTCAAATGGAATATATTAATTACAAAATATATGTTGTACTTCTCATTGGAAATAATATAAATACTCAGTGCACAACCCATCTGACTAATTGAGCTCTTTACCTTCATTATGAATGACCTGAAGTAAACTTCATTCTAGCCCATTATCATATGAAGTGCAAATGATTTCTTATAAATAATTATTACAATAAATTAGCTTGTAAAATTTTACAATCACCACTTTTCCAGCACAAACATGTGGATACAAAATATTTTAGAGGCTCGCATAATCATCCTCTTCCATTTGTAGAAGATATTTACAACATCGAATGTAATGGAAGATCATTGTTACCAAAATATCATGTATGAAGCACTCAATATTCTAGTTTGATATGGCATGCCTAAGTCAAAAAATTGATGTTTTTATGTGTCAATAAAATTTGTGAGGCAATCATTATTATTTTTATACCTACAATTATAGTAATGACAAATATGTACCATGGTGCATGTTTCCTTACTCAAGTAATCCTTGTGTTGGAGTATATTACATTATTTAGTAAATGCTAATGTACCCCCATGGTATCTTCATGGTACAACTTGTAAAAAATAGATTATGGTTGAGTCATAGATTAGATTGTGAGTAATATTTCACTTTATGTAATTATGAATGTGCAAGATATGCACAAGTGTCATGTAAAGTTGTAATGTGCAATAAATGCACAAGTATCATGTGAGTTAGTGTGCAAGTGTAAGTTGAGTCTGTGTGCGCAAGTAATAGATCAAATATGTAATGTAAATATGTGTACAAGTGTCTTATATTAGAGTGTGCAAAGTGAAGGTCAAGATTCATGTCTAGGTGTGCATACAATATAGAGTTATGTGTTCATCAAGTATGCAAGTATCAAGTAGTCAAGCCAAGAGTCGTGAGACTTGGCATATGGAAAAGAATAGTCAAGTATCCTAAGATTCATTCTACTATGGATATATACTCCATAAGGATACTTCATATGAAATCAAGAGATATTACATTACAAAGAAGAGCAAGTTCTTATCATATTTGTAAGATAAAGTGGAGTAATAAATATTGCATACATTTTGAGCAATTAATATTGTAAGTTGTTCTACATGCTTGTTACATGTATGATTCAGGCTATTTACATTCATATTGTTGCTTATTATTTAATGTTATTTGATATATTATTAGCCTTTATATACATATTAATTTTCTCATATTACTCTACTCATATTATTATCTTGACCTTATTGTATTGTGGTTATATTATATTTTATCTTGTGATATTTAACCTATGATATTTGTGGTAGTATTAAGGTTTAAAAAGCCATCATTGGTATCAAATCTACCATTGATACTATCATAGCTATCACCTGACTAGGTTAATAGAATTTATTTAGCTACTTACAAAAATTAATTTTGTCCATAATGATAAGATTGATTTTGAGTTTGTCTACTTTAAAGGTAGTTAGACTTGGACTCTATTATAAGGTCATATTAAATAGAAGGCTAGAGTCTTTCCATGGTTAGAGAATAACCAATGAAGACCAAGACTCAGCTATATTGGAAGGTGTATCAATTTTAAGATAGTTTATCATTCAAGTTCATTTCCAACCCTTGACTTTGATAAAGGTTTTTAGGGACAGATATTCCTTGACACTCATTTCTATCAATCTAGAAGGAAGTTGAAGAATTTGGGATAATCAAGTCATCCTAATGTTTATTGAGGCATCAGGGAAATCCAAGTCACCTTGACATTATTTTTGGATTCTTAGGTGTGACCTTAGATATTATTGAAAGAGTTATGGCAAATATTAATCATCAAAAGTGTGAGAAGATTCCTACAGTTGATTGAGAAGAATTTTAGCTTTTAAGTGAAATAGAAATAAAAATAGAAGAAGGATATATCAAGTCTTGAGATAGATATATTAGTCTTAAAGTAAGCTTTCATCTAGCAATAAATTAATAAGAGTTACAAGATATTAAGGATATATTCAAGTCTTAAATATAGACCTTGACATAAGGATGGATTCAGGTCTTAAATATAGACCTTAACATAAGGATATATTCAAGTCTTGAAGGTAGACCTTGACATTAGGATAAATTCAGGTCTTGGATATAGACCTTGACAATAGAATGTTCAAGTCATTAGGTATTGATCTTGACAAAGAGGCTTGATTATGATAGCCATTTGGAGATCAAGATATAGTAGCTATAGAGTAGAAGAGATTTGATTATATTTTAGAAAGGTATTTTAGTAGATTGAAGAGAATAGAAGTTCATAAAGGAAAGAGAATTTGAGCAGCAGAGAAGGTAAGGAATATAGGCCTAAGTTCTAGTAAACCAAGTAATCATTAGAAATAGGAAGAATGAACTATAGTTCTAAGAAGCTCGAGGTTCATGGTTTGGTATAGAGGAAATATGCTCAAGGTTCGAGCTTAAAGAAAAATTTTAAGATTTATGATTTGGTATCAAGGAAGATGCATAAAGTTTGAGATGTATAATAAGCTTGAGTTTTGATCCTTTTAGATCAAGGCAGAGCTAAAAAGGATAGATCCATTTGGCTCTAGGTAAAATAGGAAAAATAGATTGATCCATTTAGCTTGTTAAACACAATAATATTAGCTATCAAGAGTTTAAAGGTACAATCTAATGACAAGTAGCATCTTGAGAGCATAGTGTCTCATAGCACCTATTAACAGTACCTATGTAGAGTATAAAACAACATCTGCATAGAGGAAAATGAGTTATACTACAAGCTAAATTTAAGATACATCTAAAAATAAAGCTATATCAATATAATAGGTAGATTGAGTCATTCATCTAGCTCATAGTTCAAGATAATAGCCTAAGTGCAACTATGTCCATAGCTAGTCAACAAATTTATCTAGTGCAACTTTGAACAACATAATATATTCAACCTTCAAACGTGTGGTATCAATAGAGTGTAGAAGAACAACCTAATAAATAAGATGAATTGTTTGAAGGGGAAGTAAAGCATTGCAAAAATAAAGTGAATCGAAGCGTTGAGGAAGGAGAACATTGGCAATAGGTTGGTGGAGTCAAAATGCCATTGTATTCAAATTTTGAAGGAAGGAACATTGGTAACAGGTTGGGGGAGTCAAAATGCAAAAATATTTAGAGTATTATTGCTAAGCAATATTCACCTACCATTTTGGAAGTGAAAAGCCCTACATGCTAGTTTGGAAGTGAAACACCCTATGTTCTATTTTAGAAGTGAAACACCTTGGGTGTCATTTTGGAAGTAAAACATTTAGAATAGAATCATCTCTACATGCTCAAAAGTGAGACACTCAAAAATAAATCACCTTGGTGGCACGCATCATTCAACCAAATCCATTAAGATTTATTTGCATGAGTTATCCCTGGTACAATGTTCACAGCACAACAACATGAAGAAATAAATAGGATATTTCAAAAGTCTTTAATTATTAGGGTATTATGATGTGAGTTTTATCAAGTTAGTTTTTATAAGGTTAAATTTAAAGTTATTATTGGATTTATAAGTTATTTTATTGAAAGAAGTTTTTAGGAGTGATAATTTTTTTAAGAATTGAAATTTTTATTAAAGATAGGCGTAATAAGGTTTTCTAAGTTTATTTGAAAGTAGTGTCATTCTTAAGGTTTGGAGTGATAAGGAATGAAATTAGTTTATTTAAGTTTTCAAGTTATTTAATTTTATTTTATTTTTTAATTCAAATTTTGAATTTTTGCAAACTAATTAATTTGGGAGACAAGGTTTTCGACATCAAACTTTGGAAAAAAAAAATTATAAAATATGTTCTTTAATTTCTAGAACTAGGGAGTTATAAGCTAGTCTACTTCAAAGGAAATAAATCTTATTATTGATTGCATATCATGGAAGAAATGATTAAAAATACATTCAATCAGGATAGTGAAAAAATAATGCATGCACTTAAGTTTTATTTTCAAAATTTGATAGATAACTTTGATGGAAAGAAATAAATGACTGATGAATTAAAGGGAAAATTATCTTTATTTCTCAAGGATGCAAAATAAGAGAACTTTACAACACTCATAAGTTGTCTTCATGAAAAAAATTTAGAACATGGTGGAATTCTTAAAACACTATTATACTTTCTTTGGAATAATGCCTAGTAATATATTTGTCATTGTTTAGTTTTGATATTTGTCAATAGAAGAAGCAAAAAAAGAAGAATGACACATATAACTATAATAAATCTTATGTTAGCTTCAACGAGGAATAATTCAAATCAAAGTTATATTATTGTGATGATTTGCTAACTCAATGTTTAGAAGGTAAATCTCAAATGGAGATGCAAAAACATAGAAGAAGAAAGAAGAGAAATAATCACATCAAAAAGGATAATAGAAAACATGAATTCAAAGACAAACAGGAATCTTATGTTGGAAGTTCAGATATTGATCTAAAATAAGAGATTGAAGTTGAAGACAGAGACCATGATTGAATACTAAAGTATTCAATAACCAAATAATGTAATACAAGGGGATGTTAGAGTATATTATATTATTTGGTACATACTCATGTACATTCATGGTACAACTTGTAAACAAAATATTAGAGTTGAGTCATAGTTTAAAGTGTGAGTAATATTTCACTTTATGTAAGTGTGAATGTGTAGGATATGCACAAGTGTCATGTAAAGTCGTAATGTGTAAGAAATGCACAAGTATCATGTGAGTTAGTGTGCAAGTCTAAGTTGAGTCTATGTGCATGAGTAAGAGATAAAATATGTAATGTAAATATGTGCACACGTATCTTAGATTAGAGTGTGCAAAGTGAAGGTCAAGAGTCATGTCTAGGTGTGCATACAATATAGATTCATGTGTTCATCAAGTATGCAAGTGTCAAGTAGTCAAGCCAAGAGTCATGATACTTGGCATATGGAAAGGAATAGTCAAGTATCCTAAGATTCATTCTACTATGGATATATACTCCATAAGGATACTTCATATGAATGGAACCAATCAAGAGATATTACATTAAAAAGAAGAGCAAGTTCTTAACATATTTGTAAGAGAAAGTGAAGTAATAAAGATTGCATACATTTTGAGCAATTAATATTGTAAGTTGTTCTACATGCTTGTTACATGTATGATTCAGGCTATTTACATTCATATTGTTGCTTATTATTGAATGTTATTTGATATATTATTAGCCTTGATATACATATTAATTTGCTCATATTACTCTACTCATATTGTTATCTTGACCTTATTATCTTGTGGCTATATTATATTTGATCCTATGATATTTAACCTGTGATATTTATGGTAGTATTAAGGCTTAAAAACCCATCACCTTGTATATTTTACAATTTTCTATTTTAAGGGTAGGTGAAATATTAAAATTCATGTATCCACAAAAAACGTTCATGCATATTGACTTGTCCAAGCTTCAAATGATAAAAATTATTATAAATAGTGCATAAATTTTTGAAGCACCACTATTACAAGGAGGAAAATTTGATATAAAGGATTTAGTGGCTTGCATAACCACCTCTTCCATTCGTAGAAGATGTTTAAAACAACATAAAATAAATGAAAGGTTATCTTTACAAAAATTTCATGCAAATATGAACTTTTAATGAGTGAAACATATATAGCATTCAACATTCTAGTTTAATCTACTATACTTAAGTCCATGAATTGAGGTGTTTGTGTAATAATAAAAATTAAGTTTTATTTAAATAATGATAAACATATGGTATGTGACATATTACTTGACTAATTGCCATATCCTTTATAATTTCCTATAGTAGGGATAGGTGAAATATTGGTATCCTTGTACATTGCTAAACCTTCATGTATATTAAGATATCCCAAGATTCAAATGAAAAATATTATAATAATATAGAATTAAATTTTGGAGTATCCATTATTATAACAAAAAAAAGAAGATTTATGAAAAGGGTTTCAAAGGCTCGTATAAACACACTCTTCCATTTATCCTAGACATTTACAAAACTATCAAATGGAATGGAAGGTTATTCTAAGAAAAAGCTATGCAATTTTAAAATGTTTTATAAGTAAAACATATGGAGCACTCAGCATTCTAGCTTGATTTAGTATACCTAAGTTAACAAATTGATGGAAATATGTGATAGAGAAATTTATAAAGCAATCATTATTCCTAGAACTACAACTATAGTAATAGCAAACATATGTCATAGCATGTGATACCTTAACTTTATGCGATAACATAAGATAATCGTTATTACTTATATACCTACAGCTATAGTAATGACAAACATATATCATGGCATGTATGACATCTTGCTTGAGTAAACCTTATATAGTTTACAATTTTCCATGCTAGAGTAAGTGATATATTATTATATTTATGGCTTGGTAATATGTCATACATATCAAGATGTCTTAAGATTTAAATGAAATAGTTTGCATCCACATAATCTTACAAAAATTGAATGAACTTAATGTTGGATTTAACTTACATTTCATATATATTTTTTCAATTATTAATATGTGTTGGAAACACCTTTAACTACCTAGGTGTTCCTATGGTCTCCCATATAAAATTAGGAAACTTGAATGTAATTCTAGAAAATATATCAAGGAGAATACAACAATATAGCAATGATTGGTTGAGCTTGGCTGGAAGAATTATTTTAATCAAATCAATACTAGCAATTCTTCCCATATATCAATTGTTAGTGTATCATGCACCCTTATATATCTTGCAAAAATCAGTTTCAATATGAAGAAATTTCCTATGACAAGAGGGAAGGAAATTGGATAGGAAAATATTTCTTTTGATAAATTGGGAGATTGTTACCAAGCCAAAGAAGCAAGGAGGCCTAGAAATTAGGAAAACAATAATTGTTAGCAAGGCACTAAGTGCTAAGCTACTTTGGAATCTGCTCATTCCACTAGACTATCCATGGAAGCAAATCTCAAAATACAAATATTTGAACAACTCCAGTGGGATCCAACTTATGTGAAAAGCATAGCAAGCTCTTCAATTTGGAAATATATTGTGGAAGCTAAATATATTATATTAAATCATACCTCTTGGCTTCTAGGGATGGTAAAAAAATTAATATATGGGACAATTCAGTCTTGAAAGGACCTCTAATCATTAAGAATTTTTCCCCATAAATAAAAGTAGACTTTTAAAAATCTGGGTGTTAACTCTCTTGCAAGTTTAATTGACTAGGTGAGAGATCCACCCTTTCTACATCTTGAACAAGACTCATGGAGACAACTTCACCTCCAAAATAAAGGGTTTAAACTCTCTCCAGATTCTAAATCAGCTTATATAGGACTCTATTAGTGGTTTAGGTGTTTATGCAGTTTAGCTAAGGGGTGTTATTATATCAACAATGTTATTATATCAACAATGTTATTATATCAACAATGTTAGAAAAACACAACCATGGCTAAGGTATGAATTACAAGGTTCCCCCAAAATTCAAGTCTTTCTTTGATTGATGCTCCAAAATAATATTTTTATTAGGAACAACCTCATCAAGAGGAGTATCATGGAGTCTCATATTTGGCATAGGTGTCTTAAGAATAGTGAAACAACATCACATCTATTATTTTAGTGTGCATAAGTAGTTCAAATCTGGATTGAAATAACCTAGCAACTAGGATTAGCAATATCATGAACCTTCAACTCAAAAAATTACCTAACCATTTGGGGCTAAATGTATAAAATGAGGACTAAATGACAAGCACCTTATCAAGCATATTTGGTATTAAGTGTGAATATTCATCATTTGGCACATTTAGAAGGATGGAAATAGGATAATTTTTATGACAAAAGAACCAATTTTTGAGTATTAACCAAGTTTTAAGGGAGATAGTCTTGAACACAAAAGCTATATATCATAAACAACAAGATAGTAGGAGATTAAGAAAAAAGGAAACACAATTGTTATACCAAATAGATATCCAAAATCTCTTGAGTTTTAGGCCATATGTTAGAATAATCAGACCTCTAGAGATAAAGTTTCCTACACTTCTTTGATGGATCCTCTAATTCAAACCTAGGATATGCAATTGCTAGTGGTGTGATATTAGTGGCACCACACTATGAAATGTTTTAGTTAAAAATTAATTTGGAGAAAACAACCAATAATGTTGTATAAATGATAGGTTGTGAAATGGGATAAAATTTGGTTCATGAATAAGACATAAAAAATTCCATGTGTACAGTGATTTGAGACTTGTGATCTCTTCCCTATGTAATGAGAATAAATTCTCATCAGTCTAACTATGAATAGTTTAGATATGACAAAGAGAATTAGAGCAAAAGTTTAAATATATACAATGCTCCCACATTGGAAAGAGGTATAATATGGTGGTTGATCGCCTTGAAAATAAGGTCATAAACATAGCCTATTTGCATCTCAAAGTAATAAGAAAAAAGAAAAGAAGCCAATAAAAGTGGCACAAATTATAGGAAGCATATGGTGATTCTAGAGCCTTTGGAGATTCTAGAGCCTTTGAATATTTTGGCACCCCTAGAGATTCCAATGCCTCTGGATAACATTGGAATATTGTGTTATTTTGGAGCTTTTGATGTTTCAATTTTTTTGGTGATTATGCTACCCTTTGCATCTCTAGCACCTATGGTATACTGGTACACTTTTTAAAGTTTTTAAATTTTCTTTGTTGTTTTTTCCTCCATTTGGACAGCAATCTTGTGACCTCCAAGTTGCTTTTTGGATAATCCTTTCTTTGAAAAATTTAATATCAATATATAACTTATTTTCTTTAAAAAAAATGTTTGAGTCAAGTTCCATTATATATCATGACAATATTGAAAAACCGCATTATCATGATAATACAAAAAAATGGTAATTAAATTTGAGTCTTTCTCATACAATTGCATCCTGTTTACTATTTCTCTATGATGCATTTGACTCATATACCCACTTTTAATCTAAAGAAATATGGATCAAACATGTACATGTTTTCACTATAAATAAATATGTGAGTAATCATCTAGAAGTTTTACTTCTAACATGCATACCAATAAGCAGTGCTATGCAAAAAGGAGGTGATGTTAGCACTAATATTTGCTTGTTGTTTACATTATTCTCTAAGTTATCTTGAAATATTACTCCTCTACTATCATGGTGAATTCACAAGTGTATTGTATCCAAATTTTAATTCAACCAAAGTCGTACTATTCCAAAGAGTTATATTTTCACCATTTATTGTTATTTTTATTTAAAGAAATAAAATAAATTTATATTATATTATCTTCAATGTAATTGAAAACAAATAATAGCAAAACTAAGTAATTATATCACACCTATTGTATAAGCTCTTAAATATTGAATAATAAGGTGTGTTTGCACATAATTAGCTTAAAAATCCATACTATGCACAAGATTAACTATTTGGCTTAAACCTATATGAAGCAACATGGGATGAGGTCAAACCTCTTTACTTGAGAAACATCCTAAGTATGCATTCAAATATTGAATTTTAACATGTTACCTTTCAGTTCTACATGTCCTAATATGATTTCTTGTTATAAGGTGGATGAAGGGACTAGTATGTTATGAAATAGTGATTTTAACTTTTAGTAGCCCAAATTTGAACCTAACAACTTGATTTCTTGTTGATAATGTTATAGATATTAAGAATAAGTGTAAAATGATCAATTGCTACATCATTAACTTAATATTATAGAAATATGTAATTTTTGTTTTATATACATATATATAGAGAGAGAGAGAAATAATTGAGGGACATACTGTTGGAAATTTGAGCATGTTTTGTTGTCATTGATGTCAAGAGGTTTGATATCCTAAGTTGATGGAATTAATGCCAAAAGGTTTGAATTAATGTCAAAAGGTAAGGTTTAATTTCCTAAGTTGATGGAAATATTTGTGAGAATATTCCTCATGGTGGCACATGAGGCATAAGGCAGCAAGAAGAAAGAAATTCCTCTCCATGATGTTTGAGAAAGAATTTATAAGTCTATTTACCTTGGTGGTAATTTTGCAAAGGTTAAAATATTCATTAATGGTGGCAAGGTTATCCTTAAAGAAAAGGCCCAAAAAGGATTTTAATATTTAAATTATAATATTTAAATCCTTTGGATTTAAATTATTATAATTAAATATAATAATTAAATTTGAAGCGCCAAATTCGAATTGCAAGTGAGCCGACGTCAAATGTATAAGAGGGCATGTGTATTTATAGGCTAAGGTTTAGCCTAAGCCAAAGAGTATTCGATTTGATTGCCCTCGAATTTATTGCCTTGCTCGTTCGACATGGTGGAGGAAATAGACAAAAGTTTTCATGTTTTTCGAAGCAGTGAGTCTGGTCAAAGGTTGGAAGGGGTTTGTCCCCACTCGAAGTGAGGTGGCAGCCGAGCTGGCAAGCTTGGCTTGCACAATGCGTAGAGGGTAGAAGGTGCAGTGTTCGATTTGCATGGAGGCCTTTTCATTTGCGTGGTCGGATTTGTTTTTAGCATCGATGGTAAAGGATAACAAGGAGATCATGCTCCTTTGGTTTCGTGTGGGTTGGCTAGCCCACGCGATGGCCTAGCCATGGCTAGGGTGCAAGACCAGCAAGCAGCACGGGTTCGATTCCTGGTGGCAGGTGATAGGCAGTAAAGGGATTAATTTTTGATAAAAATTAATTTATGCCCTAAGGTTCAAAGTTGCTAAGGTATGTGCTAGCTAGGGAGATATAAGGAGTTTTATGTTGAATTTATTTTTGCAATAAAAGGGGTTATGAAATGATTTCTTTTTCTTGAGAAAAAATTAAGGTGGTTTGTTTGCTAGTGCATTGGGGTAAAAATTGAAGTGGTGATTTATTTATCTTTTGGAAATGCATTAATGACAAGTAGGAGATATAAGGTGTAAATGAAATATTTTGCTTATGTAATTGGTGATTTTTGTTGATGAGATTTTATTTGCAAAGTTAGGAGTAATAAGGTGTAAAAGTGGTTTGGCATTTTATTGAATCTTTGTATGGTGAAATATTTGTTGAGGTGGAATATTCATGTGGAGGTTTTGAAATAGATTGTTGCTATCTAACCCTTGAAGTGGCACAAGAAGGATTGGTTATTTGTGAGACAGGTTTTGAAGACATATCTCCAAAAGAGCATTTAAGAGGTATGGGCACATCATCCTTTGTTTGAAGTGTTTGTTGGAATGAATGTTGTGAAACATAAGGTGGAGTGAAAAGGATTGTTTGATAAGCATTGTTGGAAATATTTGAGTGAGTTTTGTGTGCTTCATTGTTGAATGTTTTGGAAACATTTGGGATAGATTTTGAGAACAATCTATGCTTCTATTGCTGAAAGAGTTTGAGAAGTTTTGAGATAAAGAGTGTGAACTACTTGTGCTAGGGTTGAAAACAAGTTAAGCATCTTTGTGAAATATTTTGAACATTGATTTGAGAGATATTGATAGCATTTGAGAGAAGGTGATTGAGATCAATTTTGTTAAGGGAAATTATGCATTAGTGTGATTGATCTTTGCAAGAAAGATAGATCAGTTTTGTGAAACAAGTCATACATTATTTTGATTTGATTTGAAAGGGATTTGGCAAGAGAAAGAGATTGGTTGATTGAGTACAAGATTTGTGAGTGTGAAACATATTGAGGTTTTCTATATGTTCCAGAGGTTAAACAAATTCTAAGTAGAATTTGTTTGTGTGAAAAGAGTTTTCTAAAAGAGTTTTAAGTTGTGTTGTGTATGCAAGTTTTGGAGTTATTTGAGCAAGTCTTTGTGAAGGCTTGAGGATATATTTGAGCAAGTCTTTGTGAAGGCTTGAGGATAGATTTGAGCAAGTCTTTGTGAAGGCTTGAGGATAGATTTGAGCAAGTCTTTGAGAAATAGATTTAATAATAGAGGCTTGAGGATAGATTTGAGCAAGTATTTGAGAAGACTTGAAGGTAGATTTGAGCAAGTCTTTTGAGAAGACTTGAAGGTAGATTTGAACAACATTGAGAGTAGGTTTGATTGTTGATTTGTTCAAGCTTTGTGTTAAGGCTTGGGGAAGATTTGAGATAGATTTTAGTGCAGATTTGAGAGAGTTTAGTGCAGATTTCAAATAGATTTTAGTGCATATTTGAAATAAATTTTGATGTATATCTATGAGTAGATTTAGAGCAGATTTGTGCTAGACTTGGGATAGAGTTTGGTGTATATTTGAGATAGATTTGAGAATAGGCTTTGGAGGTGATAGAGCAAAGAGGATAATAGTCTCCAGTGGATAGAGATCCATTAGCCAGTGTAGTGGGGATAGAGGTCTCCTATGGAGAGAGATCCACAAGCCAGAGTAGTGGGGGTAGAAGTCTTCTAGAAGATCACCAACCAGAGCAGAGGGGATAGAGTTATCCTATGGATAGAGTTCCATGAACCAAAGTAGAGGGAATAGAGTTCTCCTATGGAGAGAGATCCACAAACTAGAGCAAGGGGAAAGAGTTCTCCTATGGAGTGTGATCCATGAACCAACTAGGAAGATAGAGTTCTTCTATGGAGAGAGATCCATGAACCAATTGAGGAGATAGAGTTCTCCTGGATCAAGTTCCATGAACTAGAGAAAAGGGGAAAGAGTTCTCCTATGGAGAGAGATCCACAAATTAGAGCATAGGGGATTGGTGTCTCCTTTGGATAGAGGTCCATAAACATTGTAATAGGGAATTGATTCCCAAGAATATTTATTGAGAAAATTTAGTAGAAATATTTTCTCCATGGAGTAGCCCACATTGGGTGAACCATGTTAAATTGGTGTCTCTCTTGTGTGTGATGATTTGTGCATTACTTTGATTACTGCTATTGATATTGCCATTGATAATATTGGATAATATTATTTGGGAAAGAAAAGTAAAATTTGGTCTTATACTGTTCACCCCCCTCTTAGTATAAGCCTGTGTTCTTCAATTGGTATCAGAGTGGGTTCCTTCAGAAGAGTCTAACAACTTGAAGGAAGAGTGTATAGGAACACAGATGGCATCTCAGAGTGGATCTTCAACAAATAAGGCACCATTTTTTGATGGGAACAATTATGCTTTCTAGAGCATAAGAATGAAGACTTACTTGATGGCACAAGGATATGAGACATGGCAAGTAGTTGAGGATGGGTTCACACCTACAACTAGTCCTCCCATAGATAAATATGGTAAGCTCCTACATGTGAATAATGCAAAGGCAATGAATGCAATCTTGAGTGGATTACATGAAGAAGAATTTGTAAAAGTTATGCATTGCAAATCAGCAAAAGAGATATGGGAAAAGTTGAAGCAAACATATGAGGGTGATAAAAAGGTCAAGATGGCAAAATTGCAAAATCACAAGAAAACATTTGAAGACTTGAATATGAAAGATGAGGAAGACATTGTTGCATACTTACTTCATGTGGATGAGGTTGTTAACACCATGCGAGGACTTGGATTCAAAATTGAAGACTTCGATGTTGCTCAAAATGTTTTAAGGTCACTTCCTATGAGGTATGATGGAAAGGTTTCAGCCATAGAAGAAACAAGAGATATTGAAAATTTGACTATGGATGAGTTACATGGAACTCTCACAACTTATGAGATGAGAATAGTAAAGGATCCTATTCCCAAGAAAGAGGTAGCCTTCAAAGTAGCAAAGAAGATAAAATATAAGAAACTAGATTCAAGTGATGAGTCAACCAGTGATGAGGAAGCTAACTATGGTAGAAGGAACAAGAAGGACTCAAGAAAGCACAAAGGTATGAAAATAGTAAAGTGTTTCAATTATGGTAATTATGGTCACTATGCATCTAACTGTCCAAAATCTAGAAGTAGTAGTAGTGAAGAGAAACAAGATCATAAGAAAAAGGAAGTAGGAAAATCTAGGTATGAAAAGAAAAATAGGTATGGACAAAGCAAGCATGAAAAGAAGTTTTTTCAAAGGCATAAGAAGAGTTTCTATGCAGACAAGATAGGCAAGGTTTCAAGTGATAGTGATGAAATATCCTCAGATAGTGAAGAAGAAGAAATTCTCTTTTTGGCAATAGAAGAGGAAGGAAGTGCTCCTATTGAAGATAAATCTGAAAAGTATGAAGATGCTCTTGAAGACCAAGAAGTAGAGAAAGAATCAAAAAATGAAGAGGAAGGCGTAGTAGATCTAGAAGCAGAACTTATTTCTGCTCTTAAAGAATTGAAAAAGGTTAGAAAGCAGAATTCAAGATTCAAGGCTCAATTTCAAGAATGTGATGAAGAAAAAGGAAAGCTTATACAAGATCTGACAAACTCAATAGCTAAGACAAGGATATTTAAAGAAAAGTTAGAGGTAAAAGTCTTAGAATGTGAAATATTAGAGCATGAGGTAGTTTCACTAAGGAAGGAAGTGAAAGAGTCTAAAGATAAGCTACACAGGTTTGGGAAAAGTTCAAAGACCTTGGATAAGATTATCAATGCACAAAGATCTTCATCAAACAGAACAGGACTTGGTTTTGAAGAAGGACAAGGGAAACAAGAAGAGGAGTCAAGCTCAAGCTCCAAAGAGGAAGAAGCTTCAGAAGAAGAGAGTGAAGGAGAAATTGAGACTTATGAGGATAAGTTGAAAAATAGAAACTTCACCAAGGAAGGAAACAATGCACAAACAAGGAACAGGGAACATCACAGGGAAGAAAGGACTAAGAGACCAGTGGGTTCAAGGCAAGATTTCTTCAAAGGACGTTGTTTCTCATGTAACAGGTTTGGTCACAAGGCTATGCAGTGCAGGACTCATGGAAAGAAGGAATATGGTTTTACTAAGAGAAACTTCAAATATGGACATCTCTTTCAAGGGTATTGCTACTCTTGTAATCATTTTGGTCATAAAGCAATTCATTGTAGGGTTCATGACAGAAATGGGTATGGCTTCACCAGGAGGAACTTCAAGATATTTGCACCTTCTAGGAACCACAACATTAAGTGTTATAAGTGCAATAATGTTGGGCATAAGGCCAAGTGGTGTAGAACAAAATTTCCAGAGATAAGCAAGAACAGGGACACTCAAAAGAATCAAAAGGGTATGTTGAGAAAGAAGGTGGACAAAGAAAAAGAGCATTGTATGCTGGGAGTAGAGATACTCCCACCCCAAAATTAACCACCTCAAGGAGAGGAGGTGGGGAGGGGGCTGAGCTAAGAGTCTTATCTTTAGCCCCAAAGGAGTCCCTTTGCCATTGATGTCAAAGGGGGAGAGATTTGAGTTAGGGGAGAGCATTCAATCAAGGGAGAAGTTTCTCAAGGGGAGCAGAATTAAAAAAGGTAAAAGGAATGGTTAAAGAAAAGAGGTTACCATCAATGACAAAGGGGGAGATTGTTGGAAATTTGAGCATGTTTTGTTGTCATTGATGTCAAGAGGTTTGATATCCTAAGTTGATGGAATTAATGTCAAGAGGTTTGATTAATGTCAAAAGGTTTAATGTCCTAAGTTGATGGAAATATTTGTGAGAATATTCCTCATGGTGGCACATGAGGCATAAGGTAGCAAGAAGAAAGAAATTCCTCTCCATGATGTTTGAGAAAGAATTTATAAGTCTATTTACCTTGGTGGTAATTTTGCAAAGGTTTAAATATTCATTAATGGTGGCAAGGTTATCCTTAAATAAAAGGCCCAAAAAGGATTTTAATATTTAAATTATAATATTTAAATCCTTTGGATTTAAATTATTATAATTAAATATAATAATTAAATTCAAAGCACCAAATTCGAATTGCAAGTGAGCCGACGTCAAATGTATAAGAGGGCATGTGTATTTATAGGCTAAGGTTTAGCCTAAGCCAAAGAGTATTCGATTTGATTGCCCCCAAATTTATTGCCTTGCTCATTCAACGTGGTGGAGGAAACAGATAGAAGTTTTCATGATTTTCGGAGTAGTGAGTCTGGTCAAAGGTTGGAAGGGGTTTGTCCCCACTCGAAGTGAGGTGGCAATCGAGCTGGCAAGCTTGGCTTACGCAAAGCATAGAGGGTAGAAGGTGCAATGTTCGATTCATGTAGAGGCCTTTTCATTTGTGTGGTCGGATTTATTTTTAGCACCAGTGGTAAAGGATAACAAGGAGATCATGCTCCTTTGGTTTCATGTGGGTTGGCTAGCCCACGTGGTGGCCTAGCCGCGGCTAGGGTGCAGGGCCAATAGGAAGCACGGGTTTGATTCTCGATGATAGGTGACAGGTGACAAGTAGTAGCAAAGGGATTAATTTTTGATAAAAATTAATTTATGCCTAAGGTTTAAAGTTGCTAAGGTATGTGCTAGCTAGGGAGATATAAGGAGTTTTAAATTGAATTTATTTTTGCAATAAAAGGGGTTATGAAATGATTTCTTTTTCTTGAGAAAAATTAAGGTGGTTTGCTTGCTAGTGCATTGGGGTAAAAATTGAAGTGGTGATTTATTTATCTTTTGGAAATGCATTAATGACAAGTAGGAGATATAAGGTGTAAATGAAATATTTTGCTTATGTAATTGGTGATTTTTGTTGATGAGATTTTATTTGCAAAGTTAGGAGTAATAAGGTGTAAAAGTGGTTTGATATTTTATTGAATCTTTGTATGGTGAAATATTTGTTGAGGTGGAATATTCATGTGGAGGTTTTGAAATAGACTATTGCTATCTAACCCTTGAAGTGGCACAAGAAGGATTGGTTATTTGTGAGATAGGTTTTGAAGATATATCTCCAAAAGAGCAATTAAGAGGTATGGGCACATCATCCTTTGTTTGAAGTGTTTGTTGGAATGAATGTTGTGAAACATAAGGTGGAGTGAAAAGGATTGTTTGATAAGCATTATTGGAAATATTTGAGCAAGTTTTGTGTGCTTCATTGTTGAATATTTTGGAAACATTTGGGATAGATTCTGAGAACAATCTATGTTGTTATTGCTGAAATAGTTTGAGAAGTTTTGAGATAAAGAGTGTGAACTACTTGTGCTAGGGTTGAAAACAAGTTAAGCATCTTTGTGAAATATTTTGAACATTGATTTGAGAGATATTGATAGCATTTGAGAGAAGGTGATTGAGATCAGTTTTATTAAGGGAAATTATGCATTAGTGTGATTGATCTTTGCAAGAAAGATAGATCAGTTTTGTGAAACAAGTCATACATTGTTTTGATTTGATTTGAAAGGGATTTGGCAAGAGAAAGAGATTGGTTGATTGAGTACAAGATTTGTGAGTGTGAAACATATTGAGGTTTTCTATATGTTCTAGAGGTTAAATGAATTCTAAGTAGAATTTGTTTGTGTGAAAAGAGTTTTCTGAAAGAGTTTTAAGTTGTGTTTTGTATGCAAGTTTTGGAGTTATTTGAGCAAGTCTTTGTGAAGGCTTGAGGACAGATTTGAGCAAGTCTTTGTGAAGGCTTGAGGATAGATTTGAGCAAGTCTTTGTGAAGGCTTGAGGATAGATTTGAGCAAGTCTTTGTGAAGGCTTGAGGATAGATTTGAGCAAGTCTTTGTGAAGGCTTGAGGAAATGAAAGTTAAAACTAGAGAAGATTTGAGCAAATTTTGAGAAAGAAAATTTAAAAGCTAATAAAATTGAGTAAGTCTTTGAGAAGGCTTGAAGGTAGATTTGAGAAATTATCTTGAGAAGACTTGAAGGTAGATTTGAACAACAATGAGAGTAGGTTTGATTATTTATTTGTTCAAGCTTTGTGTTAAGGCTTGGGGTAGATTTGAGATAGATTTTGATGCAGATTTGAGATAGAGTTTAGTGCAGATTTGAGACAGATTTTAGTGCAGATTTGAGATAGAGTTTGGTGCATATTTTGAGCAGATTTGTGAGTAGAGTTAGAGTAGATTTGTGCTAGACTTGGGATAGAGTTTGGTGTAAATTTGAGATAGAGTTGAGAACAGATTTGGAGGTGACAGAGCAAAGAGGAAAATAGTCTCCAGTGGATAGAGATCCATTAGCCAGTGTAGTGGGGACAGAGGTCTCCTATGGAGAGAGATCCACAAGCCAGAGTAGTGGGGGTAGAAGTCTTCTAGAAGATCACTAGCTAGAGTAGAGGAGATAGAGTTCTCTTATGGATAGAGTTCCACAAACCAGATTAGAGGGGATATAGTTCTCCTATGGAGAGAGATCCACAAACCAGAGCAAGGGGAAAGAGTTCTCCTGTGGAGTGTGATCCGTGAACCAGCTAGGAAGATAGAGTTCTTCTGTGGAGAGAGATCCATAAACCATTTGAGGAGATAGATTTCTCCTGGATCAAGTTCCACAAACCAGAGAAAAGGGGAAAGAGTTCTCCTGTGGAGAGAGATCCACAAATCAGAGCATAGGGGATTGGTGTCTCCTTTGGACAGAGGTCCATAAACATTGTAATAGGGAATTGATTCCCAAGAATATTTGTTGAGAAAATTTAGTAGAAATATTTTCTCCATGGAGTAGCCCACATTGGGTGAACCACGTTAAATTGGTGTCTCTCTTGTGTGTGATGATTTGTGCATTGCTTTGATTACTGCTATTGATATTGCCATTGATAATATTGGATAATATTGTTTGGGAAAGAAAAGTAAAATTTGGTCTTATACTATTCACCCCCCTCTCAGTATAAGCTTGTGTTCTTCACATATGACAATGTCTTATGCGTATATGTGTTATTATAGAGTAGGTCAATATTTAATTGTGGAATTCTCCTTACTTTTAATTTAATGGCATGCCTTCAATTCTAAAAAAACTTGTAAGGGAGTAATAATGGCTCCTCTAAACCTCC
The DNA here is from genome assembly GCA_028583015.1 of Wollemia nobilis. Taxonomy (NCBI): domain Eukaryota; kingdom Viridiplantae; phylum Streptophyta; class Pinopsida; order Araucariales; family Araucariaceae; genus Wollemia; species Wollemia nobilis. The sequence continues at coordinate 4,867,086 of JAQPPZ010002200.1, forward strand.
AAATTGAGGTTGGCTCCCTATTATCCTCGAGGAATGATCCTGCATTAACCTACACTAATTGCATGAAAATTAAAGTGCAAAAAATAAACATAGATAAAATATTAAGAGTGTGAGGGATTTAAATTAAGATGGGTTTAAACCATAGCAAGGAAGTGTGCATGATCAATCAATACATGATATTTCAAATAAAATCAATGTTTTCCCATTCATTAAGTATAAAATTGCTAAGTGAATGACAAGATGGAAAAAAGGGCAATACCTCAATCACCATGCACTTAGCAAACCAGGAGTGTGGTGTCATTGATGGAATACCTATGAACTTGTAAATTTCTTAACAATATCTTGAGATCAAAGCATAATGTGGGTTTCACAAAGTGTAGTTCTAAATTCTGATGGCCAAAATATGAATACAATAGATCCCATGGCTCCTATTTATAGCTAGAGTTTACCCCTAAGTTACTAGGGTGACAAGTTCTTGCTCCTAGCAAAAGTAAATATTTTTTGGCATCTATAACAAAATGGTGCACCTCCAAATATTACATGCCACTAAATATATCTCTAATAGGCTTAAAAATCTTCTAAAATGAGTTAGTTATGATACTACAAGACAAAAAAATTGCTTTCCAAATATTCACTTTGAGATTTTCACCTTTAATTTTACCCCTTTCTAAATTTTGCAAGTGATTTGCTCCATGAGAAAATAACCTGAATTTTCTTGTGTAATTCCCCTACAATCCAATTAGATCACTTTGCTAGCGGATCACTCCTGAGCAAAGTGATACTTTGCTAGTAAATCAGCCCATCTTAGAGACAATCAAATTTTGTCAATTTTGTAAATTTTTGTTGTTTTGCAATGTTGTTCCTAGGTTTGCAAAAACTATTTTTCTATGGCTAACTCTTTAGAATTATGAGGTAGTAGTCAAGCTAATACATTTCTCGTAACTTCTTGGGATGCCAAGATCGATTAGCAAGAGATCCTATATATTGCCTTTATCCTTGGGCATGAAATATTCAAAATTAGAATATTTGCTACAAAAATTGTAAAATTGTAGGTCATCTTTGTTTAACTTTGGGGTAATAGGTTTAACATAGCCTACCAATTAGTACATGAGAGTAAATCTCGAGTGTCAACATTTTTAAGGTCAACACCAACCCCTCATATTAATCCCTTAGGAGGTTATTTTCTTGATCCTCTTTGATTTCTTTACTTCAATAGGATTTTTGGGTCAATAATCTTCTATGGTAGCATCCTTCAACATGTGGAGTTATCTTTGATTATAGAACACCATAGACAAACCCTTATTTAGAAATTTTTGCATATCTCTTCCTAATTCCTTGATAATAATTTTTAAAGTGTCATAAGTAGCTTGCACCACTAAAGATTCTCTCTTGATTGTAGGATATGTCCTTCAACTATGTGTTTACCATATTTTATCTTCTTTGCCCATATACTTAATTTATTCATTGAATGGAGAGTTATTCAGTGTATTTTTCCTTACAAGTTAGCTCCTATTCCACCTACCTAATTGCCTTTGAAAATAAATATCTCACACTTATTGAGGTATGTGGAGTATGCCTTAGCACAAAGAAACTTAACCTGAGAAATATTGAGTGTGCCTTAGCACACTTAGTCCCAAAGGGACTCAACTTGTCCCAAGATTGAGCTCTTGACTTAAAAATTGCCTTGACAACCAATAGGTCCCTTCTTCCTTTCATTGGTCAAGATTGGTGGATCATGAATATAGTAAATATTGATGCTCTCTTCAATAGTGTTGTCTTGATGAATCTTCGTTCTTACCTTTTTCATAGTATCTAATATTCCTCCTTTGCCTTTCCCCTTAAGGAATCCTTTTAACCAAGTGAGGGTATGCCTTATAGACATCAAGGATGAGGTGCTCCTTAATAGCATTAATTACATTGGATATATTTAATACTATTATACGGAATAGTATAATTGTATCTCTAGTGACCAACGGACCAACAAATATGAGGATACTAGTTTGACACAATGGCATGAATGATTGTATGAATCAAGTGGTGTGAATGATGAGAGGGATTGATATGATCACACATGGTTTCACATAAAATACTCATAATTTGAGGGACTAAAGTATGGGTGAAGGGTGGATGAAATAGTAGGTGTTAGCATGAATGATAAAAGGTAAAATTAGACTAGAGATGATGTGTGATATAACCCTACGTTTTAAACTGGTAAACCTAGAATTATTATAAGACTTGGGTTGTGCTTATTTGAGGTGGTATGGGTGCAGTAGAAGAATTTAAGGGAATTAGACAAGTGAGAGTAGAATAAATATGAAGTAAATACTAAATAGAGAGAGAAATAGAAAAAATAGGGAGTAGAAATGAAGTGAAGATGATTGTGGAAATATGATGGAATTTATTTGTGCTCCTAGATTAGTGACTTCCATTCTTGCAACTCTTTTCCTTATTTGTAAAACTTCTTATTCAAAACTCTTTTCTTTAGGGCTATATATCATTTATTTCTATTATATTATCCTTCATTTTCCTAAGTTTGTTGGAAATTTGAGCAAGTTTTGTTGTCATTGATGTCAAGAGGTTTGATGTCCAAATGTGATGGAATTAATGTCAAAAGGTTTGATTAATATCAAAGGTTTGATGTCCAAGTTGGTTGATATGATAACTCCATTCCATGGTGTTTGAGGAAAAATAATAAGGTTATTTGATGAATTTTTTCTAAGGTGATGATGGAAAAAGTTTTCCCTTAAAAGAGTTTTTATTTTAAATTAATGAAAGGCCCAAAAAGAAGTTTAATATTTAAATTCATTTGAATTTAAATAATTATAATTAAAATATAATATAATTCGAAATCCAAAGTCTAAATTTTAATATGCATCGACGTTGGAGGTAAATGCCTTAAAAGGCATATTAATAGTGCAATTCGAAGGTGGAAACAATGAATGCAATAATCGAAATATCATTCACCTATTTGTTAATCAAATCGTAGAAGAGAGAGAAGGAGGAATTCATGTGGTTCAATTTTTGAGGTAGGAAAGCAATAAGGATAAGCAGCATTGAGTGTTGGTTCCATCCGAGCGGATAAAAAAAACAGTGGTTTCCTAGGTGCTAAGTCATTGCAGTAGGGAGGTATCGGGTTCGAGACGCAGCGACGACAGAGGAGTAAGATTTTAAATTTTTTTAAAGGTTTTTCGCCCCAATGAAAGGACAAAGCAGAGTGGGTATATTTAAGGTCCCAATTGAGTGCTTAGCTCACGCAGCGGTTTGGCCATGGCGAAGGCGCAAGCGAAAAAGCGTGATGGGGGTTCGATTCCCACAAAAGCAGGGCATGTTAATTTTTTAATTAACATCTAAGGTACTAAGTGCTAAGGTATGCAAATATTAATGTTGCTTTGGGAGTTATAAGGTAAACATTTTAATTTTTGATAAAAGGGATGCTTTGGGAGTTATAAGGTAAACATTTTAATTTTTGATAAAAGGGATGCTTTGGGAGTTATAAGGTAAACATTTTATTTTTGATAAAAGGAATGCATGAAATAAAGTCTATGGTGTTATTTTGAAAAAGGGTTTTGGATTAAAATAGTTTGATTGAAAATCATTTTAAAGAGGGAGTTAAAAGGTGTAATAGTGAAAAATTATTTGTAATGTGTGATCTTGTTGGGTTGATTTAATTTGCAAGTTTAGAAGTGTAGCACCCTAAAATTGGCACTGTTAAACCCTTAGTAAAAAGATAAAATTTGAATTTTAACCTTGAAACCGCCTGTTAACTGCTCCCCTCTTTTTTTGCACCATTTTTAGTAGTTGTTTTGATCGTTGGACGATATCGTCGACGATCAGACGAAATCGTCCCAAATCGGACGAATTCGTCTGGAACAGAACGTCTAGAAAATTTCGTACCAAAACCAAATTTTCATAATTAGCTTTTGTTTCAACAGCTTCTCTAACTTGGGCAGAAAGTGTGTCTACATGGTTAGAGTCTCCCCCGTTGGAGATCTCCCAAATTGGGGTGATCTCCAACCTCCTAACCTCTCCCTAAATCCTATATAAACTTAGGATTTTTCTTGAACTCCCCCTGGCTGATTTTCCTTGCAAATTTAGTTTCTCGTGCATTAGAACACCTTTGCACCATTTTTTGCATTGTGTATTTCAAGTTTTTCTTGCAGGAATTTTATTGTTTTTCAGCTGGAGCAAGCTCGGATCATCGCTGACGATTCCAAATGATTTTGGATGATCCTGTCGCATATCGGCGATGATCTCGTACGATTGGAGGCGATCTCGACTGCAGTCCAGATTGGGGGCAATCAGAGCCCGGAGTTTGCATTGTTTTATCTTCTCTCTTCATTTCCTTATGCATTAACTTAGTTTATTCTATTTTTGAATTCTAGAGTTCACCTCATTTAGCATAGATGCATGATAAAGTTAAAATAAATTATTAAATTAATGCATTTCCTTTAATTATTATTTGGATCTATCATTTAGGGAGATTTACTATTATTTCTATCATTTCCCCTTGCTTTTGCAGTTGCATTTTTGGTCTTTGGTATCTATTTCTGTGATTGCAGGTTTCTGACGAATTCGTCAAGTTGATGACGATCTCGTCTGATCTCAGATGACCGACTATGATCTGAGATGATTTTGTGCAATTGCAGATGATCATGTAAGATTTAAGATGATCTGGACTTCTAAAAACCTCATAATATTCATTAGACATCTGAAATCAGGTACATTTTGTCTTATTTAGCACACTTTCTATGTTTAGCACTTATTCATGCTTTTTGTATCCATATAAATCAGCATTGGCATATAGAATAGCTTAGATTCATCTTGGCCAAACCTAGGAATTGAATGATTGAATATAAAAATGAACACATCAAACCCATTCTCAACCTAGGTGTGGAAACTGCCACTCAAAGTTTCTTGGTGAACCCACCATCCGTCGAAAATTCATCCTTATACCCCTCCCCTAGAGGCATGACCTTCAAAGGGCCTCTCAGTTTGAGGTATTGTCCCATCCTTCTCGCATCCCCCTTCCGGGCATGGATCCTATAGCTTGAAGGTAAGGATGCAAAAAATTTGGAGTGATACAAGAAGTTATAAGGTGTAAAATTGATTTAAATTTTATTGTACCTTTTGCATTATGAAGAATATTTGTGTCATTATGATGAAGTTTTAATGCATTCTCCTTGAGATCAAAAGAAGGGTTTTAGAGTATGTTTTTCAGATTCCACTAAGCACATTTTGGAAGGAATATTTTGTGGATGTTGTGAAATATTCATTTTGAGATTTTGAGATAGACTATTGTTATCTAACCGTGGAAGTGGAACAAAAGGAATTGGTTGTGAGCAAAATAGGTTTTGAAGACATATCTCCATAAAATCAAAAAGGTATGGGCACATTATATTTTGTTTAGAAGTGATTGGAATGAAAGTGTAAAACTTAAGGTGGAGTGAAAAGGATTGTTTGATAAGTATTGTTGGAAATATTTGAGTGAATATTTATTAGCTTCATGGTTGAATGTTTAGAGAACATTTGAGATAGAGATTGAGGATTATTTGAGTTAGGGTTTGAGACCCACATTGTGCTCCTTGTTTTAAGAAGTATGAAAACACATGTTTAAGGTTTGTGAACAAGTTGTGTTTCATTGGTTGAATGATTGAGTGAAACTTCTTGAGCATTGGTTTTGAGTGATATTAAAAGTGAATGTGCAAATATTAGAAAACAATATTTGTGAAAGCAGAAGTATAGATTAGAAATATAGGTGTCATGTGCTAGATTGAATCTATCTTTAAAAGAGCAATAAAAATAAGACTTATGGAAGCGACAGACGTAATGATTGAGTAGAACATGTTGATTTTTGATAGAGTACATCATTCTCTATATGTTCCAAATGTTAAACAAATTTTGGATAGAATATATCTAAACTGCTTCAAGTTAAAGGAATTATTTTGAAGATTAGGCAAAGCATTTGATAGTATTGTGAGGAATATTTGATATTGATTGAGCATATTTTGAGTTATTTTGAGCATGTGTTAGAGAATATTTGAGCATATGCTAGAGTATATTTGAGCAAGTCTTGGTGAAGACTTTAAGGTACATTTGAGAAAGTCTTGGTGAAGACTTGAGAGCAAATTGAGCAAGTTCTTAAGAGGACTTGAAGATATATTTGAAGCAAGTCTTGGTGAAGACTTGAGAGTAGATTGAGCAAGTTCTTGAGAGGACTTGAAGGCAGATTTGAGCAAGTCTTGGTGAATACTTGAAGGTAGATTTGAAGCAATTCTTGGTAAAGACTTGAGAGCAAGTCTTGGTGAATACTTAAGAGTAGATTGAGCAAGTTCTTGAGAGGACTTGAAGGCAGATTTTAAGCAATTATTGGTGAAGACTTGAGAGAAAATTGAGCAATTTCTTGAGAGGACTTGAAGGTAGACTCGAAGCAAGTATTTGTGAAGACTTGTAAGCAGAGTTGATTGATTAATTTTTTCAAGCTTTTTGTTAAGGCTTATGGAAAATCTGAGCAGATTTTATTGGTGATTTTATCAAGCTTTGTGTTAAGTCTTAAGGATAAATTTGAGATAAAGGTTAGTACAGATTTATGAGCAGATGTGTGAATAAATTTGTGAGTAGAGTTAGAGCATGTTTGTACTATAGTTGGGATATATTTTGGTGCAGATCTAAGACAAATTTGAGAGAAATATTTGGAGATAATAGAGCAAAGGACAAAAGTCTCCAATGGATAGAGATCCATTAACTAGGGCAGTGACAATAGAGGTCTTATATGGAGAGAGATCCATAAGCTAGAGTAGTGGGGGTAGAAGTCTTATAGAATATCATCAGCCAAAGCAGAGGGGAAAGAGTTCTCCTATGAATAGATATCCACAAATCATATCAGAGGGGAAAGAGTTCTCCTGTGGATAGAGATTCATGAACCAGTGTAAGTGGAAAGAGTTCTTAGGAGTATGATCCATGAACCAGTTGAAAAGATAGATTTCTTCTATGGAGAGAGATCCACAAACTAGTTGAGGAGAAAGGGTTCTCCTGGATCAAGTTCCACAAACCAGAGAAAAGGGGAAATATTTCTCTTGTGGAGAGAGACCCACAAATCAGAGCATTAGGGGATTGTTATTTCCTTTGTATAGAGGTCTATAAACATTATAATAGGGAAGTGATTCCCAAGAGATTTGTTAAGAAAATTGTAGTGAAAATATTTTCTTTGTGGAGTAGCCCACATTGGGTGAACCACATTAAATTGGTGTCTCTATTGTGTGTGATGATTTTTGTATTGCTTTGATTACTGTTGTTGATATTGCCATTGATTATATTGGATAATATTTTTTGAGAAATAAAAGTAAAATTTTATCTTATATTGTTCACCCCCATCTCAGTATAAGCATGTTTTCTTCAATTGGTATCAGAGTGGGTTCCTTTGGAAGAGTTTAACTGCTTGAAGAAAAAGTATATATGAACACAAATGGCATCTCAAAGTGTATCTTCAGCAAATAAGGAACCATTATTCAATGGGGATAATTATGCTATCTATAACATAAGAATGAAGAATTACTTGATAGCGCAAGGATATGAGACATGGTAAGCAGTTGAGGATGGATACACACCTCCAGCTAGTACTCCTACAGATAAATATGGTAATATCCTATATTTGTATAATGCAAAGACAATGAATGCAATATTAAGTGGTTTACGTGAATCAGAGTTTGTAAAAGTTATGCATTGCACATAAATAAAAGATATTTGGGAAAATTTGAAGAAAACATATGAGGAATACAAAAAGGTCAAGATGGAAAAATTGCAAAATTACAAGAAAACATTTGAAGACTTGAAGATGAAGGATGAGGAATACATTGTTACATACTTAATTTGTGTGGATGAGGTTATTAACTCCATGTGAGGACTTGGGTTTAAATTTGAAGAATCATATGTTTGTAAAAAGGTTTTAAGGTCACTCCCTTTAAGGTATAGTGAAAAGGTTGCAGTCATAGAAGAAACAAGAGATATTGGAATTTTGACTATGGATGAGATGCATGGAACTCTCACAGCTTATGATATGAGAATAGGAAAGGATCCTATCCCAAAGAAAGAGGCAGCCTTTAAAGTAGCAAAGAATATAAAATATAAGAATCCAGATTCAAGTGATGAGTCATCTAGTTATGAAGAAGCAAACTATGATATAATAAATAAGGACTTAAGAAAGCACAAAGGTACTAAAATAGTTAAGTGTTTCAATTATGGTAAATATGGTCACTATGCATCTAACTATCCAGAAGTTGGAAGTAGTAGTAGTGAAGAGAAAAAATATCATAAGAGAAAGGAAGCAAGAAATTCTAGGTATAAAAAGAAAAATAGGTATGAACATAACAAGCATAAAAAGAATTTTTTTCAGAGGTATAAGAAGAGTTTTTATGTGGACAAGACATACAAGGTTTCAAGTGATAGTGATGAAAGATCCTCAAATAGTGAAGAAGAAAAAATCTCTTCTTAGCAATAGAAGATGAAGGAAGTGATCCTATTGAAGATAAATATGAAATATATGAAGATGCTCTTGAAGAAAAAGAAGTGGAGAAAGAATAAGAAAATGAAGAGGAAGGAGTAGTAGATTTAGAAGCTGAAATTATTTCTACTCTAAAAGAATTGAAAAATATGAGAAAGTAGAACTCAAGATTCAAGGTTCAATTTTGAGAATGTGATGAAGAGAAAGGAAAGCTTATACAAGATCTGACAAAATCAATATCTAAGACAATGAGAGTTTAAGAAAACTTAGAGGTAAAAGTCTTAGAATGTGAAATATTAGAGCATGAGGTAGTTTCACTAAGAAAAGAAGTTAAAGAGTCTAAAGATAAGCTACACAGGTTTGGGAGAAGCTCAAAGATCTTGGATAATATTATCGATGTACAAATATCTTTATCAAACAAAATAGGACTTGGTTTTGAAGAGGCACAAAGAGAACAAGGAGAGGAGTCAATCTCAAGCTCCAAAGAAGAAGAAGCTTAAGAAGAAGAAAGTGAAGGAGAAAGTGAGACTTATGAGGATAAGTTGAAAAACAAGAGGTTCACCAAGGAAGGAAACAATGCACAAATGAGGAACAGAAAGCATCATAGGGAAGAAAGGACTAAATGACCAGTGGGTTCAAGGCAAGATTTCTTCAAAGGACGTTGTGTCTCATGTAACAGGTTTGGTCACAAGGCTATGTAGTGCAGGAAACATGAAAAGAAGGAATATGGTTTCACTAAGAGAAATTTTAGAAATGGGCATCTTTGTCAAGGGTATTGCTACTCTTGTAATAATTTTGGTCATAAAGTAATATATTGCAGGGTTCATGATAGGAATGGGTATGGCTTCACGAAGAGAAACTTCAAGATATTTGCACCTTATAGGACCCACAACATTAAGTGTTATAAGTGCAATAATGTTGGGCATATGGCCAAGTGGTGTAGAACAGAGCTTCCAAAGACAAGAAATAACAAGGATACTCAAAGGGATCATAAGAGTATATTGATAAAGCAGGTTGACAAAGAAAAAGAGCATTGTATGCTAGGAGTAGAGATACTCCCACCCCAAAATTAATCACCTCAAGGAGAGGATGTGGGGAGGGAACTGATCTAAGAGTCTTATTGTTAGCCCCAAAGGTGTCCCTTTGCCATTGATGTCAGAGGGGGAGAGATTTGAGTTAGGGGGAGAGCATTCAGTCAGGGGGGGCATTTTCTCATGGGGAGTAGAATTGAAAAAGGTGAAAGGAATGCTTAAAGAAAAAAGGGTTGTCATCAATGACAAAGGGGGATATTGTTGGAAATTTGAGCAAGTTTTGTTGTCATTGATGTCAAGAGGTTTGATGTCCAAATATGATGGAATTAATATCAAATGTTTGATGTCCAAGTTGGTTGATATGATAACTTTGTTCCATGGTGTTTGAGGAAAAATAATAAGGTTATTTGATGAATTTTTGCTAAGGTGATGGTGGCAAAAGTTTCCCCTTAAAGGCCTAAAAGAGTTTTTATTTTAAATTAATGAAAGGCCAAAAAGAAGTTTAATATTTAAATTATAATATTTAAATTCATTTGAATTTAAATAATTATAATTAAAATATAATATAATTCAAAATCCAAAGTCTAAATTTTAATATGCGTCGACGTTGGAGGTAAATGCCTTAAAAGGCATATTAATAGTGCAAGTCAAAGGTGGATGTTGGAAAAAATATTGGTTAGTTTTTCTATGGTTCAATTAATTACCTCCATTAAATTCTCAACCCGGAGTAGCTCATAGTCTTGTGAGCAGCCGTGCAAAATCTATGCTTGTAATTCCTCCTTCGAAGATGAGTCCCTTGGATTATGATTTGGGGGGTGTTTGGTGTTCATTGAAGTTTATGTTTAAACCAATAATGTCATGCTAAGTCTAAGAAATAGGATTGAAAAACATTCAAAATCTAAATAACTACCTTGCTGGAAAATACATAAAAACAGGAAAATACTGGAAATAAATTAATTTATTAAAATAATTACAAAAAATAGGGGAAATAGGGAAGAACTTTGTTGTAAGTGGGCCCACGCTTCCAGTAGGTTCTGCCCATGGTAGAATTTTCATCGGATGCTTAGAAGATATTTTTACAAGAATAATGCAGGGATTTTATTAACGTTTTTCAGCAGAGAAAATTACATAAAAAGTTCAATGGGTCTTTGGGGTGGCCTGCATATTTATAATGTATGCGGCCAAACCTATTATAATTTTTTGAATGAATCAACACATGATTCGTTGTTACAGCTGGTTGCTTGAATCGTACAAAATATCATGATTTTTCAGTGTATTCTATTTCTAGAATACGTTGATATTTGATTTACTCGACTTACAAAACTAATTTATGTAACAGCTAAAAAATGGGTGACGAGTCACCTTTAACATTGTCCCATGTTTAGTTGTGATGTTGGAAATCCCTTCACACTGGTTGCCAATGTGTTCAATTTGTTCAACTAACCACTGAGTCATGTTGAAGTTTGGCGTTAACGGGAATCAAGCACCGTGGTTGAAAAATTCAAGTAGGCACCTTCCATCACATAACGGGAAGCAACAAGCAATTTCTATCCCTAAACATATCCAAAATGTATGAAACTTATATAGAATACATAAAATGACATTTCAAGACAACCCATGTGGTCATATTTACAAAATCAATAACTGTTTCATGTGCATCTCCAGATAACCTTTGTAGACCTGCATAAGACCCTGTAAAACACTAAAAATGCAATATCTTACTCAATATAGCTCCAAAATACATGAAATTTGGACAGCATGTTCATATACTAATCTATACTCTAACTAAAAAATAATAGTAAAGAAATCATGCATAGATCTATCCTCATTCTAGGGTGGGACGGTCAGGATTGGCACGGAATGGGGGCCATCTTGGGCTGGGATGACCACCAATTCTGCACTTATTTTATCACCAATTCCTCTATGAATTGGTCCAAAACCCTCCTATTGGTGTTGTCGTTAGATTTGGTGGTGAATTTCACTCAATTAATCTAGTTTTGTAAGCAAATTGTGCCTCCTAGATCACTCGCAAACCTCCTTCGCTAGGTAGAGCTTCCGAGGTAAAAAATTACAAAAAGGTGAGGGAAAATCTTGGTAGCACTCCATTTTTTTGAGAGAGGATTCAAGACTATTATGTGAATGCATCTATCAGGTTCTCGTGAATGTGTGAGATATCTAAACGAGTGAATACATATTTGGAGCCTACAAGAAACTACGTGGACATTGTTTTCTATGCGTAGATAGAAAGAGAGAAGCTTGTAAGAACATGAAGTGTCGTGAAGGTTGACCTTCATGAAGGGATCTGACTGTGATAGTAAAGCTTGAGTAACGTGTAGGCCCATGAAGTGTGGATAGCATACTACCATTAGTGAAGGGTGTGTTGTGAATCAAAATAAAAATATCCAGTGCAATCAATATCATAAATCAAAGTTGAAAAAAGAGCTCCAATCCCAAAGAGAATACCGAAGATGGAAAATATTGAATGTGTAACTATAATTTTTTAATCATGAAATGCTTGTAACCTTTTATATGCACATAATTTTTGAAACCTGACATTAAAAATATTATGAAAAATATTAAACCTATACAAAATGACTATGTACCAGATAAAAGGTGTGAATGGATTTAAACAAGGATGGACAAACCATAAATTTTTGGTCTGTAAAATGACCCAAATAAAAACTAGAGAAGTTGGTGGCACCCTTCTAGAATGCAGGCTCAACCATTTTCCATTACTCATGGTGAAGTGGCAACTTCTCACCCATAGGCACTGATTCCTTATCTCCAAATGGGATGCTACATTCCTTAGAAACCCTGGCTATAGATAAAGTTACCCATGTTGGGTCAAGATCAAGTTCAGCTTTGATATTTTTTTTTGACACAAGGGAATTTCTATTGCTTTATGTCAAATCCTCCTTCTGCATAGGACCTATAAATCTCATTTGCTTAAAATACATTTGCGTCCTCAAAGGATTTCCATATTTTGACCCATACAAATACCAAAATTGCTCAAGTTGAGCAATTGGAGTCTTCCTTCGAGGTCTTCTAGATTGTTTTATGGCCTCCTTTTTTGCTTCCTTGAGGGCTTTATTAGAGGTCTTATTCCAGTTCTTCTTGTCTGCTCTAATTTCCTTCTTGAGCTCCTCAAATTTCTATTTTTGGGTAGCAAATAGATTTTTTGTTGCCTCTCATTCCTCATTAGAATCTAGATTTGATTCCTTGTTAGATTCAATACCCAGGGCCTTCAACTCTACAACTCTTCCTCTGGTTCTAGGTCATCGTTGAGATGGCCTTACAACTTTTTGTTTTGATCTCAGCTTGATACTCTATACCCCAGGGTATGTTGGTGTACAAGGGATGCAGGCTACTAAGACTCCTGGTCCTCTACAGCTACTTGTTGTACATCAGGGACTACTTATTTTTTCTTTGTAGCTTCTTGCTGCACATTAGGGACTGCTACTTCTTCTTGAGGTTGATCGACCCCTATATTAATTGGAGAGTGCTCTGCCTCTCCCTATCTGCCTATAATTTGAGGCTCTTCAGACTCCATCTCATTTTCTCCATCTTCTCCCCCCTTTTTAGGTTGCTCTACATTTTTATGTTCTTCAACTTCAACCTCATCCTCTTGAATTACCTGATCTGAAGAGGGGGACATAGAGCCGGGCTGCTCTACTTCCATTGCAGTAGTGTCTCCATGTTCTATTTTCTTATCATTAGGAGGTACTTTTGTTGCCCCATCGGTCTGCACTACTACATCAATCCTGGTCGGCTGCTTGGCTCCTTCTATTCTACCCTACAACTACAATTGTCTCCACATTTACTAAATTGTTTGATACAATTCATGAATTTTTAAGGTGGCCTCATTTTTGGACTCTTCAAACAGAGCCCATTCCTCTTTAAATTTGGCTTCTCGGGTGGAAGCCTATTCTTTCAAAACCTGTAACTACTGCTGCAAATCCTCTGCCTAGCCTTCTGGTGGTACATCTATCATGGCTACTTCATGTTGAGGAGTTGGCCTGCAGGAAATATCCTATAAAATGTAGGCCAAATACTCCTCCCTGTTGAGCTCATCGATGGGTATCTCCTTGTCGAATGAGCTTGGAACCACCCTCGATGCCCTCATTCTTTTGCTTCACATCCTGGTGGAGATAGGCATGGAATCCTATGTTGCCTCATCCTCAAATTGAGGTGCATAAGGGGACAGATCCTGCCCTGCTTCCTCCCCCAATTGGAAAAAATCAGGGAACGAGGTTTGTCTTGCTTCCCTTATATTTCTTGTAGGTTGGGATGCATATGCCATCATTTCTTGTTCTATCACCACCTGAGCTGAATGTTCATTTTGAATGGGCACCTCCTCCTCCTCTTGTGCCCCTGTTGTTGCACTAGTGTCCATAGCTTTCTCAATTGTCACATTTCTATGTGACTCTACATATCTCACCAAGGTAGAAATCAGGCCATGGTGAGCCAGGGCAGAGGTGGTACCTGCCTAGTATCGCCTGGCCTCATCTTTCAAGGTGCATGCAAGGTAGTGGGGGACATTGATTTTATTCCCATGCATAATATGATTGAGAAAACAAAAGTGGTTGGCATTCAAGTGGGAGTACCTACCAGAGCATGTGAATAAATGGGTGATATGTTTGAAAATGGCCCTCTAGAGCTCAGGAATGTGTCGTTTTGGAACGCCAGCATGCATCAAGTACTCTTTTGGTGCTCCAAAAAATCTCTACGCACAAAGTGTAAGGTTATCCTCCTTGTATGTGTGCTCCCCTATAAGAGGGAGGCCCGTAACGCTGGCGATGTAGTCCTCAGTGATTGGGATCTCTGGCCCCTGCATGCGCATGATCCCCTCGCTCATTGATACCACAAATTTATTTGCTACTACCGCATCCTAGCCCTAACTAACCAATTGATAGTATTCCATCCATTTTGTAGTGTCCAATTGTGTTTGGACATCCACATAAATGCTCGAGCAATCGATTGGCTCACTCTTCTTAAGGTCATGATTTTTTGACTTTCCCCCCATGCTTCACCTCTAGCTTACAATTCACTCAATAATGTTATTGCATCCCCTTTGAATTACCATTGTGCCTCACTGCTCTATGTTTTTCTTACTGAATTTTGCTACACAGTAGTTGGTAAATAGATTTCTAAAACAATTGTGTTCATGCACACAGGCGGTTAATTATCATAATCAACAGTGATTATGGTTATCCATAGTAAATTTCCTTCGATCATGAGTCTTATTGTGCAGAGATGATAACCATAAGTTGTCGACCAATCAGAGGTGTTCCACATAGCATCATGCCAAGTGGATTTTTTCAAGTGGTTAAGGTAATAATGGGGGGTTGTGCTAGCACATTTCCATAGACACACATGTTCATGAAAACAATATAGACAAGAAATAGAAAATTTAAACATACACCTAAATTTGTTCTGTGGGTTTATATGTGTAAATGTCTATGGTGCATCGCTATTGGCTAGCATTTTATGATGGGGTAAATCACAACAAACAACAATGGCCATGGTTCCCATACAATGAATTTCCTTCGATGTGATTAGTTCTTGGTAGCTGCACTGTGGGTTATTTAAGAAATCCTACAAAAATTAAAAATATAAATTAGAAAAATGTATCATCTTGGGATGACAAATGTCCCCTCCTCCAAAATTGGTTGACATCAACTTTTAATTTTTTCTATGATGGAGTTGACTTTGCACGTGTAGGGGGTGTTGATGTGGCTCGGGCCACATCTCAAGGCTGACATGTTATTCTATCAAGGCAAAAAATGACTATAATAGAAAAAAATTAGGCACCTTTTTCATATGGAAATCAGGCACCTTCTTTTTGAATTACAATGTGCAGGTGCCTTGTAAACTAGAAAAAAACACTATAGGAATAGGGTTCTTTGCTTACATGGTAAGTAGGCACCTTAGCAGTCAGATGCTCTACTTAACACGGGAAGCAAGCGCCTTAGCAATCAGGCGCTTATATCTATCATACGAAGTAGGCACATTTTTTCTAACTGTCGGGTGTCGTACTTATAAAAAAAACTTTATACAAACTTTTTTTTTACATATATGCTAAGAATATTTGATGTCAGTTTTCCAAAAACTGGCAGTCAGTCGTTCTCTTGAAAAATTGGGAGTCAAGCGTTGAGTTGCCAGTAAATGAGATGCAAGCGCCATATTCATAACATATTGGGAGTCAGATGCCATGAAGCATACAACGGGAAGTAGGTGCCTTCCACATTACAATAGGAAGTAGGTGCCTTCCGACGTATAATGGGAAGCAAGCACCTTTCATCGTACAATAGGAAGTAGGCACCTTCTATCGTACAATGGGAAGTAGGTGCCTCCCCATCAAATACAAGCACATGGTACTTTTCTTTTATTCAATAGGTGCTAACTTGTCCTTGTATATGCGATGTCAGGTTGATCAGGCCTTTCAATACTTTTGATTGAAAAATAGGTATAGAATCAGCATCTGCCCCTGAACTAGTAGTTCAGTGTTTTATTATTCAAAAATACCAATCCAAACACTCTTGTGTGGGTTTAGGTTTAGTATTCCCCTCTCTAAATGGGGACTAACTATTCCTACTGCAAGCAAATTCTCCTAGAAAACTTGGAAAGCGTAGGCTCATGGATCCTATGCTTGTTATGCCTAGGTATCTTAGGCTTCCTAATAGTTGCACAAAGGGCATTGTTCCTGCAAAACAAAAATACAACTAAAAAAAAGAAAATTTTAAAAGAATAATTGTCTTTGGGACTATGTGGACTAGGTCCACATCTCATTGACTCAAGATAAAATTAGAATCAATTGGGGTCTCCCCCATGCCTAATCTAGACTCAATCATGTATGTTTCAGATACATAGGATGGATGCAGGCGGTGGCCATTTACTGTTAATATAATTGTGTTGCCATCTATTGTTCTAACTCTTACAGCCCCATTATTGATGATTTCAGTTACTTCATATGGCCCCATCCAACGTTGCATGATCTTGCCCTTTCTTTTTTGGAACCGAAAATCATAGAGTAATGCCCATTCTTTCACTTTAAGCTGCTTTGGCCTGGTATGGCGGTTATGCCACTTGACCCTTTGTTTTTGAATGATCTCTATTTTTTACTGTTAGTAAGGGAAAGGTAAGATAAATGATTTGATAAATAAAATATGCATTAACATTAGATTAGAAAGTTCTAAGCATTATATAGTTTACAAACAAACTATATTAGCACAAATAACGCTAACATAACACGTTAGGAGAGTAGTGTGCTAACAGCTAACCTAGGTAGAGAAGTATGAACTAACTACTAGTCTAAAATATCTAACCTAGGATATTTTATATACTAACCTAGGTTTACCAGTAGATATTTAGCATAGTAAATATCTCTATGGTAAGTAGTAAAAAGTAAATGTAATAATCTACCTATGTAGTATAATGCAATATACTACCTATTTTACCTAGTGGAGTAAAGGGTAAATATCCCAAAGAATGGAATATTACTCTAACATCCCCCCTTATTACATTATTTGGGTAATGTATATAACTGTCCCAATACAGTAAACAAAATGTCATCTGCTAGTTCTTGCTCTATCATAATGCTCAGGCTACTCCTAAGCAAAAAATTGGTCATTTCTCACTTTGTCTTCACACCAACGAATGTCCTTATAGTAATCACATCATCCAACCGAATTGCATGGGTAACCAGCCGCTGCAATCGCTAGGTGTAGTAGATTAGATCACTTCATACGAGATTCATTCATTTTACAATATGAGTTTGCAAAATATTAGGTTGCTAAGGTGTTGGTCAAAGTCGAAAATGCACCCTTATAAGTTCCCCCCTTCTCGTTGCAAAACATGTATTTAATTTCTGAAAGAAGCATGACTAAGGTGTCGGACGATGCCGAAAATACACCCTTATAAGTCTTATTCTCTTTTTACAAAAATTTGTGAAGAAAAGAAATATATATCCCCCTTAATTACAAAATATGTGCAACTCAAGAGTTTTGTAAAGGATTTTACAAATATTTCCTCCTAGGCAATTTTACACAAGAAAATTCCCTCCTTTTGTTACAAGAACTTCAAACAATGAGAGTTTGCTATTTATGAAGTCTAAAATAGGTACAAACACCCCTTTATTACAAGTACTTCAAAGAAAAACTTATGCTATTTATGAAGCCTAAAAAAAGGAGAGAGGAAATGGTGCTTTGCTTAAGGTGACAAAATGTGTTTTCCCTCTACAATACTGTCTTAGCAATGAGCACTCTGTTTGCTCTCTTTGAACCAGAATCAGAATCCGAATGAGACACTTCACCAAAAATATGGATTCTATGATGTGCCTTTGCCATTTTAGTTTTGCTTGTTTTGAAACCAACACTGAATGGTGTCATGGTTGTCATTTTTACAATTTGTGCAAAACTATGCTTTCTAGGAAATTTTATCAAAAATTTCACCAAATCATCCTTCCTTATTGTAAGAACTTCAAGCATGATTGCTATTATGAAGTCTAAAAGAAAAGGTATAATTTTTATGACTTCTACTTTTATGATTTCCTTTACAAGTTTTATTTCCCTCTTGTCAAAAATTTGTGTTTTGAAGGAAGAAAAGAATTATCCCCCCTTAGTGCAAAGGATTGCAACTTTTTAAGGTTCCTTATTTTCAAAAACTTGTTCTTTCTTTTTGATTACCCTAAAAGAGTACCAAGAGATCATTCACTCAAACAGATATTTTAATGGCACCTGCCTTAACACCCTTCAAGAAGGATGAAAAGTTTGAGGAAATTAAGCCAAACAAATAAGAGTGAATTAGGGGTTTTGTTGATTTAGGAGAGAATATCAAGTGAATTTTGGTTTTAAATCTGTGTAAGGATTTACACAAATTTGTGAAATTTGGGGTTTATTGTGTTCTTGATTATATGACTTATAATTGCAAATAAAAAATAATGCAATAATCAAACAAAAATGCCCATAAAATTCTTATCACCTAGGTGTCGGATGCTACCGAAAATGCACCTAATGTGCCAATGAAGGTGTCGAGTAAAATCGAAAATGCACCTTTTTAATTTTTGCAACAAAATATGAATGTGTGTTGTGCAAAAAAAATGATATTTTTATATCTCCTACTTTGTTTTACAATTTTTCAAAAGAAGTACAATGTTGTCTTCCCCCTTTTATTTTGCAAAATTAACAATATGAGCACTCCTTTCAAGACAAGTCGACACACGACCCGCGTTTGAAAGGCTTCCAGACCAGTCGACAAACGACTTGGTTTTGATGGACCCAAGGCTTAACTCCCTTTGGAGAAAACAAATGCACACTTTCAATTTTGATGTTTTGCAAATTTCTCCGTCTCCTTGTTTTCCAATTTGGCAAAAAAAATTCAAGTTTGATTCTTTATGGTTTGCTAAATGAACAAGTCTTTTGAGAAGAGTGTAAGGCTTTCTAATTTGCAATAAAAATTAGGTGCTCTTTTATGTCTTATATCCCCATATGGAGAAAACAAAAGCTCCTTCTTGATTTGTAAATTGCAAAAAAAATAAGTCCTTTAAAGTTGATTTTGAATTTGCAAATTAAAATAAAGTTGATTAAAATAATTTTAATAAATAATAAAAATAAAACAAATATTTTAATCAAATCAATGCGAAATTTAAAAAAAAAAATGATTTAAATAAAACACTTATTTAATATTTAAATTATTAAAAAAAAAACTTTAATTAAAAAAATGCAAAAAAAAAGTCATTACCTGCTAAATGGGGCACCGCTTTGTTTTATGTAGGGTCGAAGAGAGTCAAACTCGTGACTCCCCGCTGCCCAAGGCCTTAGCCCGACCCCCTTGGCCGGTCGGGCTACAGGGCCCGACGTGAAGGGAAGGGAATTAATTTCCCTTTCCCTTCTTTCCTCGCGTGGGCGGGGAAAAATGTGGGAATTATCCCACATCGCCCGTGCAGGGGATTTTGTGGGAAATAAAAGGGCTTTCAAGCCCTTAGCTTATTGACTACCTTCGGGCAGTCACCCTCACCCGCCTTTTGGTCCCCACCACGGGTCGCGGTTGTCAAGCTACCACGTGTCGCAGCTAGGTGAGAGTTGGGTGGCACGTGGCAGTTCGCCACGTGTCACCCACATGTCAGGTCTGGCTTAGGTGCCACATGGACAGTCTGCCATGTGTTGCCTTGTGCCTAGTCCATTCCCTGTGGCTCTTTGCCATGTGTCAGGTCCAGTCAGTGTCCACATGTCCAATCCAGGTCAGCCCCCCTATCCTCGTCAACTGTGTCAGATCTAGGGTCTAGGTGGTAGTGCCACATGCCTGCGTTAGATTCATCGACATCAGCTATGTCAGATCTAGGGTCTAGGTGGTAGTCTAAGTTTCTCAGTTTTTGTGTCCAATGTGTCTGCCATGGAGGGCGCTCCTGCCCTCGTGTGGTATTCGGTCGCCTCATGGAGGGTGCTCCTGCCCTCGCTTGTAGGGCATCCTGGTTGCCATGTGGTCTCCCACGAAGGGTGCTCCTACCCTCACATAGAGGTTGGTCGCCGCACAGAGGGCGCTCTTGCCCTCTCGTGTAGGTCGATTGCCAGTGGCCACGTCTAGTCGTCGAAGACTTAACTCTGGTCGTCGGATGGGCGTGCGGGCATGAATGCCCACAACGATGTTTGGAGGACCTCATGTCCTCTCGTGGCCACCTAGTGACATGGGGTCTACCCCACGTAGGTCTATGGTCCTATGTGCCCTCTCCCGTGGCCGCCCGGTGACGTGGGCTCTGCCCCACGCAAGTCTGTGGGCCCTATTCACCTTCCTGCTCGGTGCCTGTGGGCCTAAGTTAGGTGAGGCAAAAAAAATCATCACCAACCTTAGGAAATGATTAAATAATGAAGTGCATAATAAATCAAACCAAACCCTACACGTCACCTTCTCTAGTGGAACGAGATCTGCTCTCGTCTTCTCCACTTGGAACGAGCACCTCCTCCCTGGCTCTGATGCCAATGTTAGTAAGGGAAAGGTAAGATAAATGATTTGATAAATAAAATATGCATTAACATTAGCTTAGAAAGGTCTAAGAATTATATAGTTTACAAATAAACTATATTAGCACAAATAACGCTAACATAACGCGTCAGGAGAGTAGTGTGCTAACAGCTAACCTAGGTAGAAAAGTATGAACTAACTACTAGTCTAAAATATCTAACCTAGGATATTTTATATACTAACCTAGGTTTACCAGTAGATATTTAGCACAGTAAATATCTCTATGGTAAGTAGTAAAAATTAAATGTAATAATCTACCTATGTAGTATAATACAATATACTACCTATTTTACCTAGTGGAGTAAAGGGTAAATATCCCAAAGAATGGAATATTACTCTACCATTTATAGAGCCTCAATGCGGTATTCATCTAGCTGATTAAGCTACTGAATTCTATATTTTTTATGCATAATCTAAATTGATATTCAATTATATAGTAGTCCTAAGTATTTTAACTTCAAAATCTATAGGCATCATGGTTGTTTTCCCATAGACTAACTAAAATGGTGTGAAACTAGTAGTAGTCTTCCAGGTGGTCTTGTAGGTCCACACTGCTTCTGGTAATCTACTAGCCCAGTCCTTCCTGTATTGTTGCACTGTCTTTGTCATGATATTCTCCAATTCTCTATTGGTCACCTCAACTTACCCATTTTCCTATGGATGGTAGGGAGTGGTTTTGTTATACCCGATTTTGTATTGTTACATGAGTTCTTGGATCATCCTTGAAGTAAATTGAGGTCCTTGATCTATCGTGATCTCCCTTAGGATCCCAAATCTTGTAAAAATTTCTTAATACAAGAAATATGCTACAGTTTTCTCCTTTGAATCATGCAAATCTTGTACTTCAACCCACTTTGTCACATAGTCAGTACAAACTAGGATATACCTCTTACCTCATAAATATGGATTAATAGGTCCTACGAAGTCCATCCTCCATTTATCAAATGGTTCAATATGAACATGTGGTTGGAGTGGCATCTCATATCTGAGAGTAGGTATGCCCATCCTCTGACATTGATCACACTGGCTCACATGCTTGGTTGCATCTTTGAATAGTGAAGGCCAGTAATAACAAACCTACAATACTTTATATGAAATCCTTTTCCTGCAAAATGGCCACCATAATGTTCATCATGGCAAGACTTTAGTATTTCAATTATTTCTTCTCCAACAACACATCTCCTCATGATTTGATCAGGTCCTATTTTAAACAAGCACCCATCAATCCATGAGAAATCTACACTTTTCTCAATTAAAGTATGTTTTTCATAAGGTAAAAGTGTAGGGGATACTCTACCAGTGGCTAAATAATTATCCATATCTACGTACCAAGGTATCTGATCATTTAGAGCAAACAAATGCTCATCCAGAAATTGGTCTTTTATAGGTGCATAGTCTAGAGGTGTCAATCTAGACAGGAAATCTACCACATTATATTTTCTTGGCTTATCTACTATTATCACATCAAATTCCTGTAAGAGCAACAACCATCTGATAATTCTGCCACTGATCATAGGTTTTTTTGTCAAGTATCTGATTTTTTAGTGGTCAGTGTGTATAAATACCTGATAACTTGTAATATAATGACAAATTTTGTTAAGAGCATGTATTACTACAAGAAACTCTTTCTCTGTGATAGTATAATTTAGTTCAGCATCTATAAGGTTTTTACTAACATAATCTATGGCATAAAAATCTTCACCATATTTCTATCCCAATACTGATCCTATTGCATTGTTAGATGCATCAGCATATATGTGAAAAGGTATGGTCTAATTTGGACCTCTCAGCATTGGAGCAGTAATTAGTTTTTCCTTTAGGGTGTTGAATGCTTATTCACATTCTTCATTCTAGATAAACTCTACATCTTTCGTTAACAATGTGGTAAGAAGTTTAGAAGTTTTGCTAAAGTCTGATATAAACCTCCTATAATAACCGGATGATCCTAGGAAACTACAAATATTCTTTTTTATTTTGGGAGTAGGCAGAGTTTGGATAACTTCAATTTTCTTTCTGTCTACTTTGATCCCTTATGTAGAAATGTGATGTCCTAAAACTATCCCTTCCTACATCAACATATAGTATTTCTCATTGCTTAAGGACATGTTAATTTCCTCACAACGTTTAAGTGTCTTTTCCAATTTTTCTATGGCAGTTTCAAAGGTCTCACCATATACAATGAAATCATCCATGTGTACTTCCACAATCTCTCCAATAATATCTAAAAAAATGCTAAGAACTGGCCTCTGAAAGGTGGCAGGTGCATTGCATAGGCCAAATGGTAAAACTCGGTAAGCAAAGGTCCCCCATGGGCAAGTGAAGGCGGTTTTATCTTGATCTTCCTCCCCTATTTGGATCTGATTGTATCCACTGAATCCATCCAAGAAAGAAAAGTACTTCTTTCCTGCTAAGGTGTCAAGGACCTAATCTATGAATGGTAAGGTAAAGTGGTCCTTTTTGGTTGCTTTGTTCAGCAACCTATAATCAACACAAATTCTCCACTTTTAATTCTTCTTGGACACCACCACTAATAGTGATACCCACTCACTATCTAAAATGGGGTACATGAATCCAACTGTGAGGAGTTTTTGTAACATTGTTTTAGCAATTTCTTTCATGGTTGGTTTCATTCTCCTCTGTGGTTGTCTTACTGGTCTGACTTGGTCTTCCAGACATATTCTATGTGTATAGGTCTCAGGAGCTATTCCTCTCATGTCAGAATACTCCCAAGCAAAGGCATCTTGATGTTTTTCCAATGTTTGTTTTAGTTTGATTTGATGTTCGATTGTCAACTTGTTATCTACATTCAACATTCTACCAGGTGCAACTTCTATTTGCTAAATATGGTGGTATTTGACTCCTACTAATGGAAAATCAGGAGGAGTACAGGAATGTTCTTCCTAAAAAAATTGGGAGATCATCTTATCCTCATCATTTTCATCTTCCAACTCCTCAAGTTTCATCACAAGTTGGAGCATTGATAGACCATCAATATTTTAATTTTCATCCTCAGGTTCTCCCAAAAAATCTACAAACTGTGTAGGTGGATGTATGATCAGTTTCTTTATATTCTGACCATATGAAATGGTTATTTTTCCGTCTCTATATATTATTTAGGCATCAGCTATTTCCAGCCAAGGTCTACCTAGGATTAATGGGCATCCACCTAGTCCAGACTTAGATTGCAATACTAAAAAATTTGTTGGATACTCCCATGCATCTACTATAATAGTGATATCTTCCAGTATTCCATCAGAAAGTATTGTAGACCTATCTGCCAACTACAGCATAGTTTTAGTGGGCTTTAGGTTGGTCAATTTCAGTTTATGCATGATTTCCTGGGACATGACATTGATGGCAACCCCCAAATCTACTAGTGTGTTGGGTAAAATACAACCCTCTATTTTTACAGTTAGCACAAGGCTTCTTGGATCTAAATACTTCTAGTTGTAGGTATTTCCTAACATAAGGTCACCTAACTGACCTACCAAACTGATTGATTTAGTTGGTTTCCTCCCTGGTTTCTTAAGGCACAACTCTCTTATGGCCTTCCCATAGATAGGTATGTCTCTAATGGCCTAAAAGAGAGGAATTGTGACTGTTAAGTTCTTTAAACTGGAGAGGATATCAAACTCTATTTGTATTGGTTTCTTGGGTTCCTATAACCTTTGTGGAAAAGGTGGAACCTCTTATTTGTTATGTACAGGTGTTTATTCTTCTTCTACCTCTTATATAAGGGATAATTCCCCTTTCTCTATTTCTATCGGTTCATCTTCTTCTACAAGAGGAGTGACTTCTACACCTACTTGCTTTCCTGACCTTAATTGGATAGGATTGCAATCTACCTTAATATTATATATAGGGTACATCTCATTTTCCATCTGATAGGCTAGCTGCTTGTTGTTTGGGTTTGTTCTTGGCTGTGCTAGTAACTGAGGAGTCATTGGAGTAGGTAAATTTGGTAGACTTGGCTATAGTGGAGCTAGAGCAGTATGTTGTGGATACTGATTCCAAGCATTCTAATTTCTCCATTGTTGCCCAGGCTGCTGATATTGGTTCTAAGGATAAGGGTTGTAAGGATTTGCTCCTTGGGGAAATGGTTTCCAAGGTTTTTGACCATACAAACCCATGTTGGGTGGCTGGTTTTAACCTTTATTCTGGTAATTACTACCCCCATAGGATGACATTCCTAATTGTATATTTTTACCCATAGGAGACTATTTCCAGTTCCTCATATTACCCATGAAGTATGCCTCAGCTACTTCAGGTTCCTCTTTAGATTTCATTAATTATGGACACAACTTCATTTTATGATCCTTCTTACAAATAGCACATACACGAACTTTATTTTCTAGACACTCATTCCTGGGGTGTTTGCCTCTACATTTAGGACATAAGTAGGCCAATGCTACCTCATTCTCTTGCTTCTTTCTATTAATCAAAATATTATCCATTTGAAGAGCCAGAGATGATAACATCTCGCTCTTAAGGTCTTCTAACATGTTGCATATTTCTATTTTAGTGACAATGGTTAACTGCTTAACATTTCCAGAGGTTAATTTACCCTTTCTTCTTAAGAAATTTTGACACAACTATTGAATATCATCCATTTTGTGTTGGTAAATGTCTCCCCCAGATATCATGTTTAAAGCTTCCAAGGATTCATTTGTCAGTCCTTTCAGAAAAATGCTTCTTAGAGACCTATCTTCTAGTTTTCAATGGGGTGATCTTTGCAAATTGAAGTTGAACCTATCCTAGTATTCTTCCACAGATACCCCTTCCTTTTGGGTTATATCTAGGACTTCCTCTCTTGCATCTCTTGCTCTGCAAAAATCATGATACTGATCCAAGAAAAGTTTCTTCAATTGTTCCCAAGTAGTTATCTGTTTATCCCCCAAGTTGATGAACCAGTGCAAAGTTAAATCATCAAGGGTGGAAGGAAATAATTTTAGTTTTTGAGGATCTGTGGTGTAATCCATAGATCTACATAAAACATAAAATTTGAACAAAAATAGGTCTGGATCTTTTGTTGGTAGTCCTCTAAAATTTGGAAGGTGGGCAAGAGAGATGTGTTTCATCTTGTGATCTCCTCCTGCCTCTCCTATTGGAAAACTAAAACTAGTGGATATTTCCTCTGGATTTTTTGCCATTCTGCCTACTACTAGTGTTTCTACCGCTGCTTTGTTCAAAGTAGTTGTTAATGCTTCTAGTTTATTTCTTTTATCCTTTAGAAGGATGGATAAGTTAGTGTTTGAGATAGTTTCGTCTAACACTGCTTGCCAATGTTTAGCATATAGTAGATCCTCCTCAGATTGAACTCTACTTATATTTGATCCTGCTTTGGGATTCTATGCAAATAGTGGGTGTTTCCACAAATGCACATATGGATATTGAGATGGTGAGAGTTTAGTATCAATTTGAGGTTCTACTAAAGTAGAAGGATTTTGAGAAACAACTTCTTTGTCTTTGACAAAATGATCATTTGGTTCCCTGTTCTTAGGTGGACTCATACAAAGTTTTAGATGAAGGTTTCTAAATAAAACACTCTAGACTACTGTAACTATACTTTCTTTAGAACTGGAAATTACAATGGCTACTCCCCAGCAATGATGTCAAAATTTTGGGCAAAACATTGGTTAGTTTTTATATGGTTCAATTAATTATCTTCATTTAATTGTCAACCCGGGATAGCTCATAGTCTTGTGAGAAGTCGTGCAAAATCTATGCTTGTAATTTCTCCTTCGGAGATGAATCCCTTGGATTATGGTTTGGTGGGGTGTTTGGTGTTCGTTGAATTTTATGTTAAACCAATAATCTCATGCTAAGTCTAAGAAATAGGACTGAAAAACATTCAAAATCTAAATAACTACCTTACTGGAAATTACAAGAAAAATAGGGAAAATATTAAAAATAAATTAATCTATTAAAATAATTATAGAAAATAGGGAAAATAGGGAAGAACTTTTTTGTAAGTGCGCCCACACTTCCAACAAGTTCTGCCCATGGTAGAATGTTCACCAGATGCTTAGAAGATATTTTTACAAGAATAATACAGGGATTTTATTAACAGTTTGCAGTAGAGAAAATTACATAAATAGTCTGGTGGATCTTTAGGGGTGGCCTGCATATTTATAAGGTATGTGGCCAGACCTATTACAATTTTTAGAATAAATCAACACATGATTCACTATTACAGTTGGTTTCTTGAATCAGGCAAAATATCATGAGTTTTCAGCATATTTTATTTTCAATATACGTTGATATTTGATTTGCCCAACTTACAAAATTAATTTACGTAACAGCTAAAAAATAAATGATGAGTCACCTTTGACATTGTCCCATGTTTGGTTGTGATGCTGGAAATCCCTTCACGTTGGTTGTCGATGTGTTCACTCTATTCTGACGACCACAAAGTCATGCTAAAGTTTGGTGTTAATGGGAATCATGTGCCACGATTGAAGAAATCAGGAAGTAGATACCTTCCATCGCATAACAAGAAGCATGCACCTTCTACCGTACAACGAAAATTAGGTGTCTTCCACCATATAAAGGGAAGTAGGAACCTTCCACCATACAATGGGAAGCATGCACCTTCCATCGTACAATGGGAAGCAGGCGCCTAACAGAAATCAAGCACCTAATAGTTAGGTGTTGAACGGAGGTCAGGCGCTTCAAATGACTTGGGAGCCTAACTTTGTGCCTCTTTATCGATATTCTACAGATGTTTTTCCTTCATTAATTTGTAAGTGTTAGGTCTGAGTTGGACCTCGATGAAAACATGCCAAAATACAACGATTTCCACTAAATATACACAAATTACACTTAAAGACAAATATTAGAGAACATGTAAAATAAATTGTCAATTTCAATAAAACATTTATATCTACAAGAATATATGTCACACATTATGGGAAAAAAGTACAAAAAATGAGCAATTCTATGGTTCATCAGTGGAAACAATGAATGTGATAATCGAAATATCATTCACCTGTTCGTCGATCGAATCACGAAAGAGAGAAAAAATTTATGTGGTTCAATTTTTGAGGCAATAAAGCAATAAGGATAAGCTACGTTGATCTTTGGTTCCATTTGAGCGAATAACACATACGACAGTTTCCTAGGTGCTAAGTCATTGCAGTAGGGAGGTCTCGATTTCAATAAGCAGTGGCGGTAGAGGAGTAAGGTTTTAATTTTCAAAAGGTTTTTTACACCAGAAAAATAAAAAAGCATAGTGGGTGTAGTTAAGGTTCCAAGTGAGTGCTTAGCTCATGCGGAGATTTGGTAGTGACTAAGGCGCAGCCGGCAGAGCACGGTGGGGGTTTGATTCCCGCGGAAGCAGTGCACATTAATTTTTTAATTAATTCCTAAGGTACTAAGTGCTAAGGTATGCAAATATTTATGTTGCTTTGGGATTTATAAGGTATAAGGGATGCATGAGGATTTCGTAGCCTGCAATTTTCCTCTCTATGTTGCTTCATTTTAAGGCTTTCAGGGAGTGGTTTTTCCAGTTTCCTTAATTTTTCACCATCCCTGTGTGATTCCCATCCCTATTTTGGTGGGATTCACAATTTTCTGATCCACTACTCCACCCATTTGTTCAGGGTGGTTTTTCAGATTCATGTTGGTTTTCCCTTCTGTGGGAAGTAGTTTGTTCTCAAGGCTTGTTTTCCCAAGGGTGGTTTCTGGTTTTCCTGCCCTTGGGAGGATTCAAATTTTAAATTTCTGGCTTAAAATGGTTGGGGCAGTTTGGCTCTTTCTCCCACCCTTTTTCTGCTTCAAATTCTTGTTTTGCACCTTTTGATTCAAATCTGGTTTTATGGCGGGCTTTGCCTTCCTGCCCGTTTTTCCTTCAGTGTAAAGGAAGACATCTTCCTCTGGTGCAAAGGAAAGTGTGTTCCATTTTTTGTTCCTTTGGGTTGTCCTTACCTGTCCTTTTGTCCATCCTTGGACGAATTTCTTTTGTTTCAATCTGATGTATTTTGTTGTAATCTGATCCTTTGTAATCAGGTTTTGGGATCCTTGACAAAAACCCACTTTTAATATAACCTACCAAAAAAAAATAAAGGTAAAAAGTTTATTTTTTATAAAAGGAATGCATGAAATAAAGTCTATGGTGTTATTTTGAAAAAGGGTTTTGGATTAAATAGTTTGATTGAAAATCATTTTAAAGAGGGAGTTAAAAGGTGTAATAGTGAAAAATTATTTGTGATCTTGTTGGGTTGATTTAATTTGCAAGTTTAGGAGTTATAAGGTGTAAAATTGGTTTGAATTTTATTGTACCTTTTGCATTATGAAGAAGAATGTTTGTGTCATTATGATGAAGTTTTAATGCATTCTCCTTGAGATCAAAAGAAGGGTTTTAGAGTATGTCTTTTAGATTCCACTAAGCACATTTTGGAAGGAATATTTTGTGGATGGTGTGAAATATTCATTTTGAGATTTTGAGATAGACTATTGTTATCTAACCGTGGAAGTGGAACAAAAGGAATTGGTTGTGAGCAAAACAGGTTTTGAAGACATATCTCCATCAAAGCAAAAAGGTATGGGCACATTATCTTTTGTTTAGAAGTGATTGGAATGAAAGTGTGAAACTTAAGGTGGAGTGAAAAGGATTGTTTGATAAGCATTGTTGGAAATATTTGAGTGAATGTTTATATGCTTCATGGTTGAATGTTTAGAGAACATTTGAGATAGATATTGAGGATTATTTGAGTTAGGGTTTGAGACCCACATTGTGCTCCTTGTTTGAAGAAGTATGAAAACACCTATTTAGTTTTTGTGAGCAACTTGTGTTTCATTGGTTGAATGATTGAGTGAAACGTCTTGAACATTGGTTTTAAGTGATATTAAAAGTGAATGTGCAAACATTTAAACATAAGATTTGTGAAAGCAGAAGTATAGATAAGAAATATAGGTGTCATGTACTAGATTGAATCTATCTTTAAAAGAGCAATAAAAATAAGACTTTTGGAAGCGACAAACTTAATGATTGAGTAGAACATATTGAGTTTTTGATAGAGTACATCATTCTCTATATGTTCTAGAGGTTAAACGAATTTTGGATAGAATATGTCTAAACTACTTCAAGTTAAAGGAAATACTTTGAAGATTAGACAAAGCATTTGATAGCATTGTGAGGAAGATTTGAGATTGATTGAGCATATTTTGTGAGTTGTTTTGAGCATGTGTTAGAGTAGGTTTGAGAATATGCTAGAGTAGATTTGAGCAAGTCTTGGTGAAGACTTGAGAGTATATTGAGCAAGTTCTTGAGAGGACTTGAAGGTATATTTGAAGCAAGTCTTGGTGAAAACTTGAGAGCAGATTGAGAAAGTTCTTGAGAGGACTTAAAGGCAGATTTGAGCAAGTCTTGGTGAAGACTTGAAGGTAGATTTGAAGTAATTCTTGGTGAAGAATTGAGAGCATATTGAGCGAGTCTTGGTGAAGACTTGAGAGCATATTGAGCAAGTTCTTGAGAGGACTTGAAGGTATATTTGAAGTAATTCTTGGTGAAAACTTGAGAGGAGATTGAGCAAATTCTTGAGAGGACTTGAAGGTACACTTGAAGCAAGTCTTTGTGAATACTTGTAAGCATAGTTGATTGATTGATATGTTCAAGCTTTGTGTTAAGGCTTAGGGTAAATCTGAGCAGAGTTGATTGATGATTTGATCAAGTTTTATGTTAAGTCTTGAGGACATATTTGAGATAGAGGTTAATGCAGATTTATGAGCAGATGTGTGAATAGATTTGTGAGTAGATGTGTGAGCATATTTGTGAGTAGAGTTAGAGCAGATTTATACTATACTTGGGACAAATTTTGGTGTAGATCTTAGATAGAGTTGAGATTAAGCTTTGGATGTGATAGTATAGACGATAGGAATCTCTAGTGGATAGATATCCATTAGCCAGGGTAGTGAGGATAGAGGTCTTCTATGGAGATATCCACAAGCCAGAGTAGTGGGGGTAAAAATATTCTATAAGATCATTAGTCATAGTAGAGGGGAAAGAGTTCTCCTGTGGATAAATATCCACGAACCATATTAGAGGGGAAAGAGTTCTCCTATGGATAGAGATCCACGAACCAATTTAGGAGAAAGGGTTCTCCTGGATCAAGTTCCACGAACCAGAGAAAAGAGGAAAGAGTTCTCCTATGGATAAAGATCCACAAATCAGAGCATTAGGGGATTGGTGTCTTCTTTGGACAAAGGTCCATAAATATTGTAATAGGGAAGTGATACCCAACAGATTTGTTGAGAAAATTTTAGTGGAAATATTTTCTCCATGGAGTAGCCCACATTGTGTGAACCATGTTAAATCGGTGTCTCTATTGTGTGTGATGATTTGTGCATTGCTTTGATTACTGTTGTTAATATTGCCATTGATTATATTGAATAATATTGTTTGAGAAAGAAAAGTAAAATTTGATCTTATATTGTTCATCCACCCTCTCAATATAAGCCTATGTTCTTCAAAGTCATCAAAGGTCAAATAGATTAAGTCATTTTACCAACCTTCGTGTTAATAGTCATGTTATGATTGCATTATTAGCAAGTTCTATCTTAGATTACCTCATCCATTAGGCCACTGAGTCAAAAGGAATAAAACTCCTACCTCCCTAAAAATGGTCTAGATCTTAGGCATTGCCTTGATATCATTGCATTCCTAGGTTGGCATCTCATCTTATCAACTTAAGGAAAGAAATTATTGATCTTAGAGAGATATCTTCAATCCGGTCTTAGAATAAAGGGATGTAAATAAATAGGAACTTGAGTGTCTCTCGTGATATTTTTTCTCATGTGGGATGGGGATTTTATTTCTTCCTTTATTTTTATTTTTTTTCTTTTTCTTTGTGTGTGGGGTAAAAGAAACAAATGGCTATTCCATCAAGCAGAATATAATTTCATTCACAAGCTCAAGGAAATATTTGCCCACCTTTCCGACGTCAGTGTTCTAGATTAGAATTTTCTAGCACTTATGTAAGAATAAGTTGAATAGTAGTAATGGTGCATATGGAGGGCCTTTGCCAATGGGTCTCCCAAAATTTAGAGCATCATGGATGCATTCTCAGAGAATTTATTTTTCCCTAAAATAATAAAAATCTTAAGTGTGTGTCATAGTCTAGGAATATAGAACAAAATTTTCTCCTATCAATCCCTCCTAATCATCCTTTTCTTTCCAATTATCTTATAATTGATATCTCCCTTTAATTATGAATTGGTAGGAAGTAAGGGTGAGCATTGGAATTTATACAATTGTGATAGACTCCCCACTTCTTATCTCTTGATAAGATAGATTTTGATGTTGATTATTTGTTTGGGCCATTGCCTTTGTGCGTTTAGGCAACACATTATGCACCAATAATACCTCCTTCTGTTGTTGATCCCCTACCAACTTATTGTCATCCTTTAAAGCATAAAAATATTGGAATACAATGTTACCCTTGCTGGACTCCTTAAGTTCATATAAAAATACCCCATTTTTAGAATCATAACTTATTTGTTACTTAGTGTAGCCCATTTATCTAGAATCAATTGAACAACTTTAGAATTCATAGGTGATTTTTTCTCTATTTGTTGAGTAGTATTTGTTTGTAGGCTTTCATCCTTAAAGAGGAATATTTCTTCACAAAATGATCCCAATGAGATTTCTCCAAACCCTATAAGCTTATATTTCTTCCAGATGAATTGTATGTTTTGTATTCTGGCTTAGTTTCTTCCTTTATTTCATCCTCGTCCTCCAATATCAATTTTAACTCTAATAAAAATGACTCGTGTTTTGGCTGCAAACTCACCTTTGCTTCTTCCATAGGATTTTCCTCTAAAGAGAAATCAAATTCCACATATTTGGGAGAGCAAATATTTCACCATCCTTTGATGATTTATGAGGATTGCACATGAAGACATCTTGGATAGAAATATGGAATTCAACAACCTCAGGTGACTTAGGTGTTATAACAAATTGAACCTCATATGGAATCTTAGGAAATTGACAATTTTCTTCTAAAATTTCTCCATCAAGGAAGTAAAATGCCTTCATGATAGGGGATTCACATGTCAATTCTTCAAACTTCATAGTGTTTTCTTCTCCTTCAGATCTTAGCCTAATTCCTCTTTATAATGCTCTTTTATGCTCCAATTCATCATTTGAGGCAAGCATTGAAGCTTGATGATTTGATTTTATATTTTCTTTGTTATCCCCATAGGCAAGACATTCTGAAATGGGAACCCAAATCCCTTATATTTTGACTTGATTTCTACTTCCATCACAAACTCTTCTCCTTGTAGGGTAAAAGAAAACATTTCACATTCTTCTACAAATTCTAATATTGCATCTGAGGAAGGATAAACTAATTTATGATCTTCTTTATTCTTTGATTGTTTACCTTAAAGATCCTTGTTTTCAATCTCAAGGATTTCCTCAAACCATAGAAGTGATACCCTATGATGGAAGGTTGGGGCTTTAACCATAATAATTGTTGACCTATTGTTACAAAAAAATTTCCGTATCATCTTAGGTTTCTTTTCTCTTTGAGGGGGGATGCTTCCTAGGCAATAGGTTGACACTTAAGAGAAATATTTACCATTGCGCTTTGAGTAGGGAGGTAGTAGCCATTCATTGCAAATACTATAGGCATTGCATAGGCTTGTGCCACTTTGACTTGGGGTGCAATGATCAAATTTACCATTGGTTAATTCATCATAGGTTGACTAATTGTTACTGGATTGATGAAATAGGTTGGTTTACTATTGTAGGTTGGCTTGACACTTGTTGATTTACTGCCTAACCATGATGGGTTGTCATAACATTGCTTATCAAATTATGGGGTATATCACATGTAGAGTACCAAAAATATAGTTTCAAATTATGTGCACGATAGATTGCCATAGTACAATTTGCTAGATTATGAGTATTTTACAATGTACTAGAAAATTCCCTATTGGAGTATTCTAACATGAAGGGACTAAGGGCCAAAACTTTCTCATGAATAGATATCAGTAGATCTTGTCGTTGATTCACTAACCATTGAGGTTCTTGCATTTTTTCTTATTGCATTCTCCGCTTCTCAAATTTAACATATGATTCTTTTATCCATTTAAGTGCCATAAGTATGCCTTTGAGCTCGTACAAAAACGATTGCTTGTTCTATTGTTCCTAGGGAACTTGCTAATATTATTGAGTCCCTGTTGATGGGTTTGGGTGGAATAATCTAGGTGATTTTTTTGCACGAACACCATTGGATTTTGTTGTTGAATCAACTAATATTGTTAAGATGCTTGTTCATATTGCATCTATCTACACAATATTTGGTATGTGGATTGTGTTAGCACATAGGTTTATGTTATTACATTATTTTAAAAATAGCGCTATGCACTCTCCAAGTTAGTTTAGAAGGTGGTTATGTGGTGGTTCATCAACCACCCCAAAATTGTATTTAATCATTCCTCAATTCAATCAATTGTTGCTTGTTGCTTACGTTTACATGGTATCAGAGCTAGGCGGTTGGGCAAGATGGTTTGATGGGAAATGTAGTTACTAACTACTCCATCCAAGAACACATTTTTACGTGGACGGATATGCACAAGGCTTGGTAGAAAAATTGATATGCACAAGATGTGGACGGAAAATTGTGGAATTGCGCTTGCAAATTGGAGCGAAACGCTCCTGGCCCTACTTGCAATGTCTTCTGTTTGGAGTGGAGTTGCACTGACTTTGAGGGCAGGTCAAAGGCACTTTCGTCCAAAAGAAGCCCGAAATGGAATTGTGCTTTCGCATAGGGGCGAAAAGGACTGGGCCCCACACTATCTAAGGCAAATTTGGCACTGATTTTGAGAGCAACATGAAGATACTTTCGCCCAAGTTAGCCCTGAAAAGGCATTCCGCTCTCAAGCTAGGGCAAAAACACTTGGGCCCCACTTAGCATCTTCTTGTCCGAAAGTGTGTTTCGCCTAAAGAAGGCCCAGAATGGAATTGCACTATCTCCCAAGGGTGAAAAGGATGGGCCCCACCTAGCATTTCATTGTTTTTTGGCCTGAAAAGGGCTTGCGCTTCAAACTTGCTCCACTATTGATTTGTGTTGAAGCCTAGCGCAAAGCAATTCTCGCCCAAAAAAGGACAAAACCCCTACATGATGAGTAACTAAAAACATTGCACGCTTCCTTGAGCGCAGCCAACAATTTTGACAGTAAAACGCAAAAAAGAAACAGGAACACATTCTGAAGAAAGAGTAGAGTTTCAGGGAAGAAGAGATTACTGCACAGCAAAATTTTACAAGGGAAATCAATGTGGCAGGGATGCCAACAAGGATCAAGCAAACTATTTCAATTTTGAGGTGAATCACTCTCCTTGGAGGCATTTGAGAAGAAACTTGCCTTTAAGAGTGAATCGCTCCCCAAAACTCGACAGATCGCTCCTTGGATTATATTCAAATAAATTCCATTGTTGAGCGAACCATTGGCTAATTGGAGCAAATCGCTAGATGACTTGGACTATGACAATTTTTGGAACTTTTTTTGGCATCTAGTCTCAAATGAAGGGAGTCACTCTTATTTTGGAGCAAATTGCTTCCTAAGTGAAGACTTGGCAAAATATTTTTAGACTCATCTTGATTCATTTATGTTTGTGGCATATGCAAATTTGAAATCAATATTGAGAAGCTTTGTAGTTTTTGGTGTTGTCTCGCTTGCTTTATGAAAACTTTATGATTTTGAGGTTCATAATGGAGTCACCATTTGCAAAGCACCTACAAAAATCATTTACAAATAACAAAAAAAATGTGAAGTTTAAGGTCAATTTGAAACTAGGCTCAATAATTCAAGTCCTTAGCCTTGGTGAATTGCACTAGATTCAACTTGTGCGCATTAGACAAATTCAACCCGAGTCGCCTATAAAATGGAGCAAATTGTTGGCAGAAATGAACTTAGATTACTTTCCAAGTGATTAGCTCAACTGGAGTTATCATTTTCATAATGGATCACTCCAAATTCAGAGCAAATTGCTACCTGAGTCTAGACTTGGCAAAAATTCCTTCAATTTTGAGCCAATCACTCCATCCTTGATGGATGCAAATTTGGCACCTACATTGAGAAATTTAGCCAAGTTTGGCCAAAAATGATGGATAACGAGGGCAAGCCCATCGAACGTGCCAAAAACTATGTGAACCGAGGAATTGTCCTGACTTCTAATTTAATGATGTGCCCCCAATTCTATAGCTTCAACAAAGTTGGAAGGGAGTAGCAGTAGCTTCTCTCAACCTCTAGATTATAGTCGGCTCCCCACTATCCCCGATATGCTTCTATGCTAACCTACACTAATTGCATGAAAAGTAAAGTGCGAAAAAATAAACATGCATAAACGATGAAGGATGCAAGGGATTCAAATTAATACAAGTTTAAACCATCACAAGAAAGTGGGCATGATCAACCAACACATGAGAATCCAAATAACATCAATTTATCCCCATTCATTATGTATGAAATTGCTAAGCAAATGACAAGATAGACCAAAAGGGCAATGCCTCAATTGCCACACACATAGCAAGCCAAGAGGATAGTGCCATTGATGTAATGCCTAAGGACTTGACAATTTCTCAACAATCTCATGAGATCAAAGCATTCTTTGGGTTTCACTATGTAGCTCTAAATTCTAACGACCAAAAGATGAATACAATGGAGCTTGTGGATCCTATTTATAGTTGGAGTTTACCCCTAAGTTACCTAGGGTGAGAAATTCTTACTCTTAGTAAAAGTAAATATTTTGGGGCATCTCTAACAAAATGATGCACCTCCAAATGTTACATGTCTTTAATAGGCTTAGAAGGCTTCCAACATGTGTTAGTGACGCCACTACAAGACAAAAAATTACTTTCCAAGAAATTTCCTCGTGATCTATTCCTTTACTTTTACCCTTCCATACGTTTGTGCGTGACTCACCCCAAGAAGTGAGTAAATCGCTTGACTTTGCTAGTGAATCGCTTCTGCAAACCAATAAGGTCACTTTACTAGCGGACTGCTCCTGAGCCAATCAGCCCAACCATGGAGACAACCCATGCCAATTTTGCGAACTTTTGTTGTTTTGAAATGTTGTTCCTGAGTTTGCAAAATCTATTTTTCTATGGCTAGTTCCTTGGAATTAGAAGGTATAGTCGAGCTACTACGATCAATTAACAACTACTCCAAAATCTAGCAATCATGTGTACATGCACAAGTTTACAAGAGTTAGTAAGAATTAGAAGTAGCAGTCACCATCCTAGGGGAATCTATATAGATAATGTGGAATACACACATCACCTTTCCCTAAAAAATTGGTTGAGGCTAGCAATGATTTGCTTGCTCACTATATCGTAGAAGCTCCTTATCTACAATTGTTGCATGAGGGGAAAAAATGATCCTTAAAGGCGTATACATCTCACTAAACCATTGTGAGTGTTTTTTCTTCCCCAATTTTGTCTAATTCATATTTATTTAATAGGATTGTATTTTTTCACCCTAGCTTTGAAATGGTGCATAAATGAATGGGGTTAACATATTTCATCTTTCAACATTGATTACAAAAAAGGTTAAGTGTGAAATTTTGTTCCAAACATATCAAAATGATTCTACACCATTCCATACGGCACTTTTGGGCCCATCTAGTCAATTTGTTTCTGAGGTCAGACAATATAAACAACTTTTGTTCATTATGCATTCCAAAGGGAGGTTAGGTATCATCAACCTCAAAATAGAACACTGATTCTTAAATGTGTCCACAAGTGTCACCTCTTTTATCATTAAGACTATGAAAATACATGACACTAAAATCTCATACAAAAGAATCCAAAAATTAGCAATGTAACATTAATGGAAAAAAATTGAATGTGACTCAGAAGGCTTTACTTTTTTTGGAAATGTGACTCTGGACTGCTGCCTATTTTTGCTCATATTCTATGACATTGATGTTTTATCCTATGTTGTCACCGGAATAATCATGCCTTTATAAATTAAATTATCACAAAACATAGCTTTATGAATTAGATAATTATAATGTTAAAATTCATTCCCATCAGAGTCATATGATTCCTGAGAATAACATTGTCATCAGCTTTTCAAATGACCCAAATCTCATTTATCAGTTTTTTCAGATACGATAGTTCTTAGGAATGGGTCATTTTGGTAATTTGAATAAGGGGGAAGATCCAGTGCTTGCTCGGCGACATGCCTGTCCTCATGAATTCTTTGTATCAAGCTTTCTAGTGATGGAAAGTTGACCTGCAATTACCATAATCAAAATCAGAAACAATGCTTTCCAATTAAGGGGCTGAATTCTCATTTGTCAAATGCAATGGTGTCTTCTTGTAGCAAGTACCTCAGGACGAATGTATCCAACAATGATAAGACGCAGCTCCTCTCCATAAAAGTCCTCATTGAATTCATGAAGTAGCCAAGGTTCCTTCAATTACAGTCATGTATTAAATTGTAAATAAGCTCCATAACATTTACTGGGTGAATGACCTGAAAAAAACCAAGAGAATTATGGTGGTTTTCATCAAATTCTATGTACTTACAATTGTCTTTTTGGCATTGTCAAAATATGGATTCCACCCTATGCTCATAACAGTCTTATAGACACCATGTTTAGCAAGTGCAGCCCAACCCATGTATACGCCACATGCTTGCTGACCAAGAATTGACGAAAAGTCATCTGCTGATAAATTGGCTGAATGTGGAACCACATGCCTTAATTAGATTAGAAAATTACTATAAAAAGCAATGAAAAGTTTTTGGTTTTCAGGGGCCTTCTGTAATGCTTATGCAACATCCAACTTGTTTTGCAGACCTTACATTTACATACCAGTAGGTATTCCAAGCATTTTTGAACCACGACCAAATCCCTTTATAACAGGACCTCCAATGTACCAAGGTTCAATTGGTAAAGTGTTTGCTATCCCTGCATGCCAAGTAATAAACAATGCATTATTTTCTTGAACATACTTGCTCACTTTAACAAAAGCCCTGGTGCAAGACCCTAAATAACTGTGATCTCTTATAGTAAAGCCTTGCTTATACAATATCATGCATTTCTCAAGGTGACTTACAACTACTGGACAGGTCTCTTGGTTTCTTACATCCAATGCAATTACCTTTTTCTACTCATTACCAAGTGCTCAATGCATGGCAGAAAGCATACTCTCTAATCAACTTGAATGCATACTGTAAATAGGTCCTATGCAGATTCTTCATGCCTAAGGAATGCACTAGCTCCTCTGCTCGTATGGAATTATCAAGATATTGTCACTCAAAAGGGAAACACAATACTTCAAGAATCTTCCAAAATCCTCAATATTAAATCATTGCATTTGGTATCATGTATTTCAATAATGTGCCTTGCACCACAATACATCAAGAGTAATCACGTCCTACAGATCCAATGTTGGGTAACCCATCAATTCCTCAAGGTGACTGACAAGTCCTGGACACATCGCTTGGCTTCACATCCAATGCAATTACCTCTTACTGCTCATTGCCAAGTGGTTAAAGCATGGCAGAAACCATACTTTCTCATCAATTTGATGGACTCTGCAAATAGGTCCTATGCACATTCTTGCAATGGGTCCTCTGCTCATATGGAAATATCAAGAGAGTCTCACTCAAAGCGGTAACACAATATATCAAATATCTGCCAAAAAACATTTACTAGGGTGGTATCCTAAGGCTATATGCACTAGGAAGATCTTGGGAGGATCTCAGTATTGGAAGCCTAAACTATTTCTACGGAAAGCAGGACATCACACTTGCTGAAGATAAATTTAAGTTGTAGAAAATTAGTAGCACACTTGCAGGAAGAAAGGAACATACTTGCAGAATTTTAAATAGCACACAGACAAGAAGGAAATACTTGCAGGATTTAAATGACACAAACTGAAAGTAATTTCACACTAGCAAAATTAAACAAACGCGTTTGCAATCAACAGTCACTTTACTATTCTAACCTAGAAAGAGCAGTAGACAATTACTGTGAAAACTAGCTATGCATGAAACTGAAACTCAAAGTTTTAACAGAAAATACTCTTCCACCATGTGACAGAGTGGGCACTTGCTCTTCACCCACCAGGAGGTGCACAATTATTAGCTCAACAACAAACACAGATAACAGAAAAAATTTTGTTTTATTTCAGATTCTTGAAAGTTGATATTCAGCTACCTAGCCCCTTCTCTACTTACAATCCTCTTATTTATACCATAGGGCGTCTTAACTTTAGCCCTCATTATCTGGAGAATAAAAACAGAAAAGAGGGTAGAGCATAGCAAAAATATGCACAGAAAAAGACAGGTCGCATTATCTTCAACATTTATCCCAAGAAAAATAATGCAACGGAAATTCCAATTGTTTTGGCTGAGAAATAATTATCAAATGCACTGCCAACAAGTGTCTTGTGTCCTTTAAATCCCAAACTGTGTGTTATCCCTTTTTTCCTGGTGTCGTCCACTATTTATTTGGCACTCCTTTATCTGGGATTTCTTTATTGGGCGCGAGTCTTCTCTGGCAGTCGGGTGATGGTGTTCTCTAGCACTTGGGTGATGGTGTTCTCCAGTGCTCGGGTATGAATCTTCTCTAGCATTCGAGTGATGGTGTCTTCCGGTGCTTGGGTGATGGTGTTCTATTGCTTGTCTTGCCACAATAAGGATTAAATTGACAACATTATCAGTATAAATTAGCTCAAAAACAACCATTTCTATCTATCTTAGTATTGCATTTTCCCAGTTTACTACACTTAATTGGCAAATTATACAAAATTACAATCTAATCCATGGCCTTCTATAACAGGAAGAACTGGAGAAAGTGTACCAAAATGAGGCATTTTTGGGCCTTATCACTCCCCCTAGCTTATTGTAATGCATGTCCTCATGCATTAGCATTCTCTTGTTCCAGCTTGGCGCTCAAATCTTCTTCTCTGTCCAGATCTGACCAGAATTGTTTCACATGCGAATGGAAAACCCTGTATTCCATGACTTCCTCCAACCACTCACTAAAGTCATCTTCATAATACAGGCCAAGTTCATTTAGTAGTGAACTAGGAGCAACAACGACTGGTGGCCTGAAACATATTCCAATCCACTCTTCCCGCATATCTTTTAGAACATTAATCATAGCTTGCACCTACTTGTGTGACCAGTCAAGATTGACTGGCGAAATAGGCTCCCTTTTTGTTAAATCATTTGTCAGCTCCATCCATCGCTGCCAGCAGCCACTTTGGCCTGAGTCAAAGTTGTGCCATAAACCTGGAAGTCTTTAATACAGTGGTTAATATTAGTTTTGGACATCTGTCTAATAGCCAACTTGCTTATGAACAATTATTGTTCTTTGATCAAATATAGTGGCCTTGGGAATTCAAAACGCAGGAGCAGTCCAACTGATTTTTCTGCCTCCTTATGCTCTTGCAATCTATCAGCCCTGTGTACTTGATTTCTGATGGTAGCGGCTAATGCTCGTAACTGTACAGCTCCAACATAAATGTTGGGGTTGAAGGTAGTGATCTCCGGTAGAGCATATTTATGTACATAAATTTCGCAGAGCAAATTTTTCTGCTCTATCAGGCTATCAAAATAGGCAATCAAGAAATTTTTTCTGTAAACAAATCATAAACCATACCTATGCTCAACTGCATTAGTTGCCAACGGTATTATCGTTCCCTAAGGAACAAACTATAAATTCTGGCAGGTTGTCTGCATTCCAGCAGCTTTTCTGCTAACTGATATACCTCCTACATGTTCTGTTTCTAATCTGCCAGTTCTTTTTCCAAAAATGTTATTCTTTTCCTCAACAGTTGTCAAAGATTGAACTTTTTGCTCCCAAAAGTAGCAGCACTTTATCCATTTTTCCACAGCAGCATTGTATTTTTCAACTGAGACTGCCAAGGGATGGGTGATGATGTTTTCTGTTTGTGTTTCCTGTGGTCTCTACGTTCTTCTGTTGCTACTTGCCTGGATATTGTTTCTTTTAGTTTTTATGTTGTGATCTCCTACAGCAATTTGGCAATGTAATCATATTTGTCCTGCAAAAGTTTCTGGGCAGCCAAATGTTTATTTTCTTGTTCCTGAATAACTTTTTGAGCCCTCACAAGATCAAGATTAGCCGATATATCTGGTTTCTCTCTGTTGTTGATGCCAACCTCAGCAAATTTTTCGACTGTGGACTGCTCCTCTGCAGTCGACACAATATCTTGCTTCGGAGGAATGCTCTCTTCATTGATACTAGATATTTCAATTTGTTGTTGCTGTTGTTTTGAAGCTAATGCAGACCATGCTCTTTTCTGAGGTCTCTTATAGGCACTGAAGTCCTCTAACGCTGTTACAGTTGGTGCCTCTGGAGCTGTTGTTATCTTCGAAGCTGCAGATATCTTTGGAGCAGTAGATTTCTCCGGAGCTGCAAACATCTACGGAGCAGTAGAGGATTCTAACCTCTGGCTTCTTTTTCTTGAGCTGGAGGGGGCTAGAACTATGCCCAATAGGCCTGCTATTTCTGAGGTTGTTGTTTGGGGGCATTTCTTACGCCCTTGCCTGCTAGAGCTGGCTACAGCAGTTGTGTCTTGTGCAGCCCTGTTTGTTAGTAATTGTTGCCATTTGTCTTCATCCTGCTCCATACTCTCAAATTGACTGTGACAAATAATTTTGATTAGCCAATGATGTTTTAAGGGCCCTCTACCACTTTGAAATTTTGTTGCCTTCTCATGCAAAGCAACACTCAAATAGAATGGCAAGTCAACCTGCTGATATGGGCACCGAGCTCCATGACGCAGGTGGGACAAAATTTAAAGATGGGGTCCTGAAAGGACCACAAACTAACTGTCACAAGTGATAAATTTCATGACCCAGAAGGCAATTGAGTCCCAGGGTTTTTCCAAACTAAGGTGTCTCAAATCCTTGCACTCAGTACCCCTCATTTCATATTTTGGGGCTGGATCCCCCTCTTCTCTAAATTGAGTGAACTATTCAGTTGAAGTACGGATCTTAAAGAATTGAGACCCAATGCAAGGTATACCATGGATTTTGCTAAGCTTTTGTGGATTTACCTGGAATTGCTCCCCACAAATAATGGCTACTCTGTTGTGCAGTTGGAAGGCAAATTCCTCCACCAAATTGGCATCATGGCTGTCGAACTTCTCAAAAAATTGCAACCATTTTTCTGCCCTAAAAATGTTGGCCAGCACTTAATTTTGAAGCAATTTACCAGCATTTCTGGCTCAAATTTCTTCTTTTGCCCCATGGTTCCAAGGTAGTAAATAATTATTCAAAGTTTCGGAAAGAGAATCTGAAATATTCCGGAGGCATTTTGTAGAGCTCCGGAGAAAAGGGGTGGTGCAGAGTGTTGAAGGATTCTAGAAAATATAATCGAGAAAAGGGTTCCGAAAAATGCAGACGAGAAAAGGGACCCAAAGGTTGCAAAAGAGAAAAGGGTTCTAAAGGTTGCAGAAGCACTCTGAGGGTTTCGAGGTGGCAAAAAATGAAGGCAGGCAACTAAATTCAGGGGGTTCACATTGCATGTTTTCCATGTGTCCATTGCCCTCCTAACTGCTGTCATTCCATCTACTGACTTGTCCAACTATTCGTACCAACCGTCCCTCATGCCACAATTTCTACACTGCCCAATTTGCCAGTTCTTTGTCATTGTTGCATGATGTGACAAGTGATCTCTTGGTTTCCACATAGCCTCCTGGAGAAAGGCTTTTGCAAAAAAAAAAAGTTCTTTTTTTTTTAAAAACCCCACTCCAATGCTTGAAATTTTCTAAGGCTATGACTTTTTGGATGCTACAATTCCCTGACTTTTTGAGGCTGTTTTTTCCTTTCGTCACTATTCCCTCTCCGGCACCATGTCTGGCACCATAGAGACTTATAATATGGAGATCTCTACTGCCTCGTTGACTATCTTTTAACAAGCACCGGAAAAGTTTCTTGTGGACCATTGGCTATGGACTTAAAAGTAATTTTGCATAATAGTGAATTAAGCATTAGTAAAAAGGAAAAATACATACCTTGTTAAAGTAGATGGTTGTTGTTTCTAAAAATGGAAGTACTGTACAGGCATAAAAACCGTTTCTGCAGCAGGTAGACCAGCGGAGAATGAGGCGATCCTTATTAATTTATTATTCTTTTTTTTTTTTTTTAAATGGAAGAAGTTGCCATTGTCGGTTTTCAGCTCCTATTTTGGTTATGTCCACAAGGGATTTTCATAACCTTTTGTTTTTTTGAAACGTTGAAGCTAAATTTACATTGGAAGGGGAGGCCTCTTCCAGTATATCCAAATCTGAGTACAATAAGAGATGTCGAGAAAATGACTCCTTAGTGATGGGTTTCGTGTACAATTTCAGTTGATGTCCATTTACCAACATTCGGCGCTTGGAACCATCAATGAGTTGGAACCACACAACACCATTATCGAATTTTTGCTCAATCTCATATGGCCCTAGCCATCGTGTCTGTAATTTCCCATAGAAGTTGAGATATTGAGAATCGAATAGTAAAGCCCAATAACCTAGCTTAAATTTGTTGTTTTTAATGTGGTTGTCATGCCACACCTTTCTTTGTTGTTGGATTGATTTTTTTGTTGTGAATATCCTCCAAACGTATCTCGTCCAATTCATTTAATTGCAAGATCCTTTCATGCTATACATGTGTAAGCTCAATACTTGCATCCATAGCTATACGTAAGGTTTGTAATTCAAATTCAATTGGAAGTATGGGTTTCTTACCATAAACAAGTTCGTATGGTGTGAATCTTGTTGTTGATTTCCATGTGTGTTGTATACGCACATTACTTCTTGTGACCTGTTCATCTTATCCTGTGAGAAGCCACTATTTTGGTTAGAATGTTTTCTAATTCCCTATTGATGACTTCTACTTGCCCATTTGCTTGAGGATGGTAGAGAGAGGATTTCTTATGTTTAATTTGCTAAAGTTCTATAAATGCTTTTATTACATTGGAAATAAATTTAGGGCCTTGGCCAGAGACGAGTACGAGGAGCACCAAATCGCTGTAAAATATGATTATATAAGAAATCAGCCACTTTATCTTCTCTAGCATGTTTAAAAGCACGCACTTCGGCCCATTTCGTTACATAATCTGTACACACCAGAATGTGTTCTTTTCCTTGTGATGGTGGATTAATCCGACCTATGAAGTCTATGCCCCAGAATTCAAATGGTTCTAAAACTATTTGAGGCCCTAGTTACAAAAATTGCCAATTAAATCACTGATTCCCAGTTTTTTCCAATTTTGCTATAAATCCGAGTCAACTCGGTGCAAAATCAGCGATTTCCGATTTTTTGACAATTTTTCGCCAAATTTAAAAAAAA
This sequence comes from Wollemia nobilis, assembly GCA_028583015.1. Classification (NCBI taxonomy): domain Eukaryota; kingdom Viridiplantae; phylum Streptophyta; class Pinopsida; order Araucariales; family Araucariaceae; genus Wollemia; species Wollemia nobilis. The sequence goes on from JAQPPZ010002200.1 coordinate 4,911,954, forward strand.
AACGGGAATTATTCCCAACGGAAAAAATTGCCTAAAGCCTTGCACGTAGAGAAAAAGGTATAAACTCGTTTTTTTTTTCACTTTCCTTCATTTTCAGCTGTTGCAAATTGGAGAAAGGGGTCTGCCTACCTGCAACCACACCAAACCAAACACACTAGGGCATCCTAACAGCAGATTGTTTGAAGGAATCTGGCAGCCACCAACAACTGCCCAAAGGATTCATCCAAGGTAAGAAACGTTTGCAAACTGTTTTTATTTTTTTCCCCAAGTTGAAACTCTTTTGCAATATGAGGTTTTTGCAAACTAGGTTTAGATTAAGGTTGTTTGCAAATGTTTTTGTTTTCTTTTTCAAGCATGTTCCCAAAGATTAAATTTAAGATAGAAATTTAAAAAACTAGGTATAAGGTTTAGGGTTTAAGTTTTTTTTTTCTCCTTTTAAGTAAATATTGTTGCCTAATAACTATGTATGCAAGCCCATTTTTCAGCTGTCAATGTTTCAAGTTTAAACCCTAGTCTAGAGTTTTGGGTTTGGGGTTTTTTTTCCTCCTTTTAAGTAAATCTTGTTGCCTGATAACTATGCATGCAAGCCCATTTTTCAGCTGTAAATTTTTCAAGTCTAAACCCTCCTTTTAAGTAAATATTGTTGCCTGATAACCAGGTATGCAAGCCCATTTTTCAGTTGTCCAAGTTTCTGGGTTTAGGGTTTAGGGGATTTTATTTTCTCCTTTAAAGTAAATATTGCTGCTTGATAACTATGTATGCAAGCCCATTTTTCAACCATCAATGTTTCAAGTTTAAACCCTAAACACTAGTCTAGGGCTTTGGGTTTAGGGCTTTTTCTTTTCCCTCTCCTTTTAAGTAGATATTGTTGCCTGATAATTATGTATGTAAGCCCATTTTTTCAGCTGTTAATGTTTCAACTTGCAAGTTTTTTTTTTAAAGTAATTGTTTGTAACTTTGTTGTAACTTGTTTACATGTGCAAGCATGAAAAAATGTTGACGAAAAGAGATTCAGCATGGCAATATGGAAGGGAAGGGAAAAAGAAAGGGGAAGCTTATTGCAATTTTTGTGACACTCTTATTCATGGAGGCATTTACCACATCAAATTCCATTTGGCAAAGAAAATTGGCAAGGATGTCAAGCCATGCCAAAAGGTGCCAAAAGAAGTTAGAAATATTGTAGATGCCATGATCTCTAGCTCACAGGAAAAAAAAAAAAAACTCAAACGAAAACAAACCAAGGCCATATCATCCCCCCTTCTCAAATTCCCTGAACCTATAGCAGCTTTAGCTAGTTTCAGCACGAGAGTTCGAGTCCATCAATTGCACATGCATGGAGTGGAATGGATGAGTCCCATTTTGTAGAGCGTTCCATGCTAGGGGCACAACCCACGCTTGAGTGTATGGCTGTGTGGAACTAGGAGAGGCACAACACAATAAGGACACCCACTATCACTTTTTGGTATTTTTCCAACCTTCCCTTCATTGTGGCAAGGTCTCTATACTGGCAGGACATGATAGATGTCGTTGCAAGTTGTGGCACAGGATTTAAGGCACCAACTTTTGATGACCTTAGGGGCCCTCTCCTTCGACAATCCATGGACAACATTCAAGTTGTGCTTAAATTTATACACATGCATGATTAAATTATGTTTTTATCAGTGTCACACGAGGACGTCTCCCTTGTCCCCCCGGTCCCCAAGATGGGGGGGACAACAATGGGGATGTTTCCCCGTTGTCCCCCTTTAGGATACAGTGGGTAGGGCGTCCTCAGGACGCCACCAGCTCACAAGGGGCCATCCTCGGGAAATCTCCTGTGAGGAGATGTCTCGTGGATGCCCAACTGTCCCCAAGGATGCCTAGGCATCCCCCAACTATCCCCAGAGACACCCAGCCGTCCCCCATGGTTGGGCGTCTCCTCACTTGAAAAAAAAAAAAAAAAAAAGCACATTCTCTTTTTAAATTAAAATATATATATATATATATATATATATGAGGGGGTGGGATCCATGAAAGTCTCCACCCCCAAACCCTAAAAAAGAGACTCTATAAGTCCCCTGTTGCCTGTTAAAAATAAAAACACACTCATTCAAAAAACTAAAAAGTTAAGAGCAGCAGTGAAGAAGAGCACACACTCCCAACCTTAAATATCATCATTGGACCATCCTGCTTTCTCCTGAAAGCACTTTGGCTGAATTTAGTTTTCCTACAACCACATGACAGGCACAACCACAAAAAAAAAAAAAATAAGGGCACCTGCACATCCAGAAATGGACTGTTCTTACACTTGCAATCCCTAGGTGAGAGATGATTTTTCATCCACGAGATGTGTTTAAACACAAATTATATTAATATGAAAAATAAGTTGATTACAAAATTGGGGATGGTTCCCCTATAGTTGCAGGCACACTATACTGAAAACTGAGGTTCAGATAGACTCTTTTCTGATCTTGTCTCATTGCATAGAGACATGTATTTGGCTGTAGTATGTACTATAGGTGTACTATCTTTGATATGTATGTGTTCTGCATTATGTCATTTTATAGGGATATATGTTCGACCCTCTTCAGAACGGATTTTGTAACTTTATCTTCTTTGGAACATTATATCTGGCTCCATGAAATTCCTTTCCTTTTTTTTCCCCTCAATGATGCAGGAGCATCCAGCAGAAAGCCAAAGAAGAGAAACTGTCGCGATATCGTGACAGGTTGGCCAAGGAGAAAAGTGTCGCATTATCGCGACTCAGGAAGGAGAGAGAGAGAGGCAAGGAGGAAAATGTCGCGATATCGCGACCAAAAGAAGAAAGAGAAGGAATGGACGAAAAATGTCGCGATATCGCGACATGTCGCGGTATCGCGACCCGAAGAAGAAAGAAGGCGCAAGGGGAAAAGATGTCGCGATATCGCGACATGTCGCGTTATCGCGACCGAAGAATGAGAAGAAGCGCAAGTGAGGAAGATGTCGCGATATCGCGACCCGAAGAGGAGAGAGAAAGCCAAAAGAGAAAATGTCGCGATATCGCGACATGTCGCATTATCACGACATGTCGCATTATCGCGACCAGAAGGCAGGATGAAGAGCAGAAGAGGAAATTGTCGCGATTTCGCGACATGTCGCATTTTCGTGACCTGCAGACAAGAAGAAGCGCAAGGGAGAAGAATGTCGCAATTTTGCGACATGTCGCATTTTCGCAACCAGAAGGCGAGCGAAGAAGCCAGAAGAGAAAATGTCGCATTTTCGCGACCAGAAGGCGAAGAAGAGGCCCGAGGAGGAAAATGTCGCGATTTCGCGACATGTCGCATTTTCACGACCAGAAGGCAAGCGTAGCAGCCCGAGGAGGAAAATGTCGCATTTTCGCGACCAGAAGGCGAGAGAAGAGCCAGGAAGCTGAAATGTCGCGATTTCGCGTTTTCGCGACTCGAAGAGGAAAGCAAAGGCAAGGATGAAAGAATGTTGCGATTTCGCGACATGTCGCGTTTTCGCGACCCGAAGAGAAAAGAGGAGCCGAGGAAGAAAAATTTCGCGATAGCGCGACATGTCGCATTTTTGCGACAAGAAGGCCAGAGAGGGAGCCAGAAAGAAGAAGTGTCGCGATTTCGCGACACGTCGCATTTTCGTGACGAAAAGGCGAGGGAAGGAGGCAGCGAGAAGAAATGTCGCGATTTCGCGACATGTCGCATTTTCGCGACCTGAAGAAGAGAGGAGAGAGAAGGCGCGGAGGAAAATATGTCGCGATTTCGCGACATGTCGCAGTTTCGTGACCCGCAGAGGAGAGAGAAGGCGTGGAGGAAAAGATGTCGTGATTTCGCGACATGTCGCAATTTCGCGACCCGCCAAGGAGAGAGAAAGCCAGGAGAAAGAAATGTCGCGATTTCGCGACAGGTCGCAGTTTCGTGACCAGAAGCCGAAGAAGGAAGATGTCGCGATTTCGCGACATGTCGCATTTTTGCGACCAGAGGGCAAGCGAAGGAGCTAGAGGAGGAAAATGTCGCGATTTCGCGACATGTCGCATTTTCGCGACCCGAAGAAGAAGAGAAGGCAAGGGAGTTGAAATGTCGCGATTTCGCGACCCGAAAAAGAGAAAGGAGGCGAAGGAGAAAAACGTCGCGATATCGCGACATGTCGTGATATCGCGACCGAAAGAGAAAAGGACGAGCAAGAGGGAGAAGATGTCGCGATATCGCGACATGCTGCATTTTCGAGGGGACCGCGACAGTGACAGCTCATGGAAGTCAGGCGGCGGATGTAGGAGCCGATACAGTGCAGCTGGAAGAAGAATGTGACAGAGGTCAGGCGGCGGTTGCAGGGCCGTTACAGGGGCACGTGGCATCAAGTTACAGGCGGTTACAGAGCACTCCGCCATTTCGTGTGATGATGATTCTGAAGGGCAAGCGAAGGCCAAAAGACGCAGGAGATGAAACGAGGGGACCACCAGGTGGAAGACGAAGAGCCGCGTCAGTAAAATTATAAAAGGGCAAGCCGAGGCATGCACAAGGGGTCGGAGTCCGGCCCCAGGCAGAGTTGCAGACGAGTTCTGGACCTGCTTGGCTGTGAGGGCTTCTTCCAAGAAGAGCTCCGGATTCCAAAGGGTGTAGACAGATGCGCCGAACGTGAGGCAGTTTACACAGGGTCCGTGGAGATGGAAAACCCGATCTGCAGATTTGAGACAGAAGGCTGCGACGCTGTTGATCTGTAGACAGAACTCTGAATAGTAAGGCTGTGGCGATTTTTCAGAGCGGTGGTGTTTCGGCAGAGTGCAGAGGTGTTGCAGAGCCGAAGGAAAGGAGCCAGAGGACTGTGGAGGCAGTGAATTTCTTCCAGACGGGAAGTGAAGGCGACGGCTATTATGCTGTTTTGTTATTCTATGATTTTCCAGAATTAGAGGGTCGGGGCCTCTATAAAAACCCAGGGATCGTAATGAGAGAGGAATGTAGAACCGGAGATTGCAATAGTGAATAGAGGAACTACGCCTGCGGGCTAGCATTGTAAAATTTTATTTTCGAATTAATGAATGAAAATTTGGATTTGGTAGTGTGCAATTTTCTGTTCTGCATCACTCAACCTCCGCTAATTCTCATTATTCAGTCAATATGGTAATTGATAGATGCATCTTATGCTTTCATTAAATCCCATCTTATTTGGTGGTTTATACTTTAGATATTTAAATAGATGTGCAAAAGTTTTGTTAAAAACCTCAATATACTTTTGTATAAAGTACCAAAATATCTTATAAACTTTCCTTCTAATCTGAGGCAACACTGAAAGTGATGTCCCTGCTATTTCATGGGATAGAACATACTAGTAATGCATCCCTGTCTGTGTCTCAGCAGTACACTTGCTACTTACATAAAATCAGTCCTTCCTCAATCCTTAGAAGACTTTTAATCATGCATTGTTGTAAGCAAAGGCCTTACAGGTTTAGCCAAAAGGACTTGTGGATCTTATACCCTCTCAGTAGTGTACTTGATATGAACATTTTGAGACATGGGATTACATAATTCTACCGTTCAATCACACAACTTATAGTACTCATACAAATCAATTTTTTCCCATTCTCATAACATAAGCTATCAAGAGTCACAAGTCAAAAAGGAAAACATGGTCTCAAGCATACTGTCACTTTTCAGGTAAGACAATCACACTACTTCTAGCACTTATACAAACCAACTTTTCTCTATTCTCATAATGTAAACAATCAAGAGTTACAGGGCTTAAAGGAAAATACAATCTCAGGCATACAATCACTTATTGGGTAACCCTATTTTCATGTACACAAGGCAGCATTGTTTAGCATACCTCTGCCATGATGAACAGATTAAATGAATAGCAGCCTTGACATTCATGTTAAATCATATTGGAAGCAACTGTTATGTAGGGTGGATACTTCACCAAATCAAGTTATGAGTCTGAAGTAGCAGGATATGACTTTACCACTGGCTACCTTTTTTGGAAGCAAATATTAAGTTGGGTGGATACTTCACCAAATCAAGTTATGAGTCTGGAGTAGCAGCTTATGATTTTACCATTGGCTGCCTTTTCTTCTGAAAATTCTGCTTGTATGCAAAAATATCTGTATTTATTCTAACTGTAAAACTTGGTCTGAAGCTTGGCTATAACTTGCTACTTGCAACTTCTATCAACCCTTATTGCTGTGAAATGGGTAAAGATAGGTCAAAGTCCCAAATCTCATAACTACTAACTTGCTTCTACTTCAAAACCTATAATCATTATTATTTAATGCTTGAATGTCATCAGATCCCAGAATGTGTGTGCAATTGGGTGCATATTTAACATGTGACTTGTCCATTCTTACTATTTAGTATTTTTGTTGTGTAAATTATTCTAAATTTCTAAAAAATTTAATACTATTATACTTTCCGTCCTCCAGCTGTTTCCTAAAATTGGCTTGTCGTCCCCCAACTGTTTCCTAAAATCGGCTTGTCGTCCCCCGTCGTTCCCAAAACCCATCACCCCCGTCCCCCTATCCCCCTGTCCCCGATACTTGTGTAACCTTGGTTTTTATACTTCAAGATATGCTTGAAGACCAGAGCAAGGTGTAAAGGACGAAGGGTTGCAGTATCATATCTGATGACTAGACGAATGGGAAGGGAAGAACCTTAATTAATTTTTTGGTTGCTTCTATAGGAGAAACTGCATTCCTCAAGTCAGTAGATGCATCAGCACAAGTCAAGAATGCCGAAATGCTTGCAGGGTTGTTGGGGGAGGTTGTGTTGGAGGTTGGGGAGGAGAATGTTGTCCAAGTCATCACGGACAATGCAGCAGTGTATAAAGCAGCAAGTAAGATTTTGGAGAAGAGATTCCCCACTATTGTTTGGACCCCATGTGCAGCCCATTGTCTCGATTTGCTCCTTGAGGACATTGGGAAACTAACTTGGGTGGCAGAGGTTGTATAGAAGGCTAGGGCTATCACAAAATTCATCTACAAGCATGCATTGGTCCTCAACCTCATGAGGCAATTTACTGGTGGGAGGGAGCTAGTGTCGGCTGGAGTTACACATTTCGCCACAAACTTTGTGACATTGCAAATCATCTATAATGAAAGAGGGTCATTGAAGGAGATGTTTGTGAGTGATGACTAGAATTTTGAACAAGCTACTAGATACCGATTCTCAAGTGAGAGGTAGAATGTATATGCCTATTTGTTTGTGGAGCCCTTTTGGATAGCCATGGATGAGGCCATCAAGGCACAAGACTAAGTTTATTAATTTTTTTTTTTTTTTTTAATTTAAAATATTTTTGTGTTTGGGAATCTTGTATTGTAATTTGTAATTTTTTTTGTATATTTTTATTTAAATTATTTTTCCTTTTTTTCAGGATTCAGAGCCTTTGGCGAAGCTTCTTCGTCTGTTGATGGAGAAAAATTTGCAATGGGATATGTATATGAGGCTATAAGTAAGGCAAAAGAGGCAATTGCAGCATTTTATGGATATGTCCACACCAAATACGATCCCATTTGGAGAATCGTTGATACACAATGGACATCTCAGATCCATAGCCCTCTTCATGCAACATGGTACTACCTGAACCCCCATATTTTTTATTCTACTTTCATGCCGATTATGAGGTGATGCATGGCCTTGAAGCTTGCATTGAGAACATGTTCCCTGATAGGGAATTCTGCTATAAGGTATGTGAAGATGTAGGCTTGTAAGGAATGTTAGGGCCTCCTTTTCCCATCCAAGAAATGCAAGAGAATGAGGTCAAAATTGAGGCCAAGTAACCCTCATCGAATTATTATTTATTTTGTCTTTTGATTTTGTTTTAAAAAATAATCTCAATTTATTATTTTACATGTGAAATATTAAATTTCTTTTTTTTTTGTCATTTCTAGATTTATGGTGGGAGGACTATGGTGGATTTATGCCCAATCTGTAATGCATGGCCACCAAAATCTTATCTCAACCATGCAACACTTCAAGTTGTGAGTGCAATTGGAGTATGTTTGAGCACATACACTCCAAGAAGCACAATAGGCTTACACAAGAAAAGTTGAATGATCTTGTGTTTGTTCATTACAACCTTCGCCTCCACCATAAAAGAATAGCCCAAACAAGTATCGAGGCCATTGACCTAAGTGACATTGATCCATCATTTGAATGGATCACAGATCAAGAGCAAGAACAACAAAAGAGCCTCTCTTCTCCCCGGATGAATTACAAAACTTTGAAGACCTAGCGGAGGAGATGACAGCCAAGGCACAAGAAGAGACATGGGCATATCAACACAGAGAGACTAGAGCTTCTGCTAGGGCAAAGGGCAAAGGCATTCAAAGACATTGAGGCATTGTATTTGACAATTTGTCATGACTAATGACACATTTTGTAATTTGTACCTTTTCATATTATAAGCAATACAAGATGTGTTTTGTCACTTTCATGTGTAGTTTAAGCTTGTATCACTTGCCACTTTCATGTGTAGTTTAAGCTTACAGTCTTACATCATTAATATTTGATTTGCATAATGTTAATTCATTGTGATATACATGAAAAAACTTTTTTCCAATAAAAAATAGCATTTTCTTCAGGTTTTTTTTGCTGATTTTTTCCAGATTCTTTCTCCAGCCCAATCCAAAGCCGATTCCGATTTTCTCTACTATGTTTGAGGTTCTACGGGCATTTCATTCACTGCAGTGGGTTTTCCCATGCATTGACATTGGTAAATGCTTTTTGGCAAATATTTTATGTATTGTGTTATACCTTTGAGTGAGACTCTTTATATTTCCATATGAGCAGAGGACCCATTGCATTCCTTAGACATGAAGAATGTGCATAGGACCTATTTCCAGAGACCGTCAAATTGATTAGAAAGTAAGGTTTCTTCCATGCTTTAACCACTTGGTAATGAGTAGTATAAGGTAATTGCATTGGATGTAAGAAGCCAAGAGACGTGTCCAAGACTTGTCAGTCACATTGAGGAAATGTTATTGATTGTTTCTTACTGTCATAAACTTCAATCTCTCTTGAGTAGAGAATTGATGTGTTATTCAATGTTGGATCTCTAGAAGGTAATTACTCTTGATGTATTGTGGTGCAAGGCACATTATTGAAATACATGATGCCAAATGCAATGATTTAATATTGAGGATTTTTGCAAATTCTTGAAGTATTGCGTTGCCCTTTGAGTGACACTATCTTGATAATTCTATACGGCCAGAGGAGCCATCGCATTCATTAGGCATGAAGAATCTGCATAGCACCTATTTATAGTATGCATTCAAGTTGATTAGATAGTATGCTTTTTAGAGTAAGTGATAAGTCGCGTTGATGCTCTCTCACTTTAATTTTATGTCAAATATAGGGTGGTGTCCTAAGGCTATATGCACTAGGAAGATCTTGGGAGGATTTCAGTATTGGAAGCCTAAACTATTTCTATGAAGAGCAGGAAATCACACTTGCCGAAAGTAAATTAAAGTTGCACACTTGCAGAAAGAAAGGAATATACTTGCAGAATTTTATATAGCATATGGAAAAGAAGGAAATACTTGCAGATTTAATGACACAAACTGAAAGTAATTTCACACTGGCAGATTTAAACAAACTCATTTGCAATCAACAGTAACTTTATTATTCTAACTTAGAAAGAGCAGTAAACGATTACTGTAAAAACTAGCTATGCATGAAACTGAAACTGAATGCTTTAGCAGAAAATACCCTCCATCATGTGACAGAGTCGGCCCTTGCTCTTCATGTAGCAGGAGATGCACAATTATCAGCTCAAAAGCAAACGCAGATAATAGAAAATTATTTATTTTATTTCAGATTCAGAAAGTTGATATTCAGCTACCAAGCCCCTCCTCTACTTACAATCCTATTATTTATACCATAGAGCATCTTAACTTTAGCCCTCATTATCTAAAGAATAAAAACAGAAAAGAGGGTAGAGCACTAAAAAAAAAATGCACAGAAAAAGACGGATTGCATTATCTTCAACATTTATCCCAAGGAAAATAATGCAACAGAAATTCCAATTGTTTTGGCTGAGAAATCATTATCAAATGCACTGCGAACATGTGTCCTGAGTCCTTTAAATCCTAGACTGTGTTATCCCTTTTTTCCTAGTATTGTCCGCTAGATATTTGGTGCCTCTTTATTTGGGATTTCTTTATCGGATGCAGGTCTTCTCCGACACTCAAGCGATGGTGTTCCCCAACACTTGGACATGGATCTTCTCCGACACTTGGGTGATGATGTTCTCCGGTGCTCAGGCATAGATCTCTGACGCTCGGGTGATGGTGTCTTCTAGCACTCAGGTGATGGTTTTCTCCGGCACTCAATATTTTCCCTGCAAAATATTTAGTTTTACAATTGCTTGTCCTGCAACAATAAGGATTAAATTGACAGTATTATCAGTACAAATTAGCTCAAAAACAACCATTTCTATCTACCTAACTTAGTACTGCATTTCCCCACTTTACTTCCCTTAATTGGCAAATTATACAAAATTACAATCTAATCCATGGCCCTTTGTAACAGGAAAAACTGGAGAAACTATACCAAAATAAGGCATTTTTGGGCCTCATCACTCCCTCTAGCTTATTATAATGCATGTCCTCATGTATTAGCATTCTCTTGTTCCAGCTTGTCACTCAAATCTTCTTCTCTGTCCAAATCTGACCAGAATTGTTTCACATGCAACTGGTAACCCCTGTATTCCATGACCTCCTCCCACCACTCACTAAAGTCATCTTCAACATAAGGGCCAAATTCATTTAGTAATGGACCAGGAGCAACAAGGAGTGGTGTCTTGAAACATAGGCCAATCCACTCGTCCTGCATACCTTTCAAAACATTAATCATAACTTCCGCCCGCTTGTGTGACCAGTCAGGATTGACTGGCGAGATTGGCTCCCTTTTTGTTAGGTCATTTGTCAACTCCATCCATCGCTGCCAGCAGGCCACTTTGGCCTGATTCAAAGTTGCTATACCATAAACCTAAAAGTCTGTAAAATAGTGCTTAATATTAGTTTTGTACATTTGTCTAGTAGCCAACTTGCTTACCAGCAATTTATGTTCTTTGATCAAATATCGTGGCCTTCTGAATTCAAAACGCAGGTGCAGTCAAACTAATTTTTCTACCTACTTATGCTCCTACAATCTGTCAGCCCTGCGTACTTGATTTTTTATGGTAGCGGCTAATGCTCTGAACTGTACATATCCAACATAAATGTCGGGGTTGAAGGCAGTGATCTCTACTAGAGCATATTTATGTACATAAAATTCACATAGTAGATTTTTCTGCTCTATCGGGCTATCAAAATAGGCAGTCAAGAAAAAAGGTTTTGCAGACAAATAATAAACTATACTTGCGCTCAACTACATTAGATGCCAATGGTAATATTGTTCCTGAAGAACAAACTATAAATTTTGGCTGGTTGTCTACATCCCAGCAGCTTTTCTGCTATCTAATATACCTCCTGCAGCTTATGTTTCGGATCTGCCAATTCTTTTTCCAAAAATGTTATTCTTTTCCTCAACTGTTATCAAAGATTGAACTTTTTGCTCCCAGAAGTGGCAGCACTTCATCCATTTTTCCCCAGCAGCATTGTATTTGTCAACTAAGACTGCCAAGGGATGGATGATGATGTTTTCTGTTTTTGCTTCCTGGTCTCTGCGTTCTTCCGGTGTTGCTTGCTTGGATATTGTTTCTTTTAGTTTTAATGTTGCGATCTCCTGAAGCAATTTGGCAATGTAATCATTTTTGTCATGCAAAAGTTTCTGGGCAACCAAAAGTTTATTTTCTTGTTCCTGGGTAACTTTTTGAGCCCTCACAAGATCAAGATTAGCCGATATATCTGGTTTCTCTCTGTTTTCAATGCTAACCTCAGCAACTTTTTATACTATAGATTGCTCCGCTACAGCCGACCCAGTATCTTGCTCCGAAGGAATGCTCTCTTCACTGATACTAGATATTTCAATTTGCTACTGTTGTTATTTTGTAGCTAATGCGGACGGTATTCTTTTCTGAGGTCTCTTATGGGCACCGAAGTTGTTTGACATTGTTACAGTTGGTGCCTCCAGAGCTGTCGTCATCTCTGGAGCAATATAGATTTCTCCAGAGCTATGGATATCTTCGAATCAGTAGATTTCTCTGGAGCTGCAGACATCTCCAGAGCAGTAGAGGATTCTAACCTCTGGCATCTTTTTCTTGAGCCGAAGGGTGTTGGAACTAGGCCCGATGGGCCTGCTGTTTCTAAGATGGTTTTTTGGGGGCATTTCTTATGCCCCTGCCTTCTGGAGCTGGCTACAACAATTGTGTCTTGTACAGCCTCATTTGTTAAAAAATGTTGTCATTTGTCTTCAGCCTACTCATACTCTTAAAATGACTCTGGCAAATAATTTTGATTAGCCCATGATGTTTTAAGGGACCTCTACCACTTTGGAATTTCGTTGTCATCTCATGCAAAGCAGCATTCAGATAGAATGGCAAGTCAACCTGTTGATCAAGGTGCTGAGCTTTGTGACACAGGAGGGACAAAATTTGGAGATGGGGCCCTGAAAGGACCGCAAACTAGTCGTCAAAAGGGATAAATTTCATGACCCAGAAGGCAATTGAGTCCTTGAGGTTTTCCAAACTGGGGCTTTTCAAACCCTTGCACAACTAAGAATAGCAAAACTAAGTCATTATGCAAAATAGGAGTTGAAAACCAGCAATGGCAATTTCTTCCATTTTCAAAAAACAAAATAATAATAAAAACCTCTTAAGCTTTGGCTTACTGCAGTGGTAAGGGCTTTGGCCTCTCTTTGAGACATCCAAGGTTCAAACCCCACTCAGTATGAGGGGACGGGGACCCTGTGTTAACTCATTAAGCTGCAAGCTTACTGCAGTGGTAACAGCTTTGGCCTCTCTTTGAGAGGTCCAAGGTTAAAACCCCACTTAGTACAGGGGGACCGGGACCCTCATAAAATCCTGTGGAAACTCATTAAAAAAATAATAAAATTAATAAGGATCACCTCATTCTCCGCTGGTCTACTTGTTTCAGGAACGCTTTTCATGCCTGTACAGTACTTCCATTTTCAGAAACAACAACCATCTACTTTAACAAGGTATGTATTTTTCCTTTTTACTAATGCTTAATTCATTGTTATGCAAAATTATATTTAAGCCCCCACAAGAACCTTTTCTAGTGTTTGTTAAAATACAATCAACAAGGCGCCAGAGATCTCCATATTATAATTCTCTATGGCATCGGAGAGGGAATAGAGCCAAAAAAAAAAATGCTTTAACAGAAAATACCCTTCCACCAAAAAAGAGCATCAACAACACTAATCACTTTCTCAATAATGTTGTACTGTCATATAGCAAAACTAATTCATTATTCCACGCCTATTGCATTAACCAAAACAGGAGTTGAAAACCAACAATGGCAACTTCTTCCGTTTTCAAAAATAATAATAATAAAATTAATAAGGATCACCTCATTCTCCACTGGTCTACCTTCTACAGAATCAATTTTCATGCCTATACAGTACTTCCATTTTCAAAAACAACAACCATCTACTTTAACAAGGTATGTATTTTCCTTTGTACTAATGCTTAATTCACTATTACACAAAATTACATTTATGTACATGGCCAATGGTCCACAAGAACCTTTTCCGGTGCTTGTTAAAAGAAAGTCAACGAGGCGCCGGAGATCTCCATATTATAATTCTCTATGGTGCTGGAGAGGGAATAGCACCAAAAAAAAAAGCCTCGATGTGTCAGGGAACTATAGCATCGGAAAAGTCAGTGTGTCAAAAAATTTCAAGTGCCGAAGAGGGGCATTTAAAATAAATAAAAAATTGCAAAAGCCTTGCTTCGAGCGGCCATGTGGAAAGCAATTGATCACCAGTCACATCATGCAATAATGACAAAGAACAGTGGGCAGATTGGGCAAAGTAGAAATTATGGCATGAGGGACGATTGGCATGAATAGCTGGACACATTTGTAGATGGAATGACAACGATCATGAGGGCAATGGGCAGTGGTCTACATTGACAAGCTTGAAGAATTTTTTGCCAAAAACACACATTGATGATGGTTACCTTCCACATCATGTGTTGATAGCAAGAGATGATGTTCACATGTCAAAGAATACCCTATCTAAGTTTCAGTTCTTCTATAAGGGTGAGTCAATTTAGATCACTGCTACTTACAACTACTTGGGGGTTCAGGTCCTTCCCCTAAACTTTGGCCAGCTTCACAGTCACAACTTTGCAAGGGATAAGCATCTCTCTTGGACTTGGAATGGCAATGTTTCCGGCAGCACCTCCAAGATATAACCAGAAAGGTGTGCCTCTTTGATTGCATCGTCAAACCCACAAAACTTTATGGATCTGAGAGTCCAAAATAGTAGCATAGACTTTGACAAACTAGGAGTTGTCTTATTCTATTCCATTATTTTCATATTTCTACAGAAAGTTCCTAATGACACCTACCTCTTATGTGCTTCTTATTTGTAGATTATATAATTCACATCAACTACTATATAAAAACAATCCAAAACCAAGATGTGCAGGGTTGACTTCAATATGTTTGATGCAATTTCTTTCATAGTTTGATTTTGGCAAAAACAAATCATTAGCTTATTCTAAGACATTAATTTGATAGCACTGCATATAAAATTTTGTAAAGATCTCATTGAACTGTACACAAGGTGCATCTAAATAGATTTTTCATTACATATTTTGTTTTTTCTAGAAAGAATTGGGAAGTGCTCAAACTAAGGACCAGAAAATTACAATCTTCAAATGCCGGTAGACCCCACTGTTGAGGCTGCAAATCGAACAGACAGCTCAGAACAGTATCAGCTTCAGTGTACAGATGAGCACATTTTGGAATAGACGGCACAGCTACCACCTCCATCCCAGCAGCCTTTGCAGCTCTGACACCAGGCCTGTTAGATATGACAAGGTTATTAACTGAAAATCTTACCAAGATTGAGATTCTCTTGAAATTCAGCAGTGCATCTCTTACCCAATAGCATATGCATAATCATTTAGAGATGCACAATACAAATCTAGCATTTCATAAAAAACTACATTCAGTTCAAGGGTGGGGGACCCCAGCACAACCCCTTCTTCTCAAAGAAAAAAAGAAACTTCATTGAGTTCTCAAGAAATGTTAGTGCTCGCAGAAACAAATCCAGAAAGAATGTTGAAAATAATACTAACATCTTGAAAATTTTGGATGTGTAGAATACTAACTTGATTTTCAGATTGGGTTTCCATCATTTGATCCCTCAAATATCACCAGAACAGTTCAGACCCGGAGATGATATTTTGGTCATGACTTGATCAAACAGAATTGGATCTGAGTGATTCTTCTTCTAGATAAAAGAGCACTCAATTTACTATATGCCATATGAATTTTGTGCCAACCCACATCTATTTGATACCTCAAATTGATAAAATATAATCTGATGTACAATCATAATTTCTCTCTCGTGTGTGCTTGGAATGAGCTGATTCTATTTGCTCTATATTCCTCATATCATGGTCCATATGCTGATCAAAAATCAGACCACCACAAATTCATTTGATGCCCAGAAGATGGAAAGGCGGTCCAGACTAGAATCTGGAATTTGTACAGATTGATTTGCATTGAAAAGTTGCCCGGTCAAGTGGCAGCTGAAAAGCAATGTCAGAATGAAGACTCAGAGATCCAGTAGAGAATGGATACAGCATTCAAACTCATTATTCTCTTCTTGTGTAACTGATTTCATCCAGGTGGGGGAAGGTCATGAAAGAATGAAGCCCAAGAGGAAATAAAAGAAGAGGCATGCTACAGAAAAATAGAAGCCGCAGGGAAGATAAAGAGAAGGTAGCAACAGAATCTGGAAAGGTGAAAAGGAGTAATTTGAAAAGGCTTAGCAGGAAGGCATATCAAGCACAAGAGCATTTGAATGCCATAGGTACCTTTGTATTTCAGTTTAAATTGCCGTGCATATCCATTTGTTCCACAAAAATAGAGGTCTTACTATTTCCTAAGGAGTTTTATTCCCCGAAAGGGTTTCTCTTCATTAAAATATGTTGTTCCAATCTGTGTGTGATAATATTCTCATGGAATTCTATCTCTAGATTTGAGTTTAGAGTAGCTCTTATTTTCCTGATTTTGCCTAGTCTGATGTAGCTATGTTGTAACTAGTGCATGTATGGGATCGAAATCCATGTTTTAAACTCTCAAAGGATCTCCTAATGTGCCATTTGTGGGGATTACAGATCAGCTCTGGAGTCACAACTTAGTGACCAAGACAAAGGACCTGGAAAATGCTCGGACAGTTCACTAAATGTTTCAGATATAGCAAGAGGATGCAGCAGAGATACATGGAGGTTAGTCATAGAGTTCAGTACTTAGGGGCAGGTCTAACAGGACCATCTATTCCTACATTTACTGCTCCTAATTCCCCAGTCACTTTGGGTTCCTCAACCACTACACCTAACACCCATGTTAGCACCCTTTTCCCTTGTTTAGCTAATTCATTGGTAGGGATGTCGACTGCTTGACCAAAAAGGGTAAATGTAGGTGGGGAAGTTGGCCGCATGAGTCATAGATGGCCAAGAATGTACTGTCTTTCTGGGTTGTTATATCCAAAATAAAAGATGTAAAAACAGTTTATGTTGTATATAGTTGGTGGGGGTACATTTAATTTTTGCAGGACAGTCAGACTTGGCCTCTTCCCATAGAGTTCAATCTGAAGCGGCATGCACACTCAACCAGGACGTTGAAGAATAATAGATTCATGCCTTAATTGCATGTTATATACTTGGATGTGTATGTGAGTTGACCTTCTATTGCATTGTCTTCATTTTTGTTGCATGGTATTTCATTGTAGGACTACTTTACTGCATTACTTGTATTGTGTGGCATGTTGTATCACACAACTTGATTGGTCACCCCTGCTACAGCACTCGCATAATCCAGTTTTGATTACTTGTTTCCTAACCAGTTAGTGGTTGTCTGAATTATGAGATAGGCACTGTCATAGGCCCTCAAGAGTCCCTCTACTAGAAGAAATTTGTTCATAATTCATCTTTTACCAATATTTTTAACATGTCTTTGGTTTGGCTTTTCTGTTCAAGCAGCAATGATCTTAGTGAAACTTCTCAGACTTTCTACGATGTGGTGTGTTAGACTTAAAAATTCTGGAAACACTGCATTTGATTGTTTTAATCCAAACATTTCAAGCCCTAATGCAAGCCCATTCATCGGGGATTATGCTCTTTTCAGTTACCCAAAGAGAAAAGATAGAATTTCCTATCTTATATATAGGAAATATGAGTGCAAGTACTATTTGAATAGATGTAAGATGATTGCCTTCACAAACATAAAATAATAGACTCTACATTATTAAGATTTAATTATTGGAGAATCATATTTTTATTTGATTCCTGACAGTTTGGTGTATGAAGGGCTTCCAGGAAGTTCTCTATATTCAATGAAGTTTCTGATACAAGGTCAAAAGGAAATGGGGGGAGGGGTAGGGGGCTACCTGACCCGGAGGCCACATCCCTGTGTAAGCCTGGAAAGTAGTGATCTTTCTAGAAGGAGGTCATCTTATGACTTGCAAGGATACTCACACAATTGATGGCCCCAATTTCAGGTAGTCCTTTGAATACAAGCTCCTGGTCATGCTCACTGTTCATGCAAATTGTTCCAAACAGAATGCCTAGTATCATTAATGTTGTATCTCAGCTATGATAGAGATGGTTTGTTTATGCACAGTAGTTACTCCTAATAACTGGTTTTAGGATATTGTAGTAGAAAAACAATTGAAAAGCAAAAAACAGAAAACCTCCACTGATTTATTTTATATATTAGGAGTTTGAACAACTTACAGTGAGTCTTCAATGACAAGACAGCTATGGGGTTTCGCCTGTAATTTCTTGGCTGCTTCAAGGAATCTGCAGTCACAGGCACAAACAAAATTAGAAAGTTGGGATAATGTAAGTATCAAGCAACTGACTTTTGTGAAATCTGCACAGAAAACATTCCAACCAACTCAGCGTCAAAGCTCCTCAAAGCCTAAAGCAACCTCACATTTCAGGCGATGGCTTGCCCTCCTTCACTTCATCTCCAGCAATAACAACAGAAAAGGATTCCTTCCAACCTACAAACACACACTGACATTATCACTTTGCCTCCTGATAAGAACCCAACACAGATGGCAAGGGTGCCAACAATAGAAATAAAACAGTTCTAGTATAAATTGATCATCACAGACAACAATTGTGTAGGGCATTGAATGAGCAATATAAAGCCAATAGAGTTTTACCATGCTGATAAGATAACTTTGCTTCAATGTTTTCCCTTGGTGAGTTTGAGGCCAGTGCCATTTTTACTCCATGGTTCTTTAGATGTTTGATAAGTCGACAAGCACCAGGAAGAGGTTTTACCTTAGACCACCTGCAATTAATTTTATTTAAAAGTTGATGTCATCTGGCAGCATTGTCTTGGGTGAAAAATGTAAAACATTTCATGGGCTAGTGATTTACTTTATTGAGCCATTGCCTTGTCATAGCTATAACAGATGATTTGTTTATCAATTAATCTAATTTTCAAAATGAAGCAAAGAAGCAAATGAGCTTTATTCTAGGTAACGGAATTATTCAATATTATCGTGCATCATGCAGTGCAAGAATATTAGTTATCCTATGGAATGAGTATAAGATAGACAAATCTCACATTACATTGACTAATATGTCCATATTAACTTAGAATAAAATACTTGAAGCAAGTTCTTTTCTCTATCCCTCACAAATTTAGAGAAAGAAAAAAGAACTAAGATCTTATACTGTTAGTGTACATATAACTGGGAATAACTGCAGTAGTCATAAAGCTTGGAAAGGTTCTAACTACAATAATGGCCTTGTATCCACATGAAAAAATGGAGATTGAAATAATAACAGATTAACCACCTTCATTTATTGAAGCAAGTCATCTCAAGTCATTTTTACTACAGCGCATTGTAACAGCTCTAAGTTGTAATTGTTCAAGGTGGTAGGGACATTATATGCCTCAAATCATAATGTAGTCGCATGTCCTATACAAGTTAAGCATTGTTGACTATGGTAAATTAATGCAACATGTTTAGGAGAAACAAATTTCAAAGAAAGATCCACTGGTCTGAAACATTGCCATCAATGAGGATTAGTGAATATGAGTGGAACTCTTGTTTAGTTTCTTTGAACATATACAGACCTTGATTTTGTTGTTATGTGACTATGCAAACACCATAAGTGATATGCCAATATCATAAGAAGAAATTAGTAAGTCAATGTAGTTTCTGGCTAATGATTTTGAAAATTGCCCTGGAGGCAATGTTGTTCAAACGTGATCAATTCTACAAGCATGGTTTGGAACATTATATAAATTCAACGTATTGTGAGAAATATTTTATTAATGCAAACAATAGGAAGAAAAGAAATCATACAAGAACAAGACGATGGCTAAGAGAGCAAAGACAACCATCCACAACATATTTTTAAATGTAGTTACAGCATTTTTCCTTTTTAATAGTTCCATTATCCATTTTATATCCTTGAGAATCTCTATCAGATGTCTCCAAAGAGGCAATCAAAGCGGTATAGCATGAAAAAATAAAGGCCACTTCTCAGATAAGATATCCCCAGATGGTTAAGGTTGAGTATGTTTGCATTCAAGATTTCATTATAAACTTGTGAAAGCCACTTTTCTACCTTCAATTGTGAATTGGCAACTCCTGGATTAACTGAAAATTCAAACCACCTTTTGCAGGTATTTAGAAGTATCTCATTCTAATAAGTACATAACCGAATCCAAAACTGAAGTTGCAGGATTACAAAAGCTAAGTAGGACTTGATGCTTCAAGGTATGTAGCGTCCCTGGATGCCCATTGTAGCCTAGTGCTTACAACTTGTAGTCTAAGATTTGGCATTGTTAACAAGCTGGCCATTTGATTGCCTTGCATTATGTTCTTCGTTTACATTTGTACCATCTATAAATATAGATCCTCATTTACTTGCATACTTTTTGATATTCTTGATGAACATTCCTTCTTTGTTATTTCTCATTTCCATCTATGACCCTGTGGTATGAAGAGTAGTTTAATGTGCGCTCTTTTGCTACACAATTCTGAAGCATAAGTCACCTGCCTCACCAAATAAATTAGGGAGTTGTCCTTTGCGCCATGCCTCAAAGGCCCCTCAATGTAGATCATTGGTATAAGAGCATTGTTTCTACACTCTTCTTGGATAAGAGAAAATGATTGTATTAGTATCCACAAATGAGCAAAGGAGGCCAATGAAACTCACTTACAATCCACTATAGCAACTAAAAATGTACTAACAAGATAAAGCAAACTAGATAAGATAACGAACATAAACTATAATTAAGTGAAACTCCTGTATCACATTAGAACTCAGCATCATGTGATGGACCCAAAAACAGGTAAACCCTAAGTATGTATTAAGTAATGAAGAAGAGAGGGAACCATCAATTATGGAAGAACTCAGAGGGAACCATCAATCATGGAAGAACAACTCGGATGGAAAAGCGCCAACTCTAACAAGTAGAATGAAAAGTAAAAACAAAGCCATCATCATCACAAGGTGTCCCAAAAGACCCTACATAGGATCTAATGATGCTTCCAAGAGTGGCTAGGACTAAGGGAGCTTGGTTGAATAATTGTGGGAGAGCATACAATCCAAACCCCCACAACTCTCCTAACATCCATGGCGAAGAAATCAACAAAAGAATAGACAAAACTTGTAAGGTGTGTCTGTTTACACCTCTTGGGCAAGAAGTGGCCTAGACCTGGTGTCAGAGAGCCAAAGTCCTATTGTGTTGCATGTAAGAAGACAGTATAGCTGCTCTAGTAGCCACTTTCATATGTGAACAAGGTTGCACAAATTCATCATCATCATTTGGGAAGTTGTAGCATCAGAAGAATACTTACTGCTCTTGACAATAAAGACAAGCTGAAATAATTAGTCGATTAATAGAGTTGCAGTTGATCAATCCTATAGAACTTGATGCCAAAGAGTCTTAGCTTCTTGAAGGTTTGCGTACCAAGCATATTTGATCTGAATAGTAGAAGAAAGTGGCAAGTGACCTTCCTAAATATCTATACAAGAGATAGTACTTCTCTCAAAACTCGTAATAGATGGTACGCATGAAGATGAAATGCTCTTTAGTCTTCACCTACGAAAAAGAGCAAAGGTGGCATACCCTATAGTATTGAGGAATATGATGGTCCGTCTCTACCTGCAACTGATGTGGGTAGACTTTGAATTGACCAAGAGGGATCGATGTCGAGTGTCCAATGTCAATATATATAATTGGGATGAGTGATAATGCCATCCTCAATACTCATGAAATGTTCAATGTGGACAACTCACATAGGACTGAGAAGCTAGGGTGGAGAGGTCAAAGTAGTTTAATTATATTGCCGATATATGTCATCTCTAACTACTTGATTAATCACCTCCTATCAAGAAGAAGGCAAGGAGGAGTGTGCAAAAAGTATTTCAATGTAGGGGATCTATAAAGATCCGAATTGATGGAAGAAGTAAACGACCTTCTTAGAACCAACCCAAATGACGATCGAAGTGCTCTTGGAGGTAACCCATTCTGAAGAACGAAGTACTAAATATAGGTATCTCTCTTGGCCTGGCACATGATCACCCATGGATCTAAGGTGATGAAGATGAAAAATAATTACAAAGATGTTGACAAGGCAAAGAGGATGAGAAATGAAATGAAATGAAATGAAATATTATTAATGTCCGCAGTGGACCAAAATAAGACCCAAGGGACTATAAGAAGGACAATAATGACTGCAAGCTAGCAGGCCAAAAAGCCCAACAAAGAAAAGAACTAAGATAAATACAAGATGAAACCCGAAAAACGGTCCAAAGAGAAAGGTAAAAGAAAATAAAAGGGAGAGCAGAGGGGGGGAGGGTTGCAGTCCAACAGAGAGGAGTGTCAGCCAAGAATAACGGAGAGAGAGGAGGGGGGAGGGAGCAGCCCAAGAGTGGCAAGCTCCGAGAACCCCCAGAAACTAATCTCTCCTAACAGTCAAGGCCGAAGTACCAGAGCTGAAGAAGTCCATGAGATGTCTTTGCCCATTGCTAGTTTAGAACCCTGACAAACTGTTGGTGCGTTGTCTAGTGAACCCTGACAAACTGTTGGTGCATTGTCTAGTGACCCTGCTTTTGTTCGAATTGGATGATGTGGGGCGTTTCTGATCGAAGTCACCTGGTCCGTCGAAGTTGGTGATTATTGTTGTGATGAGTCGATGATGAGGAGGGTGAGATCCATTTGAAGAACTTTTTTGTCTTCGAAGTTGAGTTATCTCCCTAAGAAAGAGTGCGAGACAACGTGGGTCCGGGTATCTAAAGAAGGTAGAGACAGATCAAGAGTTGTCCCTGAAAAGGCAATGAAACATACCCTGGATCTCATAATAAATAGGACAACAAAAAATAAAGTGATAAGGGTTTCAACTTCACCCACGGAGCAAACACAAGCAAATCTACTCCTCCGTTGGAAGATCGTGATCTGATTCAATCTGGAGTTGGTGAGAACACACCCTAAGTTGCCCAATAGTGATTCAAAGACTATGCATTGTGTGTTGCTAAAGGTATTGTGGAGGAACAATTTTGCCCTCCTGTATCTATAAGAAGTGCTTATCGTAGAAAGACAACTTGGGGGAAAGAGGGACAATAGGAGAGATCCATGTGCATCTGGTGTACTGGAGACTAACATCCTTCCAAATCTCGTGGAGCATCTTCTCCTTACTAAGCCAAGAGGGGGAGAGAACCCCCAAATAATAAGGAGGGAGCCTGTCTATCCGTATCTGAATGCTGGCCAAGAGAGCAAAAACTTGAAAATACCAGCTCCTCCGGCCTCCCCGAGAACTCGGAGAGAGTTCCATCGAGGAGCAAAGGGCGAGATAAGGGTACCGCCTGCAACCCTCAAGGGTATCTCCGAAAGCAAGGATCCTGTGAAGATAACCAATAATCAAGAAGAGAATCTCAAGCTGGAGAGGAGAAGCCCCAAACTCTGCTGGAATAATAGAACGGGGGACTGTTCCCTTGCAACGAATGAATCGTCGAAGAAAGAGTGTCTAGACTCATTCAACCCATGACCACTCATTTGGGCCAAGACTAGGGCCCCAAACCACTGACCCATAAGTAATAGTTGGCTTGACCAAGGCATCAAAGATCCTCATCTTCACAGGTATATCCTGAAAATGTTCTTTGAAGCAATTCCTCTCTAGCAAAGAGGGAGTTGCATACCCCTTACACACTCGGACCTGGGCGGCGGGTCTCATACCAAAAGTGGGACTAGTGAAAAGAACCCCAAAATACACATAAGAGGTGATGAATTCGACCTCCTGACCCTGGAAAAGGAAGTGGAAATGGGATAGAACCTCTTTGGTAGTACTGAATACCATAACCTTGGTCGTAGAAAGATTCACCGTCAACTGTCTCGAGTCACAAAAAGCGGCAACAATGTTCAGATGACGTTGAAGCCCCTCAGGGGAGGAGGCCAAAAGAACAACATCATCAGCAAAGAGGAGAATAGAAATCAGCATATGGTGAAGAAGGCAACCATCCTCTGGGTGAGCGTTCTCCCTAATAAAATTCTCAAGTTCGTCGATAAAGATCCCAAAAGGTGTCAAGGAAAGGGGGCATCCCTGTTTCACTCCTATGGTGCTAAGAATACTGGCTAAAAGCCCTTGAGGGGAGCGAAAACGACCTTTCACAGTCTCATATAACCGTGTAACCGTTGTCCAAAGCTGCCCAAAGATGCCAAATGACCGAAGCCTCTCAAAAAGTAAATGTCGAGGCACCATGTCAAAAGCTTTCTTGAAGTCTACAAAGCAACAATAAACCTTCAAGGACCTGGAACGCGCCTCCTCAATAATAGCTCTGAGGACTAGAATGTGATCTGTGGTCTAGTGATCTTGCCGAAAACCAACTTAGCCAAGAGTCCTGAAACCCCCCTCCAACCTTCGGGAGAGAAGCACATCCAATGTTGTGGCATAGAGCTTGGCAAAGATATGCCCAATCATGATAGTCCTGTTGTTATTGGGTTCATGGGGATCATCTGCCTTATGAATTGGGTGAATGATATGCTGAGTCCAGGAATCAGGAAACCCAAAGATATGCCCAATCATGATAGTCTTGTAGAGATTAAAGAGATCAGTGAGGGGCCCAACAAGAGGGTCAATACCATGCTTCAAAAATTCCGCCTGTAACCCATCCAAATCTGCTGCTTTGCTCGTACAAAGTTTCCTGATAGCCTACCTGACAAGACCAGTAGAAAAGAGGTGGCACGAAGAGGGGGGGGAGGGAACAATAATAGGAGGCTGATTTGGGATGGTATAGAGGGAAGAGGCATGAATGGTCCAAGAGGAAAGATCGATCCCATGAGTAATCCGATCACGGGGGAGGATAAGGCGCCAGAAGGATTTAGGAGACTGCTGAAGGGAGTGGATAAGATCAATTCAATGCCAAGATAGGAAGAGACGCTTCTTCTTTTGAAGAAGCATCTTGTAGTCTTTGTGAGAAATGGCATAGGGCTGGGAAGGATTCCGAATGGCATATTTCAACCTTCGATGGGCAAACTTACATTCCTCGTCATACCAGATGTTCATGGGGCAATGACCAGGGGGACGAGGACGAGGGGGAGGACGAATAGTGTGGGGGTACGAGTCCAAAGCAGCCTTCCAAATAGTTTGGACCAAGCAAGCAGAACGATTGGAAACATCGGGAAGGGAAGACACCCTCGGGAGAACATGACACAACCAGTCCATGTAGGTAAAGGAATAATAATAGTCAGTCTATAATGACTCGAGGGGCTGAAGGGGAGGGAGGAAGGGGAGGAGTAACAGGAAGGGAAACAATGGATAACGCACGAGAAAGAACTGAATGATCGGTACGGGGGGGAGGGTGATCAAAGACATTGAATCGGAAAATGAATGGAATGAGGGTGGTAGAGGAAATAGTATAATCGACGACACTGGCTCCACCACTATGAAAAAAGCAAGTAAACCCACTAAAATCCGGAAAACAAGATATACCATTGAGAAGAACTAGCCTGTTGGATTCACCCAACTCAATAAGATGCTTATCGTAAGTAGTCACTTGTGTGTCGCTGGAGGTTCGAGCAAAACCAAGGTCCTCAAGATCCAATTCCCAAGTCTGCATCTCATCGGTTATGAGGTCATGAAGAGAAACCTGCATAGGTCCGGTCCGAGCATTGAAATCTCCCAGCAAAAGTATCTCCCCTGAAGCCGAGTATCTAGTAGTGTCCTCATAGAGATCCTGGAAAGGGTTCCTATCCGTGTGAATAGCAAAATTGGACGTGGTGGGGGGAAAGTAACAGGTGGCAGTGTAGATATCCCAAAGAGGTGGGTGACGATGGATTTTAATCCATAAAAACTAGAGTGGGGGTCAATTGAAACCAGGGAAACCGAACCTTGGAGCCTATCCCTGATAAGAGCAGCAACACCTCCTGATCCTCAAACCCTCCCAGAGCGTCGAGTGAGTTGCCGACAACTAGACCACCAAAAATAACCAGAGATAACTGAAAGGGCCTGCTCAAGACTCTCGTGCGTCTCATAGATAAGAATGATGTCATGTCTGCCAATCACATCAAGAAGGGACCCTAGGGTAGACCACATCATACCATTGTAGTTCCAACAAGCTATAGCTAGCTTATCTGCCACCCCCCTTTCGTGTCGATGGAGTCATTCGTTAGGCAAGGGTTTGGACCACCGAGGAGGAGGAGAGTCCCAAATCACTGCACGCAAACTATGAATAACTGCCCATTTGTTGGCTTTCCTGGCTGCGGCTACTTGTTCTTTGGCTTTCTTCAATTCTTCAACCTGGAGTCACGTAAGGTCCTCATCAAGGTAGATTTTTTCTGGAAGAGTAAATACTTTTCGTTTGGCCCTCAATGCCTTCATACACTCTTCCGCATTTTTGAAGTGTATGACCAATGTGGAGTCGAGAGAGAACCATACTCTCTTGAGAGTAACATCTGTTAACTCAAGAGTGTTGTGAATGAAGGCATTTCCTGCTTGAAGCGGATCAGTAGGTTTGGGCACTCCACAAACCCTGAGATTGAGCGTTTTTGCATTACGGATCCTTTCTTCTTCAAATTTAGCTTGGATAGCCAGCTCAACTATGGGGGGGGGTTCTTTCCGGCTACAACTTGAACCATCTTATATCCACTAGGGATACATATTTGATTTTGGTTCCATATCATCTTATTACAAGCCTAATCATCACACTATATACTCAAGCCAAGAATCTTAAATCCACAAAGGATTGTCGGTTTGTTAAAGTAGTCAAAGAGGTGCATCTTTGTAGATATGTCTTGGAAGAGTAGCTGGAAACACTAGCAATCTAGAACCAAAATCAATATGTATCCCTTTCAAAGTTGTGATTGTGGAAGCTAGTCAATGATTAAAGGAGACCTGTAAACAAAACCCCAAGCAGGTTTGAATGGTGGTGATCTCAATCAGTGTGCTCTTATAGAAGAACTGAAACTTAGTCTTGTTAAAGGTTGATTGCCAACTGTCTTAAGTTTCAACAGCGAGCGAAATCCTTTAGTTGTCTTTATAAGCCCTTGAAAGTATGAGCAAGAAGAGCTACATTTGAAAAGCCAATATAGCTATCAAGACATGATGTAAGAGGTAGCCATCACCATCATGTGTATTTTGTCCAATAAATTATCAAAGCTCATCTGTGCAGAGCTACAACAAAAGCTAACAACCATTTATGGTGATAATCATATTGTTACCAACTTGACATGCAACTCAGTTGCACACAACATAACAAAGCATATTGAAATCCATTTTTTACGTTTGAGAACTAGTTTTGAAGGATATTACATGGAAGGAGTTCTATAGAATAGATGACTAGATTGTTGATATATTGACCAAGCCACAACTAAAAGCCAATTTTGTCAAGCTTAGATAAATGCCATGTTAGAAATAATGTTTTAAAATCATTATAGTCAAACTATGTAGGCAAGGTAGGCTAAATCAATTTGTCTTCTCTCTCTCTTTGAGATTAGACTTTACAGTCTTTGTATTCAATTTGTCTTCTCTCTCTTTGAGATTAGACTTTACAGTCTTTGTATTCAATTTGCTTTCTTTCTCAAATAGGATCAGATTTCCTAGAGTGATTGTGTTTCAATTGCTTTCTATAGTTTGGTGAAATAGTGTTTATTTCACACCTATAAATATGTAACCTCTCCTTGATGAATATATATTTTGCATTCCAAATTTCTACATGGTATCAGAGCAGGTTTAGGAGAAAAGATGTGGCTCTTTCTTCTCTGGTCACGTTTTCTGTCTGGATGCAAATTTATGCTTGTTTGAGTAACTTGCAAATTGTGTTCATTCATTTTCGAATCGTGGCGATGTTAGTTTCTTCTGACCGGACGCGTGTGGGTTGTGGTTACACTGTTGGTTCATACGTTCAGGTTGGTTGTTTGCTGGTTGTTATTTGTTCTTATTCTCCCGCTGATTTTCTCTCTGTGCTTGTTAAAGCACCCAAAGTTTTTAAACTTTATTTGTTTAAATTTCTAGATTTAATTTTTCTTAACCATGTCAAATATGAGTATTTCCGGTTACATTTTACCGGATTCTCATAAATTGAATGGGAAAAATTATGTAATATGGAAATTTAAGATTCTCAACATTCTAACCTTGAAAAAGGTCATAAAAATTGTTGATGGAAGAGAAGTCAAACCTACGGGTCCTGCTGATTCAATAGCAGATTGGGAAGGACGTGATCAAGAAGCCTTGGCAATCATTGGATTGTCTGTTGCTGACGACTTGATCACTCATCTGCAAGGAAAGCTCACTTCAACAGATGCATGGAAGGCATTGAAAGATCTCTATGAGACAAAAAATGAGACCAGAGTACTGTATTTGAGAATGTTTGAGTAATATTCCATTCTTTGGGATATTTACCCTTTTACTCCACTAGGTAAAATAGGTAGTATATTGCATTATACTACATAGATAGATTATTACATCTACTTTTTACCATTTACCTTGTAGATATTTACTGTTTCAAATATCTAAAGGTAACTATTGGTTAATCCTAAATATCCTAGGGTAACTAGTCTAAGCTTATCGCTCCATCCTTGGAGCGCGTTAGTTAGCGTGATTAGTGCTAAGGCAGTTTATTAATCTATTTTGTAACCTATTTAAACTATAGTTCCTAAACTATATGGTTAATGCAATTTTATCATTTATCAAATCATTCTCAATTACCTGGTCACAGAGAAATCAAATGTACTCATGTAAAATGACTAATTCTGATCCAATCTCTACTCATCTACAACAGCTTAAGGAGATTAAGGATCAGTTAATTGTAGTAGGAGAAAAAGTAGAGGATAGGGAGTTAGTAAGCATAACCTTAAATAGCCTTCATGAAGGTTATCATATTTTTGTTACCAGTTTGTGCCTTGTTGAGCGAGTCCAACCTCTCACTTTTGAGGAATTGGCTGGACTGCTCTTGCATGAAGAACAACGGATTAGTAACTATAGTGGTAGCAGTAGTATGGCTTTTGCCTCTCACTCTAAAAAGAACTATCAAAAGAGTTCTAAACCTATCACTCAAAGCACTAATGAGCCTAAACCAAAAAGGGACATGATGTGTAATTACTGCAAAAAGAAAGGTCATCTTGAAAAGACATGTTGGAAGAAACAAAGAGATAAAAAGAAGTCTGATGCTCCTCCTTCCAACGATGATGTCACAAAGGTCTTCAACATCAATACTGAATCTCATAAAACAGGTAATGTTTGGGTGATTGATTCTGGTGCTACAAGGCACATTACTTTTCGTAAGGATTGGTTCACTAACCTTATTGAAGACACAGATCAGACTATCATTTTGGGAGATAACAGCAAACACAAGGTTGTTGGTCATGGTAATGTTACTGCTGATCTACCTGGTTGTGGGATAGTGAACATCGCCAATGTGCTTTATGTTCCTTCTTTCACAACAAATTTGCTCTCTGTAAGCCAAATGGTGAAACAAAATTTGAATATGGTATTCAATGCAACTGAATGCATAGTCTCGAAGAACAACAATGTAATTGCTCAAGGTATCCTAGAGAATGGCTTGTATAAATTCTCTGGAACTCATGAGCATGGTTATGTAGCTTCTGATTCTTCTCATGAGCTATGGCATGATCGTTATGGACATTTAAACTACCACAGTCTTCAGCTGTTGAGTAAGTTAAAAATGGTCCATGATCTTCCCTTAGTTAAGAAATGTAACAGAATTTGTCATTCTTGTGCACTAGGGAAACATCATAGGGATAAATTTGTTCAGTCCACTTGGCGGGCTAAGGACAAATTGGAGTTGGTCCATTCTGACCTATGTGGACCATTTCAAACTACTTCACTTGGTGGTGCAAGGTACTTCATTACCTTCATTGATGATTTCTCAAGAAAAACTTGGATTTTTCTGTTGAGAAACAAATCTGATGCATTGGCAGCATTCAAGGAATTCAAGGCTGAAGCTGAGACCTTCTCTGGCAAGAAGATAAAAATCTTACGAAGTGATAGTGGAGGTGAATATCTTTCAAAAGACTTCATCAACTTTTGTAAAACTCATGGCATTCAGCGACAGTTGACAACCTCCTATACTCCACAACAGAATGGTGTGTCTGAGAGAAAGAATCGCACCATAGTGGAAATGTCTCGTTGCATGCTCAAAGCTAGGAATGTCTCTAATGGCTTTTGGGGTGAAGCTGTTAAAACAACTATGTATCTGCTGAATAGAAGTCCTACTAGAGCTGTTCAAAATGTAACTCCTGAAGAAGCTTGGACTGGTAGGAAACCTTCAGTATTAAATCTTCGAATTTTTGGATGTACTGCATATGCACATATACCTGATGAAAAACGTCAAAAGCTTGACGCCAAAAGTCAGAAATGCATACTTGTTGGGTATAGTGAGTCATCCAAAGCTTATAGACTCTGGAATCCTTCAGAGAAGAAGATTGTAATCAGCAGAGATGTCTTGTTTGATGAAACTGATGAAAGCATAATCCCCATTATAAATGCTAAGGGCAAAGATGTAATGGAGTCACAGACTACTGATCAAGAAAAGAGTCAAGAAAGGAGTGAAGAAGGTGAGGACTTGTCAAAAATTTCTCCTGCAACTTCTTCTGTTCCTGAGAAAAAGTTACCAAAAT
The DNA here is from genome assembly GCA_028583015.1 of Wollemia nobilis. Taxonomy (NCBI): domain Eukaryota; kingdom Viridiplantae; phylum Streptophyta; class Pinopsida; order Araucariales; family Araucariaceae; genus Wollemia; species Wollemia nobilis. The sequence continues at coordinate 4,942,165 of JAQPPZ010002200.1, forward strand.
GGTACTTGCAAACATTGAAAGATTCTCATGTTGAGAATATAAATGAAGACAGAAGGAATAGGACTAAGCATACTGAAATCAATTATGCTTTGATGTCCAATATTCTGAGCATAGATGAACCCCAATCATTCAAAGAAGCCAAAGATGTGGCTCATTGGCAAACTGCCATGAAGGATGAGTATGACTCTATCCTTAAGAATGATACATGGGACATTGTTCATTTGCCTCCTGATAAGAAAGCCATTGGTTGTAGATGGGTCTACAAAGTAAAATATAAACCTGATGGTTCTGTTGACAGGTATAAAGCTCGACTTGTAGCCAAAGGCTATGCTCAAGTTGAAGGTGTAGATTTTGAGGAAACTTTTGCTCCTGTGGCAAAAATGACCTCTATCAGAATGATGATCTCTCTTGCATCTCAATTTGGTTGGAAGCTGCACCAAATGGATGTAAAGAGTGCCTTTCTTCATGGCATTCTTGATGAGGAAGTCTTCATGGAACAGCCAAGTGGTTTTGTACAAAATGGACAGGAGAACCTTGTTTGCAAACTGAAGAAAGCTCTATATGGGCTCAAACAGGCATCAAGGGCATGGTATTCACGCATTGATGAATACTTCATTTCATATGGATTCACTAGATGTGAATCTGATCATAGTTTGTATGTCAAACATGAGGATGGTGAGATACTCATTGCTATACTATATGTAGATGACTTGATCATCACTGGTAGTGACACTAGCAAGATCGACTCTCTCAAAAGGTCCCTTTCTCAAACCTTTGAGATGTTTGATCTAGGCCTTCTTCATTATTATCTTGGTATGGAGATTTGGCAGAAAGAGGACAGCATCTTTGTATCACAATCTAAATATGCATATAGTCTGCTGAAGCGTTTTCATATGGAGGATGCTAAGTCTATGACTACTCCTATGGAAGTTGGCTATAAGTTGACTAAGGAAACAGATAATAAGATTGTTGATGCTACTTTATACAGGCAGCTTGTGGGAAGTCTGCTGCATTTGCTGATCTACATGCTGATTAGAAGCTTCAGCATCCTTATTTTCACTTTTATCTTTGTTCATATCTACTTCAACAGGTACAACCTTAGGTGTTTGTTGTACCTGCTTCCTTTGCATTGATTTTTCATTAAAAACATCTCGGCTAAAAATTACCTTGTGGGAAATAGGATGCCATAGTCTATACCCCTTCATTGTATCTCCATAGCTGAGAAAAACACATTTCTTTGATTTTGGGTCTGGACCTGTTTTCTTTAGGCACATGGGCAAATGCATCACAACCAAAGCTATGTAAATGATAGTAATCAACTAACTTACCATGTCAAACTTCCTCTGGAGTCTTTCCATCCAACGCAATTGTGGGAGACTTGTTTATAAGATAAGCAGTTGTATTAACAGCCTCCGCCCAAAACTTTTTATCCAACCCAGATGTGCTGAGCATGCTTCTTGCACGTTCCACAATTGTGTGATTCATCCGCTCAGCCACACCATTTTGTTGTGGAGTATATGGCACAGTCTTCTGGTGCTTAATTCCTTGTTGTGTACAAAATTCATCAAACCTTGGAGCAATATTCACCCCCATTATCTGACCTGAGACATAAAATAGGCTTTGCCCAAACTTTTCTCTACTCGTACCTTGAACTCCTTAAATTTCTCCAAAGTTTCCGACTTCTTTTTCAGAAAATAAACCCACACTCGTCTAGAATAATCATCTATAAATGTTAGAAAATACCTAGTACCTTTTAAGGATTGAGTGGAGACTGGTCCAAATATATCAAAATGTATAAGTTGTAGAAAATCAGAACTCTTACCAAAGCTTTGTAGTAAACCGAACTCTCTTTTGTTAAACAAAAATACAGTGCTCACACAAGTCTAAATTACAAGACTTAAGCCCAGAAAGCATACCTCAGTCATGCAAAATTTTCAATCCTTTTTCACTCATATGCCTTAGGCATTGATGCCATAGCATTACTTCATCCTGAGCATTTCCAAAAATTGTTGTTGCATGGTTTGTCACCGTATCACCGCACAAACGATACAAGGTCCCATAAGATTCTCCTTTTGCTACTACTAGGGCTCCTCTGGTAATTCTGCAATAATTGTTACCAAAAGTAGTAAAATACCCAAGCTTATCCATCATCTTGATTGAGAGCAAATTCTTTCGTAAATCAAGCACATGTCGTACATCACACATCCTTTCTCTACCATCATCTAGCCTGATCTTTATGTCCCCTCTTCCCACAATTTCTAAAGGATGATCATCTCCCAAGTAGACCATCCCACCATTATAGTGTTGATATTTGACAAACCAATCTCTATGTGGAGACATGTGGAAAGATGCACCCGAGTCCAAAACCCAAGTATATAAAACAGATTTGTTGTTACTAATACAGAAGGCCTCACATGTTGTCGTCTCTACTGAATCTACTGTACTAGCCTTGACTAATGGCTGATTTTGCTTTTCATCATTATTTTTCCTTTTTCCAATGCTAATAGTCCTTCGAGTGCCCTAGCTTCCCACAATGCTAGCACTTCCCTTTCAGCTTGCGTCCTCTTGACTTAGATCTGGACTGTGATCTAGCTTGTTGACTCCTTTCAATAGATCGACCTCTCATAGCTAGGGCTTCATTGGTTGAGGGTTCCAGTGATGTTTTTCGTCTCAACTCTTTTGCCAACAAAGCAGCTACGACTTCATCAAATTTTAGAGCTCCTGATGATGCATTGTTGATGGTCATCACCAAATGTTCCCAGGTGTCCGAGAAGGAACAAAGTAGGGTGATTACTCTGTCATCATCCTTCATCTTCAAATTAACCAAGACCACTTTACTGATTAGGGTATTAAACTCATTCAGATGATCTCCCACAGATGAACCCTCCTTCATCCTCAAGCTATAAAGTTGTTTTTTCAGGAAAACCTTATTTGTTGTTGATTTAGTCTCATATAGCTTCTCAAGCCTCTCCCAAAGGGCTTCCACTGCCTTTTCTTCAGCAACATTGAACAAGATAGACTCTGCTAGGCAGAGACAAATTGTACAAACCGTCTTCCTATCCAACTTTACCCACTCCTCATCTGTCATGTTGCTAGGTTTATTTGCAACTCCTTTCAAGGCTAGGGCTTGGTCGTTTTGAACCAGCAAATCCTCCACCTTCATCTTCCATAGGGCAAAATGTCTGCCATCAAACTTCTCAATCTCGAACTTGGTTACACCTCTTGTCATTGTTGCAACTCCCACTCACACAAAACCCTAGACCAACAAGTTTTTAGAGAACTTGGCTACTTGGCTCTAATACTAGATGTTAGAAAATTAAAAGCAAGCAAGCTAAAAAACAACAATAACACAATACACAAGATTTACGTGGGAACCCTATTCTGTGCAGGTAAAACCACAGAGCAATGGCAGCTGTAATCTTTTATCAATCTCAAGGAACAATTTTACATTCACACCCTTTCTTCTGTATCTACAAATACAAGGGGTCACTCCTTTTTATAGGAAAACAAGAGAAGAGTCCAGAAAAGTTGAAATACATCCAAAATGTGTTAGTTAACAACCGCGTTTATTTAATTGTCATTATTAATTGCAATAAGCTACACCACCATGCACCACTCTGCTGAAGAACATCAGAGATCTGTATATTGACTTCACCTCCTAACATCTCTCATGTAAAAAAGCATGTAAACCAGCATATCATCTTTGGTGCACATTGACATCCTCTCTCTCTCTTAATATCTGTATATATATATTCTTTGGTGTATATTGACATCCTCTGTTTTTGGCATTAGCAAGCACAAAGTAACTCGCCTAGATGCTTGCACAACATATCATGTTTTTGAGCTTATAAATCAAAGTCTATGTGAAGAAATGAGGAGTCAAATTCTATCAACATTTAATTCAAACACTGCATTAAAATAAATACAATAAAGTCATAATAAATAGGTTCCTACCATAGTGTAATCTAAATAGATTAGAAGGGTCTAATGAGACAACATAGAGGGAACCCTGCATGAGGGATTCCACTGGGTCAAATGGCCATTTGAAAGGACAAATTGATTGAGTGATCACTATACCTTTCAGCCAAAAAAAAAAACACAAAACATTCAGGGGTATGCTGCTTCTGAGGAAGAAGACTCTCCTAGGTATTACACTGGGAGAACATGAAAACTCCAAGGACTGCACATACATATTCAAACATATTAATGGGTTGGTTGAAGGTAGAATCTGATTTTTTGTCCTGCTGGTATGCATCAGAATTTACCCTCTTTGCAGCAGCAGGTTTAACAGCAAGGTTCCATCATAAGCTGTTGGAGATTTGGTCCAAACTTGGAAACTTTGGTACTCCTATTCTCAACTTTATTCCAGGATTTATCTGCTGCAATCAACTCACTTAAGGGAATGAAATCTTTTATGAAACTTTTGTAGTCCTTCCTTCTTCCCCATCATAGGCTATAGGTGAATATTCTAAGGGACCTGAGGTTGAGAATTGACTAGGAAAGAAGTAAAGAGAGGTGAGGAGTTTTTGATTGTGTATAAGGGTAATGCCTTAGCTAGTCACACAAGGAAGTTCCCTCTAGCTGGTGTTTGTCCTAATGGTGTGTGAGAGAGACATAAATTGCCTTGTACAAATGTGGCATTTTCATAGTGCATATTTGTTTTGTGACACAAAGTTTTTATCTTTGACTCACTACCCATGAAGTGGGATATAGATGTTAGACCAGTTCATGCTGAGGTTCGCATATAGTTATGCAGCATGCTAGCATTTGCATGTTCATATATAATTCTTTTGTTTAATGGATGGTTATGGTATGTGCTGGGAGTTGTAAGTGGTTTTCGCAAGAGTGATTGAAACCCAACCAGACTAGAGGGCCAAGACATGTTGCCTGTTGGCACGGAAACTGGAACCTGACCCTCGAGGCATATCTTTTGTTAGTATTCACAAGTGACAACAGGTCAATGAGATGGGGCCTGAAGACACTAATGGAAAACCTCATGCTTCCATAGAGTTGGGGGCATATGTGAGCCATGCATGAGATGGACATGCACTGAACATAAATGGTACTGACATTATGAATAGAAATGCGATAACATTATATTGATGTTCATGAATGACCATTTAAAGGTTAATGGAACTTACGGGGAGAAAAAAAGTTCTTACAATAGGATATACTAGTTGCAAGAACTTCATGGATACAGACAAAAATGAGTAGTAACCATATAAGCAAACTAAGAAATCTAAACAAAACCAAGGGGATGGTTTATCTGGCATGCTAACTGAAGGATTGCATGCTCCTAGATTTGCCTATGATTGTATTTCATCGAATTTTTATTTGTAGAATCAGATTATTTATTAACAAACTCTATAATGGGTACTTTACTTCTCAGTGAAATGGTTTTTAGATAGAAACAAACGGAAGTTACCTAATTTGCAGATCGGATGTAATTTTGAAATCTGAGTGTGCTGTTATGGGGTGTAGTATATTGCAATATATGTTGGAAAAATATTATAAAGACAAAAAATTAAATATTGAAAACAAGAATCAATATGACAAAAACACATAAGATTACATATTCTTTCACATAATTTTCGAAGATGAGAAATTGCAATGAACGTTCAAATTGAAATTACAGATATGGGTGCAATACAGGTGTGTCCACCTGGAGGATTGGGTGCATGAATCTAGTAACCATGAAATAAGATGTTATCTAGATGTGCTCTGCAGGTTAGAGGACCAAATCATGTGCAAAGCTATCCAAAGGATTATCAATAGAGTTGATTATAGAGTCATCCATATGAAAAACATTCCCCACAACAATCACAGGCGGATGATTGGCATATTTTCTGAATATGATTGTAGCAAGAATGTAAGTCACGAACTCGACTTTAAAAACGTAATCACTCCCAAGTGAATATTTTGTTGATCCCAATGAAAGGTTCTCTCTTCACAAGGAAGTGATGCCAATAATTTTAACAGTGTTCCATTTTTTTTCCCTTAGTATTGGAAATTCCAAGTTTTTCACTCAACTGTGGTCGCCTTCATCAGGAGCAGCTGATAGTGAGATCAGCAGATTGGTACTTGAGTCTGAGTTACAGGACAAGGGTCAATGCATTACTTCTCTTGACACTTAGGTGGGGACACTGCAACAGGGCCTGGAGAAGTCAGACAGACAATGGGCCAAGCACGTGCATTTCAGGAAGAAGATGCAGCAGGGCAGTATGCCAGGAGATCCAGCATTTGCAGGCACTTCTTGCCAGTATGTCCGCCCAGATAGTGCCAGCTCCAGCTCTTGATGTTCAGCCTGCCCACTTGCAGGTACCTGTGATGCAGTCAGCAGGGACGTCAACCAGTTTTGGGGCTGGGCCAGTGGGGGGAAGATGTAGGCAACAATTTGACATGGCGCCAACTCGCACCATTGCAGTATTAAGTCATCTTATACACAATCCTATACATGAGCATTTTGTCATGGACAGAGTCTGCTATAGATTGTCATTGTATAAAAGTTGTCGCATGTGTTGCATGACACCTGATGACTGTAATAAAGTTAATAGGGGTTACTTTTCATTTTTTGATGTATACGAACATTGGGTAGTTACTATCTGTCCCCTGATGGTCCTTTTGTATATATTCATCCTTTACTTGTTTGGAGATGTACATGTTGTATATGATGATCAAATGTTCATACTTGTTCAAGCATTGTATGAGAATTACTATGTGAATAATAATGGATTGCCACCGTGTTATGTACAATAATGACATAAACATCTACGAGTTATTTTGAGTTTATTCCTGCTTTATGTTAATGTATGTTATTTCTTTGCACTGTGTGGAATACAAAACTGCTTTGCTACAATGGGTGGCTCAAATCTCTCTTGGTATAATATCAAAGGGACCATCCTTACCTTCTTCCCATACCAAAGAAGAAATCTATCCATGAACCACCTTTTCTTGAATGTGCTTGACAACTCCTATAGATGGGTGACCAACCAGTCCAACCTCCAGTTGTAGGACCGAACAAACTATATCTCACTTTGCTCTATTCTGCATCTTTTAACAATGACCTTGCCATATTGTGGAACAACTTGAATTCCTTCACAAAGACTTCCGCAATTCCTCCTGGTCCTAGTACTCGCCCTTTGGCAGTTCCATCTACCAATTCAATGTGATTCTACATAGTGTCACAAAGTAATCTCCTCCAAATGGTGATGTAGATTTTCCAATGTTTGACTGCATATTTTGTTTGACCACCATGAAGTGTGGGACACTTGTCACATGCATTGTCAAACAAACCATATGACAATCGTATTCATGTTAGATTCTCGTTTGCACATTGTTGAATGCGCCACCTGGTAGTTGCTTTGGTGCTAGATTCTCCTTTTGCACATAATCAGACACACCAACTAATTGTTGCTTTGGTGGGAGACTCTGTCTTGCATACTATCGAACATGCCACACTATAGTTGTTCCATGTTGGACTCCCCAAATCAGCTATTGATGATGTTTGTGTGTTGACTGTCCTCCTACGTTTAGCACTTAGACTTCATGGCCTCCGTTGTATGTAGACTTGCATTGATTTTGGTCAACTGTAGCTATTCCACAAAGCCCTCTACACACCCTTCTATGGTTGCTCTTGCAGCGAACCCTTGTCCAGTGTACCCTTGGATGAACCTTCCCACTCTTGCATTTGTGTTAGAATCTCCTCTACAATCACTTGTCAGTCTCAATTGTATCTTGCGGCCTCGTCACTTCACTTGTCACATGTTGCTTCGTCATGAATTTCATCATCACACATGCATTTGTCATGAACTCCCTCACCATGCACTGCTTCATCACTGTCACGAACGACTTCATCACTTGGCCCTTTGCAAACATCAATGAACAAATCTACATCACTTCCCATGTTAAGCCCTCATCTTCCCTTCTCTCGAGATGCAAGGGCACGCTTGGGCTATGCCACTTGTCAACCATCTTGTAATCATCCCTCATCTTTCCATAGAAGAAGCTAGTCCTCTCTATATACCGTATGTGAGAGAGACTTTAAGGTATGTGAAAGAGAACAATACAAGGTACCAAGGCAGTTCGGAAAGGGATTTGCCCTATCAATGACACCTGCTTAAAGAGAAATCCTTGTACACAAGAATAACTTCCCTATATACTTGGAATTTCTCAATTTCAAGGTTTATGTCTAGTGATAGTGACAAATAGGGTAATACCATGGAGAGAAAGTATCAAAAAATTATGACCTTATATGTCCCCAACGATTTAAAGGGTCTATGCCCAGACGTCGATATGGCAGCTTTGTTAGGCTATATGAGCAGTAGCTTAATGCAACAGCTTTACCTGTAAATGTGAACCAGAGGAGCTATTGATACCGAACACTGCTAGTGTGCCTTAGCACTTGTGCATTTGTTTGATTTTTGGTGGTATTAATTACAATATAAATGAATACAAAGTATAATTTGAAGCAAATTTCACAATTTGTTTTTCAATAGATGTCAATCGCAACTGAAATACACCTTAGAAAAAAAAATTATTACCACCTTTAATTTTGAAATATATTCACTATAGTTAATTGATTGATAATTTAACCCCAAAAGAAAAACTATAGGAAATTGCTTCCTATGGTAGTAAAAATTTAAAAAATTTAAAAAAATGTTGTTGGGTGGGTTTTGACCCCTTGGCCTCTACTTCAAAAAACTAAACTTTGTTTCAAATCTTCAACTCCCCTACTATTTGCATCATGTACTCGAAAAGGAAAAATTATGCTTCAACCCTTTAAAGCAAAAATGTAAATTTAGGAATTGAACCTGAAATCTCTAGGCTTGTAAGTCTTCAAATTTGCCTTGATGCCAATTCAGCTATTCACCCACCTTTGATTATATTGCGCCTCCATTGGTTTGTATTCACCTAACGCGTGCACTCCTTGTCCTTGGGTTCCCCAACCAATGTAAACCTGCTGGCCGCTCCACCAAACCAACTGCTCACCATGCAGTTTTGACAAAAACCACGGGGTAGGAGTCACCGTCAAATCTATAGAGGACGAAGTGAATATGAACTCTGCTGCAGTACTTCTCTTAGAGAATTAAATCCCACTATGACGTGCACATACAATCCCACTCCAAAACCAATGATGGGAAGAATTAAAACTAATTTTATTAATACAGTTGCATATATTTAAATACAATCATGGAGGTTATAAGTAACCATACAATATGGTTATAACCATATTCAAATATTAGCCAGTAAATTATTACCATTAATATTAATTATATCAAATATTCCAACTAATACACGCTTGTAATAATTCATAATAAAATATACATTAATGCTGATAATGTAATAACTGCCTAGTACCAATCAGCAAAGATGTTAAGATTCAAGTTGTAAGAGGAACACATAGGAAAAAAAAACAAAAGCATGCAAGAAGTGTTGGTATCCACCTATCCAAGGCTGTGGTGACAAAGTTGAACCTATATACTGCTAGCAAATAAAAACCTGCCGACTTTGGTATTCTTACCGGACAGTATTCTTTCTGCATTGCCACCTGAATATGTGGAATTGTTGGTCAGAGATCTGCCTTAGGTAAGGATTTGGTATTTTAGTGCGCCTTAGACCCGGCCAACATTGAAAGGCCGAGAGGAAGAAATGCCTCCCGTGCCAATCTCCAGAGATGGGCTGGTTCCCTTGCTATTCTAACTGGGGGGGTTTTGAGATTAAGGAACTGAAAGGAATGGGAAATGACTGAAAGGGGAAATATGGCCACAGGCCGGATAGAATAGGGGTGATGGACTAACAGCACGAAAACTCTATTGCATTCTGAACCAGATAGCCCTCAAATACAGATAACTAATAGAAATTTAAACCAGAACATCTAGCATGTATAATCTCCAGGACTACTCCAGAGTTACTACTTTATCAGCAACTAAATCCAGATATTAGAATTCAAGTTACAGTTTAAAGCAAGAAACGATAGAAGACAAGTAATAGAAGACATACACATGAAAATAGAAGTCCAAGTCTAGAGCCAGACATCAGCTGTATTGATAGCAGAATTCAGGTTTTCATTTAGCCTCTAGCAAACATCCATCCATTTTACAATAAAAGAGTGGGCTTATATAGAGAATTTTGCCGCTTGAGCAATAAATGCTCATAAACAGAATATGGCGGTGGAAGCCAGGATAAACATTACAAGGTGATACAGCCGCCAAATATTAAATAGGTATGGCAAGGGCTGGTGACTCCTCAAAATGTCGTTGAATGTCTTCAATGCCCCGACATACTTGACTTGCTGGCGCAGTCTCCTCACTTGCAGGAACCGCCTTTGTAGGAGATATGCTTGAATTCCTAAAACGTCTAATCCAGAAGCTTCCTAATAACTGCGGGTGACCGGGTAAGGATATACTCCAAATTGCCGAGCTGGAATTCTTTCGGAAGAAACTAGCGCCAAAGTCAATCTGACATACTGGCAAAGTGCGCCCAATCTCTGGCGCAAGTGTGGAGTGCGCCCCATCTCTGGCGCAAGTGTGGAGTGCGCCCCATCTCTGGCGCAAGTGTGGAGTGCGCCCCATCTCTGGCGCAAGTGTGGAGTGCGCCCCATCTCTGGCGCAAGTGTGGAGTGCGCCCCATCTCTGGCGCAAGTGTGGAGTGCGCCCCATCTCTGGCACAAGTATGAAGTGTGCCCCACACTTGCGCCCCATCTCTGGAGCAAGTGTGGAGTGCGCCCCATCTCTGGCGCAAGTGTCCAATGCGCCCCATTTCTGGGGCAAGTATCCAAAATGAGGTGTTAGATTTGCCAAAAGCTAAAACTTCATGATCCCCTTTTCGAAAGCTTTGTCACAAGGTTAATAATACACCATGTTGCAGAAATGGCAACATCTCTGGCGGCTCACGGGGAAATTGAGCTCGCCTCAATGTCGACATCCCAGGCCTTATTCACTGGGCTCAGAGTCATCATCTTCCTCATAATCTTCATCACTCTCCGATTGCCCACTGGTAGCAGCGGACAGCGCTCCTGACTCCTCACCTTCATGAGTTTCACTGTGCTGCTCTTCTTCCCGGCCTGGCACCTCATCTAGGAGCTCATCCTCTTCCTGAGCTAGCAGATCTTGGGCCACTCCTTGAGTATCAAGATTATCCTTAGCCTGAACCCCTTCAGGCGCCTCATTTGTTTCTTGAACCTCGACCTTCTTTTGTAGTTTATCTTTTTCGCTCTGGGGTACTTCATCTTGAGGAATCCGATCCTTGTTTTGCTGTGGCGCAAGGTTGTCGCCCTGGCCTTCTTGGTGAGTGGGGGCTCCACTGCATGAATTTCGTCCTGGGCCTGGTTCTCACCTTGCGCCCTGTTTTCCTCCTGTGCTTGGATATCTTCCGGTTGCTGAGGGGAATCGGGCAGCCCAAGCTCCCTTTTAAGACGACAATAGGTCCCTTGGATCAAGGCCCAATCATCGTTATGAACTTCGTTATGTTTTCGGATCTCTCGAACAAGGTATCCAAATCTTTCCAGATGACGGACTTCAGCAAAATTAAACCTTTCACTGAGATCGACCAGGCAGGCTTGGATTATCGCAAATTTGGAAGCATACTGCATTGCTTGGAGCTCAGAAACAGGCTCCTCCCAGTTGTCAATTTCCTGAGTGTCGTTTTCGAAGGAGTCCCATGCTAGCTGCAACTATCGCTCAGTTAAGACATGGCCCTGTTCATCTGTGAAACCCGGAAACCCATTATTGTCTAGAGTCTCAAAATACATGAGAGCAATTTTCCTTTCTCTTTCGAGCATGTTTATGAGGTCTCGAGCCTTTCGGGCTGCCTTGGCCTTCTTAAAGAACGATCTAAGAGTTGAATCAACGACTGCCCACGAGCGAGCTAGATCAGACATTGGTGCAAGCGTAACTGATCTGTCCAAGGCTCGTGCTTTCATGGCCAGCTCTAGCCATTCGTCAACCTCTGTCTCAACCTCTTCGACAATGGAAGCACCGTGCGAAACTGCTTCCTTGGCCTCCCAGATGAATGTCAACACTGAGACCGCTCGGTGCACCCTATTTCTGAAATTGGCCAGGAAATGAGCACGCGCCTCTTTGGTGCGGTCCTTAGACAGAGCTGAACTGGTCTCTGGCCTACTTTCTATCTTGATCTTTAATTGTTGGATTTCGGCTTCCAATACTAACAATTAATTTTTGGCTTCTCCCTGTATTCTGAGGCGCTCCTCATAATCCTCCTTGGTGTCCCTGAGTGCCCGCTCCAGGTCAACCACTTGCCGATGCAGCTGTTTCACTTTTAACTATTCATCTTCAAGCTATCCACGCATGAGTGCTAGGGTTTCATCTAGTTGAGCATTCTTGGCCTCAGCGTTGTAGCAACGATCTTTGAAATGATCTACCTGAAGATAGAGAGATGTTGCCTCAACATGAATATTTTCAGCTTTTGTCTTAGCGTCAGCAGTCTTCAGATCCTCCACAACTTGTCTATAGGAATAATCTGCCGGCGTCATTGCGTTTAGCGGCTTCTGCACCTTGGGGATTTTTTCCGTTTGGAGGAGTAACATATTCTGAGGGTCAAAGACTACCCTTTTTTCTGGACAAGCCAGCGCCTGTTCACTTTTTCTCTTCTGGCCTGTGAGCCAGACTGAGGAGTTCTGTTGGGCCTTACGGATACTTTCAGCCATCGTCTCTTCCTCATAAAAGTCTAGTTCTTCGGGCCCAGGTTCTTGTATTCCAAAGAATGTGGCTAGGGGAAAAAGAGCCTGCTGAGGGTTCGACTGTACAGGCGTCTCCGGGGGAGGCTGGGCGACAGCAACCGCAACCGTAGGGGATGCTGGGGTTTGAACTATCGAAGCCAAAATGCTGGGTTCAGGACGGGACGTCCCCATAATGGGTACTTGTGAGACAACTGAGGGAGTGGGATCGGAAGAAGGCTGGCTAAGGTTTTCAGTAGTTACGGCAGTTGCAATAGGAGCTTCCCGACCCTGAGGAGTGAAGGTAGAAGTGAAGGCGTTGGAGACTTTTGCAAAAGTCTCAAATGACTAAGAAAATGTTGGTAAGGGAGCGAGAGGATGTACAGGCAAGAGGGAGTTGGGAAAGATGTCGGTTGAGGCGCCAAGTGAAAGATGGGTGGACAGTAGGGTTTTGGCACCGGGAAGTGAGATTTCTTCAGAAGCAGCTGAGATAAAGGGGGAAATAGAAGACGTACCTGCGAAATCGGGCTCCAGAGCCGAAGTGGTAAACTGCTACGTTTTGGGACTATCCCTCCTTCTTTCGCTGCTTCACCCTCCAGGTCAATAAACGCCTCCTTGGTCTGTAGTAGCTGTTGTGCCTTCAGTGCTAACTGCGTTGTCTGTGTGGGCCGTACTGACGGCGTTGGAGTGACAACTTCAGAAATACCCCCTTCTTTGACTGCTGCCGTTGCCGGAGGGGCTGCACCAGAGACTACGAACCTGATAGTGCGAGACTTCTTCGCAGCACTTTGAGGAGTAGGTGCATCAAGCACACTCCTCTTTGGAGTGGTCTTTTCTTCTCGGACCTGCCGCTTACCTTTGTTCTTGACAGGTGGTGTCTGACTAGTTTGTTGTTCTTGCAGAGCGTACAGGTCATCCACTCTGCTAGGGCTCTCTAAGCTCCTGGGTACACGGTCACCAAAAAATACGGGTCGATAATCATTATGATCTATCATCAGGAAATTTCTGATCTATCTGCATCGTGGGGTCAGACTTCTTTTTGTGGTGACACCTCATTATCCACCAATTTAAAACCTTCTCTGCCGACCACTGGGGTGCTTTTTCTTTCATGAATGTGAAAATCCTATCATCAGGGTCCTGATGTGGAAAACGCTTAGGGTTGTACTCAGCCTCCATGACATAAAAATCATGCCACGGGGGAAAGGAGAACATCTTTTCAATGTGCCATTCGAGGTCCCGTCCAGAAGGATTATTGCGTTGCTGCTCAATCTCCAAGCAAGGACAGCAGTGGAATTTTTCTTTCCCAATATTTACTTTGAATACGCCATCTAGGTCATATTTCCACCGCTGGGGCAGGTCTATCAGACCAAAATCATACAGGTTAATCGCCAAATAATGATTCTGCTTATTCTGCGTCACCTTGTAGGACCAAGCTCAATCGGCCAAGGGCAGGTGTGTTGTTTCTTCCTTCCCTTGCCGAAGACATCGTCCGCATAATCACATTGACGAGTGACCTCCTGAGCAAACAGGTATTCGGTAGCGTAATAGGGTAGCAAGAAGGGTTTACCTGAAAACCCAAAAATCTATATCACAAGCCCTTGTGTTAAACAGAAAATGACTTATCACATAATCTTTCATCTTCCTCGGCACTCATTCGTAGGTCCCAGTCATAATTTGCAGCGCTGGTCCGAGGAAAACCCGGTTAAAATTATAGTAATATTCTCGCCTTGACAGGATTGAGGTCCACTGATACACCGGAAGCGGCTCATCTTTCTCATTAGTGAAGTTCTTGTCGATGAAGGCAAAGCCGGGTTTTGCATGCAGCTGGTGAAAGAAGTACCCCACCAGGAAAGAGCAACTCCGGAACGCCACGGTCCCTTGTTTCATTGCACACAGCTGAAGGTGCAGTTGACAGGACACCCAATTGGCCCAATCGTAGTAGATAGGCTTTATTTCCCGTGACTCAGCATCGGCGACGTAAAATTCCCCGTGGGATACACATTCAACAACTGCCGCTTGCCAGGCGTTTACCTGGGCGTCTGACGCTAGGCCAGTGATCCATGCCAGCATAGAGAAAAGTTCGGAATTCTTGAATTTTTGCAAGGACATGGGGAGCTGCGGTAAGGATCCTGGCGCGAGGGTTTCCGTGTAATGAGCTTCCATAAAACGCCTCATCTGCGTTGAAAAGTTGTATCTTTGCGCTTGTTCTTTTGTGTCAATTCTTCGAACAATAACATTCTTAGGAGGGCGTCGCCCATAAGCAAAAGCCTCACGGATTTTGTCAGTCGAGATGGAAAATAGTTTGTTCCCTTCCGAGTCCTTCACAGATCTAGTCTGAGGATCATTGGCCTAGCCGATTGCAAATATTAATTTCAGGCAGGGATGAACGAGTGAACATAAGTAACAGTATAAGAGTGAGGGACAAGCGACTACTCGGTCGTGCACCTCAGATACTTTTGTCCTCTTTTGATCAATATCCATGCGCAATTTTTCTATACTCGTGCGAGTGAGAATACAATCCCGAATTTTACTCAGCTGATCTTCATGTGGGGGCGGCAAGGGTTTCTACTTCTTTTCTTTCACAGCTCCTTGCTCGCCTTCTGCAATTTTCAGAACTGCGCCCCCCTTTTGCTAGGTTTCTCCTTTCTTCCCCATTTTTCTATGGTGAAAAAACCCTCAAGTATTCTCCAGGGACAAAATTCAGGGACTTAAGAGTGCTTTAGAAGTGAATCTTTCAGTGTGCGGAAACAATCAAGTCTTACCAACAATCGTCAAGAGTGAATGATGCCACAGGTTCTTGATTTACAAGGGGATATTTCTTGAAGCACCTGACCTTTTATAGGTTCAGCTTATACCCACCTGTGTTAATGCTACCTGTGCAGAATTAATGCACAAAAAGGCCTTAGAGGCATTAGGAAAAACCCCTTCCAAGGTAAACAATGATGGGGCACGGATCCCAACCTTAACTACCCAAGCCGGGCTCAATCATTCTTGAAAAGCGTGAATTCTTGTCGTAGGTATACTTAGTTTCAATCATGGGCCACGCCTTGAGCTGTGTGCCGGTGAACTGCGCTAAACTTAGAAATCCACGGTCAGGGAGTGCCTCTAAAACCGTGCGCTTCGGTCACCTCGGGATGAGCACCTTCTACTTCGAGTTGTGTGCCGAAGTGGTGCGCCCAGGTTAGGCCCGCCCCCCTGTGCACCTCCTTGGAGAAAAGTGCGCCTTGCCTTGGGCGCACGGCTTGAGTGTGCCCAGTCTTGGGCGCACGGCCTGAGTGCGTTGAGTGCGCCCAGCCTTGGGCGCACGGCCTGAGTGCGCGGGCTGCTTCCGGCACGGGGCTTATTGCTCTGTCACGAAACATTACCTGCTCTGCCGCGCGACTTGTCCTAAATTCAAAAAATAGAAAGAGGACATCCATCGGCCTTCCTCCACTGGCTAAGGCGCTTGCCTTCAAAACAGAGCTTCCATAAACATAGAGAAGCGGAGGAACATCCTTTCGATTGTACAAGAAAACTGGAATGCATAAGGGAAAAACGAAAATATATACAGCTGTACAGGAAATTTTTGCACCATCCCTCACTGGTGGTACGCCTTTAGGTGTACGCCATTAACCGATAATGGCAAAGCAAACCCATTCAAATCTTGCAGTGTGAAAGAGTTTACTAGGTGCACCTGGGAGACTTGAAAAGGACCTTCATCAGTACCTCAATATTTGGGTTTGCAGGCCTTTGCTTTTGTCGTACAGGCTTGACTCCTTCCTGGAGTTCGATAGTATGCTGAAATACATCTCGGTTATACCCTTTCAAATCATGATAACTCCATGCAACGATATCGGGATACTCTCTGCAGAGGGTTCTGATTTGTTCAATTTCCTTCAGTGTGCAATCAGTTCCCACTTTAATGGTCTTCCCGGACTCTAGGGCTAACTCTTGATACTCTTTTGCATCTACCTTTATTTTGTGAGGCAAGGCCCTGTCATCTTGATCAAATAAACTCTCAAGGGTTATCAAACCCTTGGGGAGGTGGTTGTTCTTCAGTTGGATAAGACCCTCATACTCATCAAGGGATCTATCTTCAATATTTCCAGCCTCGTTAATCAAAAAATCAACGATCTGCTCGTCATTATCAAAGACCTGCCAGTGAATATTTTTATCCGGTACTGAGGGTCTATAAATAACCCTAACTGTCTTTGGCCTTTGCATAAGTTTCTCGGCTTGAGAGTACCTTGCTCCAATGGACGCCAAAACGTCCGCATGCTTGTTCCGCTCCCGTGAAATAGGTTGGATATTTAGGGCCGAGAAGGATTCTAGCAGATCCCACACCTTGTTATGGTATGCTTTTAAGTAGTGTTGTTTAGCAACACATTTGTTTGTCACTTGATTGCAGATCAGTTCAGAATCCCCGAATATCTACAACTGCTTTATCCCTAGTTTCTCCGCCTTTCGTAACCCCAAACATAGGGCTTCATACTCGGCTGAGTTATTAGTACAGCTCCAAGCGAGCCTGTACGAATAGGTTCTCTGAATTCCAGAGGGGGAGACAAGGACAACCCCAGCTCCAGCGTCGTTCTTGCATCGGGAGCCATCAAAGAAAAGTTTCCACAATTGCTCATCCATAGGGTCGGTATCACTCGGGGACTTAGCCTTCTCAGGCTTGGTGATCGAGTAACATCCGATATCTGATTCTATCATAGCATTAAAATCCAGCATGGAAAACTCATCCTCGAGGTGCAGCTCATCCAGGGTTTCTTCCATCAACCCCACTCCTATTTCCTCTGCCCCATCGATGATATTGACAGAGTCCATGGGTTTCTCCACATCCTGGATCCTTTCAATAAGAAAGGTAGAAGGTTTCTCATTAAAAATCTTTACCCTCTTCCCCCTGAAGGGGACTTCCAGATGTGAATAATCAAGGGACAAATAGCCCCCAAGCTTGGCAGTGAATTCCCTAGATAAGCACATGCTAAAATAGGGCTCCAAGTCAACTACCACAACTTCTTGGATTACCATAATCTGCGGCATCTTATGCAGCACGATTGGGATATCCTTTATAACCCCGACAGTCCTGACCGGAGTTCCATCCAACTGGAGAACCTCGAGGTTGCTTCTTGTATACTCCATGCCCATAAATTCACATACAGCTTTAGGCATGACAGTAGTTGCAGCGCCAAAATCAACCATACAATTGTGTACTACCCACCCTTCCATTCTGAGAGATGAATAAAACGGCGGCCTGTTCTTTCCCGTGGCAGAAGTAGTTAGTGGTTGCGCCAAAACGGTTTGGGTTAGTCTCCCCTTGCCTTTAACGGTCTTGAGGGACTCTTGGAGTAGATCAACTTGGCCAGGTAATTGTAATGCGTCGAAGAGACTTACCTTAGCCGGAGTCCTCCTTAGCTCTTCGACAACGTTGTATATCTCAACGCCTAGTTCTTTCCCGTCTTTGGCGAGTTCATACTGTATCCGGTATTGCTGAGTGGCTTCCACCCTCTGGCGCTTGGTGATTGAGGGGTATCGTAACTTCCCCCGCGCCTGATCCCTCGCTTCAGCCAGGTGTTGAGAGGTGGAGGCTGGTGGCTGAGGGGCTATTTACTTTGCTCTTGAGGGCAAGTAATATTTTAATCGAGCATTGTCTGAGGGTTCTTTAGCCGGAGTTGGTTCTCTTCCTGAAGGTGTTGCGGCCTTGTTGGCCTGTTGCTGAGGATTGGCTGGCACTTTAAGTGGTTCCATCTGAACTGGATCGACCTCAATTGGCCTTCTACCCGTCTTTGTTACGACAGCAACCTGTTCGACAGGGGAAACTATACAATCATGATCATCTTCCATCATCATGTTTACCTACCTATCAGAGCCGTTGTCTAAAAGCATTTGAGCATAGTTCTAGTGGACTACACAGGCTTCTTCATTATGCGGGTCATTGCAGGTAGAGCACCAGTTAGTCCTGCCGGATGTACCGACCTCATCGTATTCCAAAACTGCAAAATTTCTCTCATGAGGTCTGCCAGTAGGAGCAGTTTGATCTCTTGTGATTTGAGGAGGCCTTCGTGGTGGATAATTCTGGTCTCGGAATTGGCTTTTCTTCATGATAGCCATATCATTCGCCATACTCTTCATAAACCCATACATATCCCTTAGCTCTTTAGCTTGTTGTGGGTTTAGCGAGGCATGAGCCGAAGTAGCTAGTAATGATAACGATGCCACTGGAGCAGGTAGTGTCGGATACTGTGGAGGCGCCGATAGTTGTGGGACCGCATGGGTAGGTTGCTACGGCATCTGTACTTGAGACTGCGGAGTGGGCACAACTTGATTTTGTGGACCGCGCACCCATGGCTGACTAGGGTAGGTCAATGATACAGCAGAACTGGGTGCCGATTGATTTTGTGAGTCATGAACCCATGATTGACTAGGGTATGTCAACGATATAGAAGAACCAAATGCACTTGGATACATGCTTTGAGGAAAATCTGGGTAAATCGGAGTTGTCGCCTTAGGGGCATCCTTCCGACAGCTATCAGGTCGTCTTCTGATTTTTGCGCCTGTTCATACAGATCTGGAAATGTATTAATATTAGAGTGTTGGATGCTTATGTTGATGTCCATATGGAATGCTCTTAAGTAATAGAATGCGGCCTAACGTGGGGTGGGCCAAAGGTCTTCAGGGACTCTCATCCAGGTCCGATCGAACCTGAGATTGAAATCGGGTATTTCTTCTTGGGGATGCCTCTGTATACCAGTGAACTGGTGTAACAGGGAGAAGGGGTCTGCTTGCTCATGGAAACCTCTTCCTAATTTCCCAGCCAGTTGGTCCCACGAAGTGATGGTACCTGGTGCAAGTAAGCGGTACTAGTAGAGGAGCTTACCTCTTAAAGAGAGAACCAGCAACTTAACCATGACCTCTTCATGTGAATTGTTGCCAATCCTGCAACATCTTGGATATGCTCGGCCGCTGTCTTTCCCGTACCATCGTAGGTGGGCAGAGCTTTCAAGGCCGCGGGAGGTACTCTATGCTGAGCTGCTAGATTTAGGGGGCCAGTGTGGTCCCAGGTCACGAACTGCCTGGCGGGAGGTGGTTGCGCCATGGGCGGTGGAGGGTTTCCCTGGAGCGGTGGCGGTAATGGCTGAACAGGAACAACGGAAACACTTGGTACCCTGATATCAACGTCAGGTGCGGCCTCAGTGTGTTGACGGTACGGTTAATTAGGCGGGACTGGAGGTAAGCTAATAGCTGTGCTATCGAGAGTTAGACCCCATGTAGCAACAGTAGCTTCCTGCGAAGATGTTCCGTCCAGTGGGTTGTCCGCCCTGACCACTCTAGGGCACTCTCCAAAGGCATCAATGTCAAGTTCGTAGAACTCGGCTTTTTCTTCAGAGTTTCTAACCTGTCGCCTCGTACGCATGGAGGCATGATCTTTCAGGCTGGTCTGTGAGGCTTGGATATGTCGGAGTTCGTATGAGTTGCCAGATGTTCAAATTTGTCAGTAGTAAGACGAACATCACTTTCTTAATACTGCTAATGTAGTGGAACGTTTGTGTCCCACCGAGCGTGCCAGAAACTGTTGGTCAGAGATCTGCCTTAGGTAAGGATTTGGTATTTTAGTGCGCCTTAGACCCGACCAACATTGAAAGGCCGAGAGGAATAAATGCCTCCCGTGCCAATCTCCAGAGATGGGCTGGTTCCCTTGCTATTCTAACTGGGGGGGTTTTGAGATTAAGGAACTGAAAGGAATGGGAAATGACCGAAAGGGGGAAATATGGCCACAGGCCGGATAGAATAGGGGTGATGGACTAACGACATGAAAAATCTATTGCATTTTGAACCGAGATAGCCCTCAAATACGAGATAACTAATAGAAATTTAAACCATAACATCTAGCATGTATAATCTCCGGGACTACTCCGGAGTTACTACTTTATCGACAACCAAATCCAGGATATTAGAATTCAAGTTACGAGTTTAAAGCAAGAAACGATAGAAGACAAGTAATAGAAGACATACACATGAAAATAGAAGTCCAAGTCTAGAGCCAGACATCAACTGTATTGATAGCAGAATTCAGGTTTTCATGTAGCCTCTAGCAAACATCCATCCATTTTACAATAAAAGAGCGGGCTTATATAGAGAATTTTGCCGCTTGAGCAATAAATGCTCATAAACAGAATATGGCGGTGGAAGCCAGGATAAACATTACAAGGTGATACAGCCACCAAATATTAAATAGGTATGGCAAGGGCTAGTGACTCCTCAAAATGTCGTTGAATGTCTTCAATGCCCCAACATACTTGACTTGCTGGCGCAGTCTCCTCATTTGCAGGAACCACCTTTGTAGGAGATATGCTTGAATTCTTGAAACGTCTAATCCAAAAGCTTCCTAATAACTGCGGGTGACCGGGTAAGGATATACTCTAAATTGCCGAGCTGGAATTCTTCCGGAAGAAACCAGCGCCAAAGTCAATCTGACATACTGGCAAAGTGCGCCCAATCTCTGGCGCAAGTGTGGAGTGCGCCCAATCTCTGGCGCAAGTGTGGAGTGCGCCCCATCTCTGGCGCAAGTATCCAAAATGAGGTGTTAGATTTGCCAAAAGCTAAAACTTCATGATCCCCTTTTCGAAAGCTTTGTCACAAGGTTAATAATACACCATGTTGCAGAAATGGCAACAGGAAAATCTGTACACATGTAGAAAGTGTTTTCTTACTAGATTCGTTGTTGCCATTATGCATTGGGAGTTCTTACATAAACAACACAAAACATATTCACATCTTAATTCTTTCTTGATATGACAAAAATTATAATCTTCCTTGATTAATTATTATCATGCAATTGAAATAATTGTATCACGATCTTACAAGGATGAATTTCCATGCTATCCAATCAGAAAGGATGATGAGTTTCAAGTTGTCATACAAACTTAAATGAAAAAGGAAAGCAATGGAGTTCACTTAACAAGTTGTTGGGAATGACTTGGAAAGTGGGTACCTTGCCATGGTCCCTGGTTTGAGCATTTGGTTAAAACTTCTTCCAAGCAAAAAGCCTTACCTCCCTTGCTTGAAAGGTCATGTGGAGAAGTAGCTATCTTGAAGAAAGAAGGTATAGACTTTTGAAATATTGGGCATCTGCTATAATGCTTCAAACTTGTGTGATATTGTTTGGTGTTGATGATGATGCCTTCTATCTTGCTAGTGTCAATCCTCAACTCTCCACCTCCAACAAACCCAATGTAGATCAAGAATAGATTTGCAAATTCACATTTACTTAAATTAAAACAAACTTGATTTTTCTTCAATCTTTCCTAGCCTTGATTCAAATGATGCACATGCTTATCCCGATTTCTAATACAAAAGAATATCAACCAAGTAAACAATGATAAAATACTAATAATCAAGGTAAGGTCTCAAAACTTCATTCATTACCCTTGTCAAGGCGGTCAATGCATTGCAAAAGCCAAAATGGAGTACAGGCCACTCATACAAGCCTTGTTTTGTCTTGAAATTTGTGCTCCAAGTGTCCTCATTTACCTTTATTTCATGACAGCCTGTTTTCAAATCCAAATTTGTGAAGCATTTTGCACTTTGAATTTCATTAAAAAGGCTAGCAATTCTTAGAAGACGATATCTATTTTTTATGGTGATTTTGTTGAAGGCTTGATAATCTATGTACATCCTACAAATGTTACCCTTCTCTGGAACCAAAACAATAGGTGAAACATGTGGAGAGTTCGGCCTAATTATCCCTTGAACCAACAAGCGTTGCACTTTCCTCTTCGCCTTATTACTTTCCAATATGGCTACACAAACCAACAATGGGCACTGATGAATTCACTAGCAATTAGACCTCATGCTTGACCTCCCTCCTTGTTATAAAACTCTTTAGCTCTTGAAATACATCCCTTGAAGCTTAGAGGAAATTCTTCTACTTGTTTTCTTTGCTCTCTTGCACAATTGAATTGTGTAGATCCCACCTCTATGTGTTCTACTGCTCCCCTTGGCTTCAAGAACATTGAGACAAACTTCTTGCTTGCATAAATGAGTCTCTTTGCTTCATTGGCTGAAATAAGAAATCTTTTGGTTCCCCATATGTGCATTAATGAGGTAAAGCTTTCCATCCTTGATTAAGCATTATTGATTTTCTCTCCTCAAGTGGACCGTATCCCTGTCCCACAGCTATAGGCTGAACAAAAAAGAACCACTTCACAAAAATGAAGTGGTACAGCATATCACCATCATTATTGTACTAATAGAAACAGAAAAATCCAACCTACATTTCTTGGAAACTTGCAATTTACTACTTTTACGAAGCCAAGCTAATAGATAAGGGTGTGAATGAGGGGCGGTCTTCAAACCTAGCTTTCACATTCCATCTATCAAAGCATGTACCTTTATCTTCTTGACCTGAATTTGGGAATGAACAATCTCTTTCTTTCTTCTTCAAGCTTGCTTACCATCCTCTTTAATGAACTTTGGAGCTTCTACTTCGGCCAATTTCTTGTTTTCCATGGAAGTCCACACAATATTCTCATCTACATTTGGATTCAATTTCTTGTCCTTCTACCTCGGTGGCCATGGATTTCTTCCCCTTATCTATGGATGCAAATCAAGATGGAATTTCTAACAAGTTACATTCATATGCCCATCTTTATCACAATCTGGGCATTGATTAGTGGAATCTTTGCCATTTAAAAGGATGATCATGCTTTGGTCTTGGTTTTCTTGCTTGGATCCACTAGAGCTCCTTTATATCTCTGTTGTACCTCAACTTCTAGCTCTCTCTTAATCATTACTTTTAGCATGTCAAGGTTTATCCATTTTCTGTAACCTTCAAGGCTGTAATTTTATCCCGTACAGTTGTTCCACTTTAGAGTAGTTTACACTAGATTCGTTAATCTAGTTTAACTTGTTTTCACAGTACTTTTTGCTATTATAGTGCATTGTAATTTGTAACAGCTCTTTTCAAAGTGTCCCATTGGCCTACTTTGGTGATTTGTGAACATTAATAGAATTATCGTATCTTGCTAAATGACTTTTCTCCTAGCTTTGATTTGTAAGCATTTATCTTTGCAATATTGTCGCCATTTTCTTCAAGAAAATTGGATTGCACAATAGATTCATCTCTGCTCCTTGGCTTAAAGAGTAGAACGGCCTTCTTTACTTGAGCATGAAGACCTCCAAGGTACTTATCCACCACTGCTTCATCCTTGAGGAAGTAGCCCACCATTTAGAAAGAGTAATGTCACAAAATATAAATATCACGGAGAATCATATTAATAAAGTGATATAATGAATAAAATATTAGTTTGTGGGGCTGAAAAGTACTTTGGTAACAGAACCCTCTTGTATCACTGCATACCTCTGTTTCATCCTTCACATCTTTTGAGATTGATTCCTTTTTTCAACTATTTCTTGAATCTCCCTAATCTTCTTGAGAAAAAGGGCGATTAAGAGGCAATCAATGAGCACATATCTTGACAATATATTTCACTTGAGACTCTCCCCAATAGCCTCCCAATCATAATATGGCTTTCAATGTCAAGTATTTCTTGCAGATTGTTGATGGCATCATTGTCTATCCTATGTATAACCACCATCAATGGAATTGTGACCTTGAGATCCCTCTTGGTTAGATGAGGGTATGCTCCCATGAGATCAAGTAGAGTCCAACGACCATATTCCCCAAGGTTGTAGGGTCTATCACATTTGTGCTCTCCAAAATGTAGAGATTGAGCATTTCATTTTCACGTGTCCTATCTACGATAAGATTCAAGGGAGATATTATCCCTTGCATTGAAATTATAAAGGGTCACTTACTATCTTTTCAATAGTCCCAACAAGAAATAGTAATTGCCTACTAGATTCTGGATAGTCACTTGCTACCACAAGAGTCACTTCATGCACCTATGGCAGAGCCCATATGTTCATGAAACATTAAATACTTTCCTATTTTCAATCTACCTCCCAATACTCTATGATTAATACCCCTTCCTAATACATCCTTCTAAATAAAATATCCCCCCTTTTTTAATATATCAAGGGTATTGATTTTTATGTGATATTTTCTATATCCCCTTTTTAATTTTACCCTTCATACCAGTTAGCATATATCATATATGCTACTCTAACATTTAGTGTTCGAACTTTGAAATAATAAAATGTAGATAATATTTTGACTCGAAGACATATTTTAGTATAGTAAAACGAGTTTATTGTGATCAGAGATTCATGGCATTGATTCAAAATAAGATCATACTAAACATAATGCATCTTATTTAATTATCCATAAAAGCTATGCATAGTTATCACACTACTCATAATAATATAAAATATTATAATTCTTTTTGTATTCCTCTTTTCTTAACATATAAAGATACATAAAAATTAAGCTCTGTCACCTTAATCCCTAGCAATATATTGGTTGTATTTTTCTTGATTTAAAAACCCTCATTATCCATCCATGTGATACAGTATTCCTATCTAATGAACCTCCCATGCTTACTACCTTTTTCTATAGTCCCAAATCATTACTACACTAATCACTTCCTTTCATCCTATTCCACTAGTTGGAGGCACTAAGTGTCCTTTGGATGCTATAATTATCCACATAAATAATGTTAGATCAATGAGAATCAAGAATACATCCCACTCGACAAGCCAATACAAGGTACCTCCCTCCTCTTTTACTTGCACTAGAAGAGATGTATTTGTTATTCTTCTGTTGAGAAAAGTAGCTCAGACATGAACTTCTTGCACAAGCTTCAGTAAAGCGCAAGAAGTGGTTTGAGACATTTCGAATTTTATTTTGTAATTCACTTAAATTCTATTTTGAAATTCACTTAAGTGATTCTATTTTGTAATTCACTTAAGCAATTCAATCTTGACCATACATCTCAAGATGAGATGAGATGTAATCTTGAATATATATCTGAATAGATTAGGGTTTCTTTTTCAAGCATAAAAGGAGAAGGGCAAGAGTGAGTGTTTTACTTAACAGACAGAAAAGAAGGTGAACAAATTGCTAAAGCAAAACTGCAAGGCTATTGTGCAAGAGGAAGAGTGATTTGCTGGCTAGAAAGGCAGCAAGAGAGCAGGTTGTCCTGCTGTAATTGTAATCTCCTCCATTATATAATATATACAGGTTCAGTAGCATATTTGTCTTCTGTTGTTCAGTCTATTCATTTTCCAGCCATCTGTGTGACTATTACATGTTTAAAATAGATTCATTTCAGATCTGATTTATTTAGAAACATAGGCTAGTAGTCATCTAGAGTTAGGAAAATTTACATGGTATTAGAGCACGGTTCTATGAGTTAAGATCCTTAAGGGTTTACAACTGTAGATCATTGTTGGATATTAAAAACCAACAATTGAGAATTTCATACTTTTGCTTGAAGGACTAAGTTGATTTGCAAGAAAAAAAAAATTTTAGTCATTCATATCAGATCTGGAAGTTTGTGCAGTAGATCTCAGAAATGACAGCAGCTAGCCTCAGACTTGATGATAGATTCTCCAATTTCTTGCCCTGGAAAGTCAGGGTAATGTTCTTATTGGAAGAGAATGATCTTTGAGATATTGTCAAGGATGATGTGACTCTGCCTACAGATCCGCAACAATTGACAGCTCGCAGAAAGAAGGAAGTGAAGGCCAAACGGACGATCTTGGATGCAGTGAAGGATCACCTGATTCCTCACATATCCGAGAAGACTAAGGCAAAGGAGATGTTCGATGCCCTGGTTAGCCTCTACTAGAGCGAGAACATAAACAAGAAGATGATATTGAGGAACAAACTCAGATCTATAGAGATGTTCAGATCTAACACCGTTACCAGTTACCTGATGAAGATCACGTAGATTCGTGATCAACTGGCAACAGTTGGGGAGAAGGTTGAAGACACAGAGTTGGTGAACATGGCACTGAATGATTTCTCAACTTCATGAGAACCATTTGTCAAAGGCATTTGTGCTCGTGAGCACCTTCCCACCTATGAGAAACTATGGGAAGATTTCATCCAAGAGGAGACTCGAATGGAGTCAAAGGCCAGCAAGAACGGTGGTGACGATAACTTAGCTCTCTTTGGGCAAACCAAGAAGGGCAGAGGTAAAGGACCCAACAAGGGTAAGGTAAAGAGTGAGGTGTCAAGCTCACAGTTAGGGAAGAAGGACTTGAGCAAGATCAAGTGCTTCATTTGTCATAAGCACGACCATTATGCATCACAATGTCCAAACAAGAAGGGCAAAGGGAAGCAGCAGCAGACGCAGGTAGCAGCCTTTCTAGAAACTCAAATGAGCGAGTTTGCTGCCAAATTCAAGAAGGATTTCTTGTTGGTCTCTTGCCTTTCTACCAGCATGGTTTCGAGGGATGCTTGGTATGTGGACAGTGAGGCATATCGGCACATGACATCAGCCTGACAGTGTTTTACCAATCTACAAGAGCAAGACTCAGGAGTTCAAGTTGAGCTTGGTGATGATGCCAAATATCCAGTTGAAGGAATTGGTACCATTCCTTTTTGACTCTAGTCAGAGAACTCTTTAGACTTTGATGATGTTCTATTTGTTCCAGGTCTCAGGAAGAACTTGCTTTCAGTTTCGATTATAGAGGTTAAGGGTTATGCAGTAGAGTTCAAGAACCAGCATGTCCTTATTAGATCGAAAGAATCTAGCCCAAAAACAGCACAAGTGATAGGGGTTAGGGAAGCCAGTCTATACAGGTTGTAGGTTGAACTTGTTCGAGCCCTCATTCATAGCAGTAACAACTTGTGTGAGTTGTGGCACAAGAATGGGGCACCTGCATCATAGAGCGTTGCCTATTCTGAGGTAGATAGTCACAAGTCTTCCAGTGTTTAGCATTGAGCAGCAAGGAGTATGCAGAGGGTGCACGTTTGGCAAGCATGCCAAGGTTGTCTTCCCAAACAGCGAGCATAGGTCTAAGGAGATACTAGATCTAGTTCATTCGGATGTTTGTGGACCAAAATGTTAGTAGCATCAATTTCAGGTAGCATGTACTATGTTTCCTTTATTGATGATTTCTCTCGCAAGACATGGATCGACTTCTTAAAGACCAAGGATGAAGTCTTTAGCAGGTTTCAGGAGTTCAAAGCTCTAGTTGAGAACCAGACAAAGAAGAAGATCAAGGTCTTATATACCTCCAAGGAGTTCAATGGTTTTTGCAAGCGGGCAGGAATCAAGAGGGAGCTGACTATTCCATACAACCCACAGCAGAATGGGGTTGCAGAGCGAAAGAATCGATCCATCATAGGAGTTGCTAGGGCCATGATTCATGACCAGGGTTTGTCGATGTTTCTTTGGGCAGAAGCATGCAACACAGCAGTCTACATCTAGAACATATGTCCTCACAGGATGTTGGAGGACAAGACACCAGAGGAGGCATACACTGGTGTAAAGCCAGAGGTGATTCATTTCCACATCTTTGGATGTCCAGTTTATATCCATGTTCCGGTAGAGAAGAGAACCAAGTTGGAGCCCTCCGGTAGGAAGGGTTTATTTTTAGGTTACAGTGAGACTTCAAAAGCTTATAGAGTCTATATTCCAGAGCAGAGGAAGACGGTGGTGAGTAGGGATGTAAATTTTGAGGAGGACGTTGCATCCAAGAAGTCCCATGAGCCTATTCCAGTGATAGAGAATGAGGAGCAGGAAGCTTCGAAGGTTGAGCCAAGGTCACCAAAGACACCAGTGGTTTACAGTTTAGGACAGCAGCCTTCAGGTAAGGAGGAGACATTAGCCCCTTCCAGTTCTATCTGGAGACCTCGATGGCTTACACAGACATTGAGGGATGCTCAGGAGTATGTTGAGGCGCCTAGAAACATGTTTAGGGAGAGCAGACCTTCGAGGAAGTTTCAAAACTACATGGCATTGATAAGCAGCATCATAAATTCCAAGCCTTCTAGCTTTCAGGAGGTAGCATGCTACAGATGGCAGATGGTAGGTGGCTTTACAAAATTAAGCATGCTATAGATGGCAGCATTGAGAAGTTCGAGGCAAGGTTTGTGACGAGAGGGTTCTCCCAGAAAGAGGGAGTGGACTATGAGGAGACTTTTGCTCCAGTCGCCAGATACACTTCCATTAGAGCAGTTATGTCTTTAGCTTCATCTATGGGATGGCGAATTCATCAAATGGATGTGAAGATAGCTTTCCTTAATGCGATAATTGAGGAAAAAGTGTACATAGAGCAGCCTCAGGGCTTTGAGGTAAATGGGAAGGATTCCCATGTTTGTAGGCTTAAGAAAGCCTTCTATGGACTCAAATAGGCACCAACAGCATGGTCTTCCAGGATAGATGGATACTTGCAAAGTATGGGCTTCACCAAAAGTGATGTAGATCCTAATCTATATTACATATTTATTGGGACTAATCTCCTCATTTTGGTGCTATATGTAGATGACTTGTTTCTTACACGTGCAGAGAAGCTCATTGTAGGGTGCAAAGCAGATTTGGCAACTGAGTTTGAAATGAAGGACAACGGCATGATGCATTAATTCTTGGGTTTGGAGGTTTGGCAGAGACCAGGGGAGATATTCCTTGGGCAAGGTAAGTATGCAGTTGAGATCCTGAAGAGGTTAAGGAAGGAGGACTGCAAACCTATGGTCACACCCATGATCACTAATCTGAAGAAGGTGACAGCTTTAGATTCAGAGTTGGACCCTACGTTATACAGGAAGCTGATAGGATCCTTGATGTATTTAGTCAAACACTAGACCAAATATATGTTTTGCAGTGAACACCTTGAGTCAGTTCATGGTGGAGCCAAGGCAAGAGCATTGGGTAGCAACAAAACATGTGCTCAGATACTTGAGGGGCACAATGGAGTATGGTCTGAGATATCTTGGAGATGAAGTGAGGTTGCAGGGGTATACAGAATTAGATTTGGCAAGCAGTGCAGCAGACAGGAAGAGCACCTCAAGGTGCAGCTTTAGCTTGGGATCAGGCATGATATCTTGGTTCAGCAAGAAGCAAACTTCCGTGGCACTTAGCTCAACAAAGGTTGAATACATGGCAGCCAATATTGCTAGTTGTGAGGCCGTCTGGCTTCGCAAGTTGCTTTCAATATTGATTGATCAAGAGTTGGATCTCACGGTGATATACTATGATAATCAGAGTTGTATCAAACTCTCTAGGAATCCAGTATTTCATGACAAGTCCAAACACATAGAGATCAAATATCAATTCATATGAGACAGGATTCAGAAGGGAGCAGTAAAGCTCCGGTATATTCCCACAGATCAGCAGGTAGCTAATATTCTGACCAAGCCCTTAGTGAAAGGGAAGTTTGAAGCATTCAGAGACAAACTTGGATTGGTGCAGAATTCCTTCCTTGCTAAGAGGTAGTGTTGATAAATGTAGCTCAAACAGGAACTTCTTGCACAAGCTTAAGTATGAACGCGCTAGAAGTGGTTCGAGACATTTCAAATTGTATTTTGTAATTCACTTAAGTGATTCTATTTTGAAATTCACTTTAAGTGATTCTATTTTGTAATTCACTCAAGCGATTCAATCTTGACCATACATCTCAAGATGAGACGAGATGTAATCTTGACCATACATATGAATAGATTAGGGTTAGAGAGATTAAGGTTTCCTTTTCAAGCATAAAAGGAGAAGGGCAAGAGTGTTATACTTAACAAAAAAAAAAGAAGGTGAACAAATTGTTGAAGGAGAACTGCAAGGCTATTGTGCAAGAGGAAGAGTGATTTGCTGGCCAGAAAAGGCAGCAAGAGAGCAGGTTGTCCTGCTGTAACTGTAATCTCCTCTATTATATAATATATACAGGTTCAATAGCATATTTGTCTTCCGCTGTTCATTCTATTCATTTTCCAGCCATCTGTGTGACTGTTACATGTTTAAAATAGATTCATTTCAGATCTGATTTATTTAGAAACATAGGCTAGCAGTCATCTAGGGTTAGGAAAATTTACATCTTCAACATAAATAATTAGCTACTCCTCCTCACAGTCTATGCAATTGGAGTAAATTACCAGCTTCCTTTTTATTTCTGGATGACCATCAAACATTGATGGTAGTGGGATGGTAGAAGAATTTTTGGGAGACATTCCTCACACCCTTTGAGGATTGCTCAGCCAAGCCCACCTAGTCCAAGCCATTCTCCTACATAGATCATTAGATCTTGTATTGGCTCTTTCATGGTGGTTGATGAAGATACTGATTATTCTCCTTTGCATTCTGACGTAGGGTTAGTGCCAGTTTCCAATCCCAGTTTTCATCGACTCTATCTTCTTCATTACCTTCTTTGGAAATAGATCTTCATTTCACAACCACATGATCTTATTTTTTTCCAACATGTTTACAATTTATCCATTATGGATAGACACCTCTGGTTAGAATCTCTTGTTACAGTGCTTTTAGTTTTAGTTAGTAATCTTTCTCTTTGACCTTGGAGATCCTCTTCTTTTTTGTTGCTCCTTGCTAGTGTAAGTGCTTGTACTCTTGAGCCCCATCGGCCCACTTTGGTCATTCATGGACATTAATATAATTCCTCTCATTTTTTTCCCTCTCTATTATATCCATTTGTGTTGCAGGCTTCTCAGTTTTCCCATCCCATTCGTTTTATGTTCATGTTTCTCTGAGACAAGACACATCTTTATACCAAGCAGTACTCTATTCATGTAAGAAGCTTTCTTTTATAGTTATAAAATTCAGTTCTAAAAACTTGTGCTTTGCCTCTTTCCTCTTGTGCAATCTGCTTTGGTTCTCTTGCAACTAGTACAAGTATACTTTTGAATTTATAAATTAACTCCACAAATAAAACTGCGGCTTAGGAGTTTGATTCTCACTGTAAATTGTTATGCTTTCACTCACTATAACATATCACTCCTGTAATTGATACGTTGTCCTTGGACTGCTCCTGGAATCTAGATGCTAAGGGTCAAAGCACTCAAACTTGTAAATGAATAACCTTCATATCAGGCATCAAGCACCTAAGTTGTCTATTTCATTATCAGAAGCAAAGCCAACCACTAATCAACAGGATGAGGATGAAGTACAACCTCGAAGAACGCAACATTGAACATTCCAATTCTAAACAAAATGCAAAATCCCTTATCAGATATTGGCTGGAACTACAACACAGAGTTTTCTAGCAATAAACTTTCTTCACTCAATAGACAGAAACAACAAAGGCAATAGATGGGTGTTTTGAAGTTTAAATATTAAAATCTAAGCTGTATAAATTGTGCAAAGAATAAATATCATCCGGTATGCTGCCCCACTCCTAAAAAGACTATGCAGTCCTTAGCTAAACTTTCATAGGAAGCGCCACTAATAATATTTAGGGGATATCTGCATCAAATTGGTCCCATGAACTTTTTTTCTTTTCCAAAAATGCTTGTTATCGATTTTGAGATGTACCATCAGATTAGTAGAGAGATTCAGAAACCTAAGCCATACATTTCTTGCCACATAGCAGAAATGCATTTAAACCACAACGCACTTTCAGCGCCCTTTCTGCACAGGCCACTTACATGTTTCCTCCTACACAATTCAAACTCTTCTTTGTAATAAAATTCCAAATTATGTAGTTGCTAAGTCAATAAAGTTCCATGAGATCATTGGGTTGAAGTTCAATTAGTAAAAATGTTTGGCTTGCCCAAAAAAAACCACCAAGATTCAATTTTTATAGGTGTCATGATACTTCAATTAAAAAATACTACTATATAATTCATTGAAATTCCATGCTGGTAATATAGTATGATGTAATTCAGAGAAAAGGGGGAAAAGAGATTCATGAGATCATCTGCCCCATGACAAGTGAATCTGAAACTCAGACTGGTAGCAAGCTTTCCCAGTAGCACTGAATAAGTTCAGAATTGGACAACTTGCAAGCTTCCAGTACCACTGAATAAGTTTAGATGTGGGATATATATCTAACAGAACCGAGAGAGTAATGTGCAAAAACCCAAGTACATTTATCCACAGCAAAACACCATAGGTCGGTGTCCGATGAGGAGCTAAGGAAAAACTCATGTTATACCCTCAGTCCTTGTTCTATGCAGCTTGTTACCTATTCAGCACACGCCTCACGACATTTATCCATTTCTTGTAAATTGAGTATTGAGTATCCTAATAAATTCAGGCATAAGTTATTCAGCATCTTGCCATCCAATTATTAAAATGTGTCAGGCAGCACACCCGACGATATTTATCCTCATCCTGCAAACTAAAAAATCCTAAATATCTCCGACCTGATATGATTCCTGCAACATGCTATGCTACCTAATCATTCTTCCTGCTGGATTACATATATCCAAAAAAAAAAAAAATTCAAGAAATAAGGTTTTTAAAGTTGTCATTTCCCTTTTGCATCAACTTAATCACATTAAACTATATAACTTATTTAATACCACTGAAATTTCTTAATACAAGTGACATCATCCATCTATCCCAACCATTAAATCAAAGTCTCAACTACATTTATGCACATCCTAGATTAAAGATCCCAATTTCCCTAACAATATGTGGCACTTGCCTATATGTGAATTGGATATTCTAATTCCCCTTCATACTTCCATTCGAAACACTGACAACATGGGTAATCTAATTCCCCTTCATACTTCCATTCGAAACACTGACAACATGGGTAATCTAATTCCCCCTTCATACTTCCATTCGAAACACTCCCCTTCATATTTTTTTCATAATCAATAGGACTGCAAAATTTCCACATACAAACAATATGCAACGATATTTATCCTCATTCTGCAAATCGAGTATCCAATTTCCAATGCACCATCCTTCCTAACGACTTAAAAAAAAATAAGTTTAAAATTTGAAGGTATAAAATTATACGACCTAATTGATAAACATATAATATATCTATTTCATGGCAATAATTCACATTCTAACAATGAAACTAAAAGCTTACATTTCTCATAGCTTAAATCCTTTACCTCTTTTATTTTTATCATAATAATAACCATTCTAACAATGAAACTGAAAGCCTTTTTTTCTCATAGCTTAAATCCCTTACACAAGGTATACCCCAGAAACTCACAAACAAATATAAAACCTAATGAAAATCTAAAAACATAACTTACATTTCATCAAACAATGGCGATATTTCAGCCATGAATTGCTCAGGACTACAAGAAAGCTGGTAATCGTCAATTATTGCAGCTGCTGCCTCCAATGGTTGCTTGCCCAGGCGATTCGCTTCCCCTCTGCCATCCCACTGCTTCCCGCAATTGGCCAAGTAGCCCTTCAGCACTTCCTCCACAACACTCTCTACACAATAATTGATCACTCAGCCATTGAAATAAAGTAAACTTCAAAGTGAATGTAAAGTAGATTTTAACAATAATTGATCACTAAGCCATTGAAGTAAAATAAAGTGAATGTAGAGTAGAGCATGGTATATAACCTTCTGATTTAAACTATGAATCTCTTGTTTATTGATTCGAATTGTAAAAAAAATAAACCAATGGTCATTGGTTAGAATTGCACACCTGTGTTAAGAAGGGTCCCATCCATATCCAGTAAGACATGTGTTTTGGGAAGTCTGAGGGAGTTCTCGCCCATTGTTGTGAAACGTCGGATAACACCTCTGCAATGGGACAGAGGTCTCATAAAGAGAAAAATAGTTTTGAATGGGTGGAGCAGGGTCAAATGGGTTGTCACACTGCAGAAAGGATGCAATTTGTTTTTAATTAAATGAATAAATTGTCCTTATATCCAAGGAGAAACAAGAAAAGGGGTCCTCGTTGCGTTAGATTTAATCTTTTCCCTGGAATATTATTCTTCCTATTGGCGTTTGCTTATGAGTGTTTTGCAGGATATACCCTTCACCTACAAGAATATTACATAATAAAAAAGGTTTTTGAAAAAAAGCTTAATATCGCTAAATTGAATATTTATATCGTTTATATTTTTTTCATTAAGTATCCCTCTTTTCTTGCCCTCAAAGATAGGCCCAATAGTAGCAGCCTACTGATGAGTTGGAACCTCTTAATTTCCTGTAGGGTTAGGTTCTTATTAACTTCGTTTTTATTCAGTTGGTATACACAATCAAAAAAAAAATTGTAGACTTAGATTCTATAACACTGTAATTTGTATGATTGTATGTTTGGGCCCTATTGATAAGCTTAATTCTCACCCTTATCAAAAGTTATAGTTGGGATGGGATGTTAAGCTTGGGTTTCTCACATTAACCTCAATCAAAAAATATATAATTTGTATAGTAGTTTAAAAGTGGAAACTTTCAAACTCAACAAAAATTCAAATTTCAAATCTTGTGGAGCTGATTATACATCATTCTTTACTTTTTCAATATTAATTTAATTTTAAACTCTCTAATTTTAAACTACTCTTCTTTCAATTTTAATCTAATTATAGTTTCTTCTTCCATTTGTTATTGAAGGTCTTAATATTATCCCTTTTAAATTTAGTTTATTATTCTTTACTCTTTCAATATTAGTTTAATTTTAAACTCTTCTTCTTCTTCCATATGTAGTCTAATTTTAAACTACTCTTCTTTCAATTTTAGTCTAATTATAGTTTCTTTTTCTTCCATTTGTTATTGAAGGTCTTAATATTATCCCTTTAAAATTTAGCTTATTATGGAAGAAGTTCTTAATATGGTTGTTAATAGTTATTCAAGTAGTTTAATGTCTCATCTGACCTATTACCTCTCTTAAAAACATTTTCTCCTTTCACTTTTAGTTTCTTCTAGATTAATTAAAAAAATTAGCTATCATAAATTGATTCCTATAAATCATAATAAATGTTTTAGTCTTTTTATATTCAAATTTTAACTAGTTAACCTTGTCCATATTAAATTGTGACTACGTTTATATTTAAATATTTATAACCATTTTATAATTAATTGATTTTTTATAATTAACATAAATTTAAATAATCATAATAAAAAAAAAAATGACAAGAGTAAAAGTAAGCATTTAAAAATATGATTTTTTTGTTATATTAGAAGAAGTGCAAGTTGGAAACAAGTGCAAGTTGGAAGTGAGTGTGATCCAAAAGTGAGACCCACTAGGTAGAATGGAAGGAAAATCATATTTGAAAGACTTGATTGGAAGTCAATATCCTCTAGTCGGAAGTATGGATGCCCAAGTTAGAGATAAGAGGAAGAGCAAATATATGGTAAGTTGGATCCAAAGAGCAAATGCTACACCAGAAATAATTATCAAGGATGATATGATCAAGTATAATATAATAGTCCCTAAAAGTAGAGGAGTAATACGAAGTTCCATGAATACTAGCCAAGGTTTTCAAATATTCAATATTGGATGAAGGGAGGATTAAATTCAAATTAACAAATGTTACACCAAAAAAAATTATTAAGGATGATATGATCAAGCATAATATAATGGTTCTTAAAAATGAAAGATTAATAAGTAAGTTCCATGAATACTAGCCAAGGTTTTCAAATATTCAAAAATGGATGAAGTGAAAGTGGGAATTAAATTTAAATTACTTTGTGACTTTTCTTCCTAAAGTTTTTTTTCCTTATAATCTCTTCTAGTATAGAAATTAGGGATAAAATAATGGATGGTGGCCCATGGTTTAGGGGGAGAGATGTGCTTTACTTAAGACATGGAATGATAATTTTTCTATTGAGACTAAGATTAAAAAGCTTTCGGTGTGAGTTAAGCCTTTTGGACTTCTATGTCATCTTATCAATAAGGATGTTTTCAAGAATATTGAAAATATCCTAGGGGATATCATCGAGGGACCAACTATTAAGAAGCAAAAACATACTAAATATACCCAAATATATGTTGTTATAGATATTTCAAAACCTTTGCCATAATTGATTAAGATTAAACATGAATCAAGAGAATGGGATGAGCAAGTTGATTATGAAAATATTGCATTATAATACCACACTTGTTATGAGATTAGTCACATGGTAAGAGATTGTAAAGTGAAAACAATGCAAAAAAAGACAAAAAGTTTTGATCATGCAACAAGCTTTAAGGTGAAGCAAGGAAATTGCACTATAATAAAAGTTGGATAAAATCAAGGATATTCCACTCCAAAAGAAGAAACAAAAAAGATATACAGAACGAGAAAGTATAATGTGCAAGTTCAAAGTTAGAAGGAATTAAAGGTGCAAAAAAAAAATATGGAGGAAAATTTTATAACAAATACGACCTAAGAGATAAGTTTATTCTAAGCAAATTGTCTTTATTTTTCTCAAGTGGTATAATATCCTCTACTGGAAAATAGAAATAAAAGTAGTGTAGAGGCTTACACTTTAGGGTTTCAAGAGTAGCATAATAAAGAAATGAGGATGGAGGAAATCCATGCCATTTTAAGGTTTGAAGGGTAGTATAAGAAGGTAATTCTATGGAGGAGCATCCTTAAACTTTACGGTATATAAGACAACATAAAGAAGAAACTGCTTTTGAGGTTATTCCTTGCACTTTGGATCCTTCGAAGTGAGACAAACTTATACCTAATTAATCTCTCTATTAACAATGTGAAAAATCCAAGAGATTGATGAAGATAATAGTGCTAGTGGGAATGAAAAAAAAAAAGAGGAAGACCCAAGAAGCAAAACAAAGTGAAAAGGAAACTGAAATGGATATTGATATGGGAAAACAAAATTAAATACTACAAGTTTTAACAAGAAGTTGGGGTAAACCCACAAATAAAAAAAAAATTAATGATGAAAATGATATCCTTGAATACCAAAGGCATGAATAATATCCCTAAAAAAATAGGTATTACATAATTGACAAGTTGTTATGGATAGAATATATATAATTATGGAAACTAGGTAGCAAATATTTTAGCCATTCATGGTGCTGATTTTTATCTTTGCAATATTCAAATTTTATAAGGCAAAACAAGTAAGATTTTATCTCTTAATAAAAATGATATCAAGGTGTTGATTGCAAAAACATAGAAGTTTGAGGAAGATGATAAATACATTTGATAAAAATGTAAATGAAAAATATATTTGATAAAAAAACAAGTTGGATATGGTTTAATTAACGTGATAGCAATGTAATGAGAGAAATATAATTGTAGACACCCAATTTTGAGCACATGGCTAATCTTCAAGTCTACCAATCCCTTCATCAATCAACTAATCAATTAGCCAAACTTAAGCAATATTTCTCATACCTAAACAATTAGCCAAACTTAAGCAATCTTTCTCATACCTAAATCGAAACATTTATTGCTTTAAAAATGAAATCACTATCAATGCTTTTATGACCTAAGCAATGCTTTTGCCAATTTTTGACTTTGATAGTTCCCACCCAAATTTGACTTCCAATGGTCATGTCAACAAAAGTGTCACCAATGTTTTTGCCTCTAGTGTTTTTTATTGTCATGCTCCAAAATGAAGAAAGTTGGTTGTTTGTATCTTCCAAGCTACCCACCATTGATAGATCAAATCCCTAAGATTTGATTCATAGCTCCCAACAAAAATTCCAAACCCAAGATTTGTGATTTTCAATCTTCTTCCATTAATGACATCTTGATCATATTTCAAAATCTTACCATCTCCAATTCTAGCAACTTCAATGCAATTATTTCCTCAAGGATCCATGGCTTCCTATAAAACCACCACTTGGGATGACCATTTCATATCATCGTACCTTGCAATAAAATTCTAACAAAATCTCTCTAGATTCATAGGAATTAATCTTCATGCATGGCAAGGTAATGCCAAAATATTACCACAATATTGTGAAGGTTGTCCTTCAAACATTCAAGCCCTTTTTCAAGCTCTCACTCTTCCAATAAATCAAGTCTCAAACCACTCAAGCATCAAGTATTCAAGCCTCCATGCTTAAGCTCTCAAGTGTCTACAAGCAAAAAATTAAACTTTCAACAAGCTTCCACAAACAAGGGAGAGATAACCTTAGCATCTTGGATTGTGCTCTTTCCCTTACCTTGGACATTCTCACTTGCTTTGCAACTCTAAGCTTTTATCTTGTGCATATTAGCTAGCTTTTCATATCTCATTTGCATTTAGTGAGATATCTTATTTTGTCATATTAGTATTTATTTTAAGCATTTAATATGTCTAATTTGTATCATTTCATAAAGACTCTATACTCCCAAGTTAGAGGTATTCATGCATTTAATAATTAAAGAATTTGTTCTTGCATTTAATCTTACTTTGTTGTTTTATAAAACAAAAGCATTGTTGGATTGCAGGTCTGGTGGTGTTATTGCTCTTTGGTTTTACAGACATAGAGAACATTAATATCATCAATCAAGTAAAAGTACCACTAGAATTATTGTTGTCCTTTTGGTTCTTTTGCCACTAAAAAATTAATGCATGCACTTGTCATTCTTATTATTTTCCATGTGTCTAAAAAGGAGCCTAATTATTATCCAAGGGAGTCTAACATTCTCTAACTTAGGCAGGCCCCTTTGCTATTAATCCATTTTTTATCAGTTTTGTAGGAGGACAAAAGCACCATCAACAAGTGAAATTATCAACAACACTTTTGTAGGATTGACAACGCTTTTGCCTCTATAAAAAAATAGGTTTTTTTGCTCCCTCGTCCTTTTCATTTCAATATTTAGGGCTTAGTTATATGTACTATCTAATTAATTAGTTTATATTTTGTTTATTTGATAAAATAAACGAAAATAAAAAGAAGAAACTAGTTTAATTTTTAATCATTTAAAGGGTCAACTAAATCTTTAAGCTTTAACATTGAATCAAAATTACACTTTGCTACATTTAGGACTTGTTTGTTGCTCTTGAAATAAAAAGAAAAAATATATTTTATTTCATCATCTAAAAGAAAATTTATTTTAGTTTTAGGCCTTGTTATTGTTTTTGTATGTTGCATTAAGGTTAGATTAGGGTTAGGATTAGTCAAATAAGTATCTTAGGATAACAATAAGTGTTCTTCAATCAATCCATCAAACTTTAGACTCTAAGCTCCAAACTCCCCCAATCCTTGAAGTGAGAAGATGATGAGAGTGAAAAACATTGCGAAAGAGTCCTTCACAATATCTTTTTTTCTTTTTGCCTTCTCATAATAATGTTTTGTTTTTTAATGGGATTGTCACCCAATAGAAGCCACACATAACTTATTAAAAAAATCAAACATTCCAAAATTAAGATTTCATATAGAGTAACTTACAAATGTTTAAAATCAAATGGCATTATCTCAATTGGTTCAATTCCTCATCATTTAAGGAGGAGATCCAAGTTCAAATCTTGCCAAGTGATGCATGAATAATATTCAAGGTATGTTGTAATACCACTATGTGGTGATGATGTAATAGGGGTGGGGCCCATTTAAATCTCATATAACCAATTTAAAATAACTTATAAATATTTAAATATTTATTATCATTTTAGAATTAATAAATTTAAATTTCCAATGCTTAAAAAATGGATTAACAAACAAATAAACAAACCAAGTATTAGAGCGGAACACAATTCCATCAATAAAATCTTAGTGTTTTTGTTTCAAATCAATGGAAGTGCTACATTTGCAATAAAAATCTTAATATTTGTGTTTCAAAGCAATGGAAGTGTTACGTTTGTTTAAAGCATTTAGGATCAAATCATGAATGAGAATTAATCTATGAGCATGACTCAAATTCAAATCTTCATATTGAAGTGAGCATTCTTGTGATAATAGTGAAGTTACTTTTATATGTAGAATCATAATTGATTGTAAGGGTAGCACAAGGTCAAGAGAGCATTTAAATTCTGTAGGACACTTTTGCAAGGATGTCAACATGTAAGTAAAGCATGGAATTTTGACATAGTTTATTGATACCTAGGTTTATTGTTGAGAGGTTATCGATATGAATTTGAGGGCATCAAAATGAATTCAAATCACATCATTTTGTAACAAAATTTCATAGAATGGTAAGTATTATAATGTAAATTTTAAGCATATAAGTTTTTCAGTTTTATCATACATAGACACAAAAACATACATACACTTATATTTATATCAATTTTGTATTGACAATATCACTAACACGACTTTGGAGGCCTCACATTGATTAAATCGTTTCATTTTATAATGGGCGTCGGTCATAGATATTTCTCACAATAACCAAATAAAAAAAAAAATTGTAGATTTTAAAATATAAATTTTATTTAGTTTTATTATAGCCATGTGTTTTTTATTTATTAATTATTAAAGGTATGTCTAAAAACAAAAACAAACTATTATATTTAGGTAAGTAAAAAAACTTTAAAAATGATCCAATGATATTACCTCATTCAATTTAATTCCTCTCCTTTCAAGGAGGAGATTGTCAAGTGATACATGCATAATAGTCAAGTTGTTGTAATAACACTATGTGGTGATGATGTAATATAGGTGGGACCATTTCAATCCCATATAACAAAATAAAAAAATCTTAAAAACACATAAAAATTATAAATCGTATCTTTGTCCTGGATCTAAGAATTGTTAAAACTTATTAATTTTTGGTGCCCAATATATAGACAAAGTAATTTATCAAATATTTTATACTCATTAAGTGGAAAATAAACAATAATGAAAATATTGACAATAAGATTATGAAAACTATATCGTGTTATATGGGTTTAAAACTTTAAAAATTAAGGAGAACCTCCACTGAAATCCATAATAATATATTTATATATTTTTTTTAAAAAAAATTATATTTCTATTCTATAGTTCATTCACAATGTTTTGTCAATACATACCTTCCTCTAATTCTCAACTAAAATAACATTTACTACTTGATCAAATTGAGCATACTATATTTTTAAAGAAATAAGTGGCTAAAACTATGTCAAAATACTATTAACAAAACCAATATAGTGGTTCTCACCAATAAAAAGAAAAGAAAATAATTGAAGTTGCAAAGTGCTCTCTTAGAAATAATAAAATAC
This sequence comes from Wollemia nobilis, assembly GCA_028583015.1. Lineage (NCBI taxonomy): Eukaryota > Viridiplantae > Streptophyta > Pinopsida > Araucariales > Araucariaceae > Wollemia > Wollemia nobilis. Next base: position 4,983,668 of record JAQPPZ010002200.1, read on the forward strand.
AAGTATATTGGTGTAGATTGCAATGATATACTTGGTTGAACAATATACAAATTGAAAAGAATAATGAGAGAGTGAAGAGCACTATTTGCATTAAAGAATAAATGCAGGTAGGTAGAATTATGAGATTGGACTACCATTTGAATCTTATTTGAATTGTTGATAGTGTTAGTAGTGCTTTATGGGTGCGAAGTAATAATACATTGAGCTTGAAATACAAGCAAATAGGGAGTATCTAAAAGAATTTGGCTACAAGCAAATTTAAAATAAAATCTCGAATTCAATATAAAATACTCCTAGCAAAAATAAGGACAAAGGTAACCATAATGATTTACCTTCTAGAATATCCAAAAAAGAATAAACAAAGGGATCTATATAGATGGCCTAAGTTTATAAAAGGAGACGAGTTGAATAGCAAAAGGACAACGTGGATGAAATATATATCAAATGGATGAGTAAGTGAGGTATTTGATTAAAGAGAATTCTCAAACAACTATAAGGATATAAAACCCTATGTAAAGGAAAATGTTAAAGGCAATAACATGAGCAAAAAAGATAGGAAGAAAAAAGGTGCATTGCCTTGTTGATTTCAACCCTACATATGAGCAAACATAAACAAGCATATATACATCTTCTAGGATAACTAAAAAAATTAAATAAATGGATGTATATATGTAGCCTAATATTATAAAAGGTCATGAGTTGAATAAAAAAAGGAAACTTAGATGAAATAAAATTATCAAATGGATGAATAAGTGAGGTATTTTTAGTATAATTCTCAAACAAGAATAAGGATATATAAATTTATGTAAAGGAAAACATTCAAGGCAATAACATAGACAAAAGAGGTAGGAAGAAAGAAGGTACACTACCTTGTTGATTTTAACCCTACATTTGAATAAACATACATACATGCATACATATATATGTATATGTAGAGAGAGAGATGTTGAGATATATTAACATTATTTAGTACATGCTAATGTACCCCCATGGTACCTTTATAGTACAATTGTAAATATGTAATATATTAGGGTTGAGTCTATAGTTTAGGTGAATGATTTATATTTTCCCTTCATGAAAGTGTCAATGTGAAAGAAATGCACAAGTGTCATGTAAGAGTGTAATGTGCAAGAAATGCACAAGTGTCATGTAAGTTAGAGTGCAAGAGTAGATTGAGAGAATGTGCACAAGTATAATGTATGTAAATGTGAAAATATATAATGTGAGGATGTGCACAAGTATCTTATATTAGGAGTGCATATAGAAGCTTAAGAGTTATGTCTATGTGTGCAAGTGTTTTAGAGTCAAGGGTCCATGTAAGAAGAAAGTAAATAGTCTAGTATGCAAGTGATAAGATAATAAACCAATGGTCATGGGACTTATCATATGAAGAGCAATAGTCAAGTATGTGAAGAGTCACATTACTATGACTATATTATGGAGATAATACTCTATAAGAATGTAATTCAAATATTATATTACTGAGTTGTAACATGAAGAAAAGGAATAAAGCTTGTATACAAATTTTGAGCAATTAATATTATAAGTTTTCTTCATGCATAGTTCATGAATGACTTAGGCCATTTACATTCATATTTGATTATATAAGTGAATGTTATTTTCTTTATTATATTGACCTTTTTTTTTTGTGGAAAACATCCCAAAAGGGATGCCACTTTCGGGTAAGACCCAAGGAGGCAAGGGTATCCATTCCACCAAAAATGCCCAGGACTCGAACCTGACCTACCACCTTTGACATACTCAAGGAGTAAACAAACACACAAAACCAATTTAAAAATAAGTAAATAACAACAAAAATAATAAAATAAAATAAAAAACATGCTCCTTGAGTGTGTCAAAAACAAAAGCACAACCAAACATGCACAATAAGATAAAAGAAACCACAACACAAACCACATAACAAAACACAAACAAGACAAAAACAACAGAACACTACAAAGACATAACCCAAAAAAAACATGAAAAATAAACACAACCAAAACCTAAAAAATAAAATAAATAAAATAAAAATAAAAAACAACCAACAACAGACAATAAACAAAAACATAGAAAACACTCACACATAAAAACACGAAATAACACAAACAAAGAGAAACCCAAGAACAAGAACGAAAAAAACACAAGAACAATAACAAAAAACATAAAAAATAAATAAAACAACAAAAACACAAGAACAACAAAAAACAACACAAAGAACACAAAAACAAAACAAAACAAAAGAACCCACCCACCTTAAAAAACTAAAAAAAAAAAAAAATAAAGAAGAAAAAAGAAAAAAAATGAACAAAACAATGACCTATCTAGACCAGAAGACTATTAAGGCAAGAATCAACAGAGGAAACAAAATAAAGAATAGAATGAGCTAGGGAACTAAAAAAACTGAATGAACCAAAGAGAAGCAAAAAAAAAAAAAAAACAAGAAGAACTAGGTACCTTCAGAACTGGAGCCATACAAAGAAATGATAGAAAGAAGAGCTTCCCTAATTTGAGGAGCCCACCATATAGGAGGGTGGCCATAACAAGTAAGATCACCTTTGTCCAAAGCCCAATTAGCTAAAGCATCAACACTCTTGTTTTGATCTCTCGACCACATGATTGTAATCAACTTTCAAAAATCCCATCCTGGATTAACCGAATCTTCTCAATAATTATTTTTATTCTCCAATCCACCTTATGATTCTTAGAAGTATTCTTCAAGAGATTAATCATAAGTTGAGAGTCAGACTCAACTAACACCTTTTCCCATCCAACCTTAGTAGCCTCCTAAAGGCCTCTGAGGATACCATACCCCTCAACAAGGTTATTGAAAAGAATACCCAAATTCTCAAGAAAAGTAAAAACCAGGGAGCCATCTCGAAAGTCTACCAATTCCTCCCACACCTGGCTTTTCCAGGGTTCCCTCTAGAGGCTCCATCAGTATTGACTTTTCCAAATCCTTAGGAGGAGGTTGCCAATTTCTAGTCCTATCCATCTTACGAATACTCACATTCCCTTTAAGATGGTTGCCCTTAGAAGGTTTAATCTTCAATATTTGCATCACTTGATCCCATATTTGGTGGGATTTTTGGGGGTGATTAAGGAGTTGATGGACTGATTCAACTAAGATGGCTATAGTCTTTTGCCAAATATAGTGAATATCCTTCCTATCTTGATTAAAAATTCGGTTGTTCCTTTCATTCCAAATATTCCAAAGAAGAATGGTAAAACCCATCCAAACTAACTGCCTAATAAAATGATCAGCACCCTCTTGATTAGACCAATCCCTCCAAAGCTGTTCAAAAGTAAAAAAATTGGACCACTGTAAGCCAAGTAAAGTGGCCACTCTCCTCTATAGCTGAGAGGCTAAAGTACACTCAATAAAAATATGGTTGATATTTTCTACATTCTCTTCACACATTTCACATCTAAAAGGGCCATGAAAACCACGCTTCATAAGTTGCTCACCAGTAAGCACCCTACGATGCAATAAAAGCCAATTAAAGAACCTCACCTTAGGCCAAAGCTTTTGAGCCCACAATTGAGAAAATATGTCAGAAGAATGGTTGGTATTATTATGGCATAAGGTCAAATAACCTTGAGCAACTGAATACTCACCCTTAGTAGTGTTGTTCCATCCAAAACAATCTTTTTCATGGAACCAAGAGAGGGATCTCATATGAAGGATGTCTTGGATATCTTGTCTTTGCCTTTCTGGGATTTGAATAGGCTAGTCCTCAATAGGGATCCAATATCTACCTGTAGACACCAAAATCCAGCCACTTGTAAGTCATCTATACCTTCTTGCCAGCCACGTGTCAATCATCCATCCTTCCCGCCATTATTTGGCCCAAATCCACACTTTCCCACCATTATTTGGCCCAATTTCACTTTTCCTGCCATTTTTCATCCCCAAATTTATTTAAATTAATATTTATATATAGATTTTAATATTTTAATATATATATAAATAAAGTTTAAGTGATTTAATCTGAGTCGTCCATCCTTCATTTTATATCATCCGTCCATCCATCTTAATCCATTTCACAACCTAGATTTATTCTCTACCCTTGGATCCACTTTAATCTTAGCCACACGTTCAAAGTGTCGTTAAAACCCTAAAGTGTGCCCTAAGAGTAGATTATAAATTGAGTCACCTTGATGGCTCAAACCCTATCTATCTCTTCGGCTAAACCTACCTATCTTTCCAATCTAAGTCTGGAGTTGGCTATTGTTGTTAATCCTGAGTCTTCTGAGTCTTCTACGGCCCTAAGTCTGAACTAAACCTTTTCGTCGCATCCATCGTCGCCGCTTGGTCTCGCCACGTTAACAGAAAAAGGTATAGATCCGTCTAAAGCAAGTAATCTTTCTTTATGTATTAATCTGTTGTTGAATTCTACATTCCGTTTTATTTCATTTCATAAATCTAGGGTTTTAGACTATTTTTGAGGGCTCACACAGTGGAGCCCTCTTATTAGTTTCTAACTCTTTGATAATTTTAATGTGTGTAGGATTCTAGTGGTAGATCTGATTTGTTGATAGCAACTGCTTAAGCTGGAGTGGTCCGAGCCAAAGGATACAACGAAGCCCACTCATTCTCGTTGAGGTTAAGGATACATTCTTCGAAGACGCCACCACATTGTGCCGGCTAGGGTTTCGAGAGAACCCTAGCACAAATTGTAACTTTGTATCACGAAAAGGGTTACGGGCCCTGTTGTACTTAAAAGGAGTTTCTAAACTCCATTGATTAATAAAAATCATTCATTTTGTACAACTGTTACTGCATTCCTTTATTATGATTTCTTTATTTCTATTTGGCGTTGTATCTTTAATCTACAAATGGCGATCACGGTGGGACCCCCTAGGGTTTCATGTTTTTAATACTTGCTTTACTGATCTATTCCTGTTTTTGTTTTATTTTGCAGGTTTCGAAAATCGCAAAATTCATTGTTTCAGCAAACTATGGTTTCTGAGGAGTTTGTAGAAAACGCAGCAGACGCAGAGCGGCATCTGGAAGTCCGATCCGAAACGCAGAGGTGCGTTTCAGCCTGCGTAGACTCCCTTGGGTGTTTGAAGGCAGTTTTACAGAAAAAGCGTAGGCTTCTGAGTAAATGCGTTTTTTTTTTTCTTTGTTAAACCGTACTTTTTACGTTTTTGGTTTTTCTGCTGTATTCTGTTTCTTTTTCAGAACATTGCTTTAAAATGAACAAAAACTAAGTAATCTAGAAAAGAACAGTTAAGCTGTATATACATTTTTTTTTGGTTACATTTTTAGTTACATTTTTCTGCATTGCATTATTGGTTGTTGCTTGCATAAAAAAAAATTGCATACCTAGCTGCATATTAGAATAGCTACGAATTATTTGTTTTAGTTATCTAAGTAGGACTATTGATTGGATGTCAATAGTACTCCTGCCATTGTGTGATTCTAGGCAGAGAAGTGGACGAACCTTTCGGTTGCTCCTTTGATATCTGATATCATTGGTAGGCAGGGGGTTTTAAATGGTGTACTCCACTTCTTCAAAGGAAATGGCATATTTTCAGTTGCCTCTTGCTTAGATCATTAGAACTTTTGATTTATAGCTTTGTATGTATACATTAGACAACTAAAACACTTAAAATAAAATTCACTGCATTTCATATTGCATTTAAAACAAGTAATATCTGGATTTCATCACCAGGTATTGCTTGAAGTTTAGTGACGGTGGAATTCATCTCCATCCATTAAACTTCTGCCTCAGACACCATAAGTCACCCCCGAGCAAACTTGCTGGTTTTCATCACCAGTAAGAATCTCATTGTCCTTTCCTAGCCATAGTTTTTACCTTTTTTGTGAATAATTCAAGATTAGATCACATGCAAAACTCATAAATCGGACACTTAAAATTTACTACAGATTAAGATCAGAAAATAAGTAATTAACCACAGGTAAGACACATTGGTTGAAACCTAGGTTGTGATTGTTTTCTGATAATTTCTTTAGTGTAAATTTATCATTCAAGTTTTGCATTCTTCTTTTTTGAATTTGTTTAGATTTATTGCATTATGGTCTTAACAAGGAATCAATCTAAAGTGTTAAATCTAAATAATCAAATGAATAATTCACAGAACATCCCCACCACCAACATGACCACTTATCCTAGTGAATTTCAGGAAGGTTTGCCTGCAGGTCTTTCACGTCCTTCTATCGTCTATCGCATGGCCATGCCCATGGAGGAAGACAATTCCTGTCATATTACCCACATTGATATGGCCCAAGTGCAAACTCACTTAAGAGATGGCACTGGTTATGTCCTTGAGCCAATCCAAGATTCTCCTATGCAAGATTTTGTTTTTCAGCAGGATATTGCATCAACCATACCCGCTGGTTTCACTCAGGTCTACACTAACCCTTTTTTGAGGCTAATGTTGTATCTGCTCAGTCGGCTTCATCTCCAACATCTTCCCAGATGCTCAATTGTCCTCCTTTGGAGACAAATGTAGTGTCTTCCCGACCACTTTCTCCTCCATTTACCCCGGTGTACACCAATTCCCTCTATGAGGGCTGGTGGAACCTCCTCTAGCCATGACCAATTTCAACCCTCTTCTTCCCAAACCATTTATGGTTTCACCCTACCTGGGGCACAGTCTACTGTTTCTTCCCAGGTACCGCCTACTTCAACCACCTTCATTGCCCTTGCTACGCAGTCTCCTATGACTACCATGGCAGCCTGCCCTCCACCTTCATCCAATCATCCCACATCCCTTGGGTTAGAAATTAATAAGGTTAGGGAGTACCTTGACAAGTTGCTTCAGCAACAAAATGCCCAACCACCTGTCGTAGTAAATCCTACACCCCAACCAATTTCTACCCGACCGACTTTTCTTAGCTCGGGCCCCACCGGGTACCCCAATCTTCGGTGGTGTCCATTCCTACCCCACTTTTCTCCCAACCCGATCCAGTTCATCATTCACCCCAATCACCTTCTTTTCGGTATCATCCATACCAACAACCTGTCCATTCCACACCGCCTAATCCGGGCAATTTCATCCCATCTCATCATTTTTCCACTCCTCCATTGCATCATCATAATCATCAAACGAATCAAAATTTTCATGAAGATTCTCGACTCCATGCTATGCAACAACAGATTGACAACCTTACGCTCAACATGCCTGGCGCATCTAGTCAGAAACCTACGCTAAGGTCGTTGATCAATCAACCGATTCATCCTTCGGTACCTTCACCGCCATATCCGACTGATTTCACATTACCGAAGTTTGACAAATTTCGAGGAACTGAGGATCCTAATGAGCATGTGAGCTCATTCATGCATGCCTGCTTTAGAATCCAAAATAATGATGCTCTTATGCTCAAAAATTTTCCTCAGACATTAGGAGGAGATGTTGTACAATGGTACAATCATTTACCTCACCATAGCATTTATGCTTACGAGCAATTGATTAATCTGTTTTTAGAACGATTCTCCCTAAATGTACAAAGGAAAGTCTCATTGTCCGACTTATACAAGCTCAAGCAACATGACGATGAGACTTTTTATGACTTTGGAAACCGTTGGAGGGCTATCATTAATAAATTTCCATTCTCCCTACCAATGGAGGAGTTAACCAAAATGTTCACCCGAGTTGTCTAAAACCTATCTCTTGGTTACTCCAATTACAACAATACAGGACTTTTGAAGAGGCTTTGGCCCAAGCAAGTATCATAGAAGACATTAAAGTCCAAGAGGGTGTTTTAAAACCTCGTAGAAAAGAATGGCAACAAAAGGGCCAACAACGAAATAATAATTATGGCCAAAACAAACAAGCACAGGCTAGTTTAGCCTCAAATGTTAACCAAGTTAATCAAGTGGTGGCGAGCCAGCCCGTAATGGCTCAACAACAACAAGTAATGCAAAGTCAATCGCAACCAATTGCTTATCATGCGGTGCCCGCCCCTCCTCAACCAGCTCACAATACTGGGCCAACCATGGAAACTCGACCTTGGCAAACAAATTGTCCCAAGCGACAGTTCACACCTTTAGATGAACCATATGCGGTCATATTCAACAAGTTATATAGCACAAATCGGTTAACTTTACCTGAGTTTAAACCTTTAGAACCATCTAGAAGGGGGAAGTATTACAAGGATTACCTATTTTGTCCTTATCATAGGCAAAATGGACACGATATCAATAATTGTACAACTTTCAAACATGTGATCCAAGATCTTATTGAGATTGGAGCCATTAAATTGGATAGCCCCTTAGCCCAACAAAATCAAAATCTTGGTGTATTTCAAACACCCCTTCCACATCGGGAGGAAGCTCCAACAACTTCAGGGGGAGTAACTCAGGTAACTCCTAATCAAGTCAACCATGTACAACAATACCAAGGTTTTGTGGGTACTATTAACGTAGTAACCCGAGGTCAAAGGGCGAACCAACCAAATCGAGGCTGAACCACGACCACTGTACAAACTCCCGGTCCACCTCGGGTAACGAGTGACCCAACGACGTGCTAGTACTTCTCAACAACCGCTAAATCATTCTACTCAACGCCAACGACCCATCATGTCATTGAGTAGCAGGTTAACTACCAGTTTAAAAATGGCTTCTGCCAAGTTATCGATCTATGACCTCATTCAACAATCTCCCCCGCATAGAGAGGCATTAACGAAAATCTTAAAGTCAATCGAGCTTCAAACTCAAGATACTAATGCCTTCAACAACTTTGTGGGGAGTATTCAAACATGCATGGAGCCCTCCATCACTTTCTATGATTTTGAAATCAAACCTTTTTCAACGAAAAGTATAGATCCTCCACTGCATATCATGGCCAAGATCGATCACAAGCCATTCAAGAGAGTCTTAATTGACACCGGTTCCTCAATCAATATCATTACAACATCGGCGTTGAGTCATCTAGAGCCGTCGCCATCCCTTATCACCAAGTCGACTTTTACTCTTAAAGCATTCAATGATGCTTTATCTTCCACGGTTGGCACGGTTATCTTGCCCATTGAGGTAGGGGCCCAAACTTTGCATACCTTGTTTCACATCTTGGAAGGGTCCATGGCATATAATGTATTGCTTGGACGGCCTTGGCTTAGGGAGATGAGATATGTCCCTTCTATACTGCATCAATGTCTGAAGTATGTATATGAGGGACAGAGTTCATTGTGTACCTGTTGACACTGAACCCTTCAAACATTGCAACTATGTCTCAAATCCTTATGAGATTGTGTTGCCATCCACTCATCTTTTCTTGACCCCATCTACTTCTTCTATACCATCTTCTTCTAAAGCTCCCATTCCTGAGGAGCTACCCATCATATCGCAACCATCTTCCTCTTCCGCTATTCCATCTCATTCACCACTTTCTTCATCTCCTAATCTTCCTTCTTCTTCATCAGTGACCACCTGCACATGTGGCCATGACCAATCATCTCTTTCCACGTCATTACCCCCTTCTTCTACACCTTCTTCAACATCACCTATTATTCCTCCATCTTCCCAACCATCACCAGCTGATGTTTCACAAGTCAGTGAAGCATCAACCCAACCAAATCCTTCCAATTCTTCTATCCCACATTCTTCTATTCCATCATCTAGTCCATCTCCCTCCCAAGTCAAGGTCCATCTCACTGATGCGGGTATTGGTGAGTATGCCATCCAAGATGTCCACATCACACCGTTCAATGTGCAAATAGTTAAAGATTTTGGTCGTCCACATGACCAACATTTATCCATTGGATCGGTTTATAACATGGGTTCTATGCCAAATTCCATTAATTTTGTATATGGGGGAATAGAGTCATCTTCTAGTCCTACGACCATACTAGAACCCAAGCATCCAGTCCTGCCAATATCGAAAGGATGGAGGGTTTTCCATCTCGCTATTTCCACGGACATAATTGGCAACAATTTGGCCTAGGTCGATACGAGCAAGGGGTAACTGAACGCATCGATATGCCATACCAGAGACCCACTGAGCGTTTTGGTCTAGGCTACCAACCACTTCCATCCCTTTCTTCTTTTGAACAAGCTTTCCAAAGCATTAATCGTAATTCAGAAGAAGAAATCCTCCACCCTGATGAATCCGAAGATGAAGCCTATGAAGAATTTGACGTCATGTCAAATGGTGATGAATCTGAAGAAGAGTCGGCGCCCATTGTTCCCCTCACTAAACAAGACGAGTTTTATCTCCAATTGTTTCCTCTCCAAGAGGCCATCTTTCGCTTGCTTCTTCCACAAGAACGAGGTGAACCACCCCCTCCGCCACATCCATAAGCCATAATCCAAACCTGTATTATATGTATATACTAAAATAGTGGTTTTCACCACTACCAAAAAAAAAAAATCAGATAATTCCAAAAAAAAAAAAAAAAATCAAAATATATAAAAATACTTTATTGCTTTATGTATGTGTGTAATAGTGGTTTTCACCACTGCCAAAAAAAAAAAAAACTCAAACTAAAAAAAAAAAAAAAAAAAAATCGAAAAATTATGTTGTTTTTTGCATTTCAGGTCTTCCGAGGTCTTCACCGGTTTTCCCTTCCATTCCGCCCATCCTTTGTTCCATAAGTCGACAATGAATTTTGAAGACTTATTCACCCCGCTCCATAATCCATATGATCCGGATAAGCCAATCCCGATCAACCCAAGCTTGATTGACATGGATCGGATTTCATCCCCTCCATCTATTTCGGAGTTCATCCTTTCCGAGGAATTGTTAAGGGCTTCCGCAAACTACATTCCTCCTTCACCTCCACATTCACCTTCATCTTCTAAGCCGAGAGGTCTTCCGAGCGGATATAGACGAGAGCAAGGCACGGGAGCTTGATGACATTTTAGATGACATAAATCTGATCCCTACTCCCCATCAGCTTGAGGAAGGTTCCCACATGTCTATTGAAGAAACTATCGATGTAGACCTTAGTCCAGACCAAGATGGCACCCAAATTGTGAAACTGGATAAAATTCTATCATCAGAGGAACAAGAGCAAATGATTGCTCTACTCAAGCGGAAGAAGGAGATATTTGCATGGTCTTACAAAGACATGCCAGGCCTAGACCCTAATTTGGTTGTCCATAACCTCACCTTACAAAAAGATGCTAAACTTGTCAAACAGAAACTTAGGAAAATGCATCCTACCGTGGCCCTCATAGTTAAATCGGAGATTCAGAAACTTTTGGATGTTAAATTTGTCGTCCCGATTGATTATCCTGAGTGGCTTTCTAACATGGTACCCGTTCGCAAGCCTAACGAGGGCATACGTGTTTGCATCAATTTTCGAGATCTAAATAAAGCGTGTCCTAAGGATGACTTTCCTCTTCCAAACATTGATACTCTTGTCGATACCTGCGCTGGTCATGAAATGCTTTCGTTCATGGATGGATTTTTAGGATACAACCAGATTCGAATAAACCTTGAAGATCAACACAAAACAACATTTACCACACCTTGGGGAACTTTTTGTTACAGGGTGATGCCCTTTGGCCTTAAGAACGCAGGTGCAACCTATCAACGAGTCATGACTTATATTTTCCACGATTATATGCATAAGATTATCGAAGATTATGTGGATGATTTATTGGCAAAATCTAAAACTCGACAAGAGCATTTTGATGTATTGGAAAAAGTTTTTGATAGACTTCTAGAGCATAAAGTTAGGTTGAACCCTAAGAAATGTGTCTTTGGTGTTACCTCAGGTAAACTCCTAGGTTTTATTATCTCTAAACGAGGTATTGAGGTGGACCCAAACAAGGTCAAATCCATTATGAAAATGTGTCCCCCAACTAATTTGAAGGAGTTGCGTAGTTTGCAAGGAAAGATTAATTCAATCCGTCGCTTTTTTGCACAACTTTTTGATAAATGTAGGCCATTTTGCCACCTACTACAAAAGGGGGTACAATTTTCATGGACAGATGAGTGTCAGAAAGCCTTTGATGACATAAAGCAGATCTTAGCGTCTCCGCTTGATCTTAGCTCCGCCTCGTCCAGGGGTCCCTTTCAATCTTTATATCTCAACAACAGACTTTGCCTTAGGGACAATGCTTGCACAAAAGAATGAACAAAATCGTGAGCAAGATGTCTATTATATTAGTCGAACATTGGTAAGCTATGAAACCCGATATGCTTATGTGGAAAAGTTGTGCTTAGCAATGGTTTTTGCCACTAAGAAACTTTGTCATTATATGCTTAGCCATACAACATATGTCATAGCTAGAGAAAACCCTCTGTGTTATATGATGTCTCGCACTTATAATAACACTCGTACCGCTAAATGGATAATGTTGCTTATCGAATTCGATCTTGAATTCATTAGCCAAAAATCCGTTAAAGGTCAAGTTATAGCCGATCAACTTGCGAAAGCTCCACTACCTAGTGATCATCCTTTGATTATTGAGCTCCCAGATGATTCGGTATTTGCTATCACTGAACAAGAAGAGGACATCATTCCGGAGGAAGATGTTGACATCACGCTATTCTTTGATGGCTCTAAGTGCGCGAAAGGTCAAGGTGTTGGAGTTGTGTTTCATACACCTCAAGGGATTCCCATCCCTTTATCATTCAAACTAGACTTCCAATGCACCAATAATACAACAGAGTATGAAGCCTTAATTTTAGGTCTTCAATCAGCCATAGCTATGAGCATTAAGCGTATTCGGATATTTGGGGATTCTCAACTCGTGGTTAAACAAATTACAGGAGAATACCAAGCCAAAGAACCTACCATTAAGCTTTATCATGATGTAGCAATGAAGTTGCTCTCTAAGTTTGATTGGTATGAGATCACTAGTTTGCCTCGTTCGACTAATAGATTCGCGGATGCCATGGCCTCTCTTGGATCATTGATTCCAAAGGACTCCCTTGGAGAGGTACGACCCCTAATCATTTCCACAATCTCTAAGTCTGCAATTGTCCGTGTTGAGTCTAAGGATGAAAAAGATGTTTGCTTTATCCATTCGGATCCATATGAGCCTTGGTCTAGTGAGATAGTAGCCTTCCTCAAGTTTGGAACACTCCCATTTGATTTGTCTTGAACTGCCCGCCGCTGTTATAAGCAAAAGGCAGCTCATTTTGTTCTTTTGGGGGATGTGTTGTATAAACGTGGATATGATGGAGTACTCCTCCGCTGTCTAGAAGCAGGTGAAACACATAGAGCTATTGCTGAAGCCCATGATGGTACTTGTGGTGGTCATTTTAGTGGAATGGCCATTGTGAAGCGTATTTTATGTATGGGGTATTATTGGCCCACTATGGAACAAGATTGTTGCAAATATGTTAAACAATGTAAAAAGTGTCAAGAACACGCTAATTTAACCCATATACCATCACAAGCTTTACAGCCCATCCAAAGCCTTTGGCCCTTCTCACAATGGGGTCTCGATTTAATTGGCAAGATTTCACCGCCTCTTCAAGACAACATACTTTCATCATTACAGACCATCGAATACTTCACAAAGTGGGTTGAAGCTATTACTCTAACCAAGATCTGACGAGTCCTAGAATTGTGGAGTTTATACTTCACCATATCATTTGTCATTTTGGTATTCCCTCTAAAATCATTTCTGATAACGGCAAGTCTTTTAAGAATAAGGATGTTCGAGCTCTTTGCGAAAAGTATAATATCCAACATAGTTTCTCAACTCCTTACTACCCATAAGCCAATGGACAAGCTAAAGCTTCCAATAAGACCATAATTGCTATTCTTAAGAAACTTGTTAAAGAAAATCATAAAGATTGGCATACACAAATCCCCTTAGCATTATGGGCTTACAGAACAAGCATCAGAACTCCCATTGGGGCAACGCCATTTTCTTTGGTTTATGGAGTTGAAGCAATCATGCCTCTTGAGCTCGAGATCCCTTCCTTGCAAATTTCTTTGCAGGAATTTATCGATGATGATACTTCTAGACAAGCACGTCTTGATCAACTCACACTCATAGATGAAAAACGAATCAATGCTTTAGAGCATTTGCGAGTTTATCAAGACCGATTGAAACGTGCTTACAATGCCAAAGTTCATCTAAGAGAATTTCAAGTAGGAGATCTTGTCCTTAAAGAGAATCAACAAAACACCAATGCATTGCCGCATCTTCGAGATAAATTCGCGGCTAATTGGTTAGGTCCATATATGATCACTGAAAGAGTGGGTAATGGAACTTATAGACTTGCCGGTTTAGAGGGAGAGGAAGAACCCGAACCACTTAATGTTATACACTTGAGGGAATTCTACGCATAGTTTGAATTTTATATGTACATATATACATGGCTTGTATAACAAAAAAAAAAAAAAAAAACAAATAAAATAAAAAGAATTTGCATTTCATTGTTAGTTGCATACATCTCATTCAAAAACATTGCATTTCATGTGCATACATCTCATTGAAAACCATAACATTTCATTTTCAGCCATAGTTGCATATCATGTTAAAGACCATTCTATCTTTTGGATATAAAATTTGGTCAAGCAAAAGTCATGTTGCCTTAATCAGGGGCACCTTCATAAAATCCATCAAACCGAATTGTCATTCGTACACCCATTTTCCATTTGCACATATTTACATTGCCAAAATGTTTTCGAGTCACTCAGCCATTCCTAGTGTTTTAAGCAAACTTCGAAATGCATGTCAAAGTTCTCTAGGGCCATATCACAAATTACACTAAATAAAATCTTGAGTATTGGGAAATGATTTCAAAAGAGGTCTTGAACCTATCACATTTTCACATCTTAAAAACATCTTGTGTCAAAGAGAGATAACACCATCCTTGGGTTGTGCCTTGAAGTGAAAAGGGTAATCCTCGTTTGTCCTATCATGCAAACATAGTCCATAAAACAGTGGTTCTTACCACTATCACAAGCAATCACAAAATATAAATATAAACAGAGTAGTAAGGATAGGGTAAAATTCTCATCATACTTCGGTTGAGAATCCGATTCCCCAAAGCTCTAAGGAAATGAACATTTTTCACACACCACTGATCCCAAATAAGTTGTAAGGATCATACTACTTGTCTAGTCATACGGATAGGTAGTCATCCCCAAGGCTTACAAAGGTCAAAAACAACATGGACTATGGAGTTAACCTTCACCGGGGCTATAGACGCTTGACTGGAAGTGGAGTATACTCATTGCGTGGCGACATGTCTCTCCTCAAAAAGAGACCTTTGAATGCTCATACGAACAAACTAGCTTCGGGGTCTTCTCCATAACAGGGTTACCTAATTTATGCAAGATGAGATTAATGAACACACTTGCACACACACAGGTTTTTGATTGCCTAGAGTCACTACCATGCTTCTGATTTAGTTAATGAACTCGCATGCACACACATTTGGTCCTAGTTGAATTAGGCAGTGTTAGTAAGTTTGTTTGATACCACTAGCATGTTTGAGTCTTTGTAAAACAGTCTTCCATATCAACCTCCATATCTTCCTCCATATCTTCTTCCATATTCATGTCATTCCATACGTCATCCATTCACAAGCCACCAAGTTCGGTGCCCCTGATTAAACAATTATGATAACAGTTGGCTAAATCTAACTATCTAAAAGTATGAGTGCTTCTTAGTGCATATTTCATTTACTTAGTCTTGCATTAATCATCCATCGATTTACATATCATTTACTTAGTCTTGCATTAATCATCCATAGATTTGTATGTTATATACTTAATCTCGCATTAATCATCTATAAGTTTGCATACCATTCCATCACATATGCATCAAAAACATTAAAACATATAAAAACATGCATCACAAAAACATAGGCATTCACACAAAAGAGAGTAAAACACCAAATAAATAAAAGCCATGTATATATATATGTATAAAGGTCAAACTGTACAATGAATGCCAAAAGGCTACAATATACAATAGAGCACCAAGGCTCATAAAGAGTGCATCTAAGCACTAAGCTAACCATCAAAAGAGGACCCCTGAGACCTAGTAGGAGCCCTAGACCTAGTGGTGTGCCTAGACTCACTACGCCTAGAGACAGAGGAGGATGGAGGATCAGGCAACACAATGTGATGCCTAAACAATGTGTCCTCCAGAGCCTCAATGTAACGAGTCCTAGACCTCCTAGCTATGTCTATCCCGTGTCGTCGCTCCCGCTTCGCTAGCTCTGCCTGGAGTCTCGTCACCCTATCATCCTGGGGCACCCTGGTCGCTCCATCCAAGTTCGCCTGTAGCTGGGCCATCCTCTCCTCCTGAGCAGGTAACAGGGCATCCCGCTCTACCGCCTGCTGCTCCAGCCGAGCTATCCTCTCGTCCCGGGCAGCTAGCATAGCATCGCGCTCCGCTATTTGCTGCTGTAGCTACGCTAGCTCGTTCTCGTGCCCGCTAGGGGGTACCTCCCTAGCCTCTCTTGCGGCCTCTCCTAGGCCCTCTCCACCATCTTCCCCATCATATCCGCTCCCCGGAGCCTATCGCGCCATCTTCCCCTTTCGCCTTCGACTGTCAGATCGAAGGCGGGGACCCTCCCTGCGCTTGGGAACCTTCGCGGTTCCCTCGCCCTCTCCAGCCCCAACCTTGGGCTCTCCGGCTCCACCAGTGACCAATGGTGGCTCCCACCTCGGCTCTGCGGCCATCCATGCTGCATACTCAGCTGTCACCCCGACGTTGTCCATGTCGGGGATCTCCATGTCCTCATCGTCCTCTGTCGCCTCCCTCCACGGCTCGGCACACGATAAATCACCCTCTGATCTGTGCCTCCGGTAGTGCACTGGCTCACCGGGGACATCCTGCCTCAATCCGACCTGGCAGAGTACTCGAGACATCTGTATGTACTCCGCCTCGTCGTGGCTCCGCCCTACTACCCATATGGCCTGTCGCACCCGTCTCAGGTGCTCTCCATCCCCGATCCACCTCACCTCCCGCCAGGGCCTCCAAATGACTCGAGCATCTGTCAAGTCTGCCCATAGTCCATTGCCCCGATCTCACGGGGAGGCTCGTGCTCGTCTCTCCTCTCGCCACCGGCCATCTCCTACCATAAGCCCGTCTCACGTCCCGGTGAGCCCATGGCAACCCCTCCGGTCGGGCCACTCGAAGTGCTCCCGACCCAAGACTGGAGCACCACACCGCAACCCAGGCCCTTTCGACCCCGTCTCCGAACCTCATACAACTCCCGGTACACCTGTGCCAATAAAGCGGGTGCCCAGGCATACACTACCCTATTAGTGAGCATCTCGCTCACTACACCCATTAGGTTCCATGGGAACCTGCACCCGTGTTGTTCGGGGCCACAATGTTGGCCAACACGAACATCGTCAGAGCCTCCACCGCTCCCAACTCCTTGGCCGTATACATGGCCAAGTATGGGATCCCCCGCTCTCCGTCCGGATCTCCCTCCAGTCATCCCCAAACACCTTGGCCATCTTCGTGGCCCTATCTCGTCCAACCTCCACCCGCGCCCCCTCCACGGGCACCTTGAGGATGCGGTATACATCCTCAAGCGTCACCGTCATCTCTCCAGTCGGGAGTTGGAACGTCCCCCGATCTGGATCCCACCTTTGGCCGAGAGGTACCCCTCATCCGCCCGAACTACCTCCAACCGGGCTGCCTCCGCTAGCCCCATTGCATCCAATATCTCCCAGTCTTCCTGGGACAACGACCTCCTCATCCCCGGAATGATAGGGGAGAATCGGTGTCGTGCCTCTAACACCCTAAGCTACAAAACAACAAAACAAAAATTTGTTACAAATTTTTCTGGAAAAAAAAAAAAACACATAATAAGTACTTGCTTAAATGAACAAATACCTCAACTGGCTGCACTGGCGCGTCCGCTCCCATCTCTGCCATAGCTCTCGCGTGCTTCACTCTCCCACACAACCTTTCACTCCACTCCCTCAGACGCACTTCTCTTAAGCTCGAACGCACAAATGAGCGAAATTCTTGCTGAAACTGTTTAAATAGCTGATTTTGGCACCCTGAAATGTAGTAGGGCATTTCATGGCGGATTTAGACGCAGTCTTGCGTCTGTAGAGTGCCTAAACATCGACGGGCGTCTCTGCCAACCACAAACGCAGGCCGGCGTTTGGTGTCAGTATTGAATAAAGGAACAAAACTTACAAAATTGAAGCTTACCTTCTCCAAATTTCATCAAATTGCATTCATCCATTCTTATTATCATAATAAAACATTTTGTGAAGGTTACAACAGCTTTTGGACACAAATTTTGTCATTTCGCTCAAAAAGCGCATCATTCATCATTGTTTTACAAATTGGGTTAAAAATATTCAAAACCTTCACAAAATTAACCACATTCATCAATTCTTCTGATCTATCGTCAATTTCATTCTTCTTTCATCATACATATTTTTGCCAAATCAAATTAAAGTAAACCTCGTATCTAGTGATATATTCTATCACCTTGGCGATTGCAGCGATTTGAATCCATGCAATTCGGTAAGAGGATTAAACCACCATAAGGACACTTACTATTTATCATCATCAATTATTTCACTGTTTGAAAATTGGAAATTAATTTTGGGTATTCTACTTTTCAAGTGACCTCATACCAAGATTAATTTGCTCAACAGTTGTCATTGATGGCCTAGTTCATGGGGCCATAAACATGGACAATCTTTCATATCGTCATTATTTTAAGTCTTGCTAGAGATTGTGGCTACCTAGGTTGATTGGTTTCGACCCGAGGAATTATCCATACAGTCACTAGGAGCATCTCTGAGTTTTGGACTCTTTCATGCATCTTTCATCTCTGCATATCAATGGCGCCAAAAAGGCAATTTCATCAACATTATGGATTCACACACAGGAGTTGGGGCATCCGTTATCAATTTCTAATTTTCCTATTGTGGAATTCATCTTACATGATCATGGAATTTATAGTTTGGCAAAAATCCCTTTATAACCGTTGGGGCAGAAAACGGTCCATCTTTCACATCACTCATATCGTCTTCAATCATATTCTTTTCTGGTTTGTACACCAACCCCTTTTCTGTTGGGACATAAACAGATGGTGCATGCACCAACCCTTTTTTTTTCACCGTTGGGGCAAAAAAGGTTCATTATCTTTCGAATTTCTTCCAATTGGCTTGTGAGAACCATTCTCGCTCACCAATTGAGGGGGTAAGCTGAAAAATTTTAAATATTCTTTTATTCTTTGGTCTTCAAAGTTGTGCTTTAGTCTTGAGAGAGAGTTGCGTCTGATCCAGCTTTTCAGGTGTCTTAAGTTTTTGTGCTACATTGTGTCTTCACACAAAGCAACTCAAAAAGGGGCATCTATAGACACCAAAATCCAGCCACTTGTAAGTCATCTATACCTTCCTACCAGCCACGTGTCAGTCATCCATCCTTCCCGCCATTATTTGGCCCAAATCCACATTTTCCCACCATTATTTGGCCCAATTTCACTTTTCCCGCCATTTTTCATCTCCAAATTTATTTAAATTAATATTTATATATATTTTTTAATATTTTAATATATTTTAATATATATATAAATAAAGTTTAAGTGATTTAATCTGAGCCGTCCATCCTTCATTTAATCTCATTCGTCCATCCATCTTAATCCGTTTCACAACCTAGATTTATTCTCTACCCTTGGATCCACTTTAATCTTAGCCACACGTTCAAAGTGTCGTTAAAACCCTAAAGTGTGCCCTAAGAGTAGATTATAAATTGAGTCACCTTGATGGCTCAAACCCTATCTATCTCTTCGGCTAAACCTACCTATCTTTCCAATCTAAGTCTGGAGTTGGCTATTGTTGTTAATCCTGAGTCTTCTGAGTCTTCTACGGCCCTAAGTCTGAACTAACCTCTTTCGCTTCATCCATCGTCGCCGCCTGGTCTCGCCACGTTAACAGGAAAAGGTATAGATTCGTCTAAAGCAAGTAATCTTTCTTTATGTATTAATCTACTGTTGAATTCTGCATTCCGTTTTATTTCATTTCATAAATCTAGGGTTTTAGACTGTTTCTGAGGGCTCACACAGTGGAGCCCTCTTATTAGTTTCTAACTCGATAATTTTAATGTGTGCGGGATTCTAGTGGTAGATCCGATTTGTTGATAGCAATTGCTTAAGTCGGAGTGGTCCGAGCCAAAGGATACAACGAAGCCCACTCATTCTCGTTGAGGTTAAGGATACATTCTTCGGAGATGCCACCACATTGTGCCGCCTAGGGTTTCGGAGAACCCTAGCACAAATTGTAACTTTGTATCACGAAAAGGGTTACAGGCCCTGTTGTACTTAAAAGGAGTTTCTAAACTCCATTGATTAATAAAAATCATTCATTTTGTACAACTATTATGTATTCCTTTATTGTGATTTCTTTATTTTTGTTTGGCGTTGTATCTTTAATCTACACTACCAACCTTTGAATTACCAGTATGGTACCGATAGTAATTAGCCACCTTTATCCAATTAGCTCGGTGAAGCTCCTCCATCCAAGGCCTCCAATCGAGAAATTGAGTTATCAAAGGCTTGTGACCATCCCAAGAATCTGTCCAAAAATTTACATGTTGACCATTATGAATAATCCAAAATAATTTTTTCTTTATAAAATCCTCACCAGTCTTAAGAACTGCTAAAATGGGAGAACCTTTGGTAGGAAGTTGATAGCGAACAAGGTCTTCAGGACTTTTGTTCTCGGCATATTTAGCATGAAGAGTATTGGCCCAAAGAGCATTGGGGTTATGCAACATCCTCCAATATAATTTAGCAGACTAAAGCTTTGTTGTTATTAATTGAAGGCCGAAATCCTAACCCCCCTTCACTCTTAGGAAGACATAAAGTATCACATTTCACCAAGGCCCATTTTCTTTTCTCCTTAGTACCACTCCAAAGGAAACGATGACTGATTTGATCCAATTCTCAAAGAACAGCCTTTAGGATATTCAAAACGGAAGAAACATAAATAGGAATAGCTTGAAGGACTGATTTTACCAAGGTGATTCTACCCCCAGAAGAAAGTCGCTTGTTGGTCCACTTTCCAATTTTCTTCTTGACTTTGTCCAACAATCAATTCCAATATTTATTTTTTTGCCTTTGAATATTTATGGGAATACCTAAATAAGTGATTGGAAGAGAGATCTTCTTATATCTTAATTTATCCAAGACCATGGATTCCTGTCTAGTAGAGCAGTGAAAGAAAATAACTTTAGATTTGTCTTCATTGATCAATCGCCCGATAGGCCTTAGAAAAACAGCTAATGATTTGCTTAATATTAGAAGCTTCCTTAACTGTAGCTTTACCTAAAAGAGTAGAGTCATCCACAAATTGAAGATGAGAGATAGGTCTAGCTCCATGAGCAATGGTAACTCCCTCAAGGGTTTTGTTTTCCCTCTTTTTGGTTATAGTCCTACCCAACCATTCAACAAGAATGATGAATAAATAAGGGGATAGCGGGTCACCTTGCCTAATACCTCTGGAAGCTGGGAAATATTGAGAAGGCCTGCCATTGATAAGAACTAAGTAGGAACTGAAGAGATACATCCCATAATCCAATCCATCCAATCCTTAGAGAAACCAAATTGCCTCAAAAATTTGATAAGGAAGTGCCAATCCACTGTCATAAGCTTTGGATAAGTCTAACCGAATGAACATAGAAGGAGAATTTTGCATATCCATGGAATGGATGGCTTCCTGAGTAAGAACTGTCTCATCTACTATTTGACGTCCTTCCACATATCCCCCTTGCCTTGGGGAAATAATCTTATGCAAAAGAGGCTTCAACCTTTCTGCCATGATTTTAGTAATGATTTTAAGAAGAAAATTACATAAAGAAATAGGTCTAAAAGTTGAGATATGATCAACCTCTTGAGCTTTTGGAACAAGAGTAATATAAGTTTTATTGATAACCTTCAAAATTTCTTTGGCTTTCCTGGCTTCTGCCACCACCTCTAATAAATCAACATGAAGGATATCCCGGAACTCTTGGTAGAACTCAATAGGAAAACCATCGGGACTCGGGGTTTTCCCTTTTGCATTTTAAAAACTACTTGTTGAAGCTCATTGATAGTAACGAGAGCAGATCAAAATAGAGTTCTCCTCAGAAGTGATAAGAGAAGGGATTGCTTGAATAACATTTTGTTGTGAAGCTGAGTCAAGAGGAGTAGTAGCAAAAAGATTGGAAAAGTAATCAACAACAATAGAGTTCATGCCATCCCACGTATAAACAACATCTCCAAAATCTGATTTTAAGGAAGAAATAAAGTTGTGAGATCTTTGAGCTAAAAGAGATTTGTGGAAGAAATTTGTGTTTCGATCTCCTTCTTTGAGCCATTGAATTCTAGATTTTTGCTTCCATAAGATTTCTTCTCTTTTTTCCCATTCCTCTAACTGAGTTGTGAGTTTAATTTCATCTACACTTCTCTTCTCTGTGAGGCCATCTAAACGGATTTTCTTATTCAATTTTTCAATATGAGCAATAACTTCATGTTTTTTTTTATGAACATCCCCAAACTCTTTCCAGTTCCAAGTCTTGATTTTGGATTTAATGTATTGCAGTCTTTTGGCAAAATAGAACATCTTAGTCCCATGCCTAGGTTTACCTTCCTTCCACCATTGTTGCACATGAGGTCTAAAGGAAATGTCTCTAAGCCACATTAATTAAAAACGAAAAGGAGAGAAACTCACATTGGTTTTCCACATTTCCACCATGACTGGCCAATGATCCGAACCAGCATTATTAAGAGTCTTCACTTTAGGAATGTGACCATGGATTAAGAAATTTTCATAGAGAAAAAACCTATCCAATCTCTCCATTATACAAGCTAAGCCTTACCTTCTATTAGACCAAGTCATAAGGCCATTATCTGGTTGGATATCCACAATATGGAGGTTTGCAATATATTCGCTCATGAGGTCAGTGCTTTTGTCTAAATTTCTATTTCCCCCCTTTTCTCATCCAGAGAGAGGATGGTATTAAAATCTCCTCCGATCAAGATCCAAGCTTTAGGAAAATGAGAGATAATATGAGTAATATCCTTCCACTGTCTTTTTTTCTCCTCCAAAGAAGTCGAGGTATAAACAGTAATGCACAGCATAATCTGGTTGGAATGTCTACTTTGAATAGCTATAGCCAACAAACCCCAACTGCCAATCATATGGTGAATAACTACCTCTTTTGGGTCCCAAAGACAAGCAATGCCACCCAAAGTCCCTTGGGAACTGAGGGAAACCACTTTTCCAGCCGGCCAAATTTTACTGGCAATTAAGTCCATATCCTCCATTGACATCTTTGTTTCTTGAAGGAAAACAAGATGTGGGTGATTTATTTGAATCATTCTTCTAATTTATTTTGTTTTGAAAGACTCCCTTTGAGTCCTCTAATATTCCAAGTGATGATCTTCATTAATACCAGGGCTTTATTATATTGACCTTGATATACATATTATTTGGCTTATATATTATTCTACTCATTATATTATTATTATTATTATCTATTTACTGAAAAACCCCTTGCAGGGCTGCCTTGGTCTGAGAAACCATAACCAGGGGGTTCTACACCATCAAAATCACCCAGGATTCACACCTAGCCTTGATCGCACTAGCATTATCAACTAGATTTTGGGTACCCAATGTGCATTTTTGAGGGTGGAGATTCAAACCAGGGGCCTCCCTTGGAGGATTGTCCTACCCTCTCCAACTCATATACAGCACGTGGGTTCATTATATTAGTATTTTGACCTTTAATATTGTGGCTATTTTAAATTGCGACCTGTGATATTTTGTGGCAGTAATGAGAGAGAGAGAGAGATAGAGATGTACATTTATAGTCAACTAGGGACTAGTTCATATTGACTTAGATGCGAGACAAGTAGATAGCAGAGACCTAAAAATGACAAGAAGAAATATATACCTATTGCTCTTCAATGGGAGTGAATTTTAAGAAACACTTTATCTTAAAATGTAAAGCTTATAATGATATTGAGGATAATTATATTGATATGGAGGATTTTATTTCCTAAAGAAACTAAGAGAATTTATCACCAAGAATAGTAGCAAAAGATCAATTATTAATAAGAGAGAATGATAGCCACCTTTGATTTTTTACATAAATTTATTTTTTTCAAAAGGAAAAAGTAAGACAACATATTGTATTTAATAATGAATCTCCTTTGTGAGTTACAAGTCTATTACAGTGGTAAAGTTCTTGGGCTTTAATTTCGGAGGTCCGAGTTCAAACCCCACTCAGTACGAGGGGACTGAGACTCCTCATAAAAACCCATGTAAACTTAAATTTTATAGTTGTAAGCTTATTGTAGTGGTAAGGGCTTTCGCCTCTCTTTTAGAGGTCCAAGGTTCAAACCCCACTCGGTATGAGGGGACCAAGACCCCTCATAAAAACCTGTGTAAACTCATTAAAAAATAATGAATCTCTTTTGTCCCATAGGTTCTTTGACCTTCCAAATGTTAAAATCCTTCTATTCTATTGTGTAGCTCATGGTAACACAATTAATCAAAATTATTTTGTATTGTAGTTATAATGTATTATGAATGGATTTTATTTTAGGCTCATATAACCAATAGAAACAAAGATAAAAAATTGAAACATATCCTTGTTTCTTATTTATAAAATGAAATAAATATTGATAATTAATTGAAAATAAATATGGATATAATAATATTTTTGTATAATATAAAATTTAAAAATAAGGTTTATACGTATAACAATAATAATTATATAAAAATCTAAATATATATAATAATTTGGAAGTTAAAAAATAACAAAATCCTTTTTTTTTAATTTATTTTAACTGTGGTCATTTGAAAGAATCCAAGTAGTATTTAGAGAGATATGACCATGTCAAGATAGTCATTTGAAACCAGGGCAACGTTAGGATTTTGTTTTTGAAAATGTCTCATCTTTTAGGAGTCATATCTTTGCAAAGGGTTCTCCAATTTAGATTATTATTGGACCAATTTGTGCAAAATTTGAAAAGCTTTAAATGAGTGGTTATATGAAGGAATTTGAAAAATATTGAGGGAGATATGATCCTGTAAAGTCAACCATTCGAAACAAGGGCATTGCTGATTTTTCAAGGAATGAAAAAAGAAATTGCAAATATTTGTCAGCTAGTGTTTGGATGATGGGAGAAGCGATGCATGGATAGGGCATCAGTGAGGCAAGACATTCTACCTACGCATATAATTTTTTAGTTAAGTTTCTTTTTCCCCTTCTTTATCTTAAATATTTTACATGTAACTTATTATAGGTTTTTAATCAAATTTTATAATCACTATAGGATATTCTAGTAAATTTTAATAGATTTTGAGTTATAGTTTCCTTCCCATGGATCGATTTATATGTAAATCCTTAGATTATGTTGGAGTATATTACATTATGTGGTGCATGCTAATGTAATGCACCCCCATGGTACCTTCATGGAAGAACTTGTAAATATTAGATTAGGGTTAAGTTATAGTTTAGAGTGTTAGTTGTATTTTATCTTTCTATGTAAGTATGTATGTGCAAAAAATGCACAAGTGTCATGTGAGTGTGTGTGCAAATGTAATTTGAGTATATGTGCACAAGTATTTTGTGTTTAAGAGATCAAATATCTAATATAAATATGTGTACATGTATCTTAGGTCAGAGTATGTAAAGTGAAGTTCAAGAGTAATGTCTGGGTGTACATACAATAGTGAGTCATGTGTATGCAAGTGTCAAGTAGAGTAACCAAGAGTCATGAGACTTGGCATATGGAGAAGAATAGTCAATTATCCTAAGATTCATACTATTATGGAGACATACTCCATAAGGATACTCTATAGATAACAATAAATATCATATTATCACATTGTAGAGAAGATTTAAGTATCTAAGCATTAGATTATCAAGATCATATTTGTAATAGAAAGTGGATTAATAAATATTGCATATATTTTGAGCAATTAATATTGTAAGTTGTGCTACATGATTTGTACATGTATGATTTAGGCTATTTACATTCATATTGTTGTTTATTAATGAATGATATTTGATATATTATAGGCTTTGACTATATTATATTTGATCTTATGATATTTATCCTAGGAGTTTTATGTTAGTATTAAGGTTAAAAAAGCCATCATATTCATTACTAGCAATAGAGGTTAGTGAGGGCCTCACAGAGAGGTGATTCTCATTTCTCAAAGATATGATGGTTTTTGTTAAATTTAATGGGTCTTGGTTAAGGGCTTCGACCTTGAGAAAATGGGCTGATAGGAGTTGGAAGTCTACAAGAGTGATTCTATCCTTTCTTTCCAAAGGTCTCTTCCTATATTTTTTTTGTTCTAAGGAGAAAAAAGATAGAATTCTAATAGGAGATCATTGGTTTATAGGAAGAGCAGGACTCACTTGCTAGTATGAAGGCTTTGCACCTAAAAACATAAATCTATCCCTAGTACTAGTATAGGTTAGGATGTATAGGTTACCCATTGAATTTTGGGGAATGACTACCTTTAAGGAAATAGACAACACTCTAGGAGAATTCCTTGAGATCTTAGAAACTACAAAAGATCCATTCTTGGTTATTTATGCTCAGATATTGGTCATTATTGATATAAGTAAACCTTTATTGAAATCAATCATTCTTAAGTATGGGGGTAAGTTTTGGACCCAAACCATAGATATAAAAACATATATTTTAGATATAGAAGATGTCATGAGGTGGGTCATATTGAGATATCATGCCCTAATAAGAGTTCAACATAAACATATGTAGAAAAATGCAAGAGAAACTTACAAATGGACATGGATGAGGATGGTTTTCAACTTAAAAAAAATAGGTCTAGACAAATAAAAGTAAATAAATAGTAGAGACTAGTAATGAAGGATATTGTAAGAAATACCAATTTTTTTGAGGCTTTAGCCTATGAAAAAAGAGAAGATTAGATCTTAGAGGATATAGTACAAGTTCATAATATTAATAAGAAATTGTCTATTCAATATGATCTTGATTTAGGCAAGAACATTCTCGATGAACCTAAGCAATGTGTCTCATCGAATTTTGAAGACTCTCTTAAAGTACCATTCACCATTTAGGAGAATAAAATTAGTAGATAAAATGTAGTGTTAGATGTTAATACCTCTACCATTGATAAGGAAATACTAGAGAATGAACATGACAAGTTAAAAGCTTTTGTAGTAGAGTTAAGAGAGGATAAATCTAATGAAAACAAGTTGTGAAAGAATATTGAGGAATATAATAATAAGACCTACTCCTAATACATGCAAGGAAAAAAGAGAAAAACCCTTAAATTATCAAGCGATATCCAAGGAAGCAAGAGCAAACATAGAGAAAGGAACACAAACTAAGTTTGTTGAACTTCTCTTTACCAAACAACAAAATGATATTGGTAATTTGTAGGTGGGGCCAGTAGCCTCTAATGAGACATGATTTCCATATCATGGAATATAAGGGGTGCTAATATCCCCTTAAAGCATAGGTGTATCATGAACCTTTGTTTAAGTAATTAGCTTGATAATATTTATATCTACAAAATAAAAATGACAAAGGAAGAAGTTTCCAAAACTATGAAAGCAATATGGATGAGATGTGAATGGGATTATATGGATTTTGAAAAACTAGCTGGGGGAATTCTAGTATGTTTAAATACTATTAGAACCTCCTATGTAACCATCCATAAAACTAGGCATTGATAGTCTCTTTAGTCATGTGCTACTTTGTAGATATTCATTTCATTTGTATCAATATCTATGGAACTACAACTTAATCATGCATATTAAATGTATGGAATGAGATTGAAGCCTTTATGAGAAGTCAATACCAAGAAACCCGATTCATGATTGTATGAGATTGTAATGCCATAACCAAGCTGGATAAAACTTTTTGGGGATTAGAAAATTAACCCAAAGTATGAGATATTTCTCAGCTTTTACTCAAAAAAAATCTATGGTAGGTTGAGTTTAAAGAAGACAACTATACATGGACCAACAAAATGAGAGGCCAAAACTTAATAGCAAAAATAATAGACAAGTGCATTCTCTTAGATCATTGGCTAGATGAAGGGAATTGTGCTAAAATTAATACCTTGACAAGGATTGGTTCAAATAACTGGTCAATAAGAGTTAAAATGGTGGTAAGTGAATTCCAAAAAAGATCATATTTTAAATGAGTATATTTGGGAAGACAATCCTCAATTTGTTAATATGATAGCACAAACATGGAATTCTTCATAAAACAATGGGTTTATACACTTCTAAAACAAATTAAATCAATGACATCTATATTAAAAGAATGGAACAAGAACACTTTTGGAAAGACTTTTGAGAAGAGAGAAGAACTAAAAGATAAACTTTCAAATTTTCACAAAGGTAATCATAATAATTCAAGCTCAGAGAAAAGGTAGTTCCTTACTAAAAATCATAACATTTTGAGTAAGAAAGAGAAATTCTGGAGATTAAAATTGAGATAGACTTAGTTAAAAAAAAGGAGATGAAAATACAAAGTTTTTAATAGGATGGCAATAGTATAAAAATCAACATCCTTTTTTAGTAGAATTAAATCAGTAGAAGGGGTTTGGATTGAAGACCAAAGTGAAATTAGAAATGAGGTAAGGTTTTTATACCAAAATATTCTAGGTGTAGGTGTATTTTATCACCTACATCTACTAGGTGGTATAGTTTAGACCATATAGTTATTTTGCTAAAAGTAGTGCAACAATGAGCACGCAACAGTCCAAAAGAGGAACATAAGAGGCTACTAAAGTGGATAAAATAGATCAAAAGATTGCAAAAATATGCGGAGTGTAGATAAGTATGGGCGGATGCAAAATAGGCTAAGGTATGAAACCCAAGGGTAAGAGAAAGACGATTATCGAATAATATTTTGGTACTAAGGCATGAAAACCTAACATTTGGTCAAGAAGAGAAAGAAGGTAGATCTGGCTCAGTATGAAGAACTTGCCAGACATTGAATATGTTGATGTTAGAATTAGGAAAACAAAAGCCCGACATCTATAATTCATCAAAAAGAGCATAAACAAAGTATGAGACCCGATGTTTGGCACCTGATGTTTGACTATCATAAAGCTAGTTGGATTGAAAGCAATGTTGATATCAACAAGAAGGTATACAATATCTAGCATAATGGATACCAATACCTAACCTAGGAATGTTCTAAGGTACTAAACTCAGGTAAAGGAAGGACTAGTTAAATAACCTGACATTCATCATCCTATATATAGTATGGGAGTTTTTAGAGGCACCTACAAAATGCTAAATTTTTAAAGATGATGATGTCAACACTAAGTGCTTAAAAATCCAACAAGCCAAGTAGAACACTAGATGCAAGATAATTCTAAAGTATGGTGATCAGGAGATAACATCAAATATTAAATCAATGTTACCCAACGTCTAACATCATGAATGAGTAGACATAGTTACTAGACTCTTTAGACAAAGATGCTATCAAAAGGAAAGAAGTCATCCAATATCTAGCAATAGGAAGTGCAACTCGATATGATGGAAAAATCAAAGGATGAATCATGCTACCAAGATCACCACTCGGTAGTAGGTGATGTCTTCCATGTTATCAACCTTTGTATGAGTAATTTGAAATCATCCACATAAATAGGCATGTACATGTTGATCAAGAACCAAGAATCAAGATTATTAGATGTCAATGATCGAAGCTTTTTGCATCGCACACCTACCCCTGCTCAACTGGCTATGCATAAAAAAAATAAGTGGATTGCTAGGTGATGGTTATAATCCAACGATGCAACACACAAACCAACCTCAATATGAAATCTACATAATCAAAATCCCCAGAGTATGTTTGAAATAGTTAAAGACAACTAAGATGAATGCAACAACCACTCTCTATGCCTTCTCTTAAACTTGCAATATTCTCTAACAACAACCATATTAGATGAATACATTATAAATCTCTCTATATACTAGAATGCAAAACATTCTAAGGATCGATTATTTGGTGTTTATAATTGGCATGATTGTATTGATTGAGGACTATACGCCTTCTTAAATGAGAATTGGATTGTTATCTAGAATCTTGCTAACTTGTGCAAAACATGTATGTATGTCTTACTGAGTAGTTAAAAAATTTCTCTTAAAGCTAATAATGGGTAATTTTGCTATAGTTATTATACATTTTGGATTTCCACCTGGATTTGTCGTTATAGTTTTGGAATAACTTAGCATTGCTTATAATGCTTAATGATTAATGTTTTTAATACATAAGAAAAGTAGGTTGTTCTATTAGGTGGTTTAATTTAAATTTAGTTTGCAAGACTCTTTGCACCATATCTCTTGATGTTGCCAAATTTGTACCACTTTTAGCTCATCTTTCTAACCCTTTGCATTTCTTACTTTAGTCTACAACCCCCCATTTAGTTATATTAGCTAGGTATAGGAACCAACCTTCTCTAGAGGCTAACTCAAAAACCCCTTTGGGCCATCCAATATCTTGGCTGAAGTCTTGAGGGTGCATCTCATTCACTTAGATGAATTTCAAAACCAAGACTAGGATTAGAGGAGTTTAAAGTTCTTAATTATATATTACTACAAGAAGTACCTTCAATTATAACAAATGAAGACAATAGGAAATTGATGGAGCCTATTACTCTAGAAGAAGTTTATTTAGCTCTTTTATCTTTTGATAAGGATAAATCCCCAAGTTTAGATGGGCTCTTTACAATATTCTATCAACATAATTGGAATATATTGAAGGAATATTTATTGGTAGTAGTGAAACAATCTAGGGTAAAATAATTTATACCTTATAAAATAAATATAACATATCTTACCTTAATTCCAAAAAAAGATGTAGAATTGTTTGATTCATTTAGGTTGATAAGCCTCTATAATATGACATATAAGAATATCTCCAAAGTGATGGTGAATCGGTTAAGACCATTGTTAGACAAAATAATTTTAGAATATCAAGGAGGATTTGTGAAAGGGAGACAAATTCTAGAGGAGATCATAGTAGATTATGAAGTTATGCATTCAACAACTTCAATAAAAGAGAGAGCAATGATTTTAAAACTTGATATGAGTAAAGCCTATGATAGGGTTAAATGGAATTTTCTTCTTGGAGTATTAGAAAAGTTTGAATTTAGGAAAAAATGGGTCATATGGAATGGAGCTTGTGTCTCTATAATTTTATATTTATTGTTGGTCAATGGGTTAGTAATAGAATCTTTTAAATCCAAGAGAGGTCTTAGACAAGGAGATCTTCTATCACCATATCTATTCATTATTATGGTAGAGGTTTTGGGTAGGAACTTGAAAAAGGCTAACAAATATGGGCTAATAAGTGGACTTAAGGTTGGTAATAACATCAACAACATTACCCATCAACAATTTGTAGATGATACAACCCTTTTTGGGAGGGCAAGGATAAACGAGGCCAAAGCTTGGAATAACTTATGAAAGGAATATGAAAGAGTGTATGGGAAAAACATTAATAGGACAAGTTCCAAATTTTACTTCCTAAACACCCAAACTAGAATCAAAGTAGGGATATGTAGTTTACTTCAAATAGAGGAGGTAAATTTACCAGCAAATTTTCTAGGGATGCCATTATTTGAGGGGAGAATGGAGATAGAATTATGGAATCCACTTATAAGTAAAGTTTAGAATAAACTATCGACATGGAAATGTAGACGATTATCATCAGAAAGAAGAGTGCAGCTAATTAAATGAGTTTTATAGGTCATTCCAATATATTATATGTCCTTGCATACTATGCCAAAATCAATAGAAGTTAAAAACCATATTTTAGAAGTTGAAAACTATTCTCATCTATATTCATTTTAAGTGACTTACAATTTTCTTCATATGTTTATGTTGAAATATTTGTAGGACATGATATATCAATGCGTCCATCTCATGACATCTTCTACATTTTAAAGATATGATTTTATAATCCATGGTTTGGGTCTACAACTTACCTGTTATATAATTGAGTAAATCAAATTATAGAAATATTTAACCAGGATCTAAAACAAATCAAATGAATGCTACTAACAACAATGAATCTTAATACAACAATATCTCATAGAATATATCTTGAATAAACACAATTTACACAAGATTATATTAATGATACAAATTTATTACATTGCTTGGAGCTTTACCTCCAATATATTATTTTCATGACTTTTTCAGTTCTCTAACTATTGCTCTCCTCTTTCATCTAGGAGATGCAACCTTTCATATTCCTCTCATAAAGACAAAACTCTCAATTTATCATATTTCATGTAACTCTTCATACTCTCTTGACACTTTGCACTTTCTCTCATAATGACACATACATTATACAAATATAAATCATCTATCAAACTAATATTGCAAGGGGGCCAAATAATGTAATATCTCCAACACCCCTCCATATTGCATTATTTGCTAGGAAGACTTTTTTACTTCAATCTCTAATTCTTCAATCTTCAGCTCTGACTCTATCATTGATGGATAAATAGTCGATGTCTACCTCTGGATCAATGTATCTAAGTTACCTCTAGGTATCTGTCTTTGGGTCACTGCCACTGGTATTGCCTCTAGGTCATTTCCTTTGGGTCTCTACCTCTAGTTCTCTATATTTGGGTAACTTCCAATGTATAATTACCTCGAGGTCACCACCTCTGGAACTCTACCTCTGGATCACCTCTAGATAATCGTGATCTCTTAAGTCATCCATTATAAAAATTATCATATCTGTAGGATCATCACTACTAATTCATATTCCAAGCTTTGCTTCGGTCACCTCATCCTTCTCTCTATATGCTATGGAACATCTTTCGGCATGTCACATCAATATACTTTTCAATTTCTTATAGACCGCCTTCTATTCTAAATATGCTTGAAATAGGTAAACTCTGTTAGCTTTTGAAGCTAAATACTAAAGATAAAATAACCACAAGATCTAGGTGCAATATGAAATATAAGATAATGACAATATTCTAAATATATAAAACTCATAAATAACTTCAACAATAACTCATAGAATTGCCATTAACAAATGCTCACAAAAATTGTATCTCCATTGAATCAAGATCTCAAGTACCCATACTGACATACACTCTCATACTACAATACATGTATCTTGCACACTCACACATAGATACATATATAATGGAATGTGACTCTTCATATGGAGCACCCTTGGCCTTAACTCTTCTAGAGACTCTTCATCGTACTATTCTATGGACTCGTGCACATGGACTATTATGCACATTTACATTACCAAAATACTTTGCACATTTGTGCATTTATTATATTGTATAAAGTAAATACTCACACTCTAATCTAGGACACTCCCCTAATATAAAGATGTACCCAAGGTGCTACATTAGCATGTACCAAATAATGTAATATATTCCAACACCCACCTTGTATTACATTATTTTGTTATTGAAGACTTTAGTCTTCAATATGGATCTTCATCTCTTATCTGAATCGTGTGCTCTTCTTCTCTGCTTCTTTATTATGCTCTTTTTTTATATCCTGGTCAAGTAAAATATTAGTATCTTCATAAAATACTATATTTGTTGAAAGTGCTTTAACTTCATGTTCTTCTGTAGATTCTTCTAGTTCTTGAATTTCTTGAATCTTTGGAGCTAAGTGTCCCTTTTGTTTTTCTTCTCTATATTGTGAGGTTGATTGTATTGGTTCTAACGCTGAGATAGTTGTTGATGTGGACTATATTTATTCTGATACTGAGATAGTTGTTGATGTAGACTATATTGATTCTAATATTGTCTTGGTTGAAATGACCTATTTGTTTGACCCCCAAAGTTTGTTTGATTCCTTTGATATTGATTATTTGGACTGAATCTGCAATAATTTGTACTATGTCCTCTCTTTCTACATACTTGACAATATCTATTATTCTATTTTGATCTACCTCTTGAGAATGAAATAATATTTCCTTATGGATTATATTTTGAGACTAAGACATTGTTAGTCATTTCACCTTTGACTAAATTCTCTATTTCATATTCTTGTAGTATATTGACTAACTCATCAAATGATGTATATTTACTTAAAATTTGTAAATATGTAACTAGATGCTTGTAGAATTTGTAAAGTATAGTGCTCTTTGAATTATTTGAACAAGAAACTTGTATTCTACCTTCTATCCTAAGGTTAATAAATTTCCTTTTATATCTGTCACTTTTCTTAGAAACAATTCTATACTTTCACCACTATTAAATTTTAGAGAATGTAATTGAGTCTGAAGATTCAAGATGGTGGCTTTATTCTTTCCTTCAAATATATTGGATAAAATATTTCAAACTTCTATAGAAGTTAATGCTGAACTAATATATGGTTGTATATCATCTGTAATTGTAAATGTTATTATAATGAGTGCTTTTGCTTCATCTTATTCATACTTTTGAATTTCTCTAGCATCTTCAATAGGTTTAATGTTTGCTCCTTTAACTATATCCCAAAGCTTCTCTACTATCAATATTGATCTCACTTTGTTTTTCCATGAAGTGTAATTAGGACCTTTAAGTAGTTGAGATTATGAAAGAAAGAATTTATGTGTTGTCATGATTAACCCTTGTAGACTACCTTATATCTCCCTAATGTTTGGGTGATAGACAATTTTTTTTTCAATTGTTAAACTTAAAGTTTACAACCTTTTATCTCCCTAGATAGACTTGTCAAATAATACCTTTTGAAGTAATTTTAGTTTTTCAAAAAACTTATGTTGAATTCCTTTTATCTCCTAAATATAAAAAAAATATAATTTCTTTAATTCTAAATTTCTCAATCCTA
The DNA here is from genome assembly GCA_028583015.1 of Wollemia nobilis. Lineage (NCBI taxonomy): Eukaryota > Viridiplantae > Streptophyta > Pinopsida > Araucariales > Araucariaceae > Wollemia > Wollemia nobilis. The sequence continues at coordinate 5,018,374 of JAQPPZ010002200.1, forward strand.
TATTGGTGTTGAATTCCTTATAACTCCAAATTTAGGAATTTAGAAATTTTATAAAATGATATTTGCAAGTTTTATATTCCTAATTTGATGTAGAAAAAACTTATTTCTCCAATCTTATCAAATTGCAAATATTTAAAATTGTTTTGTAAATTCAAATAATCAAATTATAAAACTTCAAATTAATTCCTTTAATTCTTCAAACCAATTTTCAAATCTTCATAAAACTTTCAAATAGCAATAATCAGGTTTCTAAGGTTTCAAATATTAATTCAATATCTTATCTCTCCAAAAAAATAGTTTCACTTTGACCTTAGAAAATAATGGTTTCATGCAACCTTATACCTCCTATCTTGAGCATATAATTAATTTTAAATAGAATTAATTACCTCTAATATTAAAGCACAAATTCTCTTGGTCAATTGTGTTTGACCATCTCTTAATTGGTACTCCTTCTTCTTTGTTGTACGTATGGAGCTCTTGTTATACTTTGGTTTACCTTGGAAATATTGCTCTCTTTCCTCTTTGATTGGTCAATTGGCTTCCAACCTTATAAAGGTGCTCTAATTAATACGTTATTCCTGCTATTGTAATTGAAATAGAAGTAATGCAGATCTATTTCTAGTTTTTAGTTTGACCCTTCAACTCCTTTTGCTGGCACCTCTTGGATGGCTCTCTTACATGAGATGAATGGAATATCTCCTCCTTACTTGCACTCAGACTTCAATCAATGAGCTTCCTTGCACTCACTCCTATTTTAGGTGTTCTCTAAAATCAAACTCCAACTTCACTATATTTGGTACCTCAAATCATGCATCAACGTATTTGCTACGAATGTTTAAATTACTCCAGGCTTGTTGACATTACACTTCTCATGTGCCACTTGGCACTCAACCTCTTCTACTTCTCCAATTTCGTAAACCTTGTTCTCCTAAGGCGCTTACGACGTAACTTTGCCTAGTTTGGTGAAATTATGACAGCTCGGACGTTACACTTTACAATTGTCTTGCCGCCAACAAATATTTAAACATCTCCTTTAACCTTGGAGCAATCTTGGCACTTGGAATTTACCCTATCTTATCTTATCCAATGCTTTGTCTTCTCTACACATGTCCCTTCAATATCTTTTGCATGAATGTTTCCTTCAGTCTTTGACGCTTGGAGTTTGCCCTAGTTATTCAATGCTTTGTCTTCTTTACGTACGTTCCTTCACTATATTTTAAAGAAACATATCGGTTACCTTCATTTGAGTTCCTTGAGTGAAGCTATGGCATTGGACCTTCAGCTTGGTGGCTTTCTTTTATTTTTTCTAGTGGTGGATATTCCTTGAGTGGTGGTGGCTCTTCCTTAAGATGTGGTGGCTCTTCCTTGAGCGGTGGTGGATCTTCCTTAAGCTATGGTGGTTCTTCCAACTCGATGGTGCTTTCACTTCTTCAAACCGATACCTCCTCCTTTTCTTGTACGGTGGTTCCCTTAGTGTCTTTAGACACTCTAAAATTTGCTCTATTTTGAGCCCTTATTTGGTCTTTTATTTGCTTAGAAATAATGCCCTTATTCAGTTTATTTTTACTTTAATAAATATGCACTTTTATGAGCTTGTAAAAAATAGCATTTAATACTAATATTGTTTCCTCCTTATTTCTCCTTTTCAAGTAAGCTTTAACTTAGATATTTGTTGTTTTATTTTTGCATATTTTAGGACACGAATGCTACCACATTATTTTGCTTGAAGACTTTTTATTTCAAATTCCTTTTTCAAAATGTATACAGCTAATATGGTGCTCTCAAATACTTAATGTAGACTAGTTTTAATGCTTGAATAATAAACTTTTGTAGCACCAATATTGCATACCTTTTTTTTTACCTCATTTTGTAGCTAATATCCTTGGTGATTTGATTCACCCTTTTGCTATCTTGATCTTGTAAATTTTGTAGCTTCACTTCCTTTCACTTTGCTACTCTAAATGTATCGATTTTGTAGCTCTAATTGCTACCTAAGTATTAACTTGCTCGCTACCTAAAAGCTCTCTCAAAAATACCCTGAAGTTCTCTAAATCATAGCTCTTTCTTATCCTTGCTTTCTAGCCTCCTTTCTTTCTCACTTGCTCACCTTTTTGTTTTCCATAATTCATTGTCCAAGACCTTTATATTTGTAGCTATCCTTTTGCTTAAATTGCTGCCCAAAAACTGCTCCTAACTCCTTTTAAATATATGTCCAAAAATTTTCTTTTATCCTTCCAAAATGCTATCCATAACCTTTGAAATATGCAGCTCTAAGTCTCCTCCAATTTTATATCTTGAAACTCTTCAAATTCTACCCCAAAATTTCTAAAGTTTCTCTTTCAAGTTTCAGCCTTCAAATCTTTAATGACTACCTTCAACAAAATTCAATTCATGGCCTCATCTATCCCAAATTTCTCCTTCAATCTCTTGCTGATTTTTATCTTCAAATTTGACCTCTTTTGCTGGCCTAATATTCAAGAATCCAATGTCTTGAAGTCTTCAAAATATACCTTCTCAAAAAACTGACAAACTTTTTACCAAATTCTTCCTCCTTGAATTTGCTTCACAAATCCTTTTGGGCTTGTTGTCGGATGGTGACACTTATCCCAATTTTGATGTGATTACCTCTTTTTAGGAGTTTCTTCTTCTTGCAATATTCTACCTTAAACTTTATTTAAATCTCCTCCAATGGTCAAAACTTCAATTCCTTCAATAGGGCTTCTTTAGCCTTCTTTTTTCTTCTTTCAAATTTGCTTGAAACCTCTTCACTTGGATTTCCAAAATTTTGTAACTTCTCAAATATCCTTCTTTCTTCTTCAAACTTTCAATGGAACTTTTTCATTAGGCCTTCTCAATATTATTTCTCAAATATGCAATGGAGACCTCCTTCTTGGGTATCCTTGATCTTTAGTATTCAATCTTCTATGGGGACCTCCTTCATGGTTCTCCTCAATATTCAATGTTTACAGTATTTAATCTATAGTCTTCAATTTTCAATGAGACATCTTTCTTAGACCTCCTTAATCTACAATGTCTACTCTTTTGCTGCAACTCAAAACTAATCCTTGCATGAGGAAAGCACATAGAATTTCAAGCAATTGAAGGTGATATTCTTCTCTATCTATTGTAGGAAGCTTCTCAACTTCTGAGAAGTAATTTTTTGCAACAAAAAACTTAGACAATAGCAACCAAATACTTTCAAATTTATAGAATTCTAAATCAATAAACTTCACTAGTTATTCTCAAAACCAGTGGAAAGAAATCTATGTCGAATCCTAGTCTTCATGATTTTTCCTTCAATCCTATGAAAAGACTAACCAAATAGCAATATAGAATATTCCTCAATATATCAAATGTTTCAATAGGACCTCCTTCTTGGGCCTCTTAATCTCATCAATGTCAAGATCTATCTTCAAGACCCGTAATTTCCTTATATTTCAAATTTACTCTTGGAATAGGTAAATCTTCAAATTTCACTTGTTTTCCTTCAACACAGTGAAAAATACTATCTTCACTGGATTTCTTTTCCAGAGGTAATTTCTTCAACTTCACTGGTTCCTCCTTGACCACTAGAAATATCTTTTGCAACTTTAAAACCTATGCAAGACAAAACCTTGTTTTAGCTCTGATACCATTGTTAGCTTTTGAAGCTAAATACTAAAGATAAGATAACCACAAGATCTAAAATAAAGTTGCAATATGAAATAGAATAAAATCACAATATTCTAAATATATAAAACTCATACATAACTTCAAAAATAACTCATAGAATTGCCATTAAAAAATGCTCATAAAAATTGTATCTCCTTTGGATCAATATCTCAAGTACCCATACTGACATACACTCTCATACTACAATACATGTATCTTGCATACTCACACATAGATACATATATAATGGAATATGACTCTTCATATGGAGCATCTTTGGCCTTCACTCTTCTAGAGACTCTTCATATTACTATTCTATGGACTCATGTGCACATTTCCATTACCAAAATACTTTGCACACTTGTGCATTTATTACATTGCATAAAGTAAATACTCACACTCTAATCTAGGACACTCTCCTAATCTAAATATGTACCCAAGATGGTACATTAGCATGTACCAAATAATGCAATATATTTCGACAAACTCGATCTATCTTATATTTTTCTTGAATTGATTCTTTCTCAAAATATTTGAAACTTATTCTTCACTAGTTGTTCTTCAACATAGTGGTATTACTCTCTATCTTCACTAGTTTTCCTTCAATCTAGTGGTAGTTGTAACTTTCAAGTTCTATGTAAGTAAACTTAGATTATACTTGGTTTTATTTTGTAGAAACCATACAACATTTCTTTTATTTTATCCCATTCATCTATATTCATTCATCTACAATCCACTTTTACTCTATAGTCTTTCTTTCCTTTTTGTAGATAAAACATTTGTGAATGACTATGTGCTCCACAAATTTGACAAGTATGGAAATTCCAACATCCCTTTATGTTATGACCATATCTAACACAATGGATACTTTTATTTTTTGTTACGAAATTCCTTTGATCGTTTTGTCTTTTATTGCAACTGATTCTATCAATCCTTGTCATAGATTTGATGTTACTATTTTCTGTTACAAATTTAGTTCCTTGCTCATTATTACTAGTTTGACCTGTATATCTAAGACCTTTATATTTAGGTCTTATTTCTGGTATAATTCATTCTTTCATTCCCTATTCATGTTTTCTTAAACTTGTATCTTTATATCTCATTTTCTTTATCAAATTTGAACCAAATCCTTTAGTATACTTTTCAAAATGACCAATACAATCATTAGATTGATCTTTATCAATATCAATACAACTTTGAGCATCACTACCTCTATCATCATTTGAATCCATATCAACATCAATTCTAATAGCATAAGCCTTTTTGAACAATCACGAAATGTATTCAAATCACTTATATCACATATAACATCTATTTTTGTAGCAGGTTCTTCTATCTTGATCATGAATTCTAAATCACTAATTTCATTGCTTGCATCACAATATTTCCTTTCATTTTGACAAGAATCATAATTTGCATATTTTTCCTTTTGAAGATCACTAGTATCACAACATGCATTAATCATCAATGGTTTTGATTTTATAGTATTACAACATGAATCTATCATCATGGGCCTTAAATCATTTGTATCACAAGAAGCATATTTCATCACTAATTTATTCTCTACCTCTTCAACTTTTTTTTTTCTCATCTTAGAAACATTAAGAGTGATAATTATTTGTACATTATTCTCCATAGGCTAATAGGTACAGTAACAAAATCTTCATAACAATCATTAGCATTGTTAAGAACACTTTGCATGCATTTTTTAAGTATTGAAAATTTTCTCTTTTTTGCTTCACTAGTAATATCGACAAGCCTATTGTTTAATGTATCATCAATGAATTTGTTTTTCAAATCTTTAATCATTTTTTCTTGTCTTCTATTCTTGTCTTTAAGGACTTCATTAGAAATAAATACCATAAACATCATTCTTCCTATATCACTAGGTAATGTCAAGTTACTTTTAGACTCTCTATATGCCTCATCAACCTTTGAATTTAGATAATTACCAAGTGTTAAATACTTTTCATCTTTGACTTCTCTCATAATTGATTGTAAGATATTCTTTTCAATTATTGATATATCCTTTTGTTCTTCAATTTCTTCTATCATGTGTTGTGTATGACATTTTAATCTTTCCAACCTTTCTAAAATATTCTGAATGTCTAATTTTTTTTTTGGAAACATAGATTTTCTACTTCAACTATTTTTGTCATTTCATGGCTTTGTATTTCTATTTTTTGATCATTTATTTTATTTTTCATTTGTTTTTTTGATGTTCCTTTGGAGTAGTAGTCCTTTTAACTCCCTAAGTTTGGAATGCAAGACAATTTTTCAAGTTTCTAGATTTTCAAAAACTTTGAAGTTGAATCCCTTATGTCTCCCTAATTATTTTAGAAACTGTAAAACTATAATATTTGCAAATTTGAAAAAAAAAAGTTTAGAATAGAATTCATTGTCTTCAAAATAAACTATTTACAAATATTTTATATACCTTAAAAAAATAATCAACCCAGGTGTTGTAGGTGAGTTGGAGAGGAGAGGGCAATCCTCCGTTCAAATCTCCACCCTACCAAAAAGTCGAATTGGGTATCCAAAATCCAATTGATAATGTTGGTGCGGGCAAGGTCGGGTGCGACTCCCGGGTGACTTTGACGGTGTAGAACCCCCTTCTTGTGGTCTCTCAGACCAAGGTGGCCCCGCAAGGGGTTTTTTGCTTATAATAATAATAATCAACTAATAAAATTTTTCAAATTTCAAATAACTTTACAAAATCTCAAATTAAATACCACTCTAAATAATTTAAAAAAACTTTTATTTAGCAACTAAAATATTAATCTCTTATCTCTCCTATTATTAAATTAATCAACTTTGAAATAGACTTATTTCTCCTATTTTAACTTTAATAATAAAATTTTAATAACTCCTAAAACAATTTAATCAAATTATTTTTTAAAAAACATCTTTATCTCTCGGTTTAGAAAAATTATATTTCAAATTTGATTTTATAAACCCTAAAAATACTTACTTACAACCTTAGTTATCAAATTCTTCGAATTTTAAACCTTATCGAATTTTGCGAACAAACCAATTCGGCCAAAACAAATTGGGTAAAAAAAAAACATCAAAAACCCTAACATCAATTTTTAGTTGTTGAAAACAAATACCACTAGCAACTGTGAACAAACCCTCAGGTACAATTTGGAAGCTTTGAAATGTTTTGACCTTCTTATCACTCAAAATAATTTTTAAAAACTTTTATTTAGCAACCAAAATATTAATCTCTCTTTATCTCTCCTATTATTAAATTAATCAACTTTGAAATAGACCTATTTCTCCTATTTTAACTTTAATAATAAAATTTTAATAACTCCTAAAACAATTTAATCAAATTATTTTTTAAAAAACATCCTTATCTCTCAGTTTAGAAAAATTATATTTCAAATTTGGTTTTATAAACCCTAAAAATACTTACTTACGACCTTAGTTATCAAATTCGTCGAATTTTAAACCTTATCAAATAAATTCAGCGAACAAACCTTAAATTCGGCCAAAAACAATTGGGTTCAAAAAAAACATCAAAAACCTTAAAATCAATTTTTAGTTATTTAAAACAAATACCACAAACTGTGAACAAACCCTCAGGTGCAATTTGGAAGCTTTGAAATGTTTTGCAGATAAAGCAACCATTTTCAATCTATTGGCAATGTTGTTTTCTTTGTTTTTTTATCATCTTTTTTGAGAATGGATAGCTTTGAAAGTTGCACTTGACAAACAAATCTCCCATTTAAAGGCTTCATTAAAATAACCTGTTATTTAAAATTCTCCTTATCTCAAATAATTTAAGAGTTCTTCAAAATAAAAGAAAACAAAACATTGCCCTTTAACCTAAAATAAAAATAAACCCTAAAATAAAAAATATATATATATTAAAACATTGCTCTCTAACCCTAGTTTCTAAGGAAACCTAAAATTAAACTTTTCTGATTTTTAAACTTGAATAATATAAGATATTTAAGTGTTTTATTTTATTTTATGCACCATCTAACAATTTATTATGATTTTTTATTTTTATTTTTTTAATAATTTTTTATTATAATTCGTAGAAAAATTGTAATTTATATTTCAGAAAAATATATTGATTTAACCTTTAAAAAATCTCTTATTTATTAAAAAATTATTATATTTGCATAAACTTATAAAAATGTTTTAAAAATATTAAATAATATTATTAAAAACAAACATTATAATTTTGCATATTTGAATTTTAAATTTTATATAAAAAAATTATATGGAAAAAATATATATATATATATATTATATATTATATGCCGAATTTTATTACGAATTTTTAAACACATCAAATTTTTTTCGAACTTGCAAAATATCGAACTCGAACATATAATAACCTCTTTATGGTAAATATTTTGTTTTCTTCATACATAAGTCAAATCATTAAAGTTTCCTCTATAACCCACTTCTCCTCGATGACAAGGAGAAAAGAAGACCAAGTAACTTAAAATTAATCATCATCAAACTGACGCACACTCAATAAACTTAACTGCTATTTTCAACAATTTGCGGACTGACTCCACCTCATGTTATTGGTGCTCATACAAGGTCTGTCGTCGACCGACACTTGTCCTCACCGCGCTGCTTTGGTGTAACTATTGCCAAGCGCTGTTCCCGTTCCGTGACCTGCACTGGACATACAACGTCATGCCACTTGTCTCCTATCCACCACCACTGTTGTTGCCCTCACCTAAAAATGGTCAGACAAACTTCTCACGTGCCTTGGGGTTGTTCCAAATCCATTCGCTCTACCACATAAATTTAGACCAATATATATATATATATATATATATATATATATATATATATATATATTTTTTTTTAAAGTCCGTCAATTCTTTAAATTCAGCTCATCTTTGGTGATGATTCTCTAACCTTCACTTCATACGTGTGGCAATTAAAACCTCCTTCCTTCAACATTATAACAGAGAAATTTTAACCTACCTATCGGGGTTAGTAAATTAGTAAGTGAAAGTGTGGTTGAACATTTATTAAGAAGAGATCTAAGTTCAAACTTTTGGGGGAAGCTAACCTTTCGCAAAGGTAGTAGTCTGATTTGAATCCTCTGAGTACACGCCAAACCAACGATAACGATTGAGCGACCAATGGTCCAATTCACACTAGGTTATAAAACAACCAGATGACATAAGGGTTATAAAAGATCAGTCCCAAGATTTAAACCCTACTTGGTAGTAGAAAAGATTGTAGTTGTAACTGATTCCCGTATGTATAAAAACAAAAAAAAACTTTAACCTACCTCTATTACCAGTTTATAATATTTTTTTTTTTTTTAAGGCTACAATAATACTCAAACCTTGGAGGCATGCCTAATATAGGGAAAAGGTAGTAGTTTGACTTGAGCTGAGTGTTAACCTATCTCTACTACAATCATTACAATTCTCATGTGTCACTTGACACATTCTATAATTTCCTTTTTGTAGGCTACAATAATACTCAAACCTTGGGGGCATGTCCAACATAAGGCAAAGGTTGTAGTCAGACTTGAGTTCATTGAGTGTTAACCTACCTCTACTACAATCATTATAATTTTCAGGTGTCACCTAACACAATCTATGACTTCTCCTTTTTAGGCTATAATAATACTCAAACCTTAGGGGCATGCCCAATAAAGGGCAAATATAGTAGTATGACTTTAGTCGGCTGAGTGTGCGCCACATGACACAGTCTATAATTTTCCTTTTTAGGCTACAATAATACTCAAACCTTGGGGGCATGCTTGACATGTCCAATATAGGGCAAAGGTAGTAGTCTGTTTTTAGGCTACAATAATACTCAAACCTTGGGCACATGCCCGACATGTCCAATATAGGGCAAAGGTAGTATAACTTGAATCTTGTTGAGTTTTAACCTACCTCTATTATAATCATTACAATTCTCAGGTGTCATCTGACACGGTCTATGATTTCCTTTCTTTTAGTCTACAATAATACTCAAACCTTGGGGGCATGCCCAATATAGGGAAAAGTAGTAGTCTGACTTGAGTTTGTTGTGTGTGCGCCAAGTCTATGATTTTTTTATATAGGGCAAAGGTAAGTAGTCTAACTTGAGTTGGCTGAGTGCGCGGCCAACTTGATGACTCCGGTACCAACCTTGAGGCACCAAACTTTGGGCTGCATTTACCGAGGAAAATTCGGGTCACATTTACTGAGAAGAAGCATGGATTATAGAGAAAGCTTCAAAAATTTGACCTATGTTTAGAGACAAAAACCTCTAAAAAATATGTAATCCCTACCCAATTGTTAAAAGATACACAGATGTTATAATTCCCTTAAAATAAAATAAAAAATAAAAAATACTTCCCACATTATATATATTTTTGGCTTGACTTCTCTTTTAGCAATGTCCATTCAACAATCACTCATCTATCTTCACACGCTTCTACTCTAACCTTTGGCATTTCAAATTCCTTCAAGATGTTATCAAATTTTCATACCTTTTGAGCTCGACGTTTAAGCTTGCTAAGGTGCTCAGGCTCCACCTTCTCTTTTACAAGCTTTCAACTTGTTTTTCGATTCTCTTCCTTGTTCTGGATTATCATAGATTTTCACCCTTAATAGAAGTTGATGTCTTCAATATATTTGGACGATGTACAAATCTACTGAGTGTGCTCGTGGTTTGTGAGAGAAAAATTAGGAGCGAATAGAAAATAATATATATTGAACCTTAGAAAATTGAGATTACAATGGTATTTATAATGGTAACTCCAAACGACTTTAGGGAATATAGGGAAGTTAGGAAAATAGGAGAAATATGGAGGAAAAGAGAAAGGGAAATATAATTGGTTCACCTTGCCGCCCTTGCTGTCCAATCCGCCCAGTCAGCTGCCGTCCAAGTCAACCTACCTGCCTAGTCAGTTGTTGTCCAAGGAGGTAAAAGGGGTAAGATCCAAAGCTTATAGTTGAAACAAATTTTTACACCTTTTTACTCTTTTTTACTTCTTTTACTAGCTTTATTTCCAACATTCTCCCCCTTAAAGTTGAGATGACTGACTATACAATCTCTCACCTTTATATATTAAGTTTTAGCTATACCTTTGGTGAATATGTCTACAATATTATCCAAAGTGTTACAATATTGAAGCTCAACTATCTGTTGTTCCACCATATCTCGAATAAAGTGATACTTCATATCGAAATGCTTTAATCTGCTATGGTGGACTGGATTGTATGCCAATTGAATGACACTTATGTTATCACAATACAATCGAGTTGGACCACTCTGAATTTCTCCAATTTCTTCAAGAACTTTTCTTAACCATAGGGCCTGAGTACTAACATAGTGATGGCTATATACTCAGCCTCAGTTGATCACAATGCTACAACAATTTGTTTCTTAGAACTCCATGTAATTAGTCCTAATCCTAGACTAAAACAATTCCTTGATGTAGATTTCCTGTCGATATCCATCGGTGAAGAACTTACTGATCTTTGTGGAGAAGGACTTGGAGTGTTTGTTGAAGTACTTGATGTAGTAATCCTGTATGGGCTTGGAGGGGGTAGTGTGCCTTTGCTTTTCTTTGGAGACACCTGTTGTACCTGTGAAGAACTTACATCTTGGGACTCATCATCAAAAAAAATTCTTTGATGACCCCATTCTCCCCCTTCATAAAAAATTACATCCCTAGATATTACAACTTTATGAGTCTTGGGATTGTAGAGTCTATATCCTTTTGTAGACTCACAATACCCTACAAATATACAAGCTTGACTTTTGGATCAAGCTTCTTCCTTTTCTCGTCAGGAATGTGTACATATGCTAAAAAACCAAACACTTTGAAATGTTTTACATTAGGTTTCTTTTCGTACCATGCCTCATAAGGAGTGACACCATCTAAACTAGAAGTTGAACTTCTATTTAGAATATATACACTGGTTCTTACAGCCTTTGCCCAATACATATGAGTTAGATGCTTAGACTGTAGCATCGATCTCGCCATCTCAACTATGGTACAGTTTTTCCTTTCTGCCACACCGTTCTGTTGTGGGGTATAGGCAATGGTAAATTGCCTTTTGATCCCACTTGCTTTACAATATTTCAAAAAATATTTTGAGGAGTATTCACCTCCTCGATCTGTCCTAAGACATTTTACATAATTCCCACTTTGATTCTCTACATTGTTTCTAAAATCTATGAAGCAATCAAAAGCTTCATCTTTGTGTTTCAGAAAGTAAGTCCAACACATTCTAGAGAAGTCATCTATGAAAGTGAAAAAATAAGAACTATTTTCGAGACTCTGTGTTTGCATTGGACCACAAATGTTCAAATGTACTAACTGTAGTGGATAGTTGGCTCTCCACACTTGTCCTGTCGAAAACTTTGACCTTGAGTGCTTTCCCAAAGCACATCCTTCACAGACCTCCTTTTGTTCATTGATTTTGGGAAGTCCTGTCACCATAGCTTGAAAAGTTAGAAGTTTCAAGCTAGAAGAATTAAGGTGACCATATCGCAAGTGCCAAAGGACACTTGGATTTGTTATAGCTACATTTGCAATTTGAGCTCCCCCTAGCTCATCAAAGTTGAGAGGCAATAACATGTTCTTGGTCATTGGGACCTGTGTGATGACACGATTACAATTATTATTATAAAAAATAATACATTGTCCTTCATCAAATACAAGCTTGTAATTTTTCTCCATCATTTGTCCAATGCTAAGTAGATTGTGTTGGAGCTTTGGAGTGTAATAGATGTCATGCAGTTTCTTTAGTCCTTCTTTGGTTGGAACCTCCATGGCTCCAATACCCTCTACTTGCAATGTCTTATCATCCCCTAATTTGATTTGGGATTTATAAGTGGAATCGAAAGTAGCAAATAAATGTTCTTTACCACTCATATGGTTGGAACAACCAGTATCCAGAATCCATGTGTCATTTAGATTTTGTTCTGATTGGCCATATGACAGAAAAATATTAGAAATATCATCTTCTTCTCCATAATTACCATATTGACTGTTGTTGCCTTGTGAAGATTTTGACCAGCAGTCACGAGCGAAGTGACCCGGCTTGCCATAGTTGAAACATGCTGATTTGGACTTGTCACTTCCTCGCCCTTGATTGCAACTTTGTCCTTAATTTCCACCTTGATTCTGATTTCCACCTCTTTGTTGGTTGCCTCCTCTTTATGAGTTGCCTCCTCGATTGGAATTGCCTCCTCTGTTCTGGTTGCCTCCTCTGTAGTTGCCTCTGCCTCTACCTCTTTGCTTGCCTCTACCTTGACCTCTTCCCCGTCCTCTTCCATTATTTTCATTGGAAGTGAAGGCCTTATCATCGCCTCCATAGCTTGTTGAAGGAGTTTGAGGAAACCTCTCTTCATGTGATATTAACGATCTGATAAATGCATCGAATGTTAAAAGGGAAAGATCTTTGGATTCTTCTATTATTATGGCAATATGGTTCCATTTCTGTGTAAGTGTTCTCAACACTTTTGTTACAATTGTATCAGGCTTGATTTCTTCACCTAGTATAACCATTTTATCTACAATTGCTTTTACTCTAACACAATAATCACCGACTTTTTTATCATCTTTCATTCGAAGATTTTCAAAATCTCGCTTCAATGTTTGAAGCCTTACTTGCTTCACTTGATTACTACCCTGGAATCCATCACTCAATGCTTTCCATGCAGCTTGTGTAGTCGTACAAGCAATGATTCTGGGAAATATGCTTTTCTCCAATGCAGCTTGGAGATGAGAAAGAGCAGATGAGTTGCTCTTTTTCTCTTATTTTCGTGTTTTCTTGTCTGTGGCACTAAGTGTTGTCCAGTCTAAGGGTTCTGTGTAGCCCTCTTATATGATGTCCCACAAACCTCTACCTATGAGCAAGGTCTTCATCTTTATAGACCAATACTCATAGTCATAAACGTTAAATTCTGGTATAGGTAAGCTATTGTGTGAGGCCATAGTTACCAAAAAAATCTCTTTATTTCACGGTTACAATAAAGTACTTTTGTTGTTTGAAAAAAGGAAATAAGAAGAAGAAAGAAGGAAGAGCTTACAAATTTAAGTCAAATCTGACTTGTTCTACTCTATCATTGACTGCTTGTTCCTCTTGATGTGGGGATGCTATCTCTTGATTTACAAAGTTATCTGCCACTTTTTCTTCATCATCACTTATCTGTATGATTTCTAGTGATTCTAGTTATAGGATTTCTACTGAAATACTGTAGTGTGTGTACTCTGATTCTTGTGGTGCAACTTGTATGGATTCTAATTGTTCAAATTGACTCCTGAATGAGTTATCTTCAAAATTCGCTTCATACCCTGAGTCAGGATGCCTTTTATGTGCGATTACTGCGTCTTGGAGTTGACTAAACACAATGTTGAGTCCATAACCTCTTACCTTTTCATCAAACCTTTTTGCACCTTCCCTTGCTAGAATTGCACATAAGACATGGTAACAACCATTTGGTCTTATCATCAATGCCCTTTACAAAAAAAAGTAAGCCTCTTAGGCTTATTACACACTCTTTCCTTTTAGGAAAGTTTTAACCTCTTTTACAATCTATGAAATTTACAAGGCTCCAATAATTGACAATATCAAGCCTTTAGGGCTTCTACAATAAAATTTTTAAAATTTAAACTTAATAAAAAATTAAATATTCATATTTAATTGAAAAATAAATTTATAATTATTAAAGACCTAAGTTTTAAAATAATTATAAATTAGTTTTAATTTTATTAAATTAATATTTAATAATTTTAAATATTCTAAAGTTTAAATGATATATATATATTTTTAATAAAATTTATCCTCTAGCCCATTCGAACCCGTGACCTCTTGACTGTCACAAAAATTTTGACCAATGCGCCACGGTGTCTATTTGAAACATAAAGGATCCGCGATCCTTTTCTAGCTTGTGCTTCCCGGAGATTAAAAAAAAAAAACTAAAAACGTGCCTGGCGGGATTTGAACCCGAGACACCCTACTCATAAGCGCTCCTCCTTAGCCACTCGAGCTATGCCCACGACTGGGTATGGAGGAAGATTTTCTATTTGAAATGCAGTGGACGACGATTTTAATAAAAAAAATTGAAATTATTTTGTCCCACATTGAGCAGGACGGGGGCAAAAATAGGGTTTATAACCCTGGGCGGGCGAGTAATGAAGCGATTGCCTTCGAGCAATCAGTGATCGCCCATTTTGCCTCCTTTCGACCAATCGCTCCTCACCATGTTGCTCCCTTTTCTACCACGTTCCTCCTCCTCGTGCCACGTGTCTGTCCGTGTCAACTCCTGAGTCGTCCTCCTATTGACACGTGTCGCTCTATGATAGGTCCTCCTGCGTCGCTCCTGTCTTCGCGTGCTTGTTGTGCTGGCTTGCTCCAAACTTCGTCTCGATCCACATGCTTCAGGCTTCTCTCACCTTGAGCTACGTGCTGTGGGCTCCACCTCGACCTCGCTTTGGGCTGTGCTACGGGCTTCTCTCACCTCAGTCCTCGGGCCTCCCTCGCCTCGATCCTCGTGCCCTCTTGGCTTCGGCTCTAATACCAGATGTGGTTTGTGAGAGAAAAATTAGGAGCGAATAGAAAATAATATATATTGAACCTTAGAAAATTGAGATTACAATGGTATTTATAATGGTAACTCCAAACGACTTTAGGGAATATAGGAAAGTTAGGAAAATAGGAGAAATAGGGAGAAAAAGAGAAAGGGAAATAGAATTGGTTCGCCTTGCCACCCTTGCCGTCCAATCCGCCCAGTTAGTTGTCGTCCAAGTCAACCTACCTGCCCAGTCAGCTGTCGTCCAAGGAGGTAAAATGGGAAGATCCAAAGCTTACAGTTGAAACAAATTTTTACACCTTTTTACTCCTTTTACTAGCTTTATTTCCAACAATGCCGCACCTGACTTAGTCTATAATTTATCTTTTTTAGGTTATAATAATACTCAAACTTTGGGGTATATCCAATATAAAACAAAATAATAGTCTCCATTGAGTATTAACTTACCTCTACTACAATCATTACAATTCTCATGTATCGCCTGACACAACCTATGATTTTCCTTCTTTTTAGGTTACAATAATACTCAAACTACGAGGGTATGCCCAATATAAGGCAAAGTAGTATGCCTCTACATCACAATGCACGTCAGCTTGATGACTGCGATACCAACCCTAAGCCATAAAAATTCAAGTTGCATTTACCTAGAAGAAGCACGAGGCTATAGAATCAGCTTCAACCTCTACCTCTGAGAGAATGTATAACCTCTTGCCCAGTTGTTAAAGACGAACAGATGTTATGATTCCCATGAAATTAAAAAAGAAAAAATATATTTTTGTTGGCTTGACTTCTCTTTCAGCAATGTCCTTTCAACAATCACTCATCTGTGTATTCACATGCTTCTACTTTCAAATTCCTTCGAGATGTTATCAGATTTTCATACCTTTTGAGCTCGACGTTTAAGCTTGCTAAGGTGCTCAGGCTTCACCTTCTCTTTTACAACCTTTCAACTTGTTTTTCGGTTCTCTTCTTGTTCTAGATTATCATAGATTTTCACCCTTAATAGAAGTTGATGCCTTCAATATATTTGAACGATGTACATATCTACTGAGTGTGCGACACCTGACTCAGTCTATAATTTCTCTTTTTTTAGGCTATAATAATACTTAAACTTTGGGATATATCCAATATAAAACAAAGGTAGTAGTCTCTATTGAGTGTTAAGTTACCTCTACTACAATCATTACAATTCTCAGGTATCACCTGACACAGCCTGATTTCCCTTCTTTTAGGCTACAATAATACTCTAACTATGGGTATGCCCAATATAAGGTAAAGGTAGTAGTTTGACTTTAATTTGCTGAGTGTGGACCACTTAACAAAGTCTATGATTTCCTTTTTTCTTTAGGCTACAATAATGCTCAAAGCTTGGGAGCATGCTCAATATAGGACAAAGGTATAGTCTAACTTAAATCATTTGAGTGTTAACCTGCCTCTACTATAATTATTACAATTTTCAGGTGTCACCTTCAACCTCTACCTCTACCCGAGAAAAAGCACGAGTTATAGAGTCAACTTCAACCTCTACCTTTGGAAGAATGTGTAACCTTCTGCCCAGTTGTTGAAGATGAACAAAATGTTATGATTCCTATAAAATTAAAAAAGAAAAATTGACTTCTCTTTGAGCAATGTCCTTTCAACAATCACTCATATGCGTCTTCACACGCTTCCACTCTAACCTTTGGCGTTTCAAATTCCTTCAAGATGTTATCCGATTTTCATACTTTTTGAGCTCGACGTTTAAGCTTGCTGAGGTGCTCAGGCTTCACCTTCTCTTTTACAAGCTTTCAACTTGTTTTTCGGTTCTCTTCCTTGTTCTGGATTATCATAGATTTTCACCGTTAATAGAAGTTGATGCCTTCAATATATTTGGATGATGTACATATCCTCCCGGTGCTTGAAAGGAAACAAATGTAATTAGTCCTCTACGAATAGTCGAGGCTCCTGAACTGCGCAGGCCTCTTCCTGTGATGAGTGTGGGCCCTAAACATGAAGCCCGCTCTTTCTCTGTGGATTCAAGTAGACTTCTCTTTAACTTGAAATCAACCGTCAATCATCAATGAAGCATATTAAACAAGGCTGTAACTTTTTTTATTTTATGTTAGGCCGTAACATCTTTTCATCTCTAACAATTGTTGGTATAGGTCAGAATGTTTCTGAGGTTTTTACTTCGGAGCACATATTAAGTAATTGAAGTTGCCTTTATAACCCCCGCTTTTCCTTCGTAAAGGCAGCACAGGAAACCCCTTTCATCTTTAACAACTGGACACAGGTTGGAATGTCCCTGAGGTTTTTGCCTCCGTCATATCATTGAAGCTGCCTTTATAATCCCTGCCTCTCCTTGGTAAACGCAACACGGAAGGAGGAGGGAGACCCCGGCGGCTCAGGGCTGGTACCGCTGTTGTCAAGCTGGCGTGCACAGCGGATTCATGTCAGACTACTGCCTTTGCCCTGATTGGACATGCCTCAAAATTTGAACATAGATCTACTCTTATTAAACATGTCACAAGTTTTGAACCTAGATCTATTAAAATCTTACCAATCCACTAACCCTTGAAAACAAGTATAACTTAGTCGTCTCTAAATTCTAGCTTCGCCCAAGTGACGTAAGATTAACCTAGAACATGACTGGTTATTGCAAATCTCTGATATGAGGTAGATGTGGTCTTACTTCTCACTACAACACATTGGTTCCAAACATCGAACGACGTCTTCTCTTCGTCTATGTGTTGTAATGAATGTTCATCTGTGTAGCTTAAACAACTGGCGTTCGCCTGCCACGTGATTCTCTCTATCAGGAACGTTTCTAGAATGCTTCACTACCTCTTGTGTTCAATTCATGCCTAGGTGAGGATCATCAAGAAGTTTGATAACAACAAGATAGGTAGGTTGTGCAGCCTGTGATAAACATCCGTATGCTAGATTAATCAAGAGGCTTTTCGAATGTTTTCACCAGTTGCTTAGGTCACAACAATGCCTTGTGTCACTCTTCTCAGGTTTCTCAAAAATGCTTCAAAGTCTTCAGACTAAATTACACAAAGCTTTAAATATGAGTAAATTAAATTACACAATGGCTAATTTTAATTATTAGTAAATTAAATTACACAAAGCTTTAAATAGGATTTAAAACAAATTAAATGAATGTTATAACAACAATGAATCTCAATACAATAATATTTCATAACTTGTACATAATTTACACAAAATTACATTAATGATAAGATTTATTATATTGCCTAGAGCTTTATTTCTAATATATTATTTTGTATGACTTTTCAATTTTCTAATTGTTGTTTTCTTGGCTTTCCTCTTTCATTCAGTAGATGCAACCTTTCATATTTCTCTCATAAAGACAAAACTCTTAACTTGCCATATTTTATATGACTCTTAACTTGTCATATTTCATATGACTCTTCTAATATATCATTTTGTATGACTTCTCAATTAGAAAATTTTCTAATTGTTGCTCTCCTCTTTCATCTAAGAGATGCAACCCTTAAAGACAAAACTTTCAACTTGCTATATTTCATATGACTTTTTATACTCTCTTGACACTTTACACTTTCTCTCATAATGACAATTACATTATACAAATATAAATTATGTATCAAACTACTATTGCAAGGGACCAAATAATGTAATATCTACTTAAGAATGATTGATTATGGTAAACGTTTATTGATACCAATTATGACCAGTATCCAAGTATAAATAGCTAAAATTTTATCTTCTATAGTTTTTAAAATCTCAAGGAATTATCCTAGAATGTTGCCTATTTTCTTGAAGTTATCCATTTTCTAGAATTAAATGAGCAACCCATACATTCTAACCTAGACTAGTGCTAGGGATAGATTTACGTTTTCAAGTGCAAAGCCTCCAAACTAGTGGGTAAGGAAGAGTCTCACTCTTCCCATAAACCAAGGACCCCATTTTAGGTTTCTATCTCTTTCCTCCTAGAACAAAAAATAGTTAGAAAGAAACCTTTAGGAAGAAAGGATAGACTCACTCCTAGAGACTTCAATCTCCTAATAATCGTTCAAACCCTATCCTAACCTTATTATGTAATTATCCCATCCCTAATGTGGGAACCCCATCTTAATAATATTATGTAATGTCTTGTATTGTATGTCGAAATTGAGGTGCCTAGGCAAGTGGGAACATCTTATGTAATCGTTATAAAAATGTAACTATTTTATTTGGTAGGAGATTCTAGCTCAGGTGGCCACTTGCATGTGGAGCCAACCCTTGAGCATTATAGTTAGGGTTACAAAGAGTCTTTAAAAAATAAGGGGGCATAGATGAAGTCGTCTCTTATATCTGCTTCTAAGGAGTTTGCACCTTTGAAGAGGCCTGCAATTTTATATTGTGTTCTTACTTTTTGCAATATAGTCTGCTATTTTCCATTTGATCTTACAATATTATTAATTTCAAATTTTATTTCATGTTATTATTGTAATACAATGTGGATGTGTTTTTATTTTATTGCAAGATTTATAACATTAATCTATTTTCTTAGAGTTGAAGCCCTTGGTCAAGACCCACTAAACTTACCAATATTTGTGTTATCTTTGAGCAATGAGAGTTGTTGCTTTGTGAGGTCCTCCCTAACCTCTACTACTAGGAATAAATCTAAGGATCTGGCTATAAATCAATCCATGGGAAGGACACTATAACTCAATATCTACTAAACTTTACCAATATATCCTATAGTGATTATATTATTTGAAAATAAACCTATAATAATTTGCATCCAAAAATTCGAAGAGAATGAAGAGATAAATGAAAATTAGCTAAAAAATTAAATACCCATACGGAATGTCTTACCTCGCTAATACCCTAGCCCTTCATTACTCCTCCCATCATTCAAACCCTTAGCTAGAAAAATTAAATACCTAGATAAAATGTTTTGCTTCATTGATGTCCTAGTCCTTCATTGCTCCTTCTATTATCCAAACCTTGGTTGTTAGATATCTACAATTACATTTTCTCATTGCTTAAAAAATTCTCATTGCCCTTGTTCCATATGGCTGACTTCACAAGGTCGTGTCTCCTTCAATATTGCTTAGTTTTCTTCATATAACAACACATTTTAAAGATCTTCAAACTTTGCACAAATTGGTCCAAGAATCATTTGAATTGGACAACCCTTCACAAAGATATGGCTCTTGAAATGAGATGTTTTTCCTAAGAAAAATTGCCCTAACGTTACCCTTATTCCGAATGGTTGTTTTTACATGGATGTATATCCCTCAATATTTCTTGGATTCTTTTGTATTACACTATCACCACATATTGGTATTATAACTTTTAAAAATATGATTTAAAAGTTCCTCACTTGAATTCATATGATTTAAAAATATGAACTTTTAAAGTATAGATTTATATTCAAATCTTATATATAATTTAATTTATTGTAAAACTAAAAAATTAAATAAAAATATAAAAAACATAATATTTTTCCTTCAAATTCAAATATTTACAAGTTAGATTTTAAAAAACTCATCACATCCTATGTGTTCCCTAAATTAAACATTTTATTTTATTTATATTTAATTATTTTTTAATACGTTATGTGTGGCTTTTATTGGAGGCCACTCCCATTACAAAAACCAAACATTACATTGCTCTTGTTACATTTTTAACAAATTAATTAAAGCATACCCTTCTTTGCCTTTCTATAAAGATATTCTCCATCTTCCTCAAATTGCTAAGTTTCTATAATCAATTCTTTTTTTAAGGAACTAACAAGAACAACCCTTACATGACACATAACTCCAACAAATAGAAGCAAAACAAACATAATAATCATCCATCAAAGAGGAAATATGTTTGATTATTTTTCTTTTGTAGTAGAGGTTCTTCCTCCTTTAGAGTAGCAAGATATCAGAATGTATTTTTGCACTTCAAGCTCCTGAAATAATATCTAGTTGTAACACATTTTGTAGGATCTTCATTTTTTAGAAAATTGACTATCACCGATTGTTTTATAATTAGCTTCAAGAATACCATCTAAGGTGCTAATCTTTTCCATTGAACCATTTGGATGGTCTTTAGTAACCATTTGGATTTTATCAATGATCTGATTTAAATTCTCCTTTTGGGGTTGAGTCTTCTATTGCTCGCATGATTTCTGCTAGATAATTGGTGCATCTAGAGGATGAGCTTCTTTCTTTTGAACTGGACATTTGAAGGTTTCGAATCATTCGCATGTAGGGCCTTCTCCTCCACCAAGGAGGAATCAAAGCATGATCAAATGACGACATCTCCTTCAAGTGGTCATAAACAAACCATAACATCTTAGGGAGAAGTTTTCATATTCAATATGTTGGATCTATTCCCCTTTGCTTGAGGATATAGTAATGGATTGAGGTCCGAGAACTAAAACATTTATCCAATCAACCAATCTTGCTTTACTCATATTAATTATACTGGACAAATGTTTCTATGTTTGGGCATCCATACACTGAAATGCATCGATGGCACCAATTTGGATGAATATCTTCTCTCCGCAAAACTCCACATGAGAGCATAAAGGTTCACCAAGACTGAGAAGCCATTAACTTCTTTTGTAAAGGGGTTGAAACTATGAGTCCAAGGTCTTATATAGACACCTCTTTGTCTGGAAAACCAATTATATCTATAATTCATTACCTTATATCTATTTGCTAACTTAGAAAATAAAACAAGGAAGCCATTAACTTCTTTTGCAAAGGGGTTGAAACTATGAGTCCAAGGTCTTATATAGACACCCTTTTATCTGAAAACCAATTATATCTATATGCTAAATTAGAAAATAAAACAGAAAAGAAATTTTGGATAGGAGAGTTACTTGGAATTTTGTACTAGTCCATCAATCTTTAATGTATCCTTTGAGCTCCTCCAGGCCTGGTCTTTTACCATTGAGTTTGCGAATAATTGTTCGGGCTTCATGATCAATCAAATCCAACCCAAATTCATCCTTCGAAATCTTAATAGAGAGCAGTGGTTCATCCATCCGCAAACCTAAAGATCTTTGAGAGAAATTTCTTCTAATCAAAGAGGCTTTCTCATAGAGTGAAGAGACACTCTACGAACAACCCTCTTCCTTCAACGCTTGACTGCACCTAAGATTTGCATCCCTCTCGTAAATATTGTAGCCAAATTTATCGCTTTGTTTCATCACTTGACTCCACCTAAGTTTTACACCCGTTTCACGAAGACTGTAACGAAAATTGTTGCTTTCAATTTTTTATTCAAATTATTACACTATCCTTTATTTTTTTTTAATTGTTATATAGGATTGAAATGGACCTCATCCATGGTATTATAATAACTTGAGAATTATGCATGTATAACCTAACAAGATTCATACCTAGTTTCCTTTTAACATTTAAAAAACATCTCAAATTCCTTTTTAAAAGTTGAAGAATTTAAATCTTTTGTTCACACGTCAAAGAAACTTAAATTTACTCCTTAAAAGTCTAAAAATTTAAGTAATTACTCTCATATACCATTCAGTTTGATAATTAAACATCTTATTTTGCTTTATATTCTAATGCTATTTGTCCCTTAAATTTTACCCTCCCCAAGACAAATTTCCTCCTTAAAAGTTAAGTAATTACTCTCATACCATACAATTTGATAATTAAACATTTTATTTTACTTTATATTCTAATCTTATTTGTCCCTTAAATTTTACCGTCATGGGATATAGGGTGTATATCTGGGGCCACATTCCTAGGGGTATACTCCTTAAAAGTCTAAAAATTTAAGTAATTACTCTCATATACCATTCAGTTTGATAATTAAACATCTTATTTTGCTTTATATTCTAATGCTATTTGTCCCTTAAATGTTACCCTCACCAAGACAAATTTCCTCCTTAAAAGTCACGGATTTAAGTAATTACTCTCATACCATACAATTTGATAATTAAACATTTTATTTTGCTTTATATTCTAATCTTATTTATCCCTTAAATTTTACCCTCATGGATATAGGGTGGTATATCTGGGGCCACATTCCTAGGGGTATAAGGGATATAAGGTGGTATAACTGGGATCACACTCCTAGGGGCATAGCAACAGGAGCTTCCCTTCTTATGATTTGAATCAGATTATCAAGATGAAACCGATTTGAACTAGATTGTCCTTTGAGGGACCTCTCCTTGTGACCTCTCCCTGTAATTTGAACTAGATTATCAAAATGAGACGTCAATTCTAAATTACTTATTATTGATGTGTTATTTTATAAGATTTAAACTAAAATTGAAGGCTATAACCGAATTTGAACCATGCTTGCCAAGATAAAGATAATAATATGACGGAGATTGTTGTCGATTCTTCTATGTAAAAAAATAAAAATAAACTCGAATATTCTACTTAAAAATAAACTCTAACCACTAATGCCATAAGATACGAAAACATTTTATTTTATTTTATATTCTTATTTTACTAAGTAAATAAAACATTTTATTTGAGGGCGAATGTATAGATAGATTGGAGGTCGAAGGTTCCGATCCCAAACGGACGACGGTTCCAATCCCATCCCAAACCCTAAGGTTCCAATCCAAACAAAGACGGTTTCAATCCCATCCCAAACCCCTTCAGGTCTCTCTAATCAAAGTAAATACCTATATAAACAGGTGAAAACAATATCGATGATTTCAATCCCAAACTCCTCGAACTCCCCTCGTTCAAATACTTACCTAAATAAAAAAATAAAAAACATATATATTAAAAAACATCTTATTGGAATTTAAATTCTAATCCTATTTTCTCCTTATTTTTACTTTTTATGAAACATTTTTCTTGCTTGCTTATAATTTTAGCTCTTAAAAACCCCTCGTTCAAATACTTACCTAAATAAAAAATAAAAAACATATATATTAAAAAACATCTTATTTAAATTTACATTATAATCCTTTTTTTCTCCTTATTTTTAATTTTTATGAAACATTTTTCTTGCTTGCTTATAATTTTAGCTTTTAAAAACCCCTAACTTTCTATCATTACATACCACTAATTCAAACTATCAAGGAAAAAAACTTCACTCTTGAATAAAGATTCAAGAACAAAACATAGGCTCCTTCACTATAACCCCACCACTTGCTGCTGCCAATATAACCTCACCATTCTACTATAAATAAACAATAATACAGCCCATAACCTCACCATTTTACTATAAATAGACAACAATACAGCCCATGGATTACATATAATTAATAAATAATATATTATTTCTGTTTTTATAAATACAGAGTGGCAAGTGTCTCATGTGTACATATTTAAAAATAAATAAAAACTTAATTTTATTTTATATTATACTATCAAACATTATATCTTAATCTCTTTTCTAAAATATAAACTAAGATACAACTAAAACCACCTTCCTTATAATTTGATTTCAATACACCAATAAACTGTCTCAAACCAAGTCCAAAACTACCCTTTTATTTCCTTATACCATACCACCAGGCATTATGATGCCAACCCCATTTCTCTAGCAGTAAGCGCGGCACTTTTGCTTGCAGTCGATCACGCAACCTCCACCGCCGCCGCCACCACCCCCGCCGCCATTCCTCCCCCCATTCCCGTAATGATACGACTTGAAACACCTCTGTGGACAAATCAACTTTTTCTTCATGCACGGCCCCGGCTCGCTGCACTCCACCTGCTGCCTAAAAACCCCGCCCCGCCCAAACCCACCACCAGATCCTCCGCCTCCCCACCCGAACCCTCCCCCTCCGCCGCCAAGCCCACCGCCTACGCCTACGCCTCCGCCGCCAAGCCCACCGCCTACGCCTACGCCTCCGCCGCCAAGCCCACCGCCTACGCCTCCGCCGCCAGACCTCCCGCCTCCCCACCCAAACCCTCCCCCTCCGCCGCCAAGCCCCCCGCCTCCCCACCCAAACCCTCCGCCTCCACCGCCAAATCCGAGCGCGGTGGTGATGTTCAGCAACAGAGCCGCCGCCACGAAAATCTGCAACAGTAGAAATACCTTTGGTCTCGCCATTATCGTTTCAGCATTTCGTAACAGAGCGGAGCGACGGTGATTTATACAGGAGGGGAGGTTCGATCGGAAACAAAAAGGTGTGGCGGACACCTTGGCAGGCGTGTGGCTGTCGAGCACGGTGCGGGGTACGGTAACGGCGCACTAGGGAAGGTGCGCGACTTTTAAGGCGAGTGCTGTGGCGGAGTGGCGATAGCGGTGGTGGAGGGTCGGTGGCGTTCTGCGTGTTGGTAGGTCGATGCCAGAATTGGATACCTGTCATGAATAATGCAGCCTCTGGAGATAAGGTATCTCAAAAGTTACTTTTGACCTTAAACAAGTTCCATAGGGTAGGCCATTATGAGTGATCAGTATGGTGTTGTAGACCTTTGGTGGCTATTATTTTGTGTAATCACCATTTGAGTTTTGAGTTACTTTGACCTTTAGCAGGTTCCTTGGATAGCCCGATATGAATGATAGGGAGGGTGGGGTAGACCTTTGGTGGCTGTTATCTTGTGGAACAAGTTCCATGATGTATTTGAGTTTTGGAGTAAGTAATGTTCAATGGCATAAATCATCTATCAGTATTAATGAGAAAAAATAGACCATCCATTACCCCAAAGGGATCCAAGTGGTTGACTGAGGGTTGCTTAATTTGATTGTGGCGTTTCATTGACTTGGACTTTCCATCCATCAGTGTTAGGGAGTATAAAATTATGAGATAGGTTATCAATGATATGTAGTATACAACTATAAGGATAAGTTTGTTGGTAGCAGCCAAGTGAGGCGGAGGGTTGCTTGCTTAATTTGACTGTGGGGCGGAGGGTTGCTTGCTTAATTTGACTGTGGGGTTCCATTGATTTCGACTTTCCATCCATCAATGTCATGGAGTGGACAAGGATGAGATATATCATCAATAATATGTAATGTACAACTACAGTCCGAATTTGAAGTATATCAATTAGATAGAAAGATAATAAAGTAATTTTTAATAGAGGAAGATAAAAAGGGAAAGTAGTTTTTAATATCATTATGGGATATGTGTAACCACTGTTTCAATTTGGGGTAGATCAATTAGGCAGGAGGTAAAAAGGTAAAGTTTAACAACTTCATGGGATATACTCAACCAGTGGTTGAGTTTGAGGTAGATCAATTGAATAGGAAGGTAAAAAGGTATAACAGGTTTTAATATCTATTCATGTTAGGAGTGTACAAAGTTGGAATAGATCATTAATGTTATGTAGTGCACAACAATGCTTTGTAATTAGGGTAGATCAATTTTGTAGAATAAAAATATTAAGTAGTTTTTAATATTAAAAATTAAAAATTATAGATTTTTTAAAGATTATATAAAGATTGTTATTTATTCAATTTATCATAATATACAACTTTATCTTATTAGATTCAAACTTAAACCTTATATTTAAAATTTAAAACTAAAATAATAAAATTTATAAAGACAAAAATCAAACTAATAACAAATTTCCTATAAAGAAAGACTTTATTTTGATGATATATTTGAATTTCATAGTTATATAATAATATACTGTAATATGTTTTTTTTAATTTTTAAGTAATGGTGATATTTTTGAATTTTATAGTTATATATTTATATATTGTAATATTATATTTTTTGTTGAATTAATATGAAGTATAATTGGTGGTACAATTGAAGTCACATTTTCTAGGGTATTATAACAGGGGTCTTATTTCCCGATATATCATTAATACATCTTAACAAAAATTGAAAAAATATATATATAATAAATCATATATGACTGATATTTTTTATTTCAATATATTATTATATTAACTTTACTCTGATTATATTTCTCTGGATAAGTGAATAAGTTAAGGAGCTATACTTCTACAAAAGAATTTCTAATTTATCTAGGTTGCATTTCCCAAAAAAGTGTAACAAAAGGAACCATGAACCATGTTGTAATCAAAGATAATTTGATTACTTTAATTAAAGCCCCAAGACACAAGATTATGATTTTAAAACTAGCAATGATATATAAATAAACAAATCCTTTGCAATAAGGTCACAAGATTTTAATACGACTAACACGCAGGGCTGGACAATCTCCTCCCAACCATGAGCCCTGTAAAGTTGAGAGCTATGCTTATCCATATGAAATTTAACACATAGCCACCACACACACACACACCCACCCCTTACACACTCGCCCACACTGCAGTTTAAACCTTCTTCCGAAGAAGAACCAAAGCCCTCCCAAAAAAATAAAAAATAAAAAATAATTATTTAAAAAAAGAAAAGAAAAGAAAAAAAAAAAAGATCTTAATGTCTATATAGATGTATGGTAGAGGATCTAAATTATGTACAAAGTTTTGAAGCATTGACTTACAAATACAAAACCTTTTCGAATATAGGGTTAATATTTTATAATTATACTGAAATAATATTTTCAATATTATTATATAAATATAATAATAATTTATATATATAATTTTGATAATAAGTTTTATTTCAAATTTTATATTAATAACAATGAGTTTTTTAGCATTTCAATATTATTTTGGGATTTGAAAATTTTGAAGGAGCATGAAGTAAAAAAATTAAATAGAGGATGCCTCGCAAAGCCTTTTAAAATTTGTCTAAGTTTAGCATAGGTATTCATTCACTTGTAAAAGAGTTTGATTGGCTCTAAGGAGCGACTTGCTAGTAAGTTGCGTTGACCGGCTCTAGGGAGCAATTCATTGGAAAATAGATAACAGTTCACTTACAAAGTGCAAGTAATTTGCTTGCTTATTAGAGGAAGTCATGAGGGGGTAAATTTGAAGGTGCAGATCTTGAGGCAAATCTTTTGAAAGCGATATTTTGGTATGTAGTGACACACTAAATCATTTTGGAAGCCTTCTAAGATTATTAAAGGTATAAGTGGAGACATGAAACATTTGGTGGTGCATCATTTTGCTAAAGATACCCCAAATCTTAACTTTTACTAGAAGTAATTGTTTCTCACTACAGGTAACTTAGGAGTAAACTCTTACTATAAATAGAAACCTAGGGCTCTATTGTATTCATCTTTTGACCATGAGAATTCAGAGCTACACTCTATGAAACTCACATTCTCCTTTGTTATCATGAGATTGTAAGAAATTGGCAGGTCTTGAGGTATTCCATTAGTGACACTGCTCTTCTAGTTTGCTAAGTATGCAACGATTATGACATTGCCCTTTTAGCCCATATTTCATTCTCTTATCAATTTCATATCTAATGAATGGGTGGACATTGACATTATTCGACTTCTCATGTGTGTTGGAAATATGTGCAAGTTTTGTTGTCATTGTTATCAAGAGTTGTCAAGAGTTTGTTGTTTCAGTTTAGTCATCATTAAGGTCATCAGGAGGTTTTTCCAAAAGGCAAGGAAAGGTTTAAAGGAATAGGATATAATATTTATTTTTAATATTATATGCCTAAAGTGGCCTAAAAGGTTGAAGACCCAAGGAAGGAGAAGCAATTTTAAAAGGAAGTCCCAAGGAGGGCGAAGCAGATTTAAAAGGTAAATATAATATTATAATATTCCAGGTTGCAGTTTGAGGTGAAGAGAACAGGTCCAAGGAGTAATTAAAAATAATTTATTCCTCGAAAGGCCCATTGAGCAAGTTGCAAAATATTTAATTTAATTATTTAAATTTAAATATTTTAACCTAAAGGTAAAAATTTAAATTTAAATAAATATTGGGCGCCAAAGTTAAAGGTCATAAAATAATTTATTAAATCAAATTTTTAAATTCGAAATAAATCACCGACGTCGAAAGCGCATAAGCCAAAGCATATATAAAGGGTTAAAAGTTTTAATTAAAAGACATCCATGCATATTCGAATATCCAAAGGCTAATAAAAACGTGCGTTGCTTTGTTGTGAGATAGAAGAAAATTCGCATGATTAAAACCTTTGGAGGGCAAGCAACGGTTTAAGTGCATGAGGCGTAACCCAAGCGTAACCAAAACGTTGGTTAGCATAATTGGTAACTAAGGCAGTGTTAAGGCATTCGCATGGCAAGAGGTTGAGGTTTAGAATCCCCGCGTAGTCG
Organism: Wollemia nobilis; assembly: GCA_028583015.1. Classification (NCBI taxonomy): domain Eukaryota; kingdom Viridiplantae; phylum Streptophyta; class Pinopsida; order Araucariales; family Araucariaceae; genus Wollemia; species Wollemia nobilis. The sequence goes on from JAQPPZ010002200.1 coordinate 5,047,584, forward strand.
GTTTTTGAGGAGGTCTGTTGTGTTTTTCGATCGTCGGATTTTTTGAGAGTAACATAGGAAAGCCTGCGGTTTTAAACTTGTGTGGGCATGTGGCCCAATGGCTGCTAGAGCGCAGCGACAGCAGTGAGGTCGTGGGTTCAAGGCGCAAGGTGTGCACTACCATTTTGCACATGGGCAAGGTGTATAAGGTATGCACTAAAGTTTTTTATTTAAATTTATTAATAGCGCCAAGGTTGGGGAGCGCATTGAGGTCACGTAAGTTTATATAGTGCCTTGGGAAGTAGGGAGTCATAAGGTGTTTAATAGTTTATATTATTTTGTGCTATGAGAAATTGAATAAAGGTTGGAGTAATAAGGTTTAAATAATGGATTACTTTTTGAATATTATTTTGAGAGATTATAAAGGAACTTGGTCTTCTATACATTGATTGACTTGGAGTTGATAAAGAAAATTGACTTTTATGTGTTGAGATATATTTTGATAAGTTTGGAGATAATAAGGTGTATTTGAGTCTTGCTAATTTTTGTAATGGTGAATTAATTTTGAGGGGATTAATTGAGTAAAAATTTTGAGAAGGATTTTTGCTATCTAACCTTTGAGATTGGCAAAGAGATTGATTGTGATTGAGACAGGTTTTGAGATCAAATCTTCATCAAAATAAAATATATGGGCACATATTTCTTGTGAGTGAAATATTGTTGGGTTGGATGTTGTGAAATGCAAATTTGGAGTGAAAAGTTTTGTTTGATAAGCATTGTTGAGTGAGTTTTCATATACATGATTGGTGAAAGTTCGTGAGAACAATTGGGTGTGAAATTGAGAACTATCTTGAACTAGGGTTTGTGAAAGAACATGAGTATCATTGTTATGTATGATTGTTTGATAAACATTGTTGGAAATATTTGAGTAAGCTTTAATGTGCATGATTAGGGTTTATGAAAATATCATGAGTATCATTGTTATGTGAGATTGTTTGATAAGCATTGTTGAAAATATTTGAGTAAGCTTCCATGTGCATGATTAGGGTTTGTGAAAATATCATGAGAATCATTGTTGTGTGAATTTGGAATCATCTTGAGTCAAGATTTGAGTTCCATAGTGAGAATTGTTGGAAGCATTGTGAAACACTTGTTTAGGGTTTGTAAGCAAGCTTTGTTTCACTGAGCGATTGATTGAGTTTTTTGTGAGTGTGAAACATATTGAGTCTTTAACCATTCTCTATATGTTTATGTAAGTTAAACAAGATTATGTGTGAAACTTGTTTGGGTGATTGAAGAAGTTTTCTATGAGAGATTGAGTTGAGTTTTTATATGCAAGTTTTGTAATTGATTTGAGTAGGCTTTTGTGAAAGCTTGTGAGCATATTTGAGTAAGTCCTAGATTGGACTTAAGGATAGAGTTTAGCAAGCTTTTATGAAAGCTTATGAGTTGATTTGAGTAAGTCTTAGAGGGGACTTAAGGATAGAGTTGTGGAAACTTTTGTGAAATCTTAAGGACAAATTTGTGTGAGCTTTTGTGGAAGCTTACAATCAGATTTGAGACAAGTCTTGGTGAAAACTTGTTGAGTAGATTGCGCAAGTTCTTGAGAGGACTTATGGACATATTTGAGGTAAGTCTTGGTGAAGACTTATTGAGCAGATTGGACAAGTTCTTGGAAGGACTTGTGAGCATATTTGAGGTAAGTATTTGTGAAGACTTGAGAGCAAAGTTGATTGATTGATTTGTTCAAGCTTTGAGTTAAGGCTTGGAGCGAATCTAATAGAGTTGATTTATGATTGAGTAAAGCTTTGTGTTAAGGCTTGAGTACAAAGATTGAAAATATTTGTTCTAGATCGAAGGACTATGTTTAGTGCAAATTTGAGACAGAGATTGAGCAGATTTATGCTAGACCGAAGGATAATGTTTAGTGTAGATTTGAGACAGAGATTGAGCAGATTTATGATAGATCGAAGGACAATGTTTAGTGTAGATTTGAGCAGAGCAAAGAGCAAGCTTTGGAGGTGATAGAGTAGAGGACAATAGTCTCCAATGGATAGAGACCCATTAGCTAGGGCAGTGAGGATAAAGATCTTCTGAGTGAGGGCAGGAGTCTTCAGTGGAGAGAGATCCATAAGCCAGTGCAGTAGAGGCAGTAGTCTTCTAGAGGATCACCAGCCAAAGCAGAGGAGGAGTTATCCTATGGATAGAGATCCACAAACCAGTTAAGGGGATTGGTGTCTCCTGTGGATAGGTATCCACGAACTTGATTAGGGTATTGGTGTCTCCTTTGGACAAAGGTCCATAAACATTGTAATAAGGAGAATTCCCAAGATATTTGTTGAGAAAATTTTAGTGAAATATTTTCTCTGTGGAGTAGCCCACATTGGGTGAACCACATTAAATTGGTGTCTCTATTGTGTATGGTGATTTGTGCATTTATTTAATTACTGCTATTAATATTTCCATTGATATATTGGATAATATTGTTTGAAGAAAAGAAAAGTAAAAAGTGGTCTTATATTGTTCACCCCCCTCTCAGCTTGTGTTCTTCAATGTGTTAATTGATTGCACACTTTTTTGCTATAGTTTAAACCCATTTTTGTTTTGAATCACTTGCACCCTTAAGATTTCATGGATTTTTCTTTCTATAATTTAATTTCTACACTACTTTTTGTTCTTTATTTTTAAAGTAAGTTAGTGTACAGTATTCTGCAAGCATAGTAGGGAGCCAACCTAAATTTAGAAGTTGGGACAAGCTATTGGCAATCCTTTCAAATTTGATGAAACTAGAATTGGGGTGCAAATCTTAGGACAATTCTCTAGTTCAACATATTTTTTGGCATGTTCAATGGGACCAACCTTCATTATTCTCAAAATTATACATGATTCCTTGATTTTTATATTAAATTTGCATTCATCACAAATGAAGCGACAAAGATCAAAATCAAGAGAAATTTTGTTAAGTCTAATTTTTGGAAGCAATTCACTTCAAATTTTAGAGCTATTCACTCCATTTGAGAAAAACACCTTAAAAATTTATAAATCAATTTTTTTAACATTTCGCTCCAAATTGTAAGAGATTTTGCAATTTCACATTGATTTATCAGTTCCAATATTAAATTGACTTAAAAATTTATTATTTTTATTATTTGTTCTCGATTTTTGTAGCTACTTTACAAATGGTGACTCTAATACGAACTCCAATCACTGATGTAATAGGTATGTAATGGTGACTCTAATACAAACTCTAATAAGTATGTCATAGAATCATATATGTAACAGTTGGGGGAATATTATCATATGTAACCGCAAGGAATATTGTCATATGATTATGCACTTTGTAAGTCATTGAAGGTGAACCACCACATGGGTGATCTTGTAACTCATGGAAGGTGAACCGTCACACTCTTATTTAAAGAGAGATGTATCGCCATTGTAAAAGGAATCTATGATGTATTCTTAAAGAAGTCTTGGCTCGTGGAGCTAGAGATCTTGTGAAGTGGATTCCTTCAAAAAGGAGTATTGTATGGTGTTCCCCTACCTCAAGGGTATAATCAATCTCTATTTTATTGTGAGCAATTTATTGTGCAATTAATTTATTTGTGGATGCATGTTGAATATTTTTACATATTGGTGAATGATTTATGGTATGAGAAGAGAGGTTCACAACATTTGGTATTAGAGCAACAATTTTGGCAAAGTGGGTTTGTTTTTGTAGATCTAGGGCACATTTTTTAGAAAAACATCACATTTTGTGAAGGCCATATTTTTTATTTCAACAATCATTTTTAGAAGGTGTTTGTACCATTGTCTAGATATTTTTTAGTACTACAAAAATGACTGCTCATTTGTTAAATTCTGATCAGTATTGAGAAAGTTATGGTTGTTTGAAGTTGGGTTATTTGTGTTGTTTTTTGGTCGTGCAATTTTTTTTTCAAAAAGAAAAAATCGTATTAAATTTATTATCAACCATTTTTAGAATATTTTTGCACTAGAATATAGATAATTCTGAGTACTATAAAAAAAAACTACTCAATTCTAAAATTTTGATATATATTGAAAGATTTACAACTGTTTGAAGTTGGGCAGTTGAGGCTATTTTTGGGCTGCACGATTTTTTTTTAAATTTGTATTAAAATTTTTATCAGACATTTTCAGAATATGTTTGCACTAGCATATAGATTATTCTGAGTACTATAAAAACAACTGCTCACTTGTGAAAGTTTGATACATATTGAAAGAGTTATAGTTGTTTGAAGTTGGGCTGTTGAGGCTATTTTTTAGCTACACAATTTTTTTTCAAAATAAAAAATTCGTATAAATTGTTTTAACAGTTATTTTTCAAAATATTTTTGCACCAACATGTAGGCTATTTTAAGTACTATAAAAATGACTACTCACTTGTTAATTTATGATAAGTATTGAGAGAGTTATAACTGCTGGAAGTTGAGCTTTTGGTGTTGTTTTTGGGCTGCATGGAAAAAGGAAAAAAAAATCATAACTCTCAATTCGGGTAAGCAAATTAGTTGTCATTTGTTTTGTTTTGAAGAAAATATGTAGTTGTTTGAAGAAAGAAATAGATGATATCTCAACAATTTTGATTATTTCAAACCCTAGCTACTTTGAAAAAAAATGGAGTTGCCAAATTTTTTGGGAGAAAATGATATTGATGCTAAGGAATGGTGGGAAATTTTTAAGTCTTTATATTCTTTTGAAATGTTTTGGAGATTTAAAATTTGCATTTCTTTGCAAGGGAAAGCTTCATCTTGGTATTCCAACTTTGTTGGATCTCATGATTATATACACACATGGGAAGAATTTGAAGTTGCATTTTTAAGCAAATGAGGATCAAAAGAAAAGATAATAATTTTAATTTTTGAGAAATTTTGATTATTTCAAACCCTAGCTACTTTGAAAAAAAATGGAGTTGTCAATTTTTTGGGAGAAGATGATATTGATGCTAAGGAATGGTGGGAAAATTTTAAGTCTTTATATTCTTTTGAAATGTTTTGGAGATTTAAAATTTGCATTTCTTTGCAAGGGGAAGCTTCATCTTGGTATTCCAACTTTGCTGGATCTCATGATTATATACACACATGGGAAGAATTTGAAGTTGCATTTATAAGAAAATAAGGATCAAAAGAAAAGGATAATAATGTGCAAGCTAAGAAATTTAAAGTGTATTGTAAAATTGAGGTCGAGGGGGATGGAGTAGCGGAGCAGCGTGAACAGCGAAGGCAGAGAAGGAGGCTTGAATTTTTTGAGTGAGAACCTTGAGCAGGCGACAGGTGAGGATCCAAAGGCAGGAAATGCGACTGTCTACGAAAGGGGCCAGGGGCCTGTCCTCGAAAATGTTGGCCAGGTACGAGTGCCAGTACCTCCTGATAAAGACCCGGATAAATGGACCCAGCAGAGTATTACGGGTCCCAAAAGGGATTTATCCTTTGTAGAAACCCTAAAAGGCAAAAAGAGTGATTTACACTCACTCCCGCCCCTTATACCTGAGAACAACCGGATCATGGCACCTGTGAATGCTATGGGTCCTTTTCTATCCTTGGAGGAGTTTTCACTAGTAGGCAAGTTTCTAGGCGGAATGCCGAATATAGAAACTATACGTTCCTGGGCGCTATCCAAATGGAGAATAGTTGGAAATCTAGAGATTTTTGCTCTATCCAGGGGCTTTTTCATCCTAAGTTTTAATAACCAAGAAGACGTAAATCACATCCTAATAGGCGGACCATGGTTCTTAGGTAAGCGCAGCTCGTTCCTCAGGAAATGGGGGGAAGAATTTGACGCCACAAAGCAAAATATCAATACACCCCCCATCCGGGTTCAATTGCCAAACCTTTTGGCCCAATTTTTCAATGAGTACTGGTTGCAAGGGATTGCCAGAACTATTAGGGAGTTGGTTGCCATAGACCATTCAACCCTGGAAAGGACAATGATGATGCATGCAAGGATTTGTGTCAACGTAAACTTAGATTCTGAGTTACCAACCTTCGTGGAACTAGGTTATGGTGATTATCTAAGAAAGTAGCCGATGGAATATGAAAATAAGCCAGCATTTTGCATAGAATGCAAAACCCAGGGTCATTTGCGAAATCAATGCCCAAGCCTAACAACTAGCAGAGAAGCCCAGAGGATAGAAGGCAAAAGGGCAAATGGCAAAGCTTTCCCCAGGAACCAAACTATGGGAGGACCAGCAGGTAGAGGTGGGTTCAGGCCGGTCAAGGATAATAATATCTACCAGGAGCAAGGCAATCAGACTCAACCCCAGGAGAGAGGGAAACAATAAATTACCTTCGAGCAGGAAATCCAGGTAAGTTCTAAAATCCTGAATTCAAATCAGTTTAAATTTCTTGTTGACTTGGTGATAGAAAGGGAGACAGACGAGGATGGAGTCCTCCAGGTTGAATTACTAGAAACCTTAGAATCCCCGTCCATATCGGGTCCTTCCAATATTGCAACAAAAAAAACTCCAAATCATAACGGTGAAGCCTCAAAGCACACTCATGAAGAATATAGGAAAAGGATGGAGGAGATAAGTCTAAAGGAGTCGGGCCTGCCCAATATCATAACCAAAAGCCCTTCAAACTTCCAAGAAGCTCCAAAGTAGAATTATGGTGAATATAGGAAAAGTATGGAAGAGTTAGAATCAAGAACTGATATGGTAGGAACTCATAGACCGGAAGAGGGATCTAGCCCAGTCCTTCAACAGATTGTACCTCCTCACTTTAGTCCAAAGCAGACCAAAAGCACAACAAAATCCCCAATAGATTATGGCAATGAGAAAAAGAGAGGGAGGATGTCTAATGTTGAACAAAATAGACTGAGGACTGATAATGAAGTAGCAAGTGGAAAATAAAAAACACTGATACAACAAGTTATCCCAAGTCAAGATGATATCAAATTAGGCAAACCTCCCCAAGGAAAGGGGAGGGGGAAAAATCCCAAACAATGTAAATAAAGGTACTCTCATGGAATGTGAGAGGCCTTAATGGCCCATCGACCCATAGGGTAGTCAGTTCAATAAGAAAGCAATATAACCCAACTGTTATTCTCTTACAAGAAACAAAAACATATGTAACCCAGTAAAAAATAACAGCTAAAAAAATATGGAGTCAGGGAGACATGGTTCTCAAGTAGGCAAGAGGAGCTTCAGGAGGACTCATGGTGCTATGGGATTCTAGGAGTGTGGAAGGCAACATTATCCAGGATGATGATAGAGTGTTGAGTGTGATTTTTCATGATATTGACAAGAACAGATCATGGATTGTATCAAATGTGTATGCACCCAATTCAGTTCAAGCAAGAACCTCATTGTGGGAACATTTGAGCCAATTGAGTGCATCCTTTCATGATATTCCCTGGATGGTAGCGGGAGACTTCAATACTCCCTTATATGCCTCAGACAAAAAGGGTGGGGCTGGGCTTCCAAAAAGAAGCATGGAAGAATTTAATGAGTTGATGGATGTGAGGCTAAAGGGGGCTAAGTTTACATGGAGCAACCATAGGATAGAAAGTCAGCTCATTCAAGAAAGTTTAGATAGGTTCTTTTTGTCAAAAGAATCAGTTACAGTGTTTGGAGATTCCACTTTGCAAGCTCTTCCCAAAATTACGTCAGATCATAATCCCATTTTATTGGAGGTTCCACAAGATAATTTCTTTAAGAAACCCTTTTGCTTCCAGTCAATGTGGATCAAGCATCCAAAATTGAGGGAAAGAATCAAAAGCTGGTGGCAACAACCCATTCAAGGCAGCTCTGCTTTTAAGTTAGCCCAAAAATTGAAATCGTTGAAGGAAAACCTAAGAATTTGGAATAAGGATGTGTTTGGTAATCTCTTTGAGCATAAGAAACAAGTGGGAGAAATCCTGAGTGTCATTGACAGTAGGATTCAAAGCGGTACTTATGATGAAACAACAAGAACAGAGGAGTAAATTAAGCTTGCGAAATATCATAATATTCTATCCTGTGAGGAAACCTACTAGAGGCAGAAATCTAGGGCTTTATGGCTGAAGGATGGCAACTCAAATTCAAAAATTTTCCACGTCACTACCTTGAAAAATAGAAGTCATAATAATATTAGGGAGTTGACCAGAGCTGATTAAACTCAGAATTTAAATGAGATTAGAGATAAAGCAGTTAGCTACTTCAGCTCCCTCCTTGGGGATGGAGCCCAATTCCAAGAGGAATCCAAGGAGATCCTCCTTCAATTCATACCTAGTGTCATAGATGGGGCCACTAATGTCAAACTGCTAGCTCCATTCATTGAGGAGGAAATTAGAGATGCTTTGTTCAGTATGGAACCTGATAAGGCTCCAAGTCGAGATGGATTCCCTCCACGTTTTTACCAGGTTTTTTGGGATATTGTTGGGGAGGATGTAATCTCGGTGGTCAAAGAGTTCCAATATTCAAAACACATCCCTAGAGGTTTAATTCTATTTTCATTGCATTGATACCTAAGGGCCCGGACCCAGAAACAATGGCAAATTTTAGACTAATCATTCTATGCAATGTGTCTTACAAAATCCTTACTAAAGCCATAGCTAACAGGATGAAAGGAATCTTACCCCTCATTATTGATACCTGTCAAGGGAGCTCGATGCAAGGAAGATCGATTATTGATGGGGTGATTACAGTCCATGAAGCCCTTCACTCTACAAGCCAAACTAAGAAGGTAACTTTTGCCCTAAAACTTGACATGAATAAAGCTTTTGACTGCATCAATTGGGATTTTTTGATTGCAGTTCTTCTAAAATTTGGCTTCCATCCTCAGTGGGTAAGACTTATCAAAGGGTGTATCCTCAAGCCTTGGTTCTATGTTCTTTTTAACATTACAACAACAGGGTATTTCCAAAGTCTTAGAGGCCTACGACAAGGAGATCCAATCAGTCTGATGTTGTTCATTATTATGGCGAAGGCTCTAGGTAGAACGATCAAAGTGGCCTACAACGCAGGCCTAATTTCTAGGATTAAGGCCACCTCACTTACCATTCCAGTAACCCACCAATAGTTTGTTGATGATACCCTCATTCTGACTCAGGAATCGGTTGTTGAAGCCATAAGGATAAAGCGAATCTTAAAGTTTTATGAGGAGGCAGCTGGGCACAAGGTAAACTTTTTCAAAAGAAAAATTTACTTCCTCAACACCCCCATTCCAAGGTAGGTTAGGATCACAGGGATTTTGGGGTGTTCAATTGCTACTCTCCCTACTTCCTACTCAGGCCTTCCCTTGTTCACAGGCTCCCTCAAGAAATCAATGTGGTACAATATGATAGAAAGAATTCAAAAGAAACTGGCTGGGTGGAAAGGTCATTTTATGTCTCAGGCAGGTAAAGCTACCCTTACTATGGCCTCCCTTCAGAGCATCCTAGTTTATTTTCTATCAGTTTTTAAATCCCCAACTATGGTATATCAAAATATTGAACAACTCCAAAAGAGCTTCCTCTGGTCAGGGTCGAAAGAAAAACAATGACTTCACCTAGTGGGATGGAGTAAGGTTTGTAGACCAAAGGAGAATGTGGGGTTAGGTCTGAGAAGATTATCCTAGTTGAACATGGCACTGATTTCCAAGCAAGCATGATGTCTCTTAAACAACGAGGAGAATCAATGGACTGCCATTATTAAAAGGAAATACCTCCAAGGCATTGATTTTCTAAGGGATAGTATCCTAAACAGAGGATCGACTTTTTGGAAGGTAATCTTGACTAGAAAAAATATCATCAATAAAGGACTGAGATGGATCCTAGGTAATGCGTAAAATATTAGTTTTTGGGATGATAGATGGGCTAGGGAGGAGGCCCTCTCTCAATTGCCCCACCTTGTCAGGTCCAAGGAGTACACTGATCATTTCATAGGAAGGAAAGTGGCTGATTTTATGATTCATAACAATGGAAGGTTAAGATGGAAATAAATCATGATTCTAGGATTCAAATATGAATCAAAGGAGGTCCAAAATATCCTGCAACAATAATTTATTCCCATGAGAATTGGAGAGGACCAAGTAACATGGGTTGCAACTGAGAGCGGTTATTTTACTGTCAAATCCGTCTACAAGCTTATGATTGATCTTGAGGATCCCATCCTCCAGACCCAGTTTGTGTGGGTCAAAAATATTATCCCCAAAGTTGCCTTCTTTTCATGGTTGGTGATCCAAGGGAGGATACTTACCATTACCAACATGTCAAAGAAAGGTTTGATTATTGCTAATTATTGTTATCTATGCAGGGCCAACTGGGAGTTCACCCTCCATATTTTCCTTGAATGCTCGGTTGTAGATGATATTCTAAGTAGGGTATTCCAAGCTTTTAGCATTTCATGGGTTAGACCGGCCACCATATTTGACCTTTTCTAGAAATGGCCCAATCCCTTCTTCAAACTTAGGCTTAGGTTCATGTGGAATATCTCCCTTCACCACTTCTTGTGGCAGGTCTGGTTAGAAAGAAACCATAGAGCCTTTAGGGGTACTAGCCATGATCCCGTAACCATCACCAACAAGATCCTTGCCTTTGCTCATGAAAATGTTAGTATTATTCCCTATGAAGCTCGACATAATCGTCCCTGGGAAAACAAGCTTGCCCAATCCCTTAATATTCCCTTAGAAGAGGAACCTGTGGTCATTAAGGCTAATCCCAGAATAGGTGTGACTTGGACCCTGCTTTTGGTCGGTTGGCTCAAGTTCAACTTTGACTGTGCTGCTAAGGACAATCCTAGAAGAGCAGGTGTTGGTGGAGTGGTTTGTGACCACCAAGGAGGCTTGGTGCTGGCATTTTTTGAACAAATAGGAATGAAGACCAATAATGAAGCGGAAGCAAGAGCCCTATGGATAGGACTACAGATATCCCAGGATATCGATTGTAAACTAATAGTTGAAGGGGACTCAATGAACATTATAAACCTTCTGACCAATGAAAAAAAACCTCTGTGGCAGACCGAACCAATCATAGATGAGGCAAGGATACTTTTTGAAGCTAGGAATGACAGGCTGGCGCAACATGTGTTTCGGGAAGGCAACAAAACAATAGATAAGTTGGCTAATCTAGGGGTTGATGCTAATGGACTCGTCACATGGGAATAAGGGGTCCCTAGTGACGTGGAAGAATTAATACAAATTGACCGCCAATGAATTCTGAGGTGGGGGATTCAGGTGACGGGAACACAAACACGGGTGCAGGTATAGAGGAATTTTGGTTTATCAGCTCTATCCTATTCTAATCTATGACAAATTTTGGGTTTTTTTTTGTACTAAGGATAGAGTCCTTCATGGAATTATGGTTCTTCTTAGCTCTGTAGATGGTCTAAAAATATGTCTGGGGATTAATAGCATTTGTATGGTTTATGGTCAGCTGGATGGTCGTGCTGTTAGTATGGGTAAAGGGTACCAAGTCCATTATGTATTAGGGCTTAGAATTATAAGGAATAGTAAAGGACAGTTTATCCTTAACAAGGAAAGGATCCACATCAGCTTACGGTTATTTTTTGTAACAGGTTTTGGGTTAACCTTTAAAACCCAGTATTAATGAAATGACCCTTAATTACCCAAAAAAAATAATGTGCAAGCTAAGAGGGTTTTCAATTGTCCCTGCTACAATCACTCCCTTCATCTAATCTATCGAGTTGAGCTAAGGTGATCAGATTTTCCAATGAATGCTCAGGAGGGATTTCATTTTCAAGCAATGTAGAATGCCATCTCGCATACAATACCTCGCATTTGGCATGGCATTCCCCGACTCTATATTTATTTTTTGGAGTGGTCGGTATGCTGGTTCTCATCAACTTTGCTTCACTGATTCTAGTGTGCACTTGGTGTAGACTGACCAGTTCCCAACTAGGGAACGATATCTAGGTATATCTAGGAGCTCAACCTTAAGTCTGTGGAGTTTGGTCCTATCAAAGCCAAGGTTGCACGCTTTAATGATGAGCCGAAGGAGGATTATAAAGTGCTAGTTATTATCCCCAACGACGAGCAACCCATTTTTATGGCCAAGCAACTCGCTTATATGGCTGATCCAATTGGAGACTGAGGATAATAATGATGTTGCATCAATAGGAGTTGGGCTCAGTAGCTGCTGCTTCTTTTACATGAACACCCAATAGCAATCCATCTACATGATGGTGTTGGAATTGGGCTCTCCACTGAATGTAACATAAGCTATACAAAGTTTAACAGATTGAATGTATAGTTTCTTTTTTGTGCCTATTAGAAACTTTTCATTTTTTAGCAAAAAAAATAATGTGTAGACTAAGGAAACTACATCTTTTGTGTTAGGGTCAAATAGTGGTCACAAATATTTATTTGGATATAAAAATTCTATTTTGCAAGTTCATAGGTGCATTCAAAATCAAAAAATTATTGTTTCCATTAACCTTAGCAGCAAATATAATTGTATCAATATGTCTTTGAACAAGAGGTTGCAAGTCCAAGCAAAGAAAATCAAAGAAATACAACTTAAGGGTCAAAATGTTCAATATGCTATTGAGATGAATGATGTAGATATTGTCCTTGGTTATCCTTGCTTGCATTCTTTAGGTACTATTAGCATCAATGTGCAAAAGCAATTCATGAAGTTATGGTACAAGAAGAAAAAGATAACCTTATAGGACATTTTTCAGTGTAAGGATAAACATGTAGCTATTGCAGGGGAACAAAGTGAAGAGCAAACGAAGGCAATAGTAGAAATCAAGAAAAAAAAAGTAAAGGAAGAATCAATAGAAGTAAGATAGAAGAGCGAAAACAAGTTGAACATCAGGCTAAGGTTGGAGTATATCGCCATCCACACCACCATGAGAGGCAACAATCATGGCGACAAGTCTTGAGCCACATAAGAACAAATGAGGGGCATATAAAGAACCAAAGGAGCCAAAAATTTGGGTATGCTACAGGTCATAAATGCAAGCAACTATGGATGAAAAAAGATGAAATTTATGCTTCCAAAACATGGCATTAGCATCAAAGAAGACCACCACAAGTCATAGTTTCATTGGGATTGATTGATGATCGATATTGGTACCAATATTCAGCATGGCTCTGAAGCTCTTATTATTTAGTTTCTTCTAATGTTTCAAGGATGAAACATTTTGTAAGGGGATGGAATGTTAAGTACCCAAGATAGGTACTTAATAATTTAATATTTTATTGTATAATGGTATGAATCATAAATTAATTATTGAGTAAGGAAGGCCACATGTCAAATTAGAAATAGGTATGTCATAGAATCATATATGTAACCTTTGGGGAATATTGTCATATGTAACTCCAAGGAATATTGTCATATTATTATGCACCTTGTAAGGTGAACCACCACATGGGTGATCTTGTAACTCATGGAAGGTGAACCATCACACTCTTGTATAAAGAGAGATGTACTCCCATTGTAGAAGGAATCTATGACGTGGAGAAGTCTTGGCTTGTGGAGCTAGAGATCTTGTGGAGTGGATTCCTTCCAAAAGGAGCATTGTATGGTGTTGCCCTACCTCAAGGGTTTAATAAATCTCTATTTTATTGTGCAATTAATTTATTTGTGGATGCATGTTGAATGATTATGCAAATTATTGAAAGATTTATGGTATGAGAAGAGAGGTTCACAACAAAATACAATGAATCAAATAGCATCAAAGCATCAGTTGCAAGCTTACTGTAGTGGTAAGGGCTTTGGCTTCTCTTTGAGAGGTCCAAGGTTCAAACCCCACTCAGTATGAGGGGACCATGATCCCTCATAAAACATGTGTAAACTCATTAAAAAATAACACCAAAGCATCATCAAATCTTGAATTTGGCCTTGTATGTGCATCTATCATAATAAAATATCATTTAAGGCAGATTTTGGGCTGTTTTTCCAAAAGATAAAAATTTTAAGTGATTCGCTTAATTTAGCAAGCAATTCACTCTAAAACAGTAAAATTTCTCCAAGCCAAATTTGATAAATGATTCACTCTAAATCTGAGAAGCAATCTGCTAGGAAAGACAAGATTCTTCTTCCCTCCCTCAAGGGAAGGCAATTTGTTTTAGTTTCAAAATAATTTCCTCTTAGCAATTGTCTTGGATGTCTTCTTTTTAGAATTTTTCTATGATCACAATTTGTAAGCGAATCCCTAGAAATTGCAAGCAAATTGCTTGATTTTACAAGCAAATCATTCCAATTTACAAATGAATCACTCCATAGATAATTTTTTTGAAATTTTATAAATTTTGCCTAAAAATTTTGTCCATGTAGATCCGTATCTGTAAGCTTATAAATATACTATCAAAGACTCAAAAAATGGGGAATCAATTGATAGATATTGTTGTGTACCATCGAAGAAAAGTGAAAAGAAAAAATAATGGATCTCCACTTGGGTGTATCCAAATGAAGAGTTTTAAGGAAAATCAAATATCTTATATTGTTTTCTCAAAATAAAAAAAAATAGATCTCCACTTGGGTGCATCCAAATTAAGAGTTTTTAGGAAAATACAATATCTAATCTTGTTTTCTCAAAAGGAAAAAAAAAATGGATCTCCACTTGGGTGCATCCAAATGCAGGGTTTTAAGGAAAATCCAATATCTAATCTTGTTTCTCAAAAGGCAAAAGCCCCATAGCCAACTGTGTTAGTTAAGGCTTCACACCCCTAGAAATTGAATACTTAAGCCAACAAATGAGTTACTCATCTACTTTAGAAAACTAAACTTGGTCCAATACAGGTCCAACCATAACACATACAAACCCTGGTATATATGTTGATATGAATAGCCCGCTTTTTGGAAGCTAATACTATATTGGTCACATGAATCCACCACCAACCTTTAATGCCTAAAATATCCCTCCTACAAGCACTTCCTTGATGTAGATCCCATTGAGATCTAGTTTATCAAGTACATCTAATGTTCCACTAGGTCAACCTATGACTCCCAATATAAGATCTTTAGGGCTAAAACAATATCAAGGCCTTTTTTGGGGGCTAGATAATAAGGGGTTGTACTTATGTCCCCTACCCTTGACAAATTACAAATATCTTCTTTAGATCTTGAGATTTTACAAATAGATTCACTTCTCATCTCAATTGAGATGCTATAGCTAGAAACCTACATCATTTTACATAAAATGTTTGAATTCTTGATTTTTTATTTTTTGGATCTTTTTAATTTTCTGTGTGAATGCAAATATTCTAGAATTCAACATCCTTCTTGAAATTTTTCTATAGCACCCTTCACAATACCAAAACTTCACCTCTACTATCTATGCATTGCATCTTAGTAGAGTAATATTTCTAAAACATCACACTATCATAGTCCACTTTACTAAATCTAAATTGCTAATTTTCTTCCTTAAACAAAAGTGCAACCACAAAAATTATAATAAAAAGTTTATATGAAAACACAAAAATGTTATAAAATAAATCATATATTACCAACGCAAAACACATTAAAGTAATCTTAATCATTATTTGATTTAGGTAGTCAACATTTTCTTGTCACCTTCTACTAAACTTATTACTTCCTCTAACCATGGAAAAAAGAATTTAACTTCATGATCCTCAATTAAAACCCCTCTATTGGCTATTCTATTTGCACATTTGTTTCCTTCTCTTAATGTATGTATAAACCTAATTTCTTCGAACTCTTTAGAAAGATCTTGAATTTCCACAATTAACTCTTGTATATTCCATGAAGCCTTTGCTTTCTTCAAAATTGCATTTATTAATGAGTTAATCACCTTCCATCCATACTCTATTCCATTTCATTTTTTTGTATATTTTTAACCCTTCTAAACCTGCCCAAGATTCAGCTTCATTATTTGTTTTAAATCCATTATTGAAAGCGTAATGAGACAAAATATCTCCTCTACTATTTCTAATTATTCCTCCTCTTGCTGCTCGTCCTGGATTTCCTTTAGATGCTCCATCAAAATTTAATTTACCCAACTCCACATCTGGTGGTTTCCACTTCATATTCTTTGTATTCTTTTTGTTTCTTTTATACCCAACATCATAGTTCCATTTGATGACTTGACTCCATCTATCAAGGCTCTCTACTTCCATATTAGGGATTGGGTGAGTTGATAGGGTTGGTTTAGACTCCTCTATGGCTAAAAATATCTTCCTTTTAATTATCTTTAAATTGCTTTTCTTTCATTTAAATATTCTTCTATTCATTTCTAGTCATACAATCCAAAGTATTGTATCTTTTGATATATCCCAAATTGTCTGTAAAGCCTCACTTTTAAAAGTGCTCTACTATTGCTTTAACCATTCTTTAATTTTGCTATTCATCATCATGTATTTACCAAACATATTAAGAATACATTGCCATAGTTTCTAGACTATTGAGCAATGTCCCAAGAGATGGTCTATACTCTCCTCCTCCTTTTTACAAATAATACATTGAGAGGGGCAATGGAAACCCCTTTTCATAAGGTTATCGTAGGACCTACTAGCCAAACAAATATTTTGACTTAAGGAATGCTTGGGCTATCCCAAATATCTCTTCATATTCTTGAGATATTCTTATTTATCTTCTTTCTATTTGTATATTCCTCCCCAATCCTTGTACAAATTGTTTGAAACCCTATCACCATATTTAACTTTAAATAATCTCATCCAAGGTTTAAAAATTGGATCTAGATTGAGTGGTTTTTTATCACATCAAGTATCCATTCAAATAGAATATTTTTCTCCAGTTCTAACCATCCATCTTAAACCTTTAATCACTAGATCAATAGATTTTTTAAACCATTCCAAAGTGCATAACCATTTGGTAAAGAGAATGTAGTAAATATTAATCTTGGATCATTGGGCTCAACATACTTAGAAGATTTCTTGGCCATTATCTTTGAATATCTTTGTACAATCTATAGATCACAAAAGGATTGCATAATATAGATTAAACTTTTTTCTACTGATTTTGGAATGTGTTGGAATGCCCTATAAGACTAACTTAATTAGCTACACTCTTCCTGCTAGCGATAACCATCTACCTTTCCATGCTAGTAGTTTATTTTGAGCTTTACTTATAATTGGATTCCATAATTCTATACTCATTCTCCCCTTAAATAAGGGCATCCCTAGATAAGTTGCTCATAAATTTGCTTCCTCCATTTGAAGTAACCTACAAATTCTTGCTTTGATTTTAGTTGGAGTGTTTAGGAAGTAAATTTTGGATTTTTTCCTATTAACTTTTTGCCCCCAATACTCTTTCGTATTCCTTTAATAAGTTATTCAAATCTCTGGCCTCGTTTATCCTTGCCCTCCCAAAAAGGGGTATATAATTTACAAACTATTGATGGGTGATGTTGTCGATGTTATTGCTAGCCTTAATTCCACTTATAAGCCCATATTTGTAAGTCTTTTTCAAGTTTCTACCCAAAAACTCTACCATAATAATGAATAAATATGGTGATAGAGGATCTTCTTGTCTAAGGCCTCTCTTGGCTTTAAATGATTATGTTACTAACCCATTGACCAACACTAAACATGAAACTGTAGAGATATAAGTTTTAATCCATCTAACCCTTTTTTTCCCAAATCCAAACTTTTCTAATATTACAAAAAGAAAATTCTATTTAACCCTATCGTAGGCGTTACACATATCAAGTTTTAAGATCATTGTTTTCTCTTTTCTTGAAGCTATTGAATGTATAACTTCATGAGCTACTATGATCCCATCTTAAATCTGTCTCCCTTTCATAAATCTTCCTTGCTCTTCTAAAACAATTTTGTCTAGAAATGGCCTTAATCAATTCACCATCACTTTGGACATAATATTATATGCCATATTACATAGGATTATGTGTCTATATGAATCAAACAATTCAACATCCTTCTTTTTTGGAATTAGTGTAAGATATGTTGCATTTATTTTATAAAGCCTTGACTAGAATGCTCAAGTGCCTTCAATGCAATTTCCTCTTGCCAATTTTCTTCCTTCTTTCTATAAAATTTAAAGTTCAAAATTTGCAAGGAAATCCCTATATTTTGTGAGTGAATTGCTCCAAATTGCAAGCAAATTATTCTAGTTTACAAGTGAATCACTCCATAGATAATTTTTTTGAAATTTTATAAATTTAGCCTAAAAAATTGTCTATGTAGGTTTGTATCTATAAGCTTATGAATATGTGATCAAAGACTCAATCGACAAGTATTGTTGTGTTCCATAAAATAAATATGAAAGGGAAAAGAAAATAATAGACCATTGCTTGGTTGCATCTAAATTAAGATTTTGAGGAAATTTTAATGTCTAATATTTTTTTGTCAAAAGGAAAAATCCCATGGAAAACCATGTTAATCAAGGTTTTACACCCAAGAAATTAGTTACTTAGACCAATAAATGAGTTATTCATCTACTTTAGCAAATCAAACTTGGTCCAATACAGGTCTAACCATAACACATACAAACCCCCTTTATGATATATTTGTCAATATGAATAACTTCATGAATAAACCACTTTTTAGAAGCCAACACTATATTGGTCACATGAATTCTCCATCAACCTTTAATTTATAAAAGATCACTCCTATAAGCACTTCCACGATGTAAAGCCCACAGGAATATAGTTTATCAAGTACACCTAATGTTCCACTAGGTTAGCCTAAGGCTGCAGATGTAATATCTTTAGGGCTAAACCAAAATCAACATCTTGATCAAAATTCTTAAGTGTTAATTGGAATAATGGGATTGTAGGTGTTACAATGAAACACCTAGGGGCTAACACCATCTTTGACTAGTCAAAACAACAAAAAATGTAAGGTCTACCTCCTCAAAATAAACAAGTTCTACAACAATATTTACATTACCCTCATCGACAATTGAATATGGAGTCACCTCCAAAACAATAGTGGATTATGAAAATTTACCATCTTCATATCCTCTACCTTATTATCCTCCATACCCATATCCTTTGTACCCTCCATACCCACCTTATGGTTATGCAATGTATCCTTATCTTCCTCCACACAAGTAATACAATTAGTCTCCTTAATAGAATCACTTAAGGGCATCTCCCATCCCATAGAGTTGATGTATTGGTTGGACCTATCAAGGACCATTAAATTTAGTGGTTTATTCTCCCATTTCTCCAACAACTATGAAAGCATTTCCTACCTTTGACGAGAATGAGAACAAGATGATACTAGATCAACTTAGTGAATTGTCAACACTCAAATCGATTTGCTACATCCAAAATGAAAACATAATGGTATGCTTGTTGATCTACTCTCTTCATGATAAGGCTAATTTATAGTGTAGGGAATTACCAGATAATTTAGTTAATCATATAATCTTTCATGCATAGGTTTCGTAGCATGGTAAATAGCTATTATATTTTGTTTCAATTGAATACAACTAAAAATATCCTTAAGAAAATACACACGATTTCAATACTAGATTCTTAAGAACATTAAATTTAATCCCACAAAATGTTAAGCCAAGTGAATAACAAGCACTATTGTACTATATCAAGAGTATAGAAATTAGTTTTATAATTTTAAAGAGATAGCCAAGGGAGAAGAAATTCTTGCTCAAGTAGGAAAACTACCCCCCACTCCACCAATGGCCTACATAGACTACATTACCTAGACTACATCCATATCTGGTTCTATACCTACAATTTCATACACCCTTAATCCCTAGCCAAACATTGCCACTAACCCTTCTCCATCGCAATATATCATTACTCATCCTATTCAAGGCACATAATCCATTGTACCATTTAAACCATAACTTCTATCGCTCCCTGCTTCATCCAGCTCAAACACTATGTTAAATAATAATTTTATGATTCACAAAATACTAGAAGTGATCAAAACCTTGATTAATCGAAATAATGATAAAATAAAATAGAGGCAACAACTACAAAACTGGTAACCTAGAAAAGTTGCATATCTTACAAAATATCATGTGCCTTAGCAAGGTACTAACCAAGTAGTGATTCAAACTCATAATCATATGAAAACATCAATTCATAGGTCAAACTAACATCATGTCTTACATGCAATGTGAAACATAATCCTATAGAATGTATTGGGGACATCAAGCATTCTCAAACCATCCAGTATAATCAACAATACTAGGATCAATAAACCACAATATTAGGTCAACTAATATCCATAATTAATAAACTTACATATGAGCAACCTCAAATTCAACAGTTAGTACCAACCTTACCCAACTCCAACAATATCATCCTAGCCAAATTTTGTTCTATAGAAACATTTGAGAAGTCAACTTTTGAAGACGATGCCATGTATTCTAATCAACAAGTGATTGAGAATAAGGTTATGAAACGGGTAGAAATCGACATTTGATCCATTAACACAAAACAATATGATGCATTAAACAAAAAGGTTGTATTTCATTAATATTGAGAGATATGTGTTACAATAGGGACATGATGCCCTTTATCCATTTCTTCTTTTACTAATGATACAACAAGTTCGATGTCATCTTCAATCGTCCCTCAATGTAGATGGGCTTCTTTGTATGTGGGCCACCGTCGGGTTGTTGTTGTTTGATGGTGTTCTTCCTCTTCAGATCTGCTAAATAACCTGTGAAGAACCTGCAAAAGAGGGTTAATGTGATGGGGGGCTTGCCTTAGTCAAGCCCCATGTTTAGAAAGACAAAACAACTGTGAAAGCATATTCAAAACTAATATAAAGTATGTAGAAGCTAATAATATGGTAAAACAAAGCTTACCTGCAAAATTTGAGGTGATTTAGGGCCTATAGAGCCAATTCGCCACCCAGGGGCAAAATGAGACTGGGTTCGCAGGGCAAGGGGTCATCTGAGCTGTGAGGTTCCTTTTGGCAAAACCCTTCGGTGGATCGATTCCTAGGTAGTTAGAGTGCCTCTATATGCTGTCTAAATCCGATTTTACTCTCCAAGAACTGACTGTTGAACATTCACTATCAATTTTTGTAGAGTTTATGTGCTTTGTTGAACTTGGAAGAGAGAGATCATTAGGGGTTTAGGACCCACTATTTATAGGAAATGGTAAGGTGCAGGGGAGAGTTAGATAAACTAAACCTAGGTTGAATTCTAACTAGGGTTAGGTTAGGAAATGCAATGTCAACATCACATTCCTTATGAGAAATATCCCATCCTCACACATGTGTGAGGTTGGATTAGAGTTAATCCTAATTAGGAGGTCTTAAGTCAGTTTAGGATATGATTAAAGAAATATCCTAACAAACCCTAATTACACACATGTGGGAGGATGTAATTAGTGTTAATCAAGAATTAAGAGTTCTTTCAATCAATTTTGCCCTAAGAAGGTGACTTAAGTGAATTCAACATTAAATTAGATTTTTGGAATTGACTTGTTAATTTTTTTGGCCAATTAATACCCTGTGGGGACCTCAATTGAGTGCAAATAGGTTGTTGAAGGATATCCCAACGCTTAGGGTGTGATTTTAAAGGCTTATTAGGGTTTTGGACCTAAAAGCTATATATGCGGGTCTACACACTGCTATGGCGAATTATGGTAATCTATGTATGACTACATATAACTACACATAACTATGCATGACTACACATGACTATGATAGTCTACAATAGCCTACAATAGCCTAGGGATGTCTGGAATCACCTATGGATACATAGAAACAACAATGTGTGAATTTTGGGTGTCTACATTTTGCCCCTTTTTGTACTATACTGTGTAGAACACATTTCAATACAAAAATATGAAGGGTTTGTGCAGAAGGAAAAGGGATAGAAGGGGAATGGAATCCAATCAAAGGGTATGTAGTCGCTTGAAGCATGACCATGCAAATTAACTAGATGTCCAAGGGAAAGAAGAGAATAAGGAAAGAAGGAGAAGAGGAAAGAAATAAAAACAATGCTGAAAAATGGAAATGAATGATTGTGAATGCAATGATGTGATTTTGTTGAGTCCATATGACATTTACGATGCCATACTAGTTGCTTGAGAATGACAACTTTTGACTGCTTTGCTTTTACGACCAGATCAGCGTGGTCCAAAAGTATGAATAGGACAAAAACCTATCTAAATTTTTGTTGTTGATTGATTGATGAGAACATGGTGACAAGTGTCAAACCATTTGAGTTAGTTAACATTTGAATTATTCAAACGTGTCATTCATTGTGCTCTATGAATGCCAGAGTGAAGTCCTTCAAATGTTGTGCTAAATTAGTCGCCCATGTCATTCATTGTGCTCCATGAATGCCAAGGTGACCTTTCCATTGTTACGCACAACTCTCTTGATTTAACCCATGTCTGTTTGGGATTGAGATCATAATCATATGATAATCTTCAACAAAAAAATTTGTAGACAAATGTGCTAATCGCACTTTTGGATTTTTGATGTTGTGGTTGCATGCAAAGCTGACTTTGGATATGAATACCCCCTCAAACGAGGAATCAACAATGAGGCGAATGGAGTGTGGTGAGTTGATGATGCAATAATTGATAAAATACCAATGCATGATGAATATGATTAAAAAAACAAATTAGAAGAAAGTTTTGTGGAGTTCCTAGGGTTTTGGAAGAAATTTGCCTACTTTCCTAGGGTTTTGGGGGTATTTTGGGTGCTTTTGGCTGAGTTCACCACCCGGGGGGTGATTTTGACTTAAATCACCACCCGAGGGATGAATTGGGTCTGAGTTTGCCCCTTGAGGGGCGAATCGATGATTGAGGTTGACCTAAATTGCTTGGAATGGGCTCATTTTGACGGTGCAAGGCATTGAAAAGTGACTTGTGGGAGCATTTGACGACACGAGGAGAACGTGGTTGACGACTTCGAGGGCGACAATGACGAGGGGATGCAGGGCAGCTGGCAGCAAGTGCAGGGACCCACCGGTAAGTGTTCTTTTGCTTTGTTTTGATTTTGTTTTATTTTCCCAAAAAATGTGAATGAGGGGGGGGGAGGTTTTCGTCCCTATTTAAAATTTTTTGTATTTTTAATTAAAATTTGGACACATAGTGTTAACGAGCCAAATGGGTACCCAAAAACGTGATCGGTTTTTGAATTGGACTTGTTTTATCACCAATTTGACCGGGTAATGGGTAGAGTAGGTGTGAGGTTTGACCGTTAGTTTTTGAAGTAACGGTGTACTGATATTGACATATTATTGCATTTTGTCCGCTAAAGTGGGAAATGGGTATCCCATAATGCATTTGTTTTATTTTTTTGTTTTTGTTTGGTATGATTTTGGAATGTGTTGTTTTGAGGTGTAATTTATTAAACTTGAACTGTTAGATTTGCCATGTTAGAGGTAGTATTTTTGAAAACCAATGAAACTTTACCGTAGAAGGACAAAATGGGTGTCCAAAAATGTTATTTGTTTTTGTGGATGACTTCATTTGGACTACGTTTGATTTGCGTGCCAAAGTGTAGGTAATGTTAAACTAAAAATTAGTTGTAGGGAGCCGAATTTGGACTGTATTCAACATCTGTTTGAACTTTCACCGCTAAGTGGGCAAATGGGTATTCAAAAATGTGACTATTATTTTTGTATTGCATGGTTTGGTGTGTGTTCAGTTTTAGAGAATGTTTGGTAAAGTGGACTTTTAGATCTGTGTAGATTGGTATATTGTTTTTTATTTTTGTCGACACATTTACTGCTAAATGGGCAAATTGGTATCCAAAAATGTATTTTGTTTTTGTATGTTGCATTGATTGATCATGTTTTGAATTTTGTGCCACAGTGGATGTGTGGTTGATTTCATTTTTTGTTGTTGGAAGCCAACTATGTATTGTTTGTCACATGTGTTCGAAATTTTATCATAAAATGACAAAATGGGTATCCAAATATGCGATTGTTATGTTGATATGTTTCGTCATGTGAATTGTGCACTGTTTTCAACTCAAAGTGCATGTCAAATTAAATAATTTTAATTTTTAAATTATGATTGATGTAGTTTGATTTAATTGCATTGTTATATGGATTGCTAATGTGTGTTTTGTTGTGGATGAACAGGTGAAGATGTTTGAGACTCGTCATAGAGTTAGAAAAATGAAGGAAGGTTTCGAGGAGCTGATGAAGACGGAGGAGGAGTTAGCTTGGTTGGATGACATACATTTCCAAGTTGTGTGGGAATGTAAGAGTATCCAAACCAATAGAGCATATGTGTCTACGTTGTGTGAATGATGGGACATGGACAGACACACATTTCACTTTCCCATCGGGGAAATGATCATTACATTAGAGGATGTGTATTGGATTTACAGACTTTCGATTGAGGGTGTTCTTGTGAGAGTAGCCACAAATAAGAGTAAGGATGTTGTGTTGGAGCGATTCTTTGGGGCAGATTGGAGAGACATTGATGTCTCTAATATTGATTATGAGTGGTCGTGGTTGGAGGATAACATATTCGATCGACAATGCGTGGCGATGATGATGATCTCTACGTATGCTCTACCTGAAAGTTTTGGGGTGTTGTTCACTTGGAATATGTTAGATGTGGTGAGTGACCTGGTGGAGCGCAAGGTTGTGTTTGCATGGGCACCTACACTATTGGCCCAAGTTTATCGAGAGTTGCATGATGTTGTTTAGGGCAGGAGGACGGGACTAAGTGTGATTCCCTTGCTGTAGGTATGGGCATGGGAGCACATAGCTATCGAGAGGCCATATTTATTGCCTCACCCTATACATGTGGAGGGCAAGGAGTATTTGCCCTATGCTTTGATGTGGAGTATAGAGGCGGAGCAAGGTATCAAGAGGCCACATGAGGGTGACCCGCTATTGTGGAGGGGTAAGTTTGGAGACCTGACTCCTGGTGATATGAGATGGAGGCCCTGGTTGGGTGGGGTGAGTTGGGATGAGGATGATGAGCAGCTACAAGCCATTCGATAGGGTAAATGGTTGGTGAGGAGGTACACTCAGCAGACTGAGTACATTCAATTTAATAGAGTTAGATGACATTTTGGTTTGCAACAGGATGTTCCAGGGGCTCCTATGATTTACTTTAGGCGATGGGGGGGTAAAGGAGAGCGTCCTATGGTGTTGCCTTGGGTTGGTGAGAGGGACCCTCCTATGGATATCCTAGATGTAGGGGATGCCGGGATGAATTTGAAGTTTGATGCGTGGTGGGTATTGTAGAGTTGCGAGCATGGGAGGGGTGTGTTGAGCAAGGTGCAACGACAGTATTGTCATTGTTGTCAACACAGTCAGATAGATCGGTTGATGCAGTGGACAGGAGTTCAGAGGTTATTCAGAGTATGTACAATGATGTTAAATGCTTATGAGGATGTTTTTGATGTTTGGGTGAAGTTGTTACAGGTTGTTTGTGCAAATTTGCAAAAGTTGAAAAAATCGTTAGAAAGTTGTCAAAGCAGCAAAATAGTCAAAAAGTTGCAAAAGTCGCCACGGGCACAGTTGGACAGGATGGATCAGTTTGGAACATGCCAAAATGTCAGGAAATAGTCCAGAACAGCATTGGAGATGTCAACACAGTGTTTGGAGTGATCGGTGGTGTTTCCGGTATCTTGGCGGATGATTTGGCAAGTGGTTGTACAGTCTGAAAAAGTGCAGGTTTTGTCGAAGCACCGCGAACAAACCGTAAGGAGTTATGCAGCAAAATTTGAACTGGAGGTGGTCGTTATCTTCAAGAACATGTGTTCCAAATTTCAACGAAAACGGAGAAACGAGGCGAATTTTACAAGCGTTGCAAGACTGTCACAAAAACGCTCTTTTTGAAAAAGTGTGTCAGTAGCAGTTTTTGTGGAAGTGGTACAGGCGAACCGTAAGGAGTTAGGCAGTGAGTTTTGGTTTGGACATAGTCAGTGTTGCAAAGATTCTACGTTTCAAATTTCAGAGAAAACCGAGTTACGAGGTGAGAGTTATGATTTTTGCAAAAACGTTACAAGTCTCTTTTATGTCAATTTGTGCCACTTGGGCAAAATCCTTTAGTTGGCCGTTTCGACCTTGAAGAGTCGCCAGAGTTTCAGCTTCAGTGTTGTTACACCTTCAAGGCATCAAATAGATCATATTTTGTTTTTGGTTTGAGTTGTCACGTGGCTCCGAAGTATGAGAACGAGTAAGGTGTCAATTCTTTGCATGTGACGTGTTTGACGAAATGCCTTCTCAATATATAAAAAAAGGAGTTATATTATTTTAAGCAGTTTCATTAAATAAAGATCTTTGGAGAAAGTGAAAAGGGAAAAGGAATGCAAGTGTGTGCATTTAAGTGAGAAGTGTTTTATTGAAGAGTGTGATTTTATTTTGTGCGGAGAGAAGAGTGTGTGGAGAAAAATAAAGAGTGAAAATCCGTGTTTTTGGGAAAAAGGTGAAAAACATCACTTTAGTATTTTGGGCATAACTTTCTCATACGATATCAGTTTTGGCTGAAATTTTGAGAGGAGGTCATAGACAGAGTTTTGCACAATACCCAGAAAGCGTTTAGCAATTGATAGAACGAGCTAAGAGAACGGTCAATTTTTATGTGAGAAGAGAAGATTCATATATGTCATTTTATTATCAATATCAAAATCAAGTGGGTGCTTGGTAGAGGGGTTGGTGCTCCTTTCTGTTGGTGCAGATAAATCAGGGGTTGGTGCTCCTTCCAGTGGGTGCTGGTAAATTGATTGTAAAGTTGGTGCTTTGCAAAGGCTGGATTTGGATGGGAGTCCAAATAATCATTTTGAGGATGTAGCCAAATCGGTGAACCTCGGTACATCTTGTGTTGTGTGATGTTCTCTTGTTATACTTGCTTTATTTGGTTTCAAGTTTTCATTGTTTCGGCTTTAAGAGTTGAAGATTTAAGTTTTAAAAGAGCTACACCGATTCACCCCCCTCTCAAGTGTCATTGTGAGACTAACAATTGGTATCAGAGCGAGGTTCCTGAACAAGCTTAACCGGCTAGGGTGATCTTGGAAGTGACACAATGGCAGGTGGTGAAGGCTTCTCATCAAACAAAGCACCATTGTTTGACGGAACTAATTACGCATTTTGGAGACTCAGGATGCGGACATATCTTTGTGCTTTGGGATACGACATTTGGGATTCAGTAGATAGTGGATACACAATACCCACCACTTCTCCAACCGATGCTGCTGGTAAGAAACTGTTTGAGAATGACTCAAAAGCAAAGAATGCTATCATGTGCGGATTAGTGGACAGTGAACTGGTAAAGATTATGAGTTGTAAAACGACAAAAGAAATATGGGACAAACTGAGGAGCATTCATGAAGGAGACGTTAAGATCAAGGAGGCCAAGTTACAAACACATCGAGCTCAGTTCAAAGTATTAAAGATGAATGACGATGAGAACATAGAGGCATATATGCCGAGAGTTAATGAAGTCATTAATGCGATTAGAGGACTCGACGAGGAAATCAAAGATTCTGTCATCGTGAAAAAGGTATTAAGATCTCTTCCCCAAAGATTTGATTCTAAAGTTTCAGCTATAGAAGAAGCTAAAGATCTAAATTCTTTTAGTATGGATGAGATGCATGGTTCTTTGACTCGCATATGAGATGAGAATAGGAATATCTAAACCCACAGTATAGAGAAGTCGCTTTTAAAGCCCATAAAAATATGAAAGCAAAACAAGAATCCGAGGAAGAAGAGACATCAGATGAAATGGAAGCAAACTTTGTTCGAAAACTAAAAAGGGGAAAAGGAAAATACAGAGGAAAGTTACCGTTTAAATGTTTCAATTGTGGAGGCGTTGGGCATTTTGCAGCTAAATGTCCACTTAATGAGAAGAACAAAAGTGATGAAGGATCGCACCAAGAAAGAAGTGACTGGAAGAAAAAAACAAATTTCAGAAAAGGCAACTTCAAGAAGAAAAGTTTCATCTCCAAGAATGTCAGTTCATCAGAAGACAGCTCCGATGAGGATTCTGAAAAGGAAACAGTTGAAGCTCTTTTCATGGCACTCAAAGAAGAAAAAACAGAAAAAGAATAGGAATGTGATGAAGAAGAAATTGATGCAGAAGTAAATTTGGAAGAGGAACTAATTGCAGCTCTGGATGAATTGAAGATAGAAAGAAAAAAGAATAAGAAAATTTCAAGAAAGCTTGAGGATGCAAATGAAATCATAACCAGCTTGAAAGTACAGATAGAAGAATCCAAGAAAATATCTTGAAGATCTCAAGTGCAAATAACCATGAAAATAGATTATTGCAACAAGCTAGAAGAAGAGACTCGTTGGTTTAAGGATGCAGATAGAAGAGATGAATCATAAAATTAGTTGTTATCACAAACGTGAAGAAAGTTCTATGAAGCCAGATAAGATCATAAATAACCAAAAGACTACAGGAATCTTATTTGGTTTGGGCTTTGACGAAGGAAAATCATCAAATGGATCAAAGGCCATAAATGAAGAATCCATAAAGAATGAAGATAAGAAACAAAGTTGATCAAGAAAAATTGACTCATGCAAAAGAAAGCAATAATGCAAGGCACGAAAGGAGAATTGACAATGATGGATTCACCAATGTCACACATCAAAGAAGAAGAAGATTTATGGCTCCTACGACAACATGGCAAAGACCATCACCCAGGTTCAATCATCTCTTTTCTGGTTACTATTTTAAATGCAATGGTTATGGACATAAGATTTCAGATTGCAAGTATAATGTAGGACCAAGGAATTTTACCAAGAGAAATGTTTTTTCACCTTTGATGGATTATGCAGTAGAATGTTATAACCGTCATAATTTTGGGCACATTGCAAGAAATTGTCGAAGTACATTTGCATCAAATCAATTTCAGGGAAGAAAATTTCAACCAAATGGAATGAGACAAAATAGAAAATTTCTCGAAAAACATGCACAAGCTACCGAAAAAGAAAAGTCAAAACAAGAGCCCAAAACTCGTAATCAAACCAGAGTGGAAAGAAAAAGAGCGATCTAAGGAAGAAAAGGAATCCCCGATCGTACAAACAACATTTAAAGCACAAAATAAATCGACACCATGGATATTAGACAGTGGATGCTCCAGTCATATGACAGTGACAAACAAAAATTTGAGAAGTTACAAACAATATGAAGGTGGTTCAGTAAAATTTGGAAATAATGATGGAGCTAAGATAGTTGGCAAAGGTTCAGTTAAGATCAGTGACGAAAAAATCAAGTCAAAAGAAGTCTTGTTTGTGGTTGGTCTGAAGCATAACTTGTTGAGCGTAAGTCAGATTTGTGATAGAGGTCATGAAGTGATTTTTAAGAAGCAGTGGTTGTGAAGTCATAAAAGCAAATAGTGGAAAGTTGATAGCAACTCGGATCGAGGACATCCGGCAACCTCGTACACTCTCTCAGAGACTTTGAAGGAGCTTGCTTGATTGGACAGAAGAAGAAAATTGGTTGTGGCACAAGAGGCTCGGTCATATCAGTTTTGACAATCTAGTAAAAATCAGCTCAAAAAAGGCAGTGAGAGATATTCCCACCATTGGAAAACCATCAAATAGCATTTGTGCTTCATGCCAAAAGGGGAAGCAAACTAGAGTCTCATTTAAAACAAAAGAGTACTACACAAGCAAACCTTTGGAACTAATACATACCGATTTATGTGGACCCATGAGAACGCAAAGCATAAATGGTGACAAATATTTTATGTTGTGTATAGATGACTATTCCAGGATGACATGGGTACTATTTTTGAAGCATAAATCGAAGCTTTTGAGATGTTCAAGGTTTTCAAAAACCAAGTTGAGAATCAAACAGGAAAAATGATTAAATGTTTAAGATCAGATAGAGGAGGAGAGTTCATTTCAGAGGATTTTACAGAGTACTGTGAAAAATATGGTATTAGGAGACAATTTTCAGCAACCAGGACACCTCAGTAGAATGGTGTGGTAGAAAGAAAGAACAGGACAGTGCAAGAAATGGCACGGACTATGTTGATTGAGAGCAAAGTAGCGAGATAGATTTTGGAAAGAGGCAGTCCATACTACGGTATACATCCAAAATAGGTGCATGTTGAGGACGCATGAAAGCAAAACTCCTTATGAGTTGTGGTTCGGTAAAAAGGCAACAACAAGATACTTTAAAGTTTTTGGCAGTAAGTGTTACATCAAAAGAACTCAAGAAAACCTTGGTAAGTTTGAAGATAGAGCGGATGAAGGTATTTTTCTTGGCTATTCGTCAAAAAGCAAAGCTTACAAATGCTACAACAAGAGGCTAAGGAAAATTGTGGATAGTGTCGATGTTAAAGTTGATGAAGGTAGGGAACGAGTAATTAGCTATGAAGAGAACTACCCAATTTATGAAGAGGTTATTGAAGGAGATGAGGAAAAGGAAACGGAAAAGAAACAAAAAATTGACTCAGATGATTCAAACAATGATTCAGAAGTGGAAGAAAATAAGAAATTCAAAACAGGAAGCTGGCAGAAAGATCATCCTAGAGAGCAAATAATTGGAGACCCCATAGTTGGTGTTCAGACAAGAAGAAGAGTAGTAAGTAACTACTCTCTATTATCCAAAGATTAAGCCCAAAAATGTTGCTGACGCAAGCAAAGATGAAAGTTGGATGAAGGCAATAAATGAAGAATTAGATCAGATCGAGAAAAACAAAACTTGGGAGTTAGTACCAAGACCTGCAAATAAAAATATAATCGGTACTAAATGGGTCTTTCAAAACAAATTGAATGAAGACTGGACAGGTAGTCAAGAATAAAGCAAGATTGGTATGTAAAGGCTATGCACAAGTTGAAGGTATTGACTTTGAGGAAACCTTTGCACCTGTGGCTAGACTAGAGGCAATTAGATTGTTTCTGGCTTTAGCAGTTTACAAGAATTTCAAAGTTTATCAAATGGATGTGAAATCAGCATTTTTGAATGGGAAACTTGAAGAAGAGGTTTATATTGAGCAATCAGATGGTTTCCAACTTGGTGATGATCCCAACTTGGTTTGCAAGTTGAAGAAAGCATTATATGGCTTAAAACAGGCACCCCGAGCATGGTATGCAAGGCTAGACAACTATCTTACTCAACAAGGGTTCAAGAAAGGTATGGTGGATAGTAATTTGTATGTCAAAATAGAAAATGGCCATCTTATTGTTCTTGTTGTATACGTAGATGATATCATATTTGGCAGCAAAGAAAGATGAGTCGTGTAAAGATTTAGCAAATAAGATGCAGAAAGAATTTGAAATGTCAATGATTGGTGAACTTTCGTATTTCCTCGGGTTGCAAGTTAATCAAAATGAGAAGGGCATATTTATTTCTCAAATTAAATATGTGAAAGAGATGCTAAAAAAGTTCACAATGGAGGATTGTAAGCCGCTTAGCACTCCCATGACGACAAAGTGCAAGTTGAGCAAGGATGACAAATCTCCACATGTTGATCAAACCATGTACAGATCTATGATTGGGAGCTTATCGTACTTGACAGCTACTGCACCATATATTTTGCAGGCAAGATGCATGGTAGCACGATTTCAGGCTAGTCCCAAGGAGACTCATGTGACAAGAAGTGAAGAGGATTCTTCGGTACCTCAAGGGTACTATGGAGTATGGGTTATGGTATCCGAAAGGTAAGGACTTCACCCTTATTGCGTATTCAGATGCAGATTGGGCAGGATGTGTAGATGACAGAAAGAGTACCAGTGGAGGTGCATTCTATCTTGGAGACAAGTTGGTCGCATGGCACAGTAAGAAACAAGAGTCAGTCTCCTTATCCACAACAGAGGCAGAATATATTGCAGCGACAACGTGTTGTACGCAGGTATTATGGATGAAACAAACCCCGAAAGATCTTGGTATTAACTTCAAGTGAGCCAATTTTAGTTAAGTGTGATAACACCAGTGCCATTAACATCTCAAAGAATCCGGTTATGCATTCTCGCACAAAACATATTGCTATCCGGTATCACTTTTTGAAGGAGAAAGTTGCGGAAGGTGAGGTTAAGTTGGATTTTGTTCCAACAACAGAGCAAGTAGCGGATATCTTCACAAAACCGTTGCCCAAGGAAGTCTTTGAGTACCTTCGCAATAAATTGGGAGTGGTCACGCTTCCCAAGAATTGACTAGCTATCGGGACCACATTCTCGGGGGGAGCATTTGTGTATTTGTTTATCTTTTTGCTCATGTTTGTGATTTTTGCTAAGTGTAATAATTTTTGCCCGAGAATGTTGTGCATGGACTCAGGGGGAGTTTGCGAAGAGCCCTTTGGTATTGTTGTCAAAGGGGGAGAAGAGTTACAGGAAATTGCACGTGTGTTGCCAACAATTCCAAAGGGGGAGATTGTTGAGCAAGGTGCAACGACAAGATTGTCATTGTTGTCAACACAATCAGATAGATCGGTTGATGCAGTGGACAGGAGTTCAGAGGTTATTCAGAGTATGTACAGTGATGTTAAATGCTTATGAGGATGTTTTTGATGTTTGGGTGAAGTTGTTACAGGTTGTTTGTGCAAATTTGCAAAAGTTGAAAAAATCGTCGTAAAGTTGTCAAAGCAGCAAAATAGTCAAAAAGTTGCAAAAGTCGCCATGGGCACAGTTGGACAGGATGGATCAGTTTGGAACATGCCAGCATGTCAAGAAATAGTCCATAACAACATTGGAGATGTCAGCACAGTGTTTGGAGTGATCGGTGGTGTTTCCGGTATCTTGGCGGATGATTTGGCAAGTGGTTGTACAGGCTGAAAAAGTGCAGGTTTTGTCAGAAGCACTGCGAACAAACCGTAAGGATTTATGCAGCAAAATTTGAACTGGAGGTGGTCGTTATCTTCAAGAACATGTGTTCCAAATTTCAACTAAAACGGAGAAACGAGGCGAATTTTACAAGCGTTGCAAGACTGTCACAAAAACGCTCTTTTTTGAAAAAGTGTGTTAGTAGCAGTTTTTGTGGAAGTGGTACAGGAGAACCGTAAGGAGTTAGGCAATGAGTTTTGGTTTGGACATAGTCAGTGTTGCAAAGATTCTACGTTTCAAATTTCAGAGAAAACCGAGTTACGAGGTGAGAGTTATGATTTTTGCAAAAACGTTACAGGTCTCTTTTATGTCAATTTGTGCCACTTGGGCAAAATCCTTTAGTTGGCCGTTTCGACCTTGAAGAGTCGCCGGAGTTTCAGTTTCAGTGTTGTTACACCTTCAAGGCATCAAATAGATCATATTTTGTTTTTGGTTTGAGTTGTCACGTGGCTCCGAAGTATGAGAACGAGTAAGGTGTCAATTCTTTGCATGTGACGTGTTTGACGAAATGCCTTCTCAATATAAAAAAAGGGAGTTATATTATTTTAAGTTTTTTCATTAAATAAAGATCTTTGGAGAAAGTGAAAAGTGAAAAGGAATGCAAGTGTGTGCATTTAAGTGAGAAGTGTTTTATTGAAGAGTGTGATTTTATTTTGTGCGGAGAGAAGAGTGTGTGGAGAAAAATAAAGAGTGAAAATCCGTGTTTTTGGGAAAAAGGTGAAAAACGTCACTTTAGTATTTTGGGCATAACTTTCTCATACGATATCATTTTTGGCTGAAATTTTGAGAGGAGGTCATAGACAGAGTTCTGCACAATACCCATAAAGCGTTTAGCAATTGACAGAACGAGCTAAGAGAACGGTCAATTTTTATGTGAGAAGAGAAGATTCATATATGTCATTTTATTATCAATATCAAAATCAAGTGGGTGCTTGGTAGAGGGGTTGGTGCTCCTTTCTATTGGTGCAGATAAATCAGAGGTTGGTGCTCCTTTCTGTTGGTGCAGATAAATCAGGGGTTGGTGCTCCTTCCAGTGGGTGCCTGGTAAATTGATTGTAAAGTTGGTGCTTTGCAAAGGCCGGATTTGGATGGGAGTCCAAATAGTCATTTTGAGGATGTAGCCAAATCGGTGAACCTCGGTACATCTTGTGTTGTGTGATGTTCTCTTGTTATACTTGCTTTATTTGGTTTCAAGTTTTCATTGTTTCGGCTTTAAGAGTTGAAGATTTAAGTTTTAAAAGAGCTACACTGATTCACCCCCCCTCTCAGTGTCATTGTGAGACTAACGGGGTGTGATTGATCGATGGGTGGCACCTGCTGTTGGGGCACCTCCACCAAATGGGAGAGCTGGTAGGATAACTTGAGTTAGGGCAGAGGATGTAGCTGGTGACGTAGAGGAGGTTCCTCTGTGATGATCACGGTGCTGCTTGGGTGGTGTATTGAACACCCAAGGAGTGAGGGTAGAGGAGGTGCATGTGGATGTGGGTATGGGATAGGCTGTTGGAGTTGAGGTTGAGAGAGGCGGGATGATCAGTATGGATGGTATCGATGACACCATTGATATTGTTGCATTTGATGGGATGGCACAACAGATTCCTATCAATGTCCCAAAGAGGCAAGATGCGGAGGAGGTATAGGGACTGCATGATAGAGTTTGGTAGTTGGAGGCTAAGGTGGAGCAGTTGAGGGCTGGGATGACTAGGCAGGAGCAGACAATTGATAATTTGACTAGTCAATTGGTTGTTGAGTCTACCAAGAGAAAAATTATGTGATACTACTTTATCAGTGTGTGGGATTCCTCTTCTTGACTATGATCAGGTGGTATCGTAGTCTGGGTCACGGTCGCAAGTGCAGGCACCATCACATCAGAGCCAATGTAGTGCTACTACAGTGGGATAGATTGGTGCTAGGGCTGAGGTGCAGGATCATCCTGCTATGGATCCGGTTTTGAAGTTCGGGGTAGAGTCAAGCTGGGTTGTGGAGATGCAAGTGAGCTGTGAGGGATGTGGGGAGACTCCTGGTGGGAGTTAGGATTTTTATTAATGATTGTAGCCTACAAGTATTTTTTTGATGCTAGCTGATTCTGGGTATGGTCCCAGATTGTAGCCTTTGGGTAGTTTGTATTGATGATATATATATATATACATTTTGATTTCGACTGTTATATATAAATATGTTATTTTGATGATTTGAAATGTGTCCTTGTTTATGTTGGTATGGATTAGCGTAACATAGTTTGTAGGTATGTATGATAAATAGATATACATGTGTGACATGGTTTAGATCTATTATCTTTCTATTGTATAAATGAATTGTAGAATAGTATGCATGATTGTATTTCGAATATAGTGTGATGCAATATCAGCTGTGATTTTGTAGTGAAATCATGTAGGGTGAATGCAATGATGTTGTTGTGATATGGAAATGCATGTAAGATAAATGCAATAATGTGAATAACTTTTTAAATGCATATAGTATGAATGCATTAATGTGATTTGATTTTGGAAATGCATGTAATATGAATGCATTGCTATAATGTGTACTAGATGTATATGACATAGATGCATGGATGCATGTATGGACGTACTGAAATACGCCAAGGAAGCACTTGTATATTAGCATTGACGTGTATGGATGCGATCCATTCCATGATTTCAGGATGTTGGATAATGTAAGGCATGTGTAATGGCTTTGACCAACATAGTTGTGACAATCAAATCTTAGACCCTCAGCTATACAAGTGTTTGTGGCAACTTATAACATAATCGGGTTGGTTCAAAATATGTCTTGGACCTATGTGTGTGAATGTGTAATGTTCATTTATCTATTTTGAGGGAGGTAGGATTAACTCGTTGTAGACGTAACCGAACTATATAGCTCATCCATCCACAATAGTGATATATACAAAAGCGATATGCTAATGTTACAAATATGTTGCCACCTGTAAGACTATTCCACTAGTAGGCAGACTCTTGGAGCCTATTGCTAGCGATGGAAATCACCCCATGGTGTTATGTTGAACCTAAGAACCAACGACGATAAGCATAACGTGAGTGATATCAAGAGGCGTTTCATTTTGTTTTTTGCCCCTCTTCTAGTGTTAACCTATTTGATTGTGGTACTCTTTTTTTTTTGTTCTTTTGTATTCTCGTGGTGCTCTTTTGTATGGGTGATGTCGTTTGTTTTCTACCCAATCATTTATTTTTGCTTATGCTTGATCCCTTTGTTTATTCCCAGGTCGTATGTTGACCATGCAAGTTATAGGGTGAGCACGGGATATCGTTCGTTAGATGGCGATATGTACTCAATATGTCCTCTTTCCTAGACTTAAAATTTAATGTGTAACTTGTTGTGAGTGGTTCATGAGAGAAGTTGAACCAACCTAAAGGACCATAAGAAGAATGTACAAGACTCATTAGGTAAGGGTGACACTTGATTTACTGAACTAATGGGTAGTCAAAGTCAAACATGACGCCTATGTATACCCTAATCCTAAAAGGGGAAGTGGACATCTAGGTGGTGATGCTAACAAGTGCATTTATTACTCCTGCTAAGGCGCATTTTTTTTTAAGAGAATGTACAAACATGAATTAAAATTTTAACTGAAAAACATATAGATATGTGCAATGGATGTAAATGTAAATGATGCAAGTGAGCGGAATGCAATATCTACAAGAGGAAAGTTACGATGTTTAGAAGGAGAAGTTTAGAAAAGCCTATTTACAAATGAGTAATGTGCGTAGTAATGACAAAAATAGAGATGCTATGATCATGGTTGCCCTAGCGTGTGGGGTGTGTGTGTAGTAGTTGTATAAGATGTGAGCTATACATATGTATGTAATAATAACCAAAATATGGAAGATGTAAAGGTGGAATATACAAATGGAAAAAGTAGGAGGAACTAGACTTTGGTAACCAGCAAGATAAGGGGATTACCAAAAGCCAAGAGAGAGAGAAGAGAAGAAGTGAGTCAGCTACTGTAAGAAGTAGAAGAAGCCAAAAAGAAGAAGGAAAGTATTTAGAACTACTGTCGGGCGAAGTGGCATGGGTCTGATCGAGAGTGGGATGGTGAAGTGATGATGCGGTTGGGATTGCAACTGGGGCAATAATTAGATATGTTATGAATGTATCGGGTTGGTGCTATTAGGGTACTACATGAGGGTAAGGTTGTGGGGGTAATGCAATTGGGAGGACTGAGAAGTCGGCTAAACGGGATAGGACGCTCTAGTGATGGGTTTTGCTCACCCTGCAACATGTTGTGCACCAAGGTTTTGAATGATCTGCACTCTTCAATGTCATCCTGGATGGCGATGGTAGATGCAATATTGATTCTCATGATAGTTACGTGGTTTAGGGCATGAGGGATCTATGTGTTGAATATCAAGTAAGTTAATGAGGCCCTGATGCATGAGATGGTAAAATATTTTTGAAAATGGTGTGTATGGAACTGGCATGGGATAAATATATGGCTCCACTGGAGGTGATGAAGGTCGGTCTACTTGCAGGTGCGTGGGTTGAGGGTCCAATGTAGGTTGGGCATGGGATCAAATGGTGGATCTGCATGAAGGATAAGATGTATGGTTCGTGGGATACTGGCGCGGGTATACGTGGCAATGACAGTGGCTCATCTGTATTTCTAGAGCCTCGACATGGGAGAAGAGATTTTATATCTCATGATGTTGTGGCGATAGTGTTCGTGAAGGTGGTGATCAGGGTCTTGATGTGTGCAGTGTGGCCTGATAGGCATGGGACAATGGATGAGGTCTTGATGATGAAGGGGAATAATGAAAAGATCTCAAGGATTGGAGAGCTTACCAAAAAGACAAGCCTCGTAAGGGGAAGATGGTGTCTTGAGGATCAGTGGCATAGGCAATGGCTCTAAGCGACGATGTGAATGGGAAGGGGGTATGTTTATGCAACCAACTTGGGTAGCTTGGGTCGTGCAGGCTTGCAAATCCTGGGAGTAGGCAGACTCTTCATTGGGAAGCGAGGTAGGTAGGCATGATGGACGAGTTGGATGATGGGTGTATCCTCTATTAGAAGGATGATAATCTCCGAGGGGGTGATGGGGATGATTTGTTGGTGAATAGCAATTTTTGATGTTATCAGGCGAATGAGAGGGCGACCCCTATTCTTTGGCATGGGATGATTCTTCATTTTCATCAAAAGAGGACAGGGTGACCTGGTTGTATCTAGAGCGTGGTGAATAGGATGGACCTCATTGGTGAGGGGAATGGTGTCGAGGTGAGGTATTATGGCCTGAATGGGATGAATGCGGAGAGCACCTAGTGTGAAGGGCAACTGGTGGCCGGGCTAGATCAGATGGTGTGATAGGTATATGTTGTGTCTACGGATGGTCCTGCACGGTGATGAGTGAGGACACTACAGTACTCTCCTACTGATGATGTGGGTCCTGCAAAAGGAAATTCAAATACCCATAGCATAAAAATGGTATAAAGGTGAAATTTCATGTATAGTGAAATAATAAAGCAAAGTAATAGATCTACACGGTGATGTGCTTAGTGATTTACTACCAGTATTGTGTGGCACTCGTGATGGTGAATGTGTTTGTGCATCATGCATTGAATGCATGAAGGTGCAAGATGTTGATGGGTTCAGGATCATTAAGGCCTTCAAGGTTGGCCAGATGATACACTCCTGAGCCATATTTGTGTGTAACAATGAACGGGCCCAACCTGTTTGGGGTGAATTTATTGTGATGTTGGCAAGGTTGACTTGTGATTTTT